>LR991064.1:17306168-18556168 GCA_905163555.1 Notocelia uddmanniana
CTCATATTACATTGTATTTATAAATGTCAGTGATCGCATGAATGTCGATTGAGTGCACGATGCATCGTTCGACTCCGGACTCGCAGACATCCTCAAAACAGTTCACGTAACGTCGCAGCTACAGCTCACTTCACGCGCTCGTTCCCACGAGGTGCACTCAGTGTTTTATTCCTTGTCTTCAGGTGACAAGTGCGTCCTCATTGAGGCGAGAGACGACGCCAGATGAGCTACTTGCTACTTGCACAGTCGTCACGCTCGACCTCTTAGTAGTAAATCGTAAACGGGGTCGGGCTCGCGTCGCGTGTAGCTAGCGATGAGCGAAGAAGACACTATATCTAAGGTCGATTACATAGTCAGCGTAAGCCTAACGCTTTCTAGAACTAACTTACTTCTCTGCGGTGGACTGTCCGATGTGTGTAGGAGGACACTGGATATTTAGACTGTTCGTGTGACTGTGTGTTGTGTAGTTCACGCTGCTGCTATTTACCTCTTGCCATTTCTTCTAAATGTTATTTACTTTGTTCAATTAAAATAATCTAAACTATACATGTAACTTCCTACATATAGTATACTGCCTACTTGTAGTAGGTATACGAATAAAAATCGGAGTAGAAGTGTGAAAATGGAAAGCGATACTACTTAGATGGTGTGTGTGTCCAGGACACAACTTGTCGCAGGGGGACGCCAATAGTCTGGAGGGCGATGGCCCTGCCTCGACCGGCTGCTATAAGCAGTATGAACACGCCGTCACGAATAAGCTCCAGCAGAGTACTGACCCCAACCAGGTAAGAGACCTGTGTGTGAACTGGCTGGGTGCGTCCTATGCCAATTCACTCTAAGGTAATACTTATTGAGAATATTTTATACATAGATAATTATTGTTTTCAAAAATTACGTACACTATTATGGCCCTTCGTATTAAAATCATATCTTCGTTTAAGTAGTTAAATCAGGGTTCGGATACCAGTATTCTCTCCATAGAAAAAAAAACGGTATTATTTCGATCTTTCGTTCGCTATTTCATGCTTAATCAGGGAATCTAATACAGTACCGGCCAATAATATATCACCTTTGTGTTTTTTTTTAAGTAAACACATGTTTACTTATTATAGAATATAGTAATATATGTTGTTAAGATTATAAAGTGTAAATATTACCCAAAGCTTTACCAAAAAATAGAATGCATATTTCAATAAAATAATGTGAAAGCACAGTTAGGTATACTCATTATATACTTAAAACCTGCACAACATAACAAACTGCAGTCGGTCTTTATGAACCTATTATAGATCAAAAGTGATAGATTAAAATTTTATATATTTATTAAAGTGTAACAACATTAATACTTTGTAGCAAAGCCTTTTGATTCAATAACTGCTTTACAACGTCTAGGCATAGAGTCCACAAGAGCGTCAATAGTTGATTAAGGGATTTTATGCCATTCCTCCTGTAGCTGAGAGAACTTTTGGCTCGCCTTAGTGGCTCTTTTACCTTTCAAACGTCTTTCTAGTTCATCCCATAGCGGCTCTATTATATTTAAGTCAGTGGATTGACTTGGCCAGTCCATTAGAGTAACGCGTCGCCGCTTGAACCATTCTGTGACACGTTTTGCACGATGCTTTGGATCGTTGTCCTGCTGAAACACAAACCCGCGGCCCAGAAGCTACTTAGCTTGTTGTTGACAGGGATTCAAATTTTTCGCCCCACGATTCTTCGTCATCTTCACCTCGTTAACCACCTATCGTTTTTAAGCTATTTTAGGTAATAATTTCACATTTACATACAACTGTATGAAAACTGTCCTGTAGTGTTTTTGCGGATAAAAATCAAAAATCTAAATAAAAACCTTTATATATGGCCAGGTTTTCTTATCGCTCGTCCAAAGAGTCTAAATACTACCTATTGCATGATGAGGTAAGGTAAAAACATTTAGGAATATTAAAAAAAAAGTTTATCCCTAAATACCTGAAGGTGATATAGGTATTATTGGCCGGTACTGTAATACGAAGTAGTACTTAATTTTCAATATATTATTGAGCCCTACCTAAAGAGCAAAATAAATAAATTCAAAATCTTTGCCTATTTCGGGATTAAGAGATTAACCGGTTTCGATCCCTGGTTTAAGTATACCTAGTACGTACGTACATATCTTGAACTTTAATGCTGACTACTTCACTTTAAATAAGTAGATTATTAGACGTTGCACCAAGTGGCCAGGACTTACTTTAGAAACATGTTTTTTTATTAATAATTATCGCAAATTGAAAACCACTTATTACTACCGTGAAAGAATTACTTACTGAGTATCTTCTTCCTGATATAGTACAGCACTTTTAACCTTCATGCATGAGTTTGGGACGCACCCATATAGAGCAGTTTACGTGCACTTGGCTTGCTGTTAACACACAAAGTCACAGTTTCAGAGCAGCCCTCAGAAAGAGCGCCGCTACTCGACCGAGGGACCGGACACGCCGGAAAAACGCTTGCTCATAAACCCCGATCCGACGCCAGTAAGACTTCACCGATATTTTAAGCTAACATTCGTTGAAATTAGATCAATACTACTAACAATTTACTTTTATCGCCACAAAGGCCAATATATAGGGTCTGATATAGTTGGGGATGGAGATGCGAGCATTGCGAATCCCTTGTGGTAACGAGCATTTCATCCACGATGGCCTTGCGCCCAAACCTTAAGCTTAATTAGACTATGGTTAACCATATCTTAACTTTCAAATGCACTCACTACCGCGACTATACAGATTAATTACTTACTTCATTAGTAGTATTCCATACATTAATTAATCGTCACTGTCAGATTTTAAACAGCTTGTTAATTTTCTCGTAGAATCCCGTTGTAGATTACTAATGATTTTTCTTTTTCTAGGAAAAGAAGATGGCTGACAAACAGTTAGACTTGGATCAGCTGCCTTCTGAGTTTGAGTGTTGTTTTTGCACGTACAAGGTACTAAGATAATAAACCGATTCTATATCACAGCACTTGCTATAGCGTTGATTCGCTAACCGAATTTTTGATTAACCCCGTAAAATAGCATGTAAATAACATACTTAATTAAGTTTCTGCTTACTGACAAATCTTTCGAAAGGCGGTAGCAGTAAGTACACCAGTTTACTATAGTTAACATGAGCGATCGGTTGTAAGATTAAAAAGGTTATTTAGATCGTATCCGGAAATTTACCTATCTCGCCCTTGTCCAGTCAAATTTAATGTGAAGCACATAATAAAATAAATATCGGGCTTTAATATAGGGTTACAAGGAGTTCATAGACGCGGAACAGTTGATGCCGATGCCGACGTCGGATCTGCGGCAGCCGGTGTGCGTCGAGCTGGCGTGCCTGCACCGCCACCCCGCGCCGCGCGCGCTTCCCGAGGCCACCCCTAACAGCCTCGACAGCCCTGGTATGTAACACCTCCTTTTCCTCTATACCTCAAACACCACCTACCCAATAAATCTAGACATCGAACAGGTATACACACCTAGGTCAGTGGACACTCATTCGCAGTAGATAACTATTCAAGGTACGAATAGGTACGTAGACTTTTTTAGATCTGTAGACGAATCAAAATTGATTAATGCTTGTTGCCCTCTGTACTATATGAAGACTGTGAAATTCGTAGATGAAATAGAAGTAGATCTGTAGATACATTGTAGGTAATCGTATTCATGCCATTAAACCATAGTATGCGTGAACTTAGACCTTAAATTGCAAAACTGTTCTGTTAAATATAAAGTGTTCTATAGTCGTGTAAAACTATGAACCTACTTGTATTATGAACCTTTTTAAGGCACGAGTGAATAGGCATCTTCTGGGAGAGCTCGCTTCATCGTCTGCCTCATCTTTGCCCCCTGGCTAGATGCTGGCCAAGAGCAATCCCATTTCAAATAATAAAAAAAAAATAGCGTAGGTACCATATCAATTAGAAAAAATAATTAAGTATAGTGTCTCCGTATATTTGTCCAGTGTTGACGTGTTTCAATGATGAGTATATCCTTTTTCTAACACCACAATTGTTCTATGTGTACATTGTGTGTATTCAGCACGTTGCATCACATCATCTCATTGCATCATTTACGAGCAGCACACACCCTACGACTCCGTGTCCGTGTGGTGGTGCCCGGCTCTATGTGTGTCTTATGTCTTACGTTGCAGATACATTTGCATCATGCCTTACGCACCCTTTTCCTTCAGAGGGCGACATCGCGTGCGAGAACGACTCTTCAAACTTGTATGTGAATCCTCTGGACGGTAGCAGTGGAGGCAGCGCGAGTGGGGGCGGTGTGCCGTCAGAGTTTAAGGGGGTGCGCAAGAGCGCGTCCGGGGACGGAAGCGTGTTGTGTGCGAAAAGTTCGCAGGGGGAAGGGTCACCGCGCGGCTCGCGAGGCAGCCTGTCGCCGAGCGGAGTTAGCGCAGGCGCGGGCGCGGCAACCGGCGCCGGCGCGGCGGGCGCGGCGCCCGCGCGCCTCGACGGGTCGCGCACCAGCCTGCCGCAGCCCCTCGACGAGCCGACCACCGCCCCCGGCCTCCCGTTCGACGACTCCAAGCCCAAACACAGAAAGGCACGTTTCCAACAGGTAAGTCCACACAGCTTCCTCGGGCTTTCTTCTTATCTTCCGAGATGACGATACGGTATATCGTGAGGATCGCGACATGTCTCACCATGCACTGTTCGATTTCCTAACATTTTCAAGTTCTATGTCCTGATGCACGTGTAGTTTGAATACCTATTGTCTTTGTGTCGTGTCAACGGTGCATGTGAATCCCTCTTGTTTAGGTATGTTTATGTACGTCCTGTGCACTTCACCAAACAGGGTTAGGATTAGGGTGTAGTGCAGGGAAGACTGTCGACGCAAAAGTTTTAAAAATAGGTTTTCGGATAATTAGAAGACAAGTTGTCATACGAATGATGCCTATGTTACAGGAGTGGGCGGAGGAAGAGAAGAAACCACCGAGAGGGATAGCCACGAGGATAATCAATCATCACATCCTTTTTGGTAACAGATTTAAACCTATTAGTTTTTTTATTAAAAGTATTTAACACATTGATTTCATGTTCGTTCAGTTTGTTCGTCCGACATTACATTTATAACCCGATTTTGCAAGGCTAGGATTTAAAGTACCTATAACCAAATCCTAAAGAGCGGAAGAACCGAACTTATTCCAATACGAAGCGATGAATATGAGTTGAAAATTGAGGAAAATCAACCATTCCGAATCAGAACTGTTGTATTTTTTCGCCGAATGAAACTCCGTGCTACACCAAAGCAACTCCATCGTATCTGGGCTCGTTTTAATCGTCTCCATGAGTAGTTGTTGAATGACTCGGAAAAGTACCGATTTGCCTATTACTAGTACACGGTGTGCTGTGTGTTTTGTAGGTAAGAACGGTAAGGCGCGCGGCGGCGGCGGCTGGCCGCACGAGGGCGACTCGCGCGCTCGCTCTATCCTCAAGAACAAGGAGCGCGGCACGGACAGCGAGCTGCTGCTGCAAGACTCCGGCTCCCTCGGACCTAACGTACGTTCCCGATTGTATCATTATCATTAGGTCCGTTAGCCACGACCACGCGTGCTTCCTTTATTGACAGTGCCAGAGGCCCGCACATAGTCGCACAGAAACTTGCCATTTATTCGGGCGATGAAGTGTCTCAATGCGCTTCTGATGTCAGTACCTGAATGTGACTTTTTAACCGACTTCAAGATTTCAAAGGAGGAGGTTATCAATTCGGTTGTGTTTTTTTTAAATGTTTTTTACTCCATAACTCCGTCATTTCTTAACCGATTTGGAAAATTCTTTTTTTGATTGTAAGTATATATATCCAAGTTGGTCCCGTTTTTGTCAAAACGCAGTTCTGATGATGGGATTCATGAGGAATTGAGGGAACTCCTAGTGATTTTTATGTTTTTATCAACAAGTCGAGCAATTTTATCCAAAAATGTGGCATTTGATGAAGTGGAACTGCTGATGATGATCAGAACAGAACTCTTCAACGACGAAAAGTTCACGTATGGCGATTTGTCCTTCTAGCTGTGTTTGTTAAGCAAGTTCTATTTTCACGATTATTTTTTGTCATGCTCGTGTTCTGATGATGGGATCCATTAGGAATCGAGGGAACTCCTCAAATGTGAAAGGCACACAAATAGTGATTTTAGTATTTTCATGAACTAATCAAGCATTTTCATTCAAAAAAGTGACATTTGATGAAGTGGAACTGCTGATGATGATCAGAACGGAACTCTTCAACGACGCGTAGTTCATGTTTGGCGATTTGTTCTCCTTGTTTTGTTTGTCAAGCAAGCTACGTTTTCAGGACACGTTTTCGTCAAGCTTGAGTTCTGATGGAGGATTCCATGAGGAATTGAGGGTACTTAGACTTCTACCATTATAAACATACTTATAGCCATTTTTATTTTATTGTATGGAATCTAAGAGTGCACCATCTAAGTATAATAATCTTTCACCGGCCTCCTACATTAAAGTCGGTGTTTTTTTTTCTTAAAAATTATTTGCATGGCGATGGAAGGCTGTTTGTTGCTGAGATGATGGCATGGCCACCCATCTCATACAACGTATAATTAATACTTAAAAAAATCTCATAGATGGCGCTACAGGTATCACTTGAAATTATATTTCACGTAATCTTGAGAAAATAATGATTTTTACACCCCAATAAATTCACATAGCATATTTTAGTCTCAAACATTATTCTACACATGAAATAGATACTAAATTTTGAATTTTACTAAATACAATAAAATTGATGCCTTACGTGTGAGCTTCCAAGCTTGCCACGTATTATTAAGTTTTGTCACTAGATGGTGCTATAACAGCGCTATGTCTATTTGTCTCTGTCACACGCGCACAGTAATAGTGCCCTCACGCTCGCACGACGACCGACGATAACCTTGATTGCCAGCTGCAGAGATTGTAAACCTTAGGTTCGCAGGTATACGGACGGGATCTTACGCACGTGTTATTTTGCTTGCAATGTTATTGGTCCCATGATCATAAGCTGTAATATTTTAAAGCGGTATTCTATAGTGGGATGAGTTTGTGGGCACATAGTTCTCGGACTCGTTACTTGTTAAATCGCTGTTTAAGTTACGTTTGTTGTGTTTGTTATCTTTTTTGTTACTATTCGTTGAGTTTATTTGCGTTGTTAAATTTTTGTTATTAAAAGCTGGTGTTATTAAAAACATGGAACCGACTCCTTCTACCCCAAGTGCCTCACGCCCCTTCAAGGTGTTTGTGTCACCACGGAAGAAACGGAAAATGTCTCATTTAAGTGAAATTTTGTATAATCCATATAATACGTGATAATCCAGTAATCTTAGCGTTTTATTTCTTCCACTTTACCTATATATATTTATTAAAATGTCTAGAAATCTTTAAATTGTTAATTGAAAAATTACCTACCTTTCCAATTTTTTTGACGTAATTAAGTTTTTTATTGTGTTTGGTTCTTCACCGTACATACATATTGGCTATATTTATTTTAGTAAACGAGACAGACCCCTTACTGGAAATTTTACTGAAATAAATAAGAAAATAAATAAATAAATACAACCGAAACGAATCGTAGGAAACCGTTAAGAAACCAATAGAAATCGTGAAAGTAAATTTGACAGATGTCCCAGGTAAGAACACATTTCTGCAATGGTGTGCGCTGCGATCGACTAGCTTACCTCCACCACCTACTCCGCACATAGCCAATAGGTACCTTAATTAGTTAGAATGGCAATGAGAACAATAAAATTCAACGGAAACAAGTAAAATGCCCTCTTTAAATGTAATAGATATTATTTTGAATTAATTACACATCCTTGCCATAATTCATTGAACACAATATAAAAATGTTGTTGACCACTGCACTGGTTGTAGATGCAACGGTCAAGGTCGTTCAGCGTTCGATATTCACTGCTCGGCGACCGGCCTTATGTAATGTATGGCCTACGCGCTTACGCGCTTCGTTTTTGAATGTTCTTATGTGATGTGTAATATGGTCTCAAAAATATTACTTGTATATTATAAGTATAAAATAGAGTATTAGGTAAAATAATGTGTTCCAAAACATAAAACACATAACACCGTTTTGTCTTCGTGTAAGTATTAAAATCTAAGCTCAAATAAGTAACGTAACGAACAACGTATTATCTTTAATAATGCAATGGAAGTAACAAACCTCACAGACGGTTTGTGTACAAACATTGATGCGTAGTTTTGCGTGTAGCTTCGTTTCGTTGGATTCCAAATAAGTTATAAGCGCTTTTTTAGTTTTTTACTCGACTGCGCCAGAAGGATGGTTATGTTTTTTGGAGAGTATGTACGTATAAATGTATGTATTTATGACGTATGTATGTATAATTGTTGGCACGCTCTGCAGCCTGAACAGCTTAATGGCTTATTTTAGCTTGAAAGGTGCCGTTAGATTAGTATTTACTGTGAGAGTGACACTAGATTTATCAAAAAAAAATAGCGGATTTTTGGCGCCAAATTGTAAATTACACTGAAACGCAAACGGGTTTTAGGATTTAAAATGGAATCCTTAAAGATTCGTCATGTCTGTCCGTCCGTCCGTCCGTATGTCACAGCCGATTTACTCGGAGACTATGACCACTACAATTATGAAATTGTGTGTGTGAAGGTGTATGGTTATGAACCGCTATAGAAATATGATGTTAAATTATAAAAAATAAATATTAAACTAGGGGGGCAACCCATGCATGTAATAGGGGAGTATTTTTTTTCCAATGCACATAGGCGTGTAGGGTGTCTAAGGATAGGCCTTCAAAAATGACATAGAGGTTTCTAGATAACTTTTCCATTTAAGTCAACTGTTGGTGAGATATTAGCTGTCAAAGTCGTAAAATGTGTGTCCCCCTCTAATTTTCAAAAAATGAAGTTTAAAATTGTGAAAAGATCAGGATGTTGTACATTAATAAATCCTTTTAACGATTTTTAGTTTGAGTAAAATAGGTTTAATGCTTTTTGAGTTATTGATGAAAAACTGTCTCGCCAAAACAAAAGAGCGTAAGTGCCGTAAGTTTCCTATGAAGATACGACCTTTTTTACCCGACAGCGCCAGAAGGAGGGTTATGTTTTTCGAGAGTATGTATGTATGCATAATTGTTTGGCACGCTCAGGGGCCTAAACGGCTTGAGGGATTTTAGCTTAAGAGGTGTCGTTAGATTCGTATTTACTGTGAGAGTGACACTGTGTACTTATATAAAAATAAAAACAAAACGGCGGATTTTTGGCGCCAAATTACAAAGGGGCGCAGTCAGGTTTTTTAGTTTTTTTAATTAATTAGTCTTGTTTATTAAATGTATTGTATAGTGGTTTTAAATGTAGATTATGAGAGGTGTCGGTAAGGAACCCTTCTTTGTGCATGGTCCGACACGCACTTGGCCGGATTTTTTTGTTTTTTATTTGATTAGTCTTGTTTCTAATAACGACGACCAGGCCTTCTAAATGGATATTGTGATTTGTGTTCTTCATCATTCGCGACTGTTTATGTGTACGGATTCGGACGAATACAGCACTTACGACGACTTAGCACTGACTTCGGACCCTGGCAGAAAATCTACGCATGACGACGTGGCTTTTGAAGATTATAGAGTTACAATAATAATGTCTTGTTCAGTGGAAAAGATTACAAACAAATTATTATAAGTAGACGGAATTAATGGATTGTAATTAAATATATTCACCTTTTTTTAGGTTTACCCGACGTTTCGGATGTGTCACAACACAACATTCTTAATCGAGAGCTGACTGAAATGGGCATAAAATAAAACCCGTGCGGCTAGATGTTGATATCCGCTCACGCGAGTCACGTTCGTAACCAAGCTTGAAGTGACACATCCGAAACGCCGGGTGATTCTCAAAAAGGTAAGTAAATTTTAATGGTCGCGATTAAGTCTCATTTACCTACTAACGTAAAGGAGTGAAATCTTGCCAGTTTAGTAGTACCTAGTAGCACTTCAGCAAACGATTTGTACTAAGACAAACGAATATAAGTCTACGAAAGAAACTGCATTAACACACTACAAAAAACTATTGAAGGGAGGCGCATTCCAATGCCTCAAAATTGGTTTTATTGTAAAGCCAACCGCCTTCCGTAAGTAAAAGTTTTAAACACGTAGTACTACGATTAAATATCGAACTGTAAAGCAAATAGTGACTCAGGAGAAGCGAGCGCTCTCGAGCTTACGCATACAAGTATGATGAACCCGGTTTCGTATCTAAAAGTTTCAGAACCTAAAAACACGCTGCCCTCAATATATAACCTACTGTAAGGCAACCAGTGACTCAGGACAGGCGAGCGCTCCCGAGATTACGCATACAAGGATAGTGAACCCGTTTTTGCAACCAAAAGTTTTATAACCCAAAAAATTCGCCACCATTAATATAGAACAAACTGTAAGGCAACCAGTGACTCAGGAGAGGCGAGCGCTCCCGAGCTTACGCATACAAGTATGGCGAACCAAGTTTCATAACCAAAAGTTTAAAACCTAAAAAAATACGCCGCCGTCAATATATAACGAACTGTAAGGCAACCAGTGACTCAGGAGAGGCGAGCGCTCCCGAGCTTACGCATACAAGTATGGCGAATCCAGTTTTGTAACCAACAGTTTTAGAACCTAAAACATACGTCGCCATTAATATATAACAAACTGTAAGGCAACCAGTGACTCAGGAGAGGCAAGCGCTCCCGAGCTTACGCATACAAGTATACTTAACCCGGTTTTGTATCAAAAAGTTTCAGACACTAAAAACACGCTAACGTCAACATATACCTAACGACAACATATGTAAGGCATTAATCAGTGACTCAGGAGAGGCGAGCGCTCCCGAGCTTACGCATGAAAGTATGGTGAACCCGGTTTCGTAACTAAAAGTTTTAGAACCTAAAAATACGCCGCCATCAATATATAATGAACTGTAAGGCGACCAGTGACTCAGGAGAGGCGAGCGCTCCCGAATTACGCATACAAGTATGGCGAACCCGGTGTCGTAAACAAAAGTTTTAGAACCTAAAAATACGCTGCCATTAACACATAACGAACTGTAAGGCAACCTGTGACTCAGGAGAGGCGAGCGCTCCCGACCTTACGAATACAAGTATGGCGAACCCGGTTTCGTAAACAAAAGTTTTAGAACCTAAAAATACGCCGGCATCGATACATAACGAACTGTAAGGCAACTAGTGACTCAGGAGAGGCAAGCGCTCCCGAGCTTACGCATACAAGTATGTAAACCAGGTTTTGTATCTAAAAGTTTCAGAACCTAAAAACACGCTGCCGTCAATATATAACCAACTGTAAGGCAACCAGTGACTCAGGAGAGGCGAGCGCTCCCGAGCTTTTGCATACAAGTATGAGGAACCAAGTTTCATAACCAAAAGTTTTATAACCTAAAAAAATACAGCGCCATCAATATATAATGAACTGCAAGGCAACCAGTGACTCAGGAGAGGCGAGCGCTCCCGAGCTTACGCATACAAGTATGGCGAATCCAGTTTCGTAACCAACAGTTTTGGAACCTAAAAAATACGCCACCATTAATATATAACAAACTGTAAGGCAACCAGTGACTCAGGAGAGGCAAGCGCTCCCGAGCTTACGCATAAAAGTATACTCAACCCGGTTTCGTATCAAAAAGTTTCAGAAACTAAAAACACGCTAACGTCAACATATAACGAACTGTAAGGCTACCAATGACTCAGGAGAGACGAGCGCTCCCGAGCTTACGCATACAAGTATGGTGAACCCGGTTTCGTAAACAAAAGTTTTAGAACCTAAAAAATACGCCGCCATCAATACATAACGAACTGTAAGGCAACCAGTGACTCAGGAGAGGCAAGCGCTCCCGAGCTTACTCATACAAGTATGTAAACCCGGTTTCGTATCGAAAAGTTTCAGAACCTAAAAACACGCTGCCGTCAATATATAACCAACTGTAAGGCAACCAGTGACTCAGGAGAGGGGAGCGCTCCCGAGCTTACGCATACAAGTATGTAAACCCGGTTTCGTATCTAAAAGTTTCAGAACCTAAAAACACGCTGCCGTCAATATATAACCAACTGTAAGGCAACCAGTGACTCAGGAGAGGCGAGCGCTCCCGAGATTACGCATACAAGTATGGCGAACACGGTTTCGTAACTAAAAGTTTTAAAACCTAAATAAATACGCCGCCATCAATATAATAATGAACTGTAAGGCAATCAGTGACTCAGTAGAGGCGAGCGCTCCCGAGCTTACGCATACAAGTATGGCGAACCCGGTTTCGTAACCAAAAGTTTTAGAACCTAAAAATACGCCGCCATCAATATATAACGAACTGTAAGGCAACCAGTGACTCAGGAGAGGCAAGCGCTCCCGAGCTTACGCATACAAGTATACTCAACCCGGTTTCGTATCAAAAAGTTTCAGAAACTAAAAACACGCTAACGTCAATATATAACAAACTGTAAGGCTACCAATGACTCAGGAGAGGCGAGCGCTCCCGAGCTTACGCATACAAGTATGGCCAACCCGGTTACGTAACTGAAAGTTTTAGAACTTACACACGCATAACTATGACATACATAAAAAAAATGAGACGAACTGAGAACCTACTTTCTTCTATTGAAGTCGGTTAAAAGGTTAATATATTTATACAATTTCTAAAACAATTAATAATTTATACCCAAAAAAACCTGACTCCAATTTTGTACTTTGCATATTCTTCCCACTTCACCACCTGTACTGCTTTCCGATAGCAAAGGAGGTGGTTACTACAGATCCCAACCAAGTCACTTTATATGGGCCGATGATATTTGAGGAGTTCCGTCGATTCCTCAGGGAACCCATACTGACGTTCAGTTACTCATCATAAGTTCCACTTTAAAATGTGTATTTTGACGAGAATTAGTGGCTACGTCAACGAAATTTTATCGTAATCTGTGAAATGCCTAGATCATTGAGCAGTTCCATAAGTGTCATCTGTGGTCATCATCACTAGTTCCGCTTCACCAAAGTTGAGGTTTCAGAGAGGCAATGCTTGATTAATTACAGAAAATACCGAAATCGGCATAAGCGTATCAAATCAATTCGAGGAGTTCCCTCGATTCCTCCTAGATCCCATCGTCAGACCTTCACCAAATTTATATGGAACCCCGTTGAGGGTACCTACTTTGATACAAAAAAAGAATTATGAAAATCGCCTAATGTGATCAGGGAACATATCAATGCCAATACAAGAAATAAACGTGTTATATAAGTAGGTATTAAACATTTGGAATCGCACAACGATGAAGGAATAAACCGAATGAATGCTTTAGGTATATTATTCGTTTTGAATAAACACAACCTTAAAGAACCCCTGGACGTCGCGCGTCTCCACTCGCTGCCAGAGAAGTCACGCCATCTAGTGACATCTTAATACATTACTAAACTACTAGCCACGGCGACAGCGTCACAGTCGTGTTAACCCAGTTACTGCATCTAGTGTTGGAACTATGGAAATAAAAATTGCCTACCGAATAGCCTACCTTAGGAAGGCACGCTTTTTCTCTATGGGATTGGGTATCTGTACTAGTATTCTTTGATCTGTGATGATGGATAGCAGACAATCTAGTGTTCCAAATCCAATATAATTTTAGTTTCTTTTATGTACCTATGTTTACCAGTGCATTGGTTAAGTTACAACCTGTAACGCTAAACAAATATAATAATAAATAAACGTCCCACTGTTATTAGCGAACCCTAAAGGAACCTTTCATATACAACAACAATAACGGATACTAACAACGAGAAAACACCGAGAATTCGCTACGCACGTATGATAGAATGAATCAAAATGATAATTTTTTTTATAGATAAGTTATATTATGGTTGAATACTGATATTATCCGTTACAATACACCCTGTCTTGGCACATACTCACTGACTGACTTTACATGGAGGATATGATAGTTTTAAGGACGTAAGGATGGCAAGGATCTTATTCCAATAAGATAGGCTAGACCTTAGACAGGCTTTACCGACCTTGACACTGCTAGATTAAATTTAGGTTAGATTTTTGTATTGACTTGATGCATTTGTAGCGGGCTTGAGCCATTTGCCCCCCATGGATCCGCTAGTGAGTAGACCGATATAGCTATGCCAAGCTTACGTAAATTATAATATGATCAGAATGAAACAAATACATGTTTTTGTTTCCAGTGTGATTCGGGCAACGAGTCGTCGCCGATACGGCTCAAGGACTTCAAGGGGCAGAACCACAAGGCGGGCGCCATGGAGAGAGAGAACCTGGTCACGTAGCTCGCCGGCGCGCTGCCATCCTAGTCACAAATATTACTTAATACCTACACCGCAATAACAATATTGAGAATATTCAAATAATTTTAACATATCATTGGGCGATTGTGACTGCTTGTTGAATATTATCATTTTGTAGGGTTATAATATAAATATTGTAAAAAAATATTACTTAATGTAATAGTCGTTCATTCCAATTTAAAAGTTGAAGGTACCTATTTGTTAAGTTTTTTTACGTGCAATTATTAATTGCTAATTCTAATTTAAGCGATATAGTTTGTACAGCATAGTTGATGATAAAAAAGCAATTATTAAAATTAAAGAATTTCTGAAATTGTTACGGCGACTTTCTTTTATAGTCCTGGGTATTGAAAGACAGTTTTGTAGTCAACAATGATATTTATTTGGAAACTATGTTCTCCATAGTAAGGGTACAAATAGTTTTAATCATAAAATTTATCAAGTATAACATGTGTGACTTGAAGTAATGTCAGGATAAAAACAGGAAATTACAAGCCTTAGAGCATTTAACACGGAAGACGCCATTCATATACTTGCCTTCAAAAAAATAGGCAGATTCTTCACAACGTATTAAAAACCACTTCATTATAATTATACATGAGTCTCAAAATCGTTCTCGGTGTGTGAAAAGTTCTGTGGAAAACCTTTTTTGCTGTTTTTGGGTCATAAAACGTTGTACTTTATCAAATTTACAAAAAATATTAACAATAATTGCATGCGCAATTTAAGTTTTAATTTAAATCGTAAATGGAACATCGATTACAACGTTGATTTACAAACATTAGTGCTTGATCATCACGGCTAGCTGTCAATGAAGTTAAACGTCAACAGTATTGCAAGAAAAAAGTACCACTGTTTATGAGAATTTCTATGAAATATGGTCCTTAGTGACTTAGGTCAATTTAGCCATCCGATATTAACCCAATACGAGTATACTGAAACTAATGTAAACGCTAGTAAGGTCGACTTTTATTGTTCAACTTTAGTGTTTTAAATGGGATATGAATATGATTACTTTTTCTGGGTTCCGTACTCGAAGGGTCCGAACGGAGCCCTATTGCTGTCCCTCGCGTGTACCTCCATCCTCTCTCACACATTTTGTTCAGAAGACTTTTATAATTTCCCATTGACTTATGAACTTGAAATTTTGTGATAATGTTTATTATTACGCATATTTTACCAAAAAATAACAATATATTGATAGATCACATAGTTTTTAGCTATGCGGAACCCTCGGTGCGCGAGTCCGACTCGCACTTGACCGGTTTTTTTATGTGTATGTGTGTGTGTGTGTGTGTGTGTGAGCGTGCCGTGCGTGCGTGCGTGCGAGCGTGCGTGCGTGCGTGCGTGCGTGCGTGCGTGCGTGTGCGTGCGTGCGTGCGTGTGTGGAAAAATATTTTGTTTGGTAAGATGCACTGATAGCGTCCCATAGTTAAATGCTCTAAAGTCTGAGATGGAATTAGAGATCAGAAATGTAAACAAACAACAGTCAGTCTGACATGACTTTCCTTTTTAAAACCTCTTGTTATTACCAGTAGCATAAATCATATTATTTTATTAAAGCAACACCAATACGCTATTAAAAACGCTATGTAATTCAGAGTGGTTATTTTTTGTATTTATTCAAATTTATTTCGCTTAAATTTTGAACGCGGTAATTTTTTTCAAGTATTCCGATGATTTTAAATTACCCACTGCATACGTTAATTTTTTTATGGTGGTAGTGGTACACACTTGTTTACATTTTTGATCTCTAAATCTATAACCGATTTTAAGTTACATTTGTTTGACAATTAACATTAAATTAATTTAAAATTTCTAACAATAAACTATACACGGTAGTATGTACATTAGCTAGGGCAAAGTAAAATTACCTCCTGTCGCCATCAGGAAACGGCCCCTTACAGGTGAGGTCACATAAGGTTCCTCTAGACAGAAACTGATATTACCGCGTGTTCTTCTGTCTTAACTGTGTGCCTGTTCCTGGTCTAGTCAATCCCTCGCCAACAGTCAACTTCCGATCCTAATAGGGCGGGGTAATTACGCAATATTTTTGAGCATGCGTAAAGTAATTTTTATGTAAAAAAAGGTTTTTATGTCAATATTGATAGTAAAAATGACAGATCTACCTATCGTACGTTCCAAAAAATAACGTGTAGGGTATACACTCCTACTCTATCCCCTCTCATTCACATACTGGTTCGTCCTCACCTCACCCGTTTTTATATGGAAACTGTCAAATGTCATTTGTCAAATTTTGACAGTTTCTATATAAAAACGGGTGAGGTGAGAGGTGAGGACGAGTCGGTTTGTGAATAAAACCCCTGCAAGTAATACATAGCTAGGTACGCAAAACGTGACACGGTAACGTTTAAAAACCAAGGAGTCGACATAAACGATGTAAGTATAGCTATTGACGATACAAGGGTTGTAAAACAAAGAAAGGTCGATATCGCAGATTGCGGCGAGGGTCATAAATATGCGAGAGAGGGCTTTCTGTTTTGCAACCCGTGTTTTGTACACAATTTTACGTCACCACTTGGCCAAAAAAACGCGCTTTTTGGCAAGGTGTCGTGTAAAACAATAAGCGAATTCACAACTGAATAATGTAATCTTAGTCATTACAACTTGCTATTAGATTTAAGGTTATAATAAATAATTACTATTTAAACAACATTTAGGTAAATACCTAAAGTTACAACAAATAATACATTTGAATTGGGTAATTAGCTGTTCCGTGGAGGTCCAGCGATTACATACGGGACTTTGGAAAGGTAAGTCAGATGAAACATCATACTGACGGTATATCTCAAAGAGCTTATCGTGATACAGTGGTACAGTCGACTACAAATAGATCGATCCACCAAGTTCCAAAAATATGTACCCACGACCTTAATGTTAATTAAGACATTGATACATATTTTTGTAATTGGGCGAAAACTTCTAAGTGCTGTGGGAGGATCGATCTCTTTGTAGTGGACTGTACATACACATGTATTTACCTACATTTATTATCTCTTCTCTGTGGTCTCATATGACATAAATACATCACGTAGGTATTAAATATAAATTATAAATATATGTGAATCCGTGCGAATCAATATAAACTAAATGAGTAATGGTCCAAATAATACTTCTTTTCATAATAAACACATAACAAACATTAAATTATTAATAATAATTAGAAAAACACATCGCCAGCAAGTAAATCATGTAAATTAAAAATACTTTGGTTTACAATGAGTAACAATCATAAGCCTACCCTGGTTACGAAAGTGCACAAATAAATAAATAAATGTGATTGAAATGGTACTACCGTAGACATCATGGTGAAATGGTGGTAAAAGGTAATCCGTAAAACAAAACAGTCCAACAAATATTCGAACTTATAGGTAGGCACTTTAAGTTGTTCGAGAAAAGTATGGATTTAGCCCACTTAACTAAGTAAACTGGTTTAATAATAAATTAATCCTATATCATAATTTTAATGATCCCGGTAAATAAAAATAGGGTAAAGCAACCTATTGTCGGCATTCTCAAATTATTGTTAAGTTAATTATTATTACCAGGAATTAGGACTGCGAATACTGTAAAAAATGTAGGTGCCAGTTTTTGGGTACCAACCAATAGGTTTACCCTACTACCAATTAGGCTCCTTAACTTATTGATTCATCTTAAAGAGTGCATTCATCCATCACGAAGTATGATTATATTAATGGTGTAGGCTGCTGCCATAGGTGTTTTAATAATATTAATTAATCATGGACCTAGAACTTGGAATAAGAGATAAACTACCATTTGTCAGGATAAAAGTACAATTTCTGGAAATACCTTAATAAATTGGGCATACCTACGAATTGATGTTATTAAAACTAAATGAATGCAAAGTATAAAACAAAATAGGCACGACTATCATTTCAACGCAATTATGAACCAAACTTGTTAAACACTCAAACCTGGGTTCAAAAGTCATTAGTCTCCTTCGTGATAGATAAATTGTAAATATGAGTATATTTTATTGCCAATACCCTTAAATAGACTGTACGAATCTAGTTCCTGGGTGTAATTGAATATCTCTTATCGTTTAGTTACAATTCCTACTGAACACACAGGCACCTTACTTTTAATCTCTCGACAGTTATCCATGGCACAATATACAACTTTACATTTTCAGCAACATTCACATGCCTTCGTCTTGTCCTTCGCGGTCACTACATAAAACTCGTACACACGTGCCAAACTTTCGTGTCACGAATACGAGAAAAAATTGCAAAATTTTATATCAGTGTAAAAACTAAAATTTATCACATATATCTTTGTCGATTTCTCCGTGGACACAATCTTAATAATTAGTCAAATTATAAAAAATAATAATATATCCATAAATTATTTTAAAATATAAATTTACAACTTTCCGTCCTTAAATAAAAACTCGCCCTGGGCTACCGGACAAGCGCCTCGCCTCTAAATTCTGTAGGCATTCCTGAAAACGTAACACATATTTCCATGTTTTAATTTGTTCTAAAACGTTAGAAAACGCACAGTTTAAATTTACATGCTGTAAAATGCAAAGGAGGTTTGGCTTGGTTTGGCGATTAAATATAATATACCGATAAATGAGATACTTTGATAAATCATTCTAATTCCATTTACTGTAAATTTACTTTAAAATATTGACACCATATCTTTTCCAAAGCTCGGATTGACTTGCGGTGATTGTATTTACTGGCTCAAACAATTGTTTAATTACTTGCGAATAGTCGAGTACAACACGTGGGGACATAATCCAACTCCTGTATACACTTGGGCCGACTCGAGGTTAATTTGCCTTGGTTATCGGTAAGATCACAACATACACGAAGAAGGCATATAAGAAGTGTCTTTTTAAAAACGTTTATTTTTTCTGTAACCCTACTTCTAAATTGGACCTTAAGTTTTCTACAGCAAGGTTCTCATTGGAAGTACCGCTAAGACAAAAACAAGCCCTTTTGAAAAGACACGCCTCATATACAGTACCGGTTGCATTGCCAGTCGTTTCGCCCAGGGCGCCAATAACGACTGTTTGGGTAAACTCGAACAGGTACACACCTATCGAGTATGAGCATGCTACGGCGCTAGTTCGCGCTGCTCATAAAATTTTACTGATAGGTGTGCAGCCGCTCGAGTTTACGGAGGCCCTATGTGTTATGGTTATGTTATGGCATACAGCCGAAGTCAAGGATATGTTTACACTTTCGCATCTTATTCGATTGTCATAAGGCAAAATATCGTTCGGCTCTTGGCCATAACAATAATACATAGTTGTTATTGGCGCCGCGGCCCGCTTTTATTATTTAATCTATTATTATAGAAAACAAGTTGGCTAGGTAGTAAGTAAGAATTGCGTCCAAAGGGTTGAATGCTCCCTAAAATATTGTCATATGTTATATATAACACAGGTGATGTGAACGTCATTGATCGACTAGATCTGGTAAAAATACCGAGATTTTTCTTGAACATTATTATTATTATATTTATTATTATCATCAGCTGGTTCTGTAAGTAAAATCTCGAAAACTGTCCGTGTTTAATTCTGAGTTACATATGAGTTATTTACACATGACAAAGTGCGCAAAAATATGTCAAGTGGTATTTTTTTTAATTAGGTAATATTTATTCACGGTTCTATTTAAATGCGTCGCTTAGCCCTATAGTGATTTATAACGAATAGCTATTATACCGGTTTGCGTGCGAATGAATCAAAAGCGACTTTGTATAAAGATATAAATTTTCCTCATTCGATGACTAACTCAAACCAACATTGAATAAAATGTCTGTGAAATCTTAATTTATACCGACAAGTACACTCTTCAAATAATAAACTATTTAAATGTATATGTATAAGTATAGTAAAGCATTTAAAAGCACATTGCATGTCAAAACTATTTCAGTGAAAACACATTTAATTTCCAAAATTAAAGTACGCAGATTAAAGCATGTACATTTGAAGACTAACTGATCGTATATGCAAGTCTATTTAAAGATAAAGAGACATCGTAGAACTTTACAAAATTACAATGCTCGTATTAAAATAATCTTGCAAGTACACACAAAAGGCAACTCTATGGCGTTATCACTACGGTCGAGGTTCTCGCGGCGGGTCTGCAATCAAATGTTTAGGAGGTAAATGTGTCATTCTTGGTAAAAAGGGACCCTAGTGTCACAGGCACGTACGCCTGACGCTGCCGCAATACTTCGAGACGTAAGCGCCAGCTGAATTAAGATCCCTTCTGCCTGTCTGATACGCGAGCTGCTCACTTGTGAAGGTGGCGCATCAAATGGAGTGGTGCCAATGCTATAAATAACAGTTGGTATAATGGTAATATCAATTCAGTACGTCGAGGAAAACGCGGTTTCTTAGTATGTACTAACTCTGGTAGACTTTTCTAAGAATCCTGTTAAAATTCAACGTTTAATGTCGATTTATCGTCATACTGTTTTCGGTAAGGCAGAAAGATACTTTGTACTGAAACTGAATTTTTACATTTGACTGAAATAGTTACAGATAGTAATACTCACATCACCGTCAGTGTGAAATTATTATAAATCGAGTTCTCTCAAGTAACCGATCGGGTGATACACAGTACAACCCGATCTAATGTCCTCTAAAAATATCATGATTTTCGAGACCATGGTTAATATCAACTACACCTGCCACCACAACCCACGAACATGATACAATTGGACTACCTGTGCCACGCTATGGTGAGTGCAGCTTGTAGTTTGCCCCACAGCCAAGGGTACAGTCCGCCGCCGCGCCACGCCGCCCGCGCTACGTACTTCACGTAGTCGTATATGCCCCACGGTGCGTGGCCGCCGTTTACGTAATACACGTAGGTAAAGCCGTCCTTGTTGCGGCCCTGGATCGAGTAGTAGTAGGGGAGGAACGAGTGCAGACGGAATCTGGAATGATCAATTTAATGTGTAGAAAAGTGGTATTTTTCATTCGGTCGATCCATATCAAATTCTCCGTCTTTTAACTAGATAAAAGTAAAACCAATGTCCCATACATTTATACATAGGAGGAGGTATTTGACAAAGCTTTCAATTATAAAATAAAGTCCCTAAAATATTTCACAAAACTTGGCGAATTTGATATTTGGCATCGAAAGAAATGAGAAATTTCATTTTTAGTAGATAAGGTTAACCAATTTGATTTCTGGGCCACTTCATACCTTCTTACAGTGAAAATCAATATGAAAGCTGCTAGAGATTTCATATTATTGTCACTATGACAAGGTACGAAGTGGAACAGAAATTAAATTGGTTGACTGTATTTTAATTGTGAACAGCTAATAGACGACACATGATTCACAGAAATCTAAATATGTAGTAGGGACTTAAGTGACGTGCACTTTTGACGCAAAAGAAGCCACCTCCGAACGAAAGAGACACGTTTACCCCTTTTTCCCAGAGGGTAGACAGGAAAGTACGGCATGACACCGATCCAGAGAGTAACTGTGCCAAGCGGCTGCAGAGTTTGAAGTGCATTTACTTAAACCCCTACTATAAAATAAAGGTGTACTACATAAACTACATTTGAGACCTGAATTGAATATTATGAAAAAAAACAGAAAATATATGAATGGAACTTACAGGAACGGGAACTCTTCAATATATCAAAGTAACAAAAACATTTAGTGATAAGTGCACAAAAAGGCAACAAGCAAGATTGTCAAGAAGTTGTACTTAGGTTAAGCAATAATTTCAAAAGTAAGGTAAGGATAGGCCGGTTCGAAAATATTAAATTGACGCTGACGGCCGGGGTTAGCGCAAGCGTGCCTAACCTAGATTAAAAGGTATTTGAACTTAATACACAGTAGTTACATTCCATATTTAAATGACAGCGTTATGTTCGCTAGAATTCGCAATCGAGCGCCGCGACCATTTAAATATGAAATTTAATTCTTGTATAAAACGTTCAAATTCTTCTAATTTACGTTCGTACCAATGCCCCACATGTACATGTCTAGCCCTCAAATCGCGCCCGTACGGCCAGTCCTTTGCAATGTCTTAGAGTAGTTTCTTATACTATGAAGTTAATATGTCTTTCTTAAGTGCTTCTTCATATTCTTGATTTTCCCGTAATATACTTTCTTTAAGACACTTCCGTGTGGTTGTGCTTGCTTTCTATGCAGTGAATCTGCGCTACGAATTATTTTTGCTGCGTTGTAGGTACTTGGTTAAATACATTTTTGTTTTGTTATGTATGTTCTTTGTACAGTCGCGGTGTCAGTGGCTAAGGTCGATAACTACAACTTAGAAAAGTTGAAAAACCCTCGACATATTTTCATTTCAAAGCTCAATATCTCAAAAACGGCTGAACAGATTTTCATGAAACATGGCTAAGAACACTCGGGATAAAATTATCTATGACATAAAAAGGTTCATCCGTTTGGGCGCTACGATACCACAGACAGATACACAGTTACACAGACAGACACGTTAAACTTATAACATCCCTCTTCTTGCGTCGGGGGTTAAAAAGTGACGAGCCTTTTCATTCCGCGACTATACATGTATCTAATCATCATTGTTTGAATAGTTTAGGTGTATGTATAAAAACGATCACAGCCTGTAGGCCGAGTCTTGCTAAGCAACGGCCAAAGTCATTATCAATTATCATAGATCCACGAGAACTTTATCAGTTTTATCACTATAAATGGATTGATAAGATCAAAGACTGACAAAAAAGAATAACTACTCGAAAAGTTAGGTACACCATTAGTGCTTAAGATAGATAGATAGTTTTTCGACAAACTACAAAATGATCATCTACATTTGCTGTTGACTGTACGTTAAATGGGGCATGGTGTTTGTGTTCAAACGAATAAAAAATGTGGATTACTGTTTTACAACATGCACATATTACAAAATTTTCGGTTAGATTATTAAGGTCCTTAACACTAACTAACAAATAACTTTTTATTGTTGAATATGACTCGACAATTGATTTGAACTTGGTTAACCTCGTTAATTAGGTATCTACCTTTTAAATGCTTCGCATGATTCATGTCTCGTTACAGGCGTGGTTCTCTGAAGCCACGAAAACGTGTCATATGATACTAAATCATATGTAAGCCTAAACACACGCACGTTGCATGAAACTGAACGAATATGTAATTTTGCATTAAGCTTGAATACCGTTAAAATATACGTAGAAAAATCCGATGGGCTAGGTATTATGCTTGAAATGCGAATGTTTTTTTAGGATTGGTAAGTAAGACTGCCTTGTTATTGCAATAGATAGGAAAGAAATAAACAGGAAGCCAGATAATCGCAACATAAACGGCATTTATCTGTAACTTTGCACTTGAGAACCCGAATGACCTTGAACATTCACGGCGTGAGGATGTATGTTGATTGTTGCTACCAATTAGCATTATAAAAGCTTCAAAAACAATAGTACAAACGTACAGGAGATCCAGTCTAAAACCAAACTCGATATTTGACAGGAAAATAACACCTATAGTCTATTCCGTGATGCAATTGCGCGGCAATTGAATGTGCATCACGTTCATTGACTAATCACAGCATCCTGACAGATTACTATACTCGAGGAGCCAAGTGAAACAGAATACAGTTCTTACGTATTGAAAGTCCACTGGCTACACACAATTTTAGAGCCAGAAAATTAAAATCATGACATTTCGCTCGTACACACTCGCTGCACGTGCTTTTTCGTTGTACCGCGATCGGGTATCGTCACACTTAGGTCACTCTAATTCTCAAGTACCTACAGCTCACCACATACCTTTTTTGTTCATAGAAGTGTATAGCCTCAGTATTAGTGGTGAGTACGTGCAGGAAGATGGCCTTGACACGGTGGTCGTGCGGGGGCTGTGGCGCAGTCCCCGCCAAGTGGCTCAGCAACACGTCTAGCAGCAGCGTGGCTACGCCCGAGCGTCGGTACGAGCGGACCACCCCTGTGACATACAGTGTCATACAAATATATATAGCTTACTGTCATGGAATTCCTGAGAGATTTCATAATAGGGTTCTTCAAAAAGGAGTGGCCGGATTTTATAAGGGTCAAAAAGTATGGTACTGTATGATCCATACAGTAGCTACTTATCATACAATGGGATATACCCTTGTTTGTCACTGACAGTTTGTAAAAGAGAATTTAATTTTAATTAGCTACATGAAAACTTTTTTATAGTGCCATTCGAACTAATTTTTAAGAGGTTAAATAATTATATTGGACCAACAAAAATTTATTAGAGCAGAACTTAACCCATGAATTTGGGTTAAATGCAGCTTGCCGCTTCCAGCCTTATATTATGATGTCACATAACAAATAACATTGGAACCAACTTTGTATGGGGAAAATAAGTAAAGTATTGTTTTAGTGGTGAAATGCTGTGTTTAGGTAAATGGTATCATACAACATAAAATATTTTTTATATGACAATAAGTAAAACATTCACATCTATCTCTAATCTAATGGGTCAGGACCAAATTTTTGGACCATTATTATGGGTTTTAATTTGCCTACAATTTAATTGATTCCCTTGTGATACAATTATTTTTCAAACAACTTATATGTGTAAGTCACAACAGAATCAATTAAATTCTAGAAGAAAATAAACTATATTGATTTACAATTTATTGCAATAATATTGATGGTTTACTATCTGTATAGATAGTAGCAACATGTTATATGAGTACATAATATTATAACATGTTGCTACAATACAGACATAAATAAATAAATAATCATATGGCATTTATTTTTGAGCCATGAGATCTTCGAGAAGACAAGTATGGTTGCCAGTTTGTTGCACAATACAGACATACACAACAAAAGACACATACAAGTACCCTGGCATGTGAAGAACATACTATCCTTGCCCATCAATTATTGGCATATTTAATCATATTACAATAATAATGTGGTGTCTTCAGTATAAAAAGTAACTCATAGAATAGTTTAATTATTGACATTATTGTTTGTATTACTATTTAAATATTTTATTGTTGCTACTACGAGGGTAAAACTGAAAGTTTCGGGAATAGAAGAAAATATGCAGTATAAGTGAGTTTATTTATTTTTATTGTTTTTCAAAATATTCTCCTTTGTATTTCATGCACTTATGCATGCGTTCAAACCAGTCCATAAAGCACTTTTTGAACTCTGAAGTAGGGGTCGACAAAATGGCTATATTATAGGCCTCCACTGCTTCTTCTGGCGTCTGAAACCGCTGACCACGCAGTTTGTCCTTGATTCTGGGGAATGTAAAAAAGTCGTTGGGACTTAAGTCAGGGCTATATGGAGGGTGGTCCAATATTTCGACTTTTTCACCGTCCAGGTACTCAGTTGTTGTCCGAGCGGTGTGTGGGCTGGCGTTGTCGTGGTGAAGGATGATGCGACGACTAGGGTTTGTTTTTCGGAGTTCAGCAAAGACGTTCGGCAAACAAATAGTGGTGTACCAATCAGCATTGACTGTTCTACGATCCTCAAGAGCCACAGTAGCTACGTGACCAGATTTAGAGATTAACGTAGCCACCATCTTCTTAGCCGTACTGCGAGAACGAACAACTTTTGTGGGTTTGAGCTCGTCTTCGAAGACCCATACTCGGGATTGGTTTTTAGTTTCAGGCTCATAAGCGTATATCCACGACTCGTCACCTGATACTATGCTAAAAACAGCATTTGAGCGTCCCTTGTTAAATCTTTTCAAAGTTTTGCGGCACCAATTGACACGGACTATTTTCTGCTCGTCAGACAATAGGTGAGGTATCCAACGGGAAAATAACTTTTTCACGCCTAATTCTTCTTTTAAAATAATTTGTATTTGACTCATTCCAATACCCAGGTGCTCTTGAATTTCCCGATATGTCACATGTCGGTCTTCATTTATCAGACGACGCACAACATCGACGTTTTCTTGCGTGACTGCCGATTTTGGTCGACCTTCACGCACTTCGTCGGTGAGGGATACACGGCCACGTTGAAATTCTGAATACCACCTGTATATTGTAGTCTTTGAAGGAGCTTCAATATTAAAAGCAGCAACCATCCGCTCTTCACATTGTTTTTGTGTTAGTCCACTTTTAAAGTCATAATAAATCATAGCTCTGAAATTTTCACGGCACAATTCCATTTTAAGCAGTGACTCGACGACTTCAATAAACAATTGAAACCGAACCATACTTTTTTTTTTCTAAGTGGCCAGTGTGTTGAGATAAGGAAACTTCAGAGATTATAAAAAGGTATAATACATGTTAAAAATAAATTAATAAGTATTCGATTCCCGCCACTTTCAGTGCAAACCTCGTAGTTGAGCAGTACTAATCTAACAGCTAAATAGCAACACAAGTAAATAGCAACAAGTAAGTTTTATATCAATAAAATGAAGTTAATAGATTTAACCTTGTACAAATCTTAAACAAAGTACTTACCTAAAGACAATATATATGCAACAAGGGTGTCCTTAGAGGCGAACCATCTTGACAATATGCCTTTGTCTTCTGCATTAAGTTTCAAATAAGGCTTGATCTCGGCCACAATCAGACCTATAATTTGTGTCTTGTATACTGCTGCCAGAGCAAAGAATCTCTCGGAGGAAGTGATGTCTTCATACCATGACTGGGGGTACTCTATGGGGAACCATTCTCTGCACAAACTTCTCACCTGTGAATAGAACATTGCATGTAAAGTAATTATTGAAGCATAATATCTTGACAGTATATTTTGTAAAGTATCATAACACAAATGTTATCAACTTCTTAAGACACAGTAAAGTACTAAAAATTTGAATAGCTGCATAGGAATGTAAATATTTTAATTTTTTATATTTAGATATTCATAATAATAATATTACATGTCAAAAATGTACAACGTGTATTCTATATAATCAGTTCTAAAATATTAATTCTATATCATATTAATTATACTATTCTACAGGTATAAAAATTCGTTGTGGCTGTAGAATGTGTGCTTGAGAAGCAATTTTACAAAGGTACTTACTTCTTCGAGGTCATCAGGGCACAAGAAACGCAACTGTACATCTTGTAAAGAGCATTTTGCTTCTTTCGACTTCTCGATTATAACTTGGAAGCCTTCAGAAAGGTACCTAAAATATTAAAGGGAATTGGATGTTTAAATTGTTCGTTATTTAGAATAACATATAATATGAAAGGAGTCATGAGAAAGCTGTGTTCAGGTGTGTGTCATTGTTAAGTATATATAATGGCTCATAAACCCGGTGACCGATTTGAGAGTCGGCAGGATTTCGCAATATTCTAAACATAAACAGCAATCGAATATGGTACCACAGCAAAATTAACTACCTCGAGAACCTACCAAGCTGTAGATATTGAGCACAATGGGCAGTCAATTGATCAATTTCACCCAATTACTGGTGCCAGGGAAGACAATACATGCATATAAACAATTACGAACTACTCTTCAAAATATATATAAAATTCTAACTTTACTGCGCGGTCACTTACCAGCTGAAGCCAGCCATTCGGTAATTTGGCCATTAATACTCTATTACAAAACTTATCTTTGGCTACTTGTTATCATTCCTGGAGAATATTTACCCCATCAGTTACACTGAAAAGCGAATCATCACTACGAATACGAACAACTCTCTTATCTTCTTTTGACAATTGTCAGGCACTTGACAATTCATTAGCAGTGTCACCATAGTAAAAAAAAAATTGTGTTTTTGCCAATACATGGTATTACCAACATGACGATTATGTTGTATTTACACATTCGTGCGAATCTTTCAATTTATCAAAAGAAAAAGCTCGTTTGGATGATGTAGCATCGGCATCGTATGTCGGCATGCTGCCATTATTTTCACGTCCTCCATGTTCGTGTGCGAGCTCACCCCGCGAATGTGTGAACGGTAGTTTGTGACGGCACTCGTACGTATACTAAAGCCGGGTCCACAACGCCATGTTTTTCGTGTTTGCAAACATCAAACACGTTTTTCGAACAAAAAAAGGCGTGGCCTCTATGTTAAGCCCGGTCCACTGCACCAAAAATCCAACAAAACATGTTTGATATTTGCAAACACGAAAAACATGGCGCTGTGGCAGTGGCAGTTACCGCCAACTCACGAACCAAAACAATAGACCGTAAGCAAGTATTGGCTATGTGCACGTCTGAAACGTCAAACGTCAAAGGTCCCGAGACAATGACAAAACTCAGAGATGTCAAATAATGACACATGAATATTTTATTTACTTTAGTAAACGAGAAAGACCCCGTATTGGAAATTTTACTGAAATAAATAAGAGAATAAATAAATACATACAAACGAAATAAATCGTAGGAAACCGTTAAGAAACCAATAGAAAACGTGAAAGTAAATTTGACAGTTGTCCCCAGTAAGTACACATTTTCATGGTAAGATGGCGCTGCCGTCACAATAACATTAAGCTCGTGCAAATTAATTATTAAAAATTAGTTAAAGTGTTTTCTAATGTGCAAAAACCTATTAATTCAATGAAACTAACTATAAATATTAAGGATAAGTGTTATCTCCAAAAACTATTACGATCTAAGGACTTTGTGAGATAAAAATAGTGCACCATATCCAGCCAGTGTCCCAGTGTTTAAAATGTGTATATTGTTCAATATATGATACATACATTATCCTCTGCAGACATTTTGAACAATGAATACTATCCTATATAATAAACATTAAATGAATATAATATCCATAAATACAGTGTAACAAAAATTTGCCAGTTAAAAATTCAAAAAAGACGCGCGAGTGAATGTAAACAAACCTATTGACCAATCACAGCTCGTCGTGAGCAAACACGGAAAACTGAGAAGTAACTGTAAATTAAGGATATAATCCTTATTGAACAACATATGTCTTCAAGATAAGTACCAACCAAGTTGACCAAGTTGATAAGTAGTTATTAAATATACTATATACATAAGCAAAAAAGTAAATGACTTTTCTTAAAATAAATACAACGCTATCGCCATCTAGCGTAAAACAGTTCTATCACTAACCATTAGAAGGAACAGCTAGAGGCGAACAATTAAACATTATCGAACGTGACGCCAGCTGGTACTAGAGGGCGCTATTAACAATTTGAGACTGTAGTAAAAACTCAGTCTAATTACGTTCGCCGTTCGTTATTCAAAATGCATTACACATGTTCAGGCTGTTCTCAAGAAATCCATGATAGATGCTTCCTTACCTGTATGCTATGTGAACATCACTATGACCTAGACTGTGCAAATGTCTCTATTCAGCGATTTTATAATACAATGACCGCAGACCACAAACAATCGTGGATATGTCAACTATGTCGCTGTAAAATGCCCAAAAAAGATAACTCGAATACACCAGTTTGTTCCCGGGATAGTCTACCACTCTACGTACTCCCTACTCCAAAAAGGAAGACCTGCAAAGCTATGAAAACAAAGCCAGCGCTAAATTTCGATGAAACATCGACCAGCGAAGATACTATATTAGGCGATAATTTACACAATGAAACACTCGACCATAACAGCACTCTCCAACCGGCGACGACTTCTTCGGGAAGTAATACGATATATCTAAAGCAATTCGAGAAACTGCTAGATGAAAAGTTTGCAAGTAACAGAATATCACTGATCACAGAAATAAAACAGGCAATAATGGCAGAAATTACCACTGAGTTATCCAAACTAAAATTTGAGATAGTTCAAAATAATCATACCGTTTCTGAAGAACAAAAAGGCTTAAAACACGAAATTACTAAAATAAATGAACAGATAAAAAAAATTGAGACCCAAAACAAACAGCTCCATAACGAATTAAACGAGGTGCAGAAAAAACTACTAAATCCCATTGAAGAAACACAGAAAAAAGAATGGCTTACTCCTACATCTACGCCCAACAGCGAAACCTGTAAAAAAATCATTCTTTTTGGTTTAGATGAATATTATTGGGAAACTGAGCGCAACTTGTACGAACGGGTGATTAATATCTTCCAAGACATACTGCATGTTAATCTTGCGGGCTATATAGAAGAAATAGGCCGAATAGGGAGAAGGGGACCGAAGAGACCTGTAGTAATAGAATTACTAAGTAAAAAAATGGCAAAACATCTGCTCGAAAACAACCGCTACTTTAAGAACACTGGGTTAGCAGTATCTGAATTTCTAGACGAAAAATCCATGCAAGAGAAAAGAAGGTTGAGAGAAATACTCATAGACGCTCGAAAAAATGGCCATCACGCCGTAATTAAAAATAATAAATTATTAATAAATGGAAAGATGCACATTCATAACTTTGAAACGAAATCCATCACAATATCAAGTTACTCGACCCAAGAATCAATACCCAGCCAAAATGGTAGCGAGTCCAACAACAACAACAATAACAACAATAACCATGAATACCAAAGCACAGAACAACACCAATCTTATAGTACAGATTTGACTCGGCAACGAAGTCACCCTCATAATCTACGAGCTCGACCTACCAAACCCAAACATACTTTTCGTCTCTAAATTCCGAATTTTGTTCCAAAATATTCGTAGTATTAGCAACAAACGACATTTACTTGAATCTGCTACAGAAGATGAAGATATACATGCCATCTGCTTGTCAGAGACCTGGATTACACAATCAAAAATAGACTTACTACAATTAGAAGGATATCAAGTAACTTCCATGTTTAACAGGAGCACCCACGGAGGAGGCGGCGTGTGTGTGTTTCTTCAGAATGATATACCATTTGTTGAACGTAAAGATATAACTGCTTTGTCGATAGAATTTACATTCGAAACCTGTGCTGTTGAAATTTCTCATTTAAATTTGTTAGTGATAGTTGTATATTGGCCTAATAGTCATAGAAATACAAACCTGTTTTATGAATCATTAGAAAATCTCTTACAGATTGTTACAATAAAAGATAAGAAGAAAAATATTGTTATAGGCGGCGACTTTAACGTAAACATTCTAGAAAAGTCCTCGTCGACTTCAACATTAGAAGACCTTTTGAAAAGCTATAACTTTCAGCAGATTGTACATGAACCTACACGAGTCACGGAAACGAGCTCTACATGTATAGACTTAATTTTTTCTAATTTCCATTCCAAAGATAATATTGTTTCTGTTAATGAATACGGCTTTTCCGATCATAAAGGTGTTATGTATACCATACCTAATAATACTAATGAAATGCATAAACGAAATGTATGGATTACAAACAAAATCAAAATCAAAATCAAAATCAAAATTTTATTGCTCTCTTAATGTGACATAATATTACAAAGAAGTAATAAAATGGACCCCGTAAGGGCACAGCAATACTAACTTATATCTAATTATATTATTAATAAACAAGATATAGGTAGAACTTAAAAATATTACATTTTGTATACAAATCCCTCGCTTAAATTACAGACAGGATGGTAAACTGAAAAATTAACAAAAGAATACTATGTTTTTTTACTCACATTATCAAAAAATTCCTGTAGCGTGTAAAAGCTTCTTTGCACTAAATATGTACTTAATGATTTTTTGAATAGGTGAGTTTGCTCTATAGATTTTATAGTTAGTGGTATTTTATTATATATTTTTATACACATCATATGTGGACCAGAGTGATATATTTTTAAGCTAGATGTAGGAAGGGCAAGGTTGTTGTTATGTCGTAGATTTAAAGGTTTTACGTGACGGTCTTTTGCTTGTAAGAAAAAATGATTATGGGTTTTGACAAAGGTACATGCTTCTAGGATATATAAAGATGTAAGTGTTAGAATGCCAAGTTTTTTAAAATGAGGCCTGCAACTTTGAGTTCGTTTTATATTAACTAGGATTCGGATGCATTTTTTTTGTAAAATAAAAAGGTCATTCGCATTTGTACTGTTGCCCCAAAGCAGTATGCCATATCGTAATATAGAGTGAGCATAAGCATAATAAGCGGATGTAGCGGTTTTTAAATCTGTTGTCTTTTTTAGTTCGTACAAGGCATATGAAAAGCTGGATAATTTTGAGCTTATTTTTTTAATGTGGTCCTTCCAATTAATATGTGTGTCGATATTTAGTCCTAGCAACGAAAAGGTGTCAATGCATTCTAATTTGGTTGTATTAAAGGAATAGTTTATATTTAAAGGTTGTTTTTGGTAAGGTCTGAACTGCATTAATTTAGTTTTAGTATAGTTTAATTCTAAGTTATGGTCAGTTAACCAGGAATCTAATTTGTGTAGGGTGTTGTCAAGATTGAGCTTTAAATCAGTTTCGTTTGAGCACGGAAAAACTACGGAAATATCATCTGCGAATAGAACGCTTGGAGTTTCTAATATATTAGGCAAATCATCAATATATACAATAAACAGTAAACAGCCCAACACACTTCCTTGTGGAATTGATCCAGTCACGTCAGCTTTATTTGATTGTATGTATGTAATGTTTCCAGTTTGGTTATTATAATATTCTACCTCTACATATTGCACTCGGTTTTTGAGATACGAGTTAAACCATTTGTGCGCAGTTCCTCGCACTCCAATACCATGCAACTTCCTCAATAGAACATCATAAGAGACCCTGTCATACGCCTTGCTCATATCTAGTAAAATACCTACTGCATATTGTTTATTATTGATTATTTTTAATATTTGATCGATATATTTGTAAACTGCTAAAGTTGTAGAGTGGTTTTTCCGGAATCCATTTTGATTTTCGTTGAAAATTGAATATTTTTCGCAAAATGCATAAAGACGTTTGGACATGGCTGTTTCGATTATTTTAGAGAAAGTTGGTAAAAGAGCTATAGGACGGTAGTTGTTACAGTCGGTTTTATTTCCTTTTTTGTGTACAGGTTTTATAATTGAATGTTTTAGTGGATCCGGGACGACACCATCAGCGAAGGATTGGTTTATTAAAAAAGTTAAGGGTTGGCTCAATTCGTCTGCACATTTTTTAATAAGGACTGGTGGTAATTCGTCATGACCAAAGCTGTGTTTATTTTTAAGGTTACGTATAATATTATGTACTTCGCTTATAGTAACTGGTTGTAGGTAGAAGGAGTTGGGAGTGGGGTTAAGCACGGGGCGGCCGAAAGCGTGCCTGTACGGGGTGCCGGCGGCATCGCCGTCCACGCACTTACCTTTCTGCGCACTAACAGATATAAAAAAGTCATTAAAGTGGTTTGCAACTGTATTAGGGTTTTCAGTTATACTATTATTAATATTTAATTTTATATTACGCCTGTTTTTTAGCGGAAGTTTATTTGATCGTTCCTTTACTATGTGCCACATAGTTTTTGTAATATTATCTGAGGCTTTGGTTTTATTGATGTAATGTAATTTTTTTGATTTTCTTACTATCTTTTTTAGCAATTTTTCGTAACTCTTATAGTAATTATTTAAAATTGTATTATTTGTATTTGAAATCAATAATTTTAATAGTCGTTTATTCCTACATGACATTTTAATACCATTGGTTAACCAAGGCTTCTTTTTGCAATGATTTACTATTTTAACTTGATGTTTTGGAATACATATATCGAGAGTTTTTTGAATAGTGTGTGAGAATGAATTAAAATTTGTATTAATAGCATTCCCAACATTAAATATAGAGTTCCAATTAATATCTGATAAGTTGGATTTGAAGTATTGAATATTTTTTTCTGTAAATTTTCTTTTGTTTGTAATCCATACATTTCGTTTATGCATGTCATTATTATTATTAGGTATGGTATACATAACACCTTTATGATCGGAAAAGCCGTATTCATTAACAGAAACAATATTATCTTTGGAATGGAAATTAGAAAAAATTAAGTCTATACATGTAGAGCTCGTTTCCGTGACTCGTGTAGGTTCATGTACAATCTGCTGAAAGTTATAGCTTTTCAAAAGGTCTTCTAATGTTGAAGTCGACGAGGACTTTTCTAGAATGTTTACGTTAAAGTCGCCGCCTATAACAATATTTTTCTTCTTATCTTTTATTGTAACAATCTGTAAGAGATTTTCTAATGATTCATAAAACAGGTTTGTATTTCTATGACTATTAGGCCAATATATAACTATCACTAACAAATTTAAATGAGAAATTTCAACAGCACAGGTTTCGAATGTAAATTCTATCGACAAAGCAGTTATATCTTTACGTTCAACAAATGGTATATCATTCTGAAGAAACACACACACGCCGCCTCCTCCGTGGGTGCTCCTGTTAAACATGGAAGTTACTTGATATCCTTCTAATTGTAGTAAGTCTATTTTTGATTGTGTAATCCAGGTCTCTGACAAGCAGATGGCATGTATATCTTCGTCTTCTGTAGCAGATTCAAGTAAATGTCGTTTGTTGCTAATACTACGAATATTTTGGAACAAAATTCGGAATTTAGAGACGAAAAGTATGTTTGGGTTTGGTAGGTCGAGCTCGTAGATTATGAGGGTGACTTCGTTGCCGAGTCAAATCTGTACTATAAGATTGGTGTTGTTCTGTGCTTTGGTATTCATGGTTATTGTTGTTATTGTTGTTGTTGTTGGACTCGCTACCATTTTGGCTGGGTATTGATTCTTGGGTCGAGTAACATGATATTGTGATGGATTTCGTTTCAAAGTTATGAATGTGCATCTTTCCATTTATTAATAATTTATTATTTTTAATTACGGCGTGATGGCCATTTTTTCGAGCGTCTATGAGTATTTCTCTCAACCTTCTTTTCTCTTGCATGGATTTTTCGTCTAGAAATTCAGATACTGCTAACCCAGTGTTCTTAAAGTAGCGGTTGTTTTCGAGCAGATGTTTTGCCATTTTTTTACTTAGTAATTCTATTACTACAGGTCTCTTCGGTCCCCTTCTCCCTATTCGGCCTATTTCTTCTATATAGCCCGCAAGATTAACATGCAGTATGTCTTGGAAGATATTAATCACCCGTTCGTACAAGTTGCGCTCAGTTTCCCAATAATATTCATGTAAACCAAAAAGAATGATTTTTTTACAGGTTTCGCTGTTGGGCGTAGATGTAGGAGTAAGCCATTCTTTTTTCTGTGTTTCTTCAATGGGATTTAGTAGTTTTTTCTGCACCTCGTTTAATTCGTTATGGAGCTGTTTGTTTTGGGTCTCAATTTTTTTTATCTGTTCATTTATTTTAGTAATTTCGTGTTTTAAGCCTTTTTGTTCTTCAGAAACGGTATGATTATTTTGAACTATCTCAAATTTTAGTTTGGATAACTCAGTGGTAATTTCTGCCATTATTGCCTGTTTTATTTCTGTGATCAGTGATATTCTGTTACTTGCAAACTTTTCATCTAGCAGTTTCTCGAATTGCTTTAGATATATCGTATTACTTCCCGAAGAAGTCGTCGCCTGTTGGAGAGTGCTGTTATGGTCGAGTGTTTCATTGTGTAAAGTATCGCCTAATATAGTATCTTCGCTGGTCGATGTTTCATCGAAATTTAGCGCTGGCTTTGTTTTCATAGCTTTGCAGGTCTTCCTTTTTGGAGTAGGGAGTACGTAGAGTGGTAGACTATCCCGGGAACAAACTGGTGTATTCGAGTTATCTTTTTTGGGCATTTTACAGCGACATAGTTGACATATCCACGATTGTTTGTGGTCTGCGGTCATTGTATTATAAAATCGCTGAATAGAGACATTTGCACAGTCTAGGTCATAGTGATGTTCACATAGCATACAGGTAAGGAAGCATCTATCATGGATTTCTTGAGAACAGCCTGAACATGTGTAATGCATTTTGAATAACAGCGCCCTCTTTTGCACTATAGAGGCGAACGTAATTAGACTGAGTTTTTACTACAGTCTCAAATTGTTAATAGCGCCCTCTAGTACCAGCTGGCGTCACGTTCGATAATGTTTAATTGTTCGCCTCTAAAAAAAATTAGAATTTATATTATCTCAAAAGAAAATTTACAGAAAAAAATATTCAATACTTCAAATCCAACTTATCAGATATTAATTGGAACTCTATATTTAATGTTGGGAATGCTATTAATACAAATTTTAATTCATTCTCACACACTATTCAAAAAACTCTCGATATATGTATTCCAAAACATCAAGTTAAAATAGTAAATCATTGCAAAAAGAAGCCTTGGTTAACCAATGGTATTAAAATGTCATGTAGGAATAAACGACTATTAAAATTATTGATTTCAAATACAAATAATACAATTTTAAATAATTACTATAAGAGTTACGAAAAATTGCTAAAAAAGATAGTAAGAAAATCAAAAAAAATACATTACATCAATAAAATCAAAGCCTCAGATAATATTACAAAAACTATGTGGCACATAGTAAAGGAACGATCAAATAAACTTCCGCTAAAAAACAGGCGTAATATAAAATTAAATATTAATAATAGTATAACTGAAAACCCTAATACAGTTGCAAACCACTTTAATGACTTTTTTATATCTGTTAGTGCGCAGAAAGGTAAGTGCGTGGACGGCGATGCCGCCGGCACCCCGTACAGGCACGCTTTCGGCCGCCCCGTGCTTAACCCCACTCCCAACTCCTTCTACCTACAACCAGTTACTATAAGCGAAGTACATAATATTATACGTAACCTTAAAAATAAACACAGCTTTGGTCATGACGAATTACCACCAGTCCTTATTAAAAAATGTGCAGACGAATTGACCCAACCCTTAACTTTTTTAATAAACCAATCCTTCGCTGATGGTGTCGTCCCGGATCCACTAAAACATTCAATTATAAAACCTGTACACAAAAAAGGAAATAAAACCGACTGTAACAACTACCGTCCTATAGCTCTTTTACCAACTTTCTCTAAAATAATCGAAACAGCCATGTCCAAACGTCTTTATGCATTTTGCGAAAAATATTCAATTTTCAACGCAAATCAAAATGGATTCCGGAAAAACCACTCTACAACTTTAGCAGTTTACAAATATATCGATCAAATATTAAAAATAATCAATAATAAACAATATGCAGTAGGTATTTTACTAGATATGAGCAAGGCGTATGACAGGGTCTCTTATGATGTTCTATTGAGGAAGTTGCATGGTATTGGAGTGCGAGGAACTGCGCACAAATGGTTTAACTCGTATCTCAAAAACCGAGTGCAATATGTAGAGGTAGAATATTATAATAACCAAACTGGAAACATTACATACATACAATCAAATAAAGCTGACGTGACTGGATCAATTCCACATGGAAGTGTGTTAGGCTGTTTACTATTTATTATATATATTAATGATTTGCCTAATATATTAGAAACTCCAAGCGTTCTATTCGCAGATGATATTTCCGTAGTTTTTCCGTGCTCAAACGAAACTGATTTAAAGCTCAATCTTGACAACACCCTACACAAATTAGATTCCTGGTTAACTGACCATAACTTAGAATTAAACTATACTAAAACTAAATTAATGCAGTTCAGACCTTACCAAAAACAACCTTTAAATATAAACTATTCCTTTAATACAACCAAATTAGAATGCATTGACACCTTTTCGTTGCTAGGACTAAATATCGACACACATATTAATTGGAAGGACCACATTAAAAAAATAAGCTCAAAATTATCCAGCTTTTCATATGCCTTGTACGAACTAAAAAAGACAACAGATTTAAAAACCGCTACATCCGCTTATTATGCTTATGCTCACTCTATATTACGATATGGCATACTGCTTTGGGGCAACAGTACAAATGCGAATGACCTTTTTATTTTACAAAAAAAATGCATCCGAATCCTAGTTAATATAAAACGAACTCAAAGTTGCAGGCCTCATTTTAAAAAACTTGGCATTCTAACACTTACATCTTTATATATCCTAGAAGCATGTACCTTTGTCAAAACCCATAATCATTTTTTCTTACAAGCAAAAGACCGTCACGTAAAACCTTTAAATCTACGACATAACAACAACCTTGCCCTTCCTACTTAAAAATATATCACTCTGGTCCACATATGATGTGTATAAAAATATATAATAAAATACCACTAACTATAAAATCTATAGAGCAAACTCACCTATTCAAAAAATCATTAAGTACATATTTAGTGCAAAGAAGCTTTTACACGCTACAGGAATTTTTTGATAATGTGAGTAAAAAAACATAGTATTCTTTTGTTCATTTTTCAGTTTACCATCCTGTCTGTAATTTAAGCGAGGGATTTGTATACAAATTGTAATATTTTTAAGTTCTACCTATATCTTGTTTATTAATAATATAATTAGATATAAGTTAGTATTGCTGTGCCCTTACGGGGTCCATTTTATTACTTCTTTGTAATATTATGTCACATTAAGAGAGCAATAAAATTTTTGAATTTTTGATTTTGATTTCTGCCATGGTGTGCGCTACGATCGCCTAGCTTACCCCCACCACCTACTTCGCACTACACACAATATTTAATCTGTACCCGCTGGTAGATTTTTGCCGTTTATTTTTTTTATTATTGAATGACACAGTGGCAATGGAACTTACTGTGAACATCCAACGATAAATATTTATAGCTCATTTAAATTTAACTTTGTGTAGAAGCTCACGGCATTTCCAATTGAACACCAGCGTCCGATGTAAAATGAAACTGGTTTTCAATTGAAATACCGTGAACTATGTTGAGCCGTATCTTAAGTTAAATGAAATTAAACAAACATTTTACTTATCAGCAGATTTATATTTTAATTTATCTAATCTCATATCCGGGAAAACGATATATCTTCGTCCTTTCACAGAGTTCTACGTTTTACAACCACAACACTCGTACATTTTGCAAAAAGAGAACTTGCATGCCATGCCACATACGACGCACTTCACTATCTTCCATTTGTTGCCCAAACAACGGTTATTACGCGCTTCCAGGTGAATTTTCGATTAGCTACACACTGTTTCATTTGTTTACTGCATAGTAAACTATCAATACTACAATATAAACAATAACATTTGCAAAAATAAAAAATGTTCAGAGTTTATGTTCAAAAATTGTTGACAGATATTTTCTTGTGGTATCATCAATTGTCTATGATTTAAAAAAAAGTCTAAACGGCTGTCATCCATTTATGTCATTCATTCAAATGGTTCGCAGTTTATGAGGCATTTATTAGAAATAATTCAAATAATATTAACAATGACTATACCGAGTGAGCTCCGCAAACTATTATTTAATCTCGTAAATAATTACGACAATGTGCAAACCCGGTGTGTACCGTTTTATAATGAAAAACTGCAATGTTTACAAGTCGTAAAGAATTTAGTAGGTTGGTGCTCTATAATTTTTTGATACTTTATGTAATAGTGCTAACATTTGCCCGTAACTTTGATTAGTTACGTGAATTTATTAATAGCTGAATCTCATAAACAGGACAAATGTGTAAAGCAACGGATAAACTAGAAGTTCTGGAAAATATCAATAAAATCAAAACATTGGAGCGTAAGGAGCTACTTACTGAAAACAGATACTGGTCTGTAGTAATTTGATATGTTGTTCTCGACGTCCACCCTCCTTTGTGACAGGTCAAGTATTTCCTGATCCCGACCTCCACTAGGTCATTCTGGATCTGGACCCCGGCCCCCTGATCGGGACACTCTGGGTCTGGAAGTCTGGACCCCGGTCCCCTTTTCGGGACACTCTGGGTCTGTAAGGATGGACCCCGGTCCCCTTTTCGGGACACTCTGGGTATGGAAGTCTGGACCCTGGTCCCCTGATCGGGACACTCTGGGCCTGGACCCTGGTCCCCTTTTCGGGACACTCTGGGTCTGGAAGTCTGGACCCCAGTCCCCTTTTCGGGACACTCTGGGTCTGTAAGGATGGACCCCGGTCCCCTTTTCGGGACACTCTGGGTATGGAAGTCTGGACCCTGGTCCCCTTATCGGGTCACTCTGGGCCTGGACCCCGGTCCCCTTTTCGGAACACTCTGGGTCTGGAAGTCTGGACCCCGGCCCCCTTTTCGGGACACTGGGTCTGGTAGTCTGGACCCCGGTCCCCTTTTCGGGACACTCTCGGTCTGGAAGTCCGGACCCCGGTCCCCTGATCGGGACGCTCTGGGTCTTCATCCATGTGTCTGAAAGTTTTTGTGGCGTGGCAAAAATCCTATCGTTTTTTGTTTGATCCCGGCTTCTGATCTAGTAGGATCTATTGGGCTATACGGGATAAAGATGAAAATCAGTAGTTCATCAATACGATTTAATCCGTCGGTATAATCTTATACAAAATTAGGCTTATTTTCTGCTGACACATAATCACACCTTATTCTAATTCTTATAATTATTTACTAAGACTGAACCGCTCTCGACTGCAGCCATGAATGGAATGCCCAACCGCCCCTGCTCCGATCACGCCGCCAACCATCGTATTGGCGCGTAAGTAGCAGGGTGCGACAGTGGCGCCACCGGAAGTAATCAAGCTCTGAACCAATTAATGTTTAGTTAAATAAATGTATTCCAGTTTTGCAGATATACGCGCAATAATCATGTTACTTATATAATTAAACATTACTCTTATAATTGCTCCTTGCAATAGTAAGTTCTACAAAAAAAAAAGGAATAGAATAAAATGAATACGGTTTAGTATAATAATAAACGGTTCCCTTTACAAAATTAATAATTGCAATACTGGGGGTGGGGATGTCAATATTATCCCGGTATTCAAAATTGTATGGATTGTGCTTCAATATTCATGAATATTCACCTGATACGGAACGTGATATGAGTGTATCGCATGATAATAATAACCGTGCAAATGGACCCATACAACAACTACTATTATTATTTTTAAATTTATTGTTTTGAAGTATCGCGGTTTCCGATTGAGTTCAAATTTGGCATAGTACAGTCAACAAAAAAAGTAGAATGATCACTTTAGTACCTTGTAATTTTCACTACTTTGACGCATCCCAACTGGCGCAGTATTGTTACGCTAGCGCGACAAAGTACTAGAATGATCATCTATATTTGCTGTTGACTGAACTTATGTAATTATTTTGGTGATGGATTAATATAACGGTATTATCGATCTAGATCTTATTTACACTACATTAAATTTTTCGCCTTATTACAATGGCATATGGTGAGAAAGTGTAAACATATGTGTTTTTCGTTGACTATACTGCACACAGTAGTAGAAATTATGTGGGCTGACTTTGAGTGCACGTCGACTTATATTTAACTTATTTCCTTAGGTGGGTGAAATTAATAATATTTTCTAGTATCAAAACTATAATTCCTACTACACAACGTGTGGCCAGCCCAAGATTTTTTGAATTTCCCGCCAAAAAAATGGGTAAAATGACGCGGTGGTTTAGTGCACAGACATCAGAGAAAAGCAGACTCGCAGTATTAAGCCAGATGATTTTCCATATAGTTGTATGTATGTATGTATGTAAGCACTTTATTGTACACAATACACAAACACAATAACAACAGACACACACACAATACACAGTAACAGTTGTCTCTCTAATCCTTATGGTGCACCAAAATGAGTTAGAATTTTCGGCTGTTAACAAGTTGTCTCGATTTGCGAGCACACCAGCATGTTAAATCCCATATAAACTTAACACACCATAACGTCAGTTCAGTACAATTTTCAGTTATGAAGACGGAGACACTGACAGGTGAAGACGTGTCATATGTCACTTGTCCGTCTCTCTCAAACTTTCTGATTTGTACATTAGTGAGAATAGATCAGACGTACAAAAATCGTTCAACTTAAATGAGCGGATCTGCTTTACTCTGATATCTGTGGTTTAGTGGCTGACCGTGGCCGCAAGCCACGCACCCTCCACCACTGCGCATGTGTGAACGGCCGCGCGGCCAGTTGCAAATTTTCACAACTGACCGCCATTAACCATAGATAAAAATGCATAGTTAGATTATTTTATATCCAATATAGTGAATATATTTTTAAAAACAAAATTGATCATACATTTATCAGCTATACAGAGTCAAAGTGCAGGCTTAACTTAAGTGTCCAAAAGCACAGAATAAGTAATAATACATACAGAAATTTCACTTCCTAACAAAAACGGCGTTTAGGCATAAGAAACGTACCTATTCTCTGTATCTCTGTCTATCGCATAACTTGTATTCATTCACGCGCGGCACGTGTAGCGTTGGGGTTGTCACTCCATGAATACATTAATAAGTATATATTACTTCACATGTAGGTATGTCAGTGTCATTATGAATAACACCAATAATATAACTGATCTCGTGAACGGAAATTCCTTTTAACTCATGTAACTTTAATTTGTAAGTGAGTAACACAAAAAGTAAGTTAATAAAGTAATTATACCTACGGTTCTATTAAGATCCTCTTTTTAGGGTTTCGTACCCCCTTTTATAGAAGATTATTTTGAACAGTATAGCCATTGAGTATAGCCCAAAAAGTTTACGTTTTCACCGGAAGACTCCTCCTACACAAAACGACGTAAGTGCCGTAGTTTTCTTATGAGGATACGTTCTTTTATATTAGAAAGGTACAAATTATTTGGTAATGTCCTGCATTTACTTACATAAGAAGGTACAAGAGAGGCTACAATAATTCTTTAACAATTTAGTCGTGGGTTTATAAACCACAGAATAAATAGGAGTAAAAAAATAATATTAAAAAAAAATGTAAAAAAGACTTGAATTGGAAATTAATATGATTGCCTTTTACAATAACAAAGTTTATATACAATTAGTGACTTGTTTATATTTGATTCCCTGTAAAGACATCCACATTTATGAATAGGAGTTATTTACGCGCGGTTCGTCGTAATTCAAGTCGGCGGCGGAGGTGGATCGCGACACGACACACATGATCGCGTGGCGACGGCCTTCGCGTGAGTCGCGTGACTGATCACCCCGAGGTTTGCAAGCGGTGGGTATTGGCTATGTGCACGTCAGAAACGTCAAACGTCACGCGTCCCGGGGCAATGTCAAACTCAGAGATGTCAAATAATGACACATGAATATTTTATTTATTTTAGTAAGCGAGAAAGACCCCTTACTGGAAATTTGACTGAAATAAATAAGAAAATAAATACAAACGAAACGAATCGTAGGAAACCTATAGGAAACGTCGAAGTAAATTTGACATATAAGTCCCCGGAAATTGCACATTTTTGCCATGGTATGCGCTGCGATCGCTTAGTTTACCCCCACCACCTACTTCGCACATAGCCAATAAAACGCGACGCGCTCCGCCCATTGCCAAAAGTAACCAAAAAAGTTTTTTTTTTTGTTATTTATGTAACGGTCTGACATTTGGTTTGGCGCGAACTACGTCAATTTTCGCGCCAAACCAAACGTCAAACCGTTACATGAATAACGAAAAAACTTTTTTGCGGTCAGCCGCGCAACCACCGCGTCAAGGCCGCCTGTGTCTGAATCATTGTTAGGATTGTTATACTTTACAACTGGCCGTCACCGCAGGCCGCGCCTGTTTGTGACACGTTTAAAGGATCGTGCTATTATGCTGACGTTTATTGTCTGACTGTCGCGCACCGCGCGATTCGCCATAAAACAATGGGTATTGTCAAGTTATATTTTGTAGTGTGGTAACACCGCACCTGGTTTGACTAACCTGTATGTATGGTACTGTGGTAGAAACATGGCGGGAAAAAATGGCTGCCGGACTCACAAGTTGACACAAGGTGAGAGAGAGTGGACGTGGTCGCATGACAAGTGAAGGGGCTACGAGCTTCTAGGAGGTCCATCCTTAAGACCCCGGTGAGTGTTTACTTTGCAATATTTATGTCGACATATAAGTGCACGATGAGTGGAAAGATGAGATGACTGTTGTAGTTTATTATCCTTTCCTTTACGTATAGTCCAATCTTGCAGTGCACAGCACACTTGGTAGTCAAGGACATTGGACAGGGAAGCCCGTAGCTCCCAAGTAGTGTGGTCCGGAAACACACTGGCACGGTCGACTGAGTTGGAGCAACCGTGGCGAGGCTATGGGGATGGTGGAGGCCTCCGGGGGGCCATAGGCCCCCCGTCCGGCTGAGTGACTAATAAACAAACATGATCAGAGTCACCAGGGATACACCCTGTTCAGACCGGAGGCAGTCGACCGATGCTTAAGTAGATTATAGAGGTGCGAAGCCATAAGCGAACCACAGTCAGATTGCAATCATGGAATTCCTCTATAAAGTACGTGGGTCTGCAACCACGGAGAGGCAATTAGAGTATGGCAAGGCACTTGGTAAAACCAAACATATATAATGCATGTGAGTGGCACAGCCACGTGAGAGGCTAGACCTCATCTCTTAAGTTTACACACATATGCGTAGTATGAGTCAGATAGAATTGGTCAACTCATCTTTCTATTCTCATAACAAGTGTGTATTATATGTGTTCTCATGTCGTGTTTATATGCGGGATCTATGCCAGTGTTCAGCATTTGGCATATGTCGCGCGGGAGGCACGACATTTTGGTGGAGATGCTGGGATCAAAGTCTTAAGAGATGAGGTCTAGCCTCTCACGTGGCTGTGCCACTCACATGCATTATATATGTTTGGTTTTACCAAGTGCCTTGCCATACTCTAATTGCCTCTCCGTGGTTGCACACCCAAGTACTTTATAGAGGAATTCCATGATTGCAATCTGACTGTGGTTCGCTTATGGCTTCGCACCTCTATAATCTACTTAAGCATCGGTTGACTGCCTCCGGTCTGAACAGGGTGTATCCCTGGTGACTCTGATCATGTTTGCTTATTAGTCACTCAGCCGGACGGGGGGCCTATGGCCCCCCGGAGGCCTCCACCATCCCCATAGCCTCGCCACGGTTGCTCCAACTCAGTCGACCGTGCCAGTGTGTTTCCGGACCACACTACTTGGGAGCTACGGGCTTCCCTGTCCAATGTCCTTGACTACCAAGTGTGCTGTGCACTGCAAGATTGGACTATACGTAAAGGAAAGGATAATAAACTACAACAGTCATCTCATCTTTCCACTCATCGTGCACTTATATGTCGACATAAATATTGCAAAGTAAACACTCACCGGGGTCTTAGGGATGGACCTCCTAGAAGCTCGTAGCCCCTTCACTTGTCATGCGACCACACTGCGACCACGTCCACTCTCTCTCACCTTGTGTCAACTTGTGAGTCCGGCAGCCATTTTTTCCCGCCATGTTTCTACCACAGTACCAACATACAGGTTAGTCAAACCAGGTGCGGTGTTACCACACTACAAAATATAACTTGACAGTACCTAGTGTTGATACATACCCATTGTTTTATGGCGAATCGCGCGGTGCGCGACACTGACTCGCGACTTGGTTTTGCGGATAGTAAAACTAGGCCATTAAGTAAAATTAAGATTAGCTATCCTCCTTGTACGAGCTACGGCCTGTACCCGCCGCCGCCAGACATGAACCCTATGACACTGACAGAGACATTTATACAACCTTGGAACGGCGTCGCTGTCACATCGAAATGTTAATAAGCATCTTTTGGGAATGTAGCTAATTACTTTATGTAGAAATGTAACATTTATGTAACAATAATATGAAAATCAATCTTTATAACCTTTATTCTTTATTTTTTTACGTACTGCAAAAGTTATATCGTTAGTCTGTATCGACGAAGGAATAGGTGGTTCGATAAACAGAGGTCGATAATTGAAGAGACTGTAGTAAAATGCGCTTTTTATTCAATTTTATTCATTCAAGATTGTGTAAAAAGAAGACAATGTTGAATTCTATGGTCGTCATCAGCTGTTTAATATAAATTCGGATAGGAATTTCTATAGAAATCCTTACTCTGAGTCGAGATATTATTGTAATATCTATAATCTACCTTATTTATATGTGTATTAGATACAATAATAAACATGTCAACCGACACTATGGGCGCATAAGAAATCAAACCTACAAAAATAAAAGTATCGAAACTTGCACAACACGATCATAAATGCAGGGTACATCTGATAAATGTCTCTGTCAGTGTCATAGGGTTCATGTCTGGCCGCGGCGAGTATAGGAGCTAGGCAGAAGTGCTACCGCGAGCCGAAAAAGAAATATATGTCTCTCTATCGCACTTGCCTATTCGAACGACAGAGTATTTCTGTTCGCGGTAGACCCTCTCAGGTTACACCTTTTTTATGGTGCGCACGCATCGTCTTGGATGCCATCTAATTAATTATTTAGAAATGTTTTTTTTTTGTAATTTCTAGTCTATTCTTTTAATAATATTTTCATCACACTTGCTCGTAAAGGGTCTTATTATACGCAGGCGAATAGAGAAGTTATAGCCGATTTACCTCCCGCGGGAGTTATGGATTTTCATAACTTCCTAGGGAGTTATGAGTTTCTCTGTGATCTGATTGGTTAAAAAAAACTAGTTGGCCGCGCTCCACAAGAATACTGCGATTGGTTGAAATATTGAAGCTGTCAAATCTAGTAGGCCGCGCGCCGCACGAATACTGCTTTGTGATTGGTTGAAATATTGAAGCTGTGCGCTCCTCTCGGCGGCCATGCACTGATACTGGAGGTGAAGTTGTCAATTTCTTCAATTTTGATTAGTGCTGGAGTTATTTATTTCCTCACAAATGTGATGAAAATATTGTGATTACCTCGGACGTAAGAAACTAGCAAACTCGAGTCATCAAAAGCCATCCGCCTCGGGCTTCTGATAGACTCTCGTTAGCTATTTTCCACTTACGCCCCTCGTTAAACAATGTACTTTACCGTGTAAGCGTGTGTAAGCGTGTGGGTGTTTGGTGTCATACCGTAAGGGCATATGAGAAGAAATATAGGTCTATTATTATTATAAAACATCGTGGCCCATGTATTGTGTGGCTCCGGCATTACGCTGAAAAATGTTGCCCCTCGTCCGTTCATTACAGTTATTTTTATTGGAATTAGTACATTGTTTAAAGAGAATAATTTTGCTCCTCGCCCGTTCATTACTGTTATTTTTATGGGAATTAGTACATTGTTTATCGAGTTTAACGAGGGGCGTCAGCGGAAAATTGCGAACGAAACGAGAGTCTATCAGTTTTGATGGCTCGAGTTTGTATTTTTCTTCACATTCATCACATTTGCGAGGAAATAAACTCCAGAACCAATCTTAATTTAAAAAATCGAAATCTGGAAGTCCGGTATCAGTCCATGATCGCTGGGGCGTCCTTACGAGAGTGACGGGCGTCTTATCTTCGACGATAAGTTATAAAATGGCAACCATCATACGCCCGCTGGACCTATGTGACCCTTCAGTTTTAAAGAGTGAGAAGGACAATATTGCCCTCAATATGTGCCTTAGGACCTTCTGGTCTTTAGGTGGAATGGGTATAAGGTAGGCAGATGGCAACCCAGACGGAAACCTAGGGGATAGGGGGTTCCGAGGCAACCAGCGTACAAGCCCAATGTTAGAGGGGTAACGGACAAAATTGGTACAGTGCTAGAAAAGTGTACTCTATTAAAACCCTAAACGTGCCGTTTATCCAACGTTAACAAAAAAATTGAAAAGTTTTTATTTGCGAGAATTATGGTATATAAGGATGACAAAATATGATAAGTATAGAACAGCACAATTCACCATTACAACGGCATGCAAAATATACAAAATTAAATTGAAATCTATGGAATATATTGTGGTTATACAATTATTATGTCAAGACTAATGAATGAATGGTATATTATTTATAGTTACTTTAAATTTGGTATCATAAATAAATAAATAAATATTGGGGGCTTACCCACTTGAGTGCTTGCGATTCAAAATAATTTTTAAGAAAAAAAAAACGACTTCAATGGGGGAGGCCGGTGAAAGATTATTATACTTAGATGGACTCTTAGATTCCATACAATGAAATAAAAATGGCTATAAGTATGTTTATAATGGTAGAAGACTAAGTCAATTCCTCATGGAATCATGGAAAAACCTTGCTTGCTTGACAAACAAAACGAAGAGAACAAATCGCCAAATGTGAACTACGCGTCGTTGAAGAGTTCCGTTCTGATCATCATCAGCAGTTCCACTTCATCAAATGTCACTTTTATGAATGAAAATGCTTGATTAGTTCATGAAAATACTAAAATCACTATTTGTGTGCCTTTCAAATTTGAGGAGTTCCCTCGATTCCTAATGGATCCCATCATCAGAACTCGAGCATGACAAAACCAGTCGTGAAAATAGAACTTGCTTAACAAACACAGCTAGAAGGACAAATCGCCAAACGTAAACTTTTCGTCGTTGAAGAGTTCTGTTCTGATCATCATCAGCAGTTCCACTTCATCAATTGTCACATTTTTGTATGATAATGCTCGATTTGGTGATAAAAACACAAAAATCACTATATATTTGCCTTTAAGATTTGAGGAGTTCCCTCAATTCCTCATGGATCCCATCATCAGAAATGACAAAAATTCATCGTGAAAATAGAACTTGCTTAACAAACACAGCTAGGAGGACAAATCGTCAAACGTGAACTTTTCGTCGTTGAAGAGTTCTGTTCTGATCATCATCAGCAGTTCCACTTCATCCAATGTCACATTTTTGGATGAAAATGCTTGACTTGTTGATAAAAACACAAAAATCACTATATGTTTGCCTTAAAGACTTGAGGATTGATAACCTCCTCTTTTGAAATCTTGAAGTCGGTTAAAAAGGTGGTCTAAGGTGCTCGAGATTCACCGGGCATCAGCAGCGAATTGTCATGTGTTGTTAATAAATCGATTGCCTAGCTTTGACTAAACGTTTTGATATGATTATGTTTATGTTGTAACAGGCTATTTGTTTATATAATTAATTCTTATTCGTATCTTAGTACTACATCGATATTGAGATACGAGTTTTACTTTAAGTAGGTATTTGTTACTTAGTGACTTTTGGTTGTCAGGCGACGATATCATCTTGAAATTAAGTGTTGTTTATCATTACGTATATTTTAACAGAAAATACCAATACATGAATAAATCAGATTTGTTTTTTAGTTGTACAGAACACTCGGTGCGCGAGACCGACTCGCAATTGGCCTTGGCTTGGGTTTTTTTTCATTAATTTACTTAGCTACGCATTTTTATCTATCAATTGAAACGAATAATATAGGAATGATGCTAATCACATGTCAAAACAAAGAAAGACGTTTTGTACAACCCTGTGTTCGAACAACTACTTATACTTTTTACCGATGAGTCACAACTGCTCCTAACGGCCGCACTGTCCCTCCCCGATGTACCCTGACATAAGCATGATACGCGGTCAAAGCTGTTGGTTCCTCAGCTATACCTCAGCTATCCTTAACCTTTTTGAAGCAAAAACAAATCTGTTAAGTTTGTAACATAAATTATTAATTTGTGCTTTCCAGTTACAAAATTTATCAAGAGTTAACCTAAGAAATTAACTTCACCATTGTTGTTTATAGTCTGTCCCGAATAATTCACATTTAAGGGTGTAAGATTAGATTTATAATTAGAAAAAAGCATATAGTTTGCTTTTTCGATATTGATTTTCAAATTATTACTTTCTACCCATTTTCCCACAGCTTCAACAGCATCATTGACCAATACCTCATGCGCCCCAGATTTATCAGTGTTTGTAATAATGATCGATAAATCATCAGCGAACATTACGAGGGGTGTTCAATAAATTCTCGGTATTGACATCTTTTAAACCTATTTGGTAAACTTTTGAATACTGGCCGGCAAAAGTCATTCATTAATATTTAAAAAAAAGTAAAATTCAAACGGCGATGTTCTTTTGTTTTTTTGCAAGTACCGAACAAACGTGATCACTATAAGTGATTTTACAATGTTGGTTAAATTAGAGCACCGAGCGGTAAAAAAATTCTTGACCCAACAGGTAAAAAATCAATATGCTATAAAAAAGAAATGGATTATGTTTACCGTGAGTCTGCTTCTTCTATATCAACAATTCAGAAGTGGTCAAGTCAATTTAAGCATGGGGGAGAGAGTATCGAAGACGACCATAGAGCTGATCGGCCAGTCGAAGCTACTTCATCAGAAAATTTAAAAAAGTGGAGAAAATTTTGCCGGAAATGGTTGAGTAAAGGTGAAAGATATAGCTCAAAGAACCAACCTTTCTATTGGTACTAGACACGATATAATTGATGACCATCTTAATATGCCAAAAGTCAGTGCGAGATGGGTATCGCGAATACTGACACCGCTTCAGAAAAATACGCGTGTTGCTTGTTGTTCCGAATTTCTTGAGGTTTGCGTTGAAATTCCTGATAAGATAATGCAAAATTTTGTTAGTAAAGATGAAACGTGCGTTCATCATTATGACCCTGAGAGCAAACAAGAGTCCGTGCAGTGGCACATTAAAGGAACTCCTCATCCCAAGAAGTTCAAGGTGTTGCCTTCAGCTGGAAAGGTCATGGTCACAATATTCTGGGATTGTGATGGAATATTGCTGATCGATTATAGAGAAAAGGGTATAAGTATTAAAGGAGAGCACTACGCTAATTTTCTATGCCAAATAAGGGAAGCAATCAAACAAAACAGAAGGGGAAAATTAGCCAAAGTTGTTCTGCTTCTTCACAACAACGCCCCTGTACATACTGCTCATATTGCCAAGGCTGCTGCTCTTGAATCTGGACTCGAAACTATTACATACCCACCGTATTGTGGTATTTAAAAGTAAAACCATTCCATGTCACATTAGCGACGTCAATCATCCATGTCATATATTTTCGCTAAATAAAGCCTTTAAACTATTCGGGCTTATTCCTTACAATTTATTTAGCGAAATATCTAATCTGGAAGCTAGTTAAAAATGTCTAAGTATCTCAAGCCAGATAGATTCGAAGCAGATCCGTTATCCGGGCACAACTCAACCGCCCAATGGCTACACTGGAAAAAAACGTTTGAGAATTTTATAGAAGAATCCTTTCACGACGCATTGGATGGTGTAGCAGCCAAGACATCGGAGGTACAATTAAAACTACTTGTAAATCATGTTTCCCCGACTATTTACGAGCATATCGCACACGTCGAAACTTACGATGAAGCTATCGGCGTATTAGATGGTATTTTCGTGAAACCTAAGAGTGTGATATTTGCGCGATATAAACTTGCAACTAGGCAACAACAACCTGGGGAGACGATTGACCAGTACGTTCAAGCGCTAAAGCTTTTATCGAAAGAATGCACCTTTAAAGCGGTTACGGCGGAGCAAAACGAAAAGGATTTTATTAGAGATTCCTTCATATCCGGTATTGCCTCTCCACCTATAAGGCAAAGATTACTAGAAAACATGAATTTAACTTTAGATGAAGCTCATACTCAAGCACGGGCTCTAGAATCCGCCCAGAATCAATCTGAAAGTTTCAATACGCCACAATCCTCCGCGGCCGCCACCAATCAAACTAACCGCAAACCAGTCAACCCAATTACAATCCCTCAGGACCCATGCTATTATTGCGGTAACTCACGCCATCCTCGACGGTTGTGTCCAGCGGCGCAGTCGACGTGCCTCAAATGCGGTAAGCAAGGACACTTCGCAAAAGTATGTAGAGGAGCAAGGTTTAAGACCGCTGCAACCTCCCAAGAGGAAACATCATGCTTCGTGCTTGCTGCAGCCGGGATCAAGAGATGCACCTTACCCATAGAAGTTAATGGAGTACCTGTACAAGCACTTATTGATACAGGGAGCACGGTCAGCTTTCTTGATGAAGAGGTTATCACTCAGTACGGGTTACAGGCTATGCCGTGCCGTACGCAAGACGTATCAATGGCATCATCTACTCTAAAGTCCCAAATAACACAAGTTTGCCCAGCCACAGTCAGGTTGAATGGACAAGAGATTCCGAAGGTTATATTTCGAGCCATGAAAAATCTTTGTTGTGAGGCAATTATAGGTCACGATGTCCTAGAACAATATTCCAGTTTAGAGGTTGGATTCGGCGGACACATGTCACCGTTGAAGCTGTGCGTGTTAAATCAAGCAAATATAGATCCAGTTGATTTATTCCCGAATATGACTCCAGAATGCAAACCCGTAGCAATAAAATCTCGTCGATTCCCACCGGATGATCAAAAATTTATTCAAGACGAAATCCAGAAGCTGCTTGCTGACGGTATAATCGAAGAAAGCTCTTCTCCATGGCGTGCACAAGTCCTCGTAACATCAGGAACGCACCACAAGAAACGAATGTGTGTCGATTACTCCCAAACTGTCAACAAATTCACATACTTAGATGCCTACCCACTCCCTAACATAGAAGAGGTAATCAGTAAAGTATCTAATTACAGAGTGTTCAGCAAAATTGACTTGAAATCGGCGTACCACCAAATTCCAATAATTCCTGACAACAAACCGCTAACAGCCTTTGAAGCAGCAGGTAATTTATACCAATTTTGTCGTATCCCTTTCGGGGTAACGAATGGAGTTGCATGCTTTCAAAGAGCCATTGACTCTATTATTCGGAAAGCAAGAATTGAGGGTGTATTCCCGTATCTAGACGATATCACAGTCTGTGGAACTGATCAAATCGATCACGACGCCAAACTACAAAAGTTTATAAAGATAGCAGAAGAGTACAATCTAACAATCAACAAGGAAAAAAGCGAATTTTCAATAAGAGACTTAAGCATCCTTGGTTACAACATTTGTGACGGAAAAGTCAAGCCCGACCCAGAACGCCTGCGCCCACTGCGCGATCTGCCGATACCTCCCAACTCCGCGTCTCTCAAACGGGCTATTGGTTTATTCTCGCATTACTCGAAATGGATACCTGACTTTTCGGCTAAACTCCACTTACTAACAAAAGTTGAATATTTTCCTATGAATACTGAGCAAGTCAAATGTTTTGAAGAAATCAAGCATATTATAATAAAATCATCACTCTCAGCTATTGACCCCAACGGAATATTCACAGTAGAGACCGACGCTTCAGATCACTCAATAGCTGCCTCACTCACCCAGAATGGTCGACCTGTAGCTTTTTACTCTAAATCACTTAACGACAGTGAAAAGAAATACCCTATTGTTGAGAAAGAAGCTTGCGCCATCATTGAAAGTCTAAAAAAGTGGCGTCACTACTTAATCGGTCGGCGCTTTAACTTAATTACAGATCAAAAGTCAGTTGCCTTCATGTTGCAAGGACATGCAAGCAAAATAAAAAATGATAAAATTCAAAGATGGCACATTGAACTGTCAAACTATAAATATGACATCAAATATCGTCCAGGCAAACAAAACCTTGTCGCTGATACATTGACACGTCAATTTTGTGCTGCGAGCATTGACGACAAACTTCGGGACTTACACCAATCGCTTTGCCATCCCGGTGTTACACGTCTATTGCATTGGATACGATCAAAGAACTTACCATTCTCTATTGACGATGTGAGGCGAGTGGTGACATCGTGTTCAATCTGTGCAGAGATTAAGCCGAGATTTACAAATAAAATCGGAACGCTCATCAAAGCAACGACGCCACTAGAGAGAATCGCCATGGACTTTAAAGGACCGTTGCCATCATCTACAAATAACAAATATATACTCACCATTGTGGACGAGTATTCCAGATTCCCATTTGCTTTTGCCTGCGCGGATACAAGTACAAAAACAGTCATAAAACATCTCACGGAACTTTTCTCAATATTCAGATTCCCGTCAATGGTACATACAGATCAAGGTGCTGCGTTCATGTCTAAAGAACTCAAAGACTTCTTACACTCCAAACACATTACTATCAGTCGATCGTCTCCATATAACCCCCAGGGGAACGGCCAAGTCGAAAAACTCAATGGTACATTATGGCAAACCATTCGTCTAGCCCTGAAAAGTAAGAATCTGCCTTTGACAATGTGGGAAGAAGTAATGACTCAAGCGTTACATAGTATAAGGTCACTACTCTGTACGGCAACCAATACAACACCACACGAACGAATGTTCAATCTTTGAATGTATAATATATGTATTGATCATACAAAGACTTGACCCCGAGTGACTTCTATTTGTTTACCAATCTCAAAAAGGATCTATGTGGAAATAAATTTTCTAACGATAAAGCATCGAAGACAGTAGTTTAGGAGCTTTTTGACACCAAAGACAAAAAATATTTTTATGAGGGGTTAAAAAACTAATTGACCGGTCTTATAAGTGCATACCCATAGGAGAGGAGTATATTGAAAAATAAAAAATAAAATATCTATAATATTCGTTTGTTTTTATTCTAATACCGAGAATTTATTGAACGCCCCTCGTATCATTTGGTGTGTCGTCACTTGAGGTATATCATTGATTTATAGAACAAACAATAACGGTCCCAAAACACTGCCTTGAGGCACTCCTCGTGCGGTAATTTGGAATGTTGATCGATACGGAATTAATTTTCTACGTTCATCCACCCTATCAATTTGAACGCATTGGCCGTGATTAGATAAATAGCTCTCAAGCCATTTAGAGGCTTTACCTCTGATTCCATATTGTTCACATTTGCTCAATAGAATAGCGTGATCAACAAGGTCGAAAGCCTTTGACATGTCAAAGAATACTGCTGCTACAGAAATTTATCTATGCATTCAGTGACACGTCGTACCAGTTTATATGCGGCTTGTGCTGTTGACCTATTCTGTACAAAACCATTCTGTTCGTCCGATATAATTTTATTTTTTTCAGTAAATTTAATAATCCTAGTATTCATGGCTTTTTCAAAAAAATAGTAAAAGTATTGGAACTAAATTAATTGGGCGATAGTTATTCAAAAGTTCTCGGTAATTTTTTTTTAAACAAAGGCTTGACAAGTGATTGTTTTGATCCCTCCGGAAATATACCGTGCAAAAAGGATTGATTTACAAGATGGGTCAATATCCCAGTTAGTTCTTTCGTAGCACATTTTATAATGCGGGTACAAATGTTGTCAATCCCATTTGCATTTATGTTCCGGAGTGATTTTATTATAGTTCCCATTTCACCCTCGGTACATGGCCCCAAGAACAAAGAATTGCTTACATTGCCTTCTGACAACACTAGCCGATTGCTATTTGTTTTTTTCGTCTCTTTGGTCAAAGTAATGAAGAAGTTATTAAATTCTTCCACTATATCTTGGGCACCCTCGCTGAATCTCTATGAATAGACTCAATGCATTCTAAGACTCTGACATCGTCATATTTATCTTTAATTATGTCCCAAGCTATTTTACATTTGTTATTAGCTACATTAATAAATTTGAAGTTTACATTCCTTGGTTGTGGGGCATTTAAAATCGTCAAAGGATGTTATCCCCTATCGATCACCTGGTGTTTACAAGATTGACTGCAGTTGTGGGAGTTCCTACATTGATGAGACTGTTTGTTTTATTTTACACAAACAATGTTTCGGTGACATCAAAATCCCCGAATTAATTGGGATCCAATACCGGATCCGAGCTGCGACTCACGCCTAATATAGGCGCAAGGAACTCCCAAAGGGGTAGGCAGAAGTCGTAAGATTAACACTAAGCTCCTACAAGATGAAAAGTGGTGCTAGCTACGGTGTTATTCTAACCCAACACCGCACGTGATAAATAAAGCCATATTTGCATATTGAAAAGGAAATAAATCAGAACCGCGTGAACGCGTGATGTACTCGTAACGCGGCTCTAGGGTTCCGGTCGGGTTGCTCCACACATGTTCGATCGTTCGTTTTGATTCGCCGATGCGTACCAGACGCGTCGGTGTCGTCTTACCACTATCTACTGAGTGCTGCGGGCATTCACAGACCTTACGCTCACTCGCCTCAGCCGAACCTGTATAAGTCGGACATTGATTACAAGCAGTTGTTATGAGTCTCGATAAACTAAAGATGATTGGTCAGACGATTTTAGGCAGACTGTGAATCGTAAAGCTGATGAGGTTTCACACGAACTGTCGTTGGCGTTGAAACCACTTGAGCTGCTTGAGCTGCCCCAACCTTTGAGCCTTGCTTGTCCGGTTTTCTCACTATAAATGTTTTTGCCTTGAGAGAACCTTTAGGGTGGATATCAAACTGACTTTACATCCGTAAAAGGGCTGCTATGCTTGCGAGTAGGGTACGTAGTGTACTGTAATACAGTCAGCATCAAAAGTAGCTACGCATTTGGAAAGTTCAAAAGTCTTTATTATAAGGTGATAAGAGCTTTTGACACATTCATATGCGTAGCTACTTTTGATGCTGACTATACAGTACATAATATTTCACAATATCTATCTATGTGTTTTTGTGAACTGTTATTTTTAAGTCAATACTCTTTTCGATTAAATGTTTGTTAAATGAATACAAAATTATAAATGCATGAGAACAGATTTTGACCGAGTTGATACTAACAAAACGCGAATGTAAAGTTTTTTTTAGATAATGTACTTATTTACTAATAACAAAATGTACTGCAGGCCAAGTGCGTAAGTTTTTTAACGGCTTTCGGTTTTAGTGTTATGATTATTACTATAATACGGGTTAATTAAAGAGATTTTTAATATCGTTTGTATATAATATAAAACTGTACTGCACGTCCCTGACTTTTTTTTAAAAAAAGCTCGTATTTGATAATAAATTCAAAGCACGCTTGTTTTACTTTTGCTGGTTTTCTCAATTCTGTTTTCAATCTTTCAAATCAAAATGGTAAAAGGCAGTAATTGTCGTCTTGTACGATTATTATTGAATTACTATCATGTCGCTAACACGAGATGAATGTACATGTATTGTCAGTATGCTGGAAGAAGGCAAAAGTCAGAGAAGTACCTACAGCGAGGGTAACATGCGTGTCACTTTCTACGGTGCAGAGAGTCGTCTAACGTTTCCGAAAAACTGGGCAGAACGATAGAGAACCACGAACCGGCAAACCGAGATGTTGTACTACGGCTCGAGAGTATCGATTCAGTGTTACGACCATGCTCCGAAATGGGCACCTCACGGCGGTTGAAGTAACAAATCAACTTTGAGAGACCCGAGGAGACGACGCAAGCGAACGGACGCTAAGGCAAATGACCCACAAACTTGAAAGGGAACATCGAGTAGCAAGATTACGTTACGCCTGCGAGCATGCACAATGGGGAGAAGATGAGAATGGGCAAGAGTTTTTTTTTGACAAATCCGGATTTATGGTCTATGGGCATGATTGGCGGCCAGAAACCGACGGCCAGGGGAACATGTTTTTCCAGCTTGTTTTGAGAAAAGGTATCGTTCGGCGGTGGATCTGTTATGCTTTAGGCTGGAATCTCTCAAGAGAGTCGCAAGGAGTTTTAGTGCTGATAAAGAATTGTACGCTAATTTAAGATATATAGAAGAGATTATTAATAAGGATATCGGCCCGTGCTTATTTAATATGGATGAAATTTTTATTGATGCATGACAACGCTAGGCCACATACAGTTCAAATTGTAAATGATAATTAGTAAAAAATGTGGTGTATGCGGCCTCTGACCTACAAACTGTTTGGAACGCGCTCATACGCGCTTGTCAACATTGACTTTGTCATTATAATGAATTCGCCCTGAACAGCCGTTTTCCTGGTGTCCGCTTCCAATAACCCATAACATAACACAAAACAAAAATTCAGGGGGTTGGCATCAATTGCATGGACTGGCTCTCGAGAAGCTCGGACTTAAATCCGAGTGAGCACGCTTCGGACGAGCTTGGTGTATAAGAAATCGGAACCCAGCCCCAGCTTAGCGACCTGAAGCGTGCGATGTGTGATAGTGGAAGAATGGAGCAATATCCCGCAACATCGCACAAAGGAACTTAGTAAACATAAACATCATGCCTAATCATCTGGCAGCTGTAAGAAGACCCCGTGGATGATGAGACTTTTAATCTACAGATGGTTAATGTTGCTAAAAATAATGCTACGGCAATAATGAGGCTTTTTAATAACAGAAAATTAGTATTCCCAATATCACAAATATACAAAGAGAGACGACACAGACCCAAATACGGACGTATGGAAATGAAGTTTAAACATAATTGGCCACTTTTGGGGATGACCCCCATTTTTATTAGAAAATTGAAAAAAGAAAGGTTTTCAAACTATATCATGTTATATCAAACTAGCTGTTTCCCGCGACTTCGTCCGCGTCTTCGCTCCTATTGGTCGCAGCGTGATGTTATATAAGCCTAAAGCCTTTCTCTATAAATGGACTATCTAACACAAAAATAATTTTTCAATTCGGAACGGAAGTTGCTGAGGTTAACGGCTTCAAACAAACTCTTCAGCTTTATAATATTAGTGTAGATTCACCAGCCCAGCTACGATAGGTTATACCGTCATGTTTTATGTGAAGCTTTAGTACATTTCGGTCATAAAACGTGACGGTATAATCTATCGTGCTAACTGGGCAGCTCGAGAGTTCATGCGATCAGAACGGGGCCAACTGGCGAGAACCCGAAGATACCTTTACTCAGCAGTGGGTGGTTACAGGCCTGAAATGTTAAATTGTGTTTTGGACTGACGAATGTTTTATTGCAATGTTATAGTTTAATATTCCAAAATATGAAAATTCAATACTGAAAGAAATAGCTGCTACGAAAATTTTTACCGCTACTCATTCCTCTACCTACTCTCGACTCAGTCAACCAAGCCGTCACTCTTCTAATTACCTTCAGGCAGGCCGTATGCTGGTTTGCCACCATTCCACAAAAAAGTTTGCTTAATCTTTCCTACATACTTACCTACTTACCGAATATTTGTATAAGGAATAGTCTGACAACATTCATGACAGCTACAACTCCATAGGATCGGATGGCTCAAAGAAAAAAAACAGGGCAGATTAAAGCGTAAAATTGAGCATGCTGCCGTCGTCCGCCCAAGTAATTAATACGTACCTCATGTGAGGGCACAAAAAGCCCGACAGAGCTGAGTGACAGGAATATGCTAAATGATATGGCTGGGATTTAGCTCCCATGCTTATGTAATGCTGAAAGGCGAGATAGGGCGTCATAAAACACACATCAATAATTAAAGTTTAAAATAGAAGTACCTGAGGGAAACAGTAATAGGTACTTCTTTATTGACATTGTGACAAGAGTTGAAAATGTAGCGTGTGTTTCAATTTACTTGACCTTTGTAATAATCTAAATGGCTTTGTGTACTTACATTTGAGGAGTTTCTTCAATTCCTCGACAAAACTATAAAATAAAAAGCAGTTTGGTAACATTGCATTTCAATACCAGCATATTATGAAAAAATATTTTCTATCCTACATTGTTTTGATAAGAATGCATATACGAATACAAATACGAAATTGCCAATTTAAATTTTGCGACAACCTCCGTAATAAGTTATCAAAATAATACTAATACCTACAGTTGGATTGTAAACCTCCTCGGTTTTAACTATTGATTGTCAGTTGAAAACACGATTTACACTGCCAATAGATACATTATGTCATAATAATGATTATGAGAAAAAAAATATTTTGCTTGGTTTAAGCAAGTCTTCCGCGCAGCCATATCACTTTACGCGTGTCGAATTCGGCATCGGTCTCAGTCCTGTAACGCGAGCCCCTTGCGCACGCGCCACCCGCCTCATTTGCACTCAATCTTCATTCTGCAGTCCTCGATGCACCATTACCAATGCATAACAACCTCTTTTTTTGACGTCTGTTTTTGTTGAAGCGCCAAATCTGGGAAATTTATCATGTCGTCGGACATTTAGTTTCGGATGATTTGCTGAAATTAGGCTTTTTGTAAGATGTTCTCGGTATTAATTTAGATTCGTATAGAATAAGCTACCGACAAGGTATACCTAAAGAGCTGTGTGTAATAATTTTGAACTGGAAAACTCCCACTATTTTTAAATGGTCTAATGGCGCCAGGAATTGAGGATCACGGGAGACAATTTTTGGTACTTTGGCGGTGGTCTGATATTCAGTATGTTAAAGTATTTAGCATGATTCAGACTCTGAATCATCCTTAATACTGTGACATACATACTTGCTGCCGAGTGACTGGTTTTATATATAGCAACACAGTGGTATTAGAGTGATAGCCAGACATAGAAGTTTTGGTGGTACTAATAAAATTGTCCTAGGGACTTCCCAACGATATTTATATATCGATAAAGTGTCCTACATTTTATTTTATTTTAGAGACTACCATATATTTTGAGTAGGTAGGTACTTATTCTCATTAATCGACTAACGACAAGGAATAACGTCGATGGGTAGTGATAAGATCATTTTAGTTAATTTCTACTTTATCCGGTGAAACATTTGTCGAAAAACTTAATATCGGAAGGAAATCTCAAGTAAATTGGCGATTTTGCCACAAAAACTCCCATGTCTGGTCTGGTGATAGCAAATATTTAACTGCACCGCATGGGAGAGACTTGCTTTCTTCTTCTTTTCTCATAGGTACTAACCCTTTAGCTACACTATGTATTCGTCATGATATCATATTTGTCCCAAATCTAAAATCAGGTGTTTCCATCAGAAAAACGTCCAAAGCTGACATTTATAATTATCATTGGCGGTACATCAAGCAGATAAATCATCCACACTGAAGCCCGAAGACTACACAATATGCGATAGCCTGCCCTCATTAGGCGGTCGCGAAAAATGAGAGTGATAAGATAGGGGAGAGGACAAGGAGGTTCTGTGTGAGGGCGGAAGCGACGGGTCGGACGGCTACTGGATAATGCTTCCAAGAATTCCGCTGCTATAACTATGCACTCGCATGCTCATGGCTCTGACCTCTGCAAGCGTGAGTATTTAAATATAATTTTATTCTAAACATATAAACACAATATAATTTTTGTGACTACGAGTAAACTAGCATAATCGACGGCCAGTTTAGCCTAGTTGGTAGTGACACTGCCTCCGAAGCTAGAGATCCCGGGTTCGAATCCCGGCCAGGGCATTATTTGTGTATTTAGCACGGATATTTGTTCTTGGGTCTTGGATGTTTTCTATGTATTTAAGTATGTATTTATCTATATACATAAGTATGTATATCGTCGTCTAGTACCCATAGTACAAGCTTTGCTTAGTTTGGGACTAGGTCGATTTGTGTAAGATTGTCCTCCAATATTTATTATTTATTTATTCGGGTTTATGTGTCAAAAAGCAATCATTTCTCACTAGCTAAAATGGAGACTATATAATTTGACTTCAATGTATTTCGCACGGTACCGGTCGGCCTCATCATAAGGTGCGCGGAGAAGCGAACCCGTGAAACACATTGAGAATCCATTATTTGGAAAGTATATTTCATATTTTTCTCAGATCGACCCCTCATTATTTAATCCCACTAATAATAATAATTGTATGGCATTTATTTTGGAACCGTGAGATCTCCGAGTAAACAAGGGCGGGTGGCCTTTGAATCCCACTTTTCTACGGAAGTAAATTGTTGTAGAGATTAGTGAATAGGAATAATATGTATAAATCTGTTTATTTGTTTCATTTAAAGTTTATAACAATAATAATGATGTTCTAGGACTATCATTAAATAAACTAAAATAACTACGTTGACAATAAAATAACGATTTAGGAAAGGAAATTTCAAAGAAATCGAGAAATCTGTACCTAAGAAAATAAGTGTCTTAACTCTGTTTTTTATCTATAAAGTACTGCCCGCTCACGTACGGTACGCTCATTTGTTTCTTACATAAAATTTGTATGGCGTAGTACTTTGTAGATAAATAACTGACAACATAAAAAAAAACATTTCAGAGTTCAATATCTCAAAAACGGTTGAACTGATTTTGATAAAGCAAATAGGTCAGAGAACCGTCGTTGGAAAACTTCTTTCAAATAACACAAAAAATAAAAAATCGGTTCACCAGACGGATAAACATGTTAAACTTATAACATCCACCACCCCTTTTTTGCGTTCCGCGTCAGGGGTTAAAAAAACCCGGTATAGCCCGTAAAGCAGACTATATTATGTATGTAGATAATAATATCAATTCGAACAATCAGAAAGTCTCTACCCTGTCCGGAATAAGGATTTAATTTCAGATTTTAAACCTCTACCATACCAGTTGTACCTCTATCATTTTTTTTAGAAAAATAGTAAAGAAATCTAAGAAAAATAAGTTATTGTACGTTATTTTGACATATAGATTACAAAACAAGCTGAGATTAAGTCCTTATCCTTTAGCATCCTGCCAAACAGGAACAATGGAAATAAAAAGTGTCTAACCTCCTATTTCGTACCTCCTTAGAAAATTATAAATATTTTACAACAACAATTTACCTTATTGTTTTACAGATCTATACAGCTTTAGAAGTGGCAATGGCATACAGTTAGGGGAAGTGTGCCCAAAGCGGGTATCCTACCTAAAGCAGTGCCAGGAACCCGCTAGGTGGGCGTTTGTCTCGTAGGTGCTTTCCGCTACATACGGTTTTTCGCATGTTATTGGGTACAAGCGTAGCGCTACGAAATTGTAGTCAGTGAAAGTGCTAAACATTCGTCTTCATATAACAAATATCTTTGTAAGAAACATTTGTATAAAAATGTGCGCCGAAAGTGTTCCACAGTTTACGTTGGTGAGACCTAAGTGTCGGGTGCCATTTCTTAAAAATAATCAAGGCAAGAGTTGTTTGATTAGTGGCATACGTTTGCCATTTTCTAACTGTCAATTTTCACTATCTTTACGATTAAAAATAAGATCACTAGCCACCCTTTGTTAATGTTTGAAGGTTATTCTGATTTCATCCAAAGTTTATGGACAATACGAGCATGGTATAGCCCGTAAAGTAGCCGAAGTGGGTAATCCAGCTTTTCCCCGTGTATCAAATTTAACAGTAACGTATTTTAAGTAATTGATAGAATCTGGCGTTATTATTATTATTAACAGTCATTGTGAAACTAAAGAAACCTAGGTATGTCTTTAGCGGAATAGCAAAGAAATATTGTTCAAAAAACTTGTCATGGTTTTCCGCTAAGTAACGCTGATTATAAATACCGTATGTCGAACATAAAATAACACAGGCATTGTGGGATGAGTCGGTAATGAAACAGTGAAGAAATGGAGGAAGCTAGAAAAACGTTAGTTTTAGCGGTAGCTAAAAAAAAATGGAAATCCATTGTCTACCTCGCAAATAAATTTTCAAAAAGGAAACTGAGACAAAAGCTTGGGAGATATCGGGCGATATTTGACGTACGAGTAGATCAAGATATGACGAAAATGACGACAACCTGTTTTAACCGGGAGCTACCCGCTTTGCCCAAACGCACCTACTAACCCACAACCTACGCACATGGTTGGGCAAATCGACTTTTAGGTGGCCGGTGTTTTCTTTATTTTATAAGATTTAATAAACATTGTAAGCATAGTTATTATTTTATTTTATTCGTTTTGTGTCCACAATAGTATTTCATGCCATCGTTATTCAATGTAGTACATGTTTATTTAGTCGAGTACCGCGTTTAGACCACAAGGCTTGCGGGGTAGAGAGTAAGTAACTTAAAAATAGTTGAACAACTATTGTTTATGAAATACAATAATTTATCTACGAGCAACCGAAATTAATCAAACAAAACAACTCTGTTTTTTTTTTACCCAACGATGGAACGGAGAAGGTATATGCGTTTAGGGTGAGAGGTTATTTTTTGACGGGAAATGTACGGCACGCTCATTTACATGTTGCCGCTTACATGTTGTCATGTTATAGATTAAAAAACGGCTATAGTCCTGTGGAAAAGAAGTGCAGGTCCAACGAGTCAGCGTTCGTGGATAGCTTTTTGCAATCCACGGCGACACATGATTGGCCAATTTCATTATGGTTTTTGATCATAGTCTGGTCTACGAAGTCTCAATTCAAACGTTAAAGTCGACGAGTAAAAACAAAACGAATGCTGTTCTACTGCACTAAGTTACTTTTTGCTAGGGATTTATTGTGCATGTGCATGCACTAAGTTACATTTCCTGCTTTGGGCACATTTCCGCATCAGTAATCATTTAGGTACAACGTTCAGCTTACACTATTACATATTAAGTATTAATCACAAAATATAACTTACTTATATTTTAAGGATGACAAAGAACTTACTTACAAATAAACTTAGACTAGGAAACTATCAGGAGTTTAATTAACTTTGGAATCAAAGGAATATCATTTAGGCAGCATCAACATACGTAAGCAAACTAAAAGTATTAATAACACGAGTTACTAGAACAATTACAAAATCGACTTGATTTAAACTAACGTAAAAGAGATCTTGACGCCGAAATCGATTTGTTTGTTTAATATTTTGTTGCGCTTTGATAACTAAACGCACGTGCGCTTCCACGTAAACCATGTGGCGGCACGCAACTGTGTCAAGTGACCTACATCGTAAAGTAGAAAAAATCTAAGCGTCCTTACTTTCAACATAAATAAATGTCAGGACTAACTTATGGTTGTGGATAGAGTGACCAGTCTGCGGGTGTGTAGAGACTCGGAGGGGCAGAGTAGAGCGAGGGGTTAAGGTGCGCGTGAGCAGAGAAGCGTGGCTGCAGCTCGTGGTAGTCTAGCGGATGAGCGGCGTGCGCGGCGTGCGGACCGTGCGTGGGCTTCAGGTATTGGTCCAGCTCGGCGCCATCTGGCGGCCCATCTTCCAAGAGTCCCCCGTCCACCTCTATCCTTGAGAAGTCTATTTGAGACCTCTCCAAGGATGGCTCCCGCTTGAGCCTAGCAGGCGGCGCTGGCGGCGGCTTCCGACGCCGCGGCTGATACTTGTAGTCGGGATACTCAATTTTGTGTTGAGTTCGGAGTTTGTCAGCTTCCTTCACGAACGGTAATTTTTCGTCTTCACTCAGACTCCTGCAACAAATTAGAACTCTATCAAAACCTTAGTTAATTTAAGGTACCGTATAATTGTTTCATAATGGGCCAGGAGTTGTGAGAATGGTCAAGAATGCTGAATCATGTAGACTGCGCGAGGCGGCTCTGCGATGGTATCAGCGCGTCGCGACTATTTCCAGATGCGCCGGCAGCCGCTAATGTGCCGTGCGGCAACAGACAGCGCCCGCGCCGCCGCGCCGCCGGCAATGCATGTATCAGTTGTTGTTGAAATACATAAAATAATACTTAACCAAGTAACTTAGATAATATAAATAAAATTAAAACTAACTTAAATCTCAAACAGGCCCTTGACGCATTGTATAGCTAGAGGACTGGCGGCATTTCTTCACTGTATCGCAATTCTGTATAAGCTTGGTACTCTAACATATTTGTGACCTTCTTTCTGAAAACCTGTTTTAGATTGATCAAGTAGAAACTGTGGCAAGAGGGCAAAAGTTTAAGTAAGTTTATCGGTCATGTACTATTGACTATGATGATAACTAGTCTAGGTAAGTATAATATATATTGACAATAACAATAAGATATTGATAAGAATAAGAATAAGAAAAAGTTTATTGCCTTATGAACAAAAAATAATAAAAGAAACACAAAAACAAAAAAAATACGTTAAAAATTTAGAAAACCATAAACTACAAAATACTGCAAATACTAAAGCGGAATGCAATTAAATTACTTAATGATCTGATAAAATTTAGCCCTACGTCTATAATCACGCTGACTTCGAAACTTATGAAGTGACAGGGATTAGGTATTATTGTCCAATTGTGTTGCAAGTCAGACTCGTCGAGCACCGAGAGTTCCGTACAAACTTTCATACACCGCCTTTCATGCATACTTTCAACGACCCTATTGATTCCGGAAAAATCTTAACAGCTATATCTAGGCTATTACGTTGGTTTTTCAGTGATATTTTTTTATGTTGCGTTGTGAACCGATTTCGATAGCTTTTTCCTTATTTGACAGAACTTTGAACTCGCTAAATATTAGAAGGCGAAGTTTATAAAATCTGTGGTGAAGTGTTATAAAACCATTGCAGGCTCGCCTCTCTCGATTGCATTGTAGTCCCAAGCTTTTTAACAAGAAAAACCGGCTATCAAAAAGCTGGCACAGGTCGTATGTTATACAGTCAATTCAATTAGTGTTTTTCTATTAGTTGCGTTTTTAACTTTTTTTGTGTTCTAAATAATTTGGTGAAAACAATACACTTGCGATTTTGTATAAAAAATCCCATCAAAAACATAAATGTGAATATGGGAGCCAAGTTCAATATTAAGAATATGCGATGCTTGGTTGTCGTCTTTACCGACAAAAGAATTGAGATCTAAATGGGTGCCAAGTTCCGTAGATTCTCTGAAATGGTGCCAAGTCCGGCACTACATTGTTTATAGTAAACTGGACTCTACGGAACTTGGCACCCATTTAGATCTCAATTCTTTTGTTTATATTTAAGTCCGCCAGTTCCTGGGGTGAACTTGGCTGGACACGCTGCCGCGTGTCTAGATAACCGGCGGAAGAGCATCGTAGGCTGGTTTTAGTGTCACGCGGACCATCGGCGCGAAGCGCTCCGCGCGGAGCAATAAGCGTTTCAGAATGGCGCGGAGGAGTCCGCGCGGCCGGCCATCCGCACGGACGCCTCTGCGGCCCTCCGCGCGGATGGCTGCTCGCGCGCCTCGCACTACACTGAGCGTTCTTTATTTTCGCGCGGAGCGCACGCGTCTGCGCCGTACAAAATAGTACAATCATGGCGACTCGCGATGTGGACACGGGGCGAGTAATTGACGAAGTTCGGTTATGCCTCTGACCCCCTGTACAAAAACAGAGACGCAAAGAATAAAGCTTTGGAGGACATCTCTCTCTCATTCTCCCGCGACGGCTCTCTGCTCGATTAAAGGGTGAACATGTATGGCAATAATTAGTTACACTGTCCACATTGGATGCATTGTTCGCGTCTGGACCCGGGTATGTCCTAAAACTACGACCAAGACCACCGGGGAATGGGCAGCAGCATTCCTTGAGTGCGGTGGAGATACTGCGATCGCCAACCCGCATGCCAAGCGTGGCGATTATGGCATTTACCCCCCATGAAATTGGGGGAGGCCTATGTCCAGCAGTGGACGTCCTAGGGCTGATATGGTGGTACTCCGAAGCGGTCAGCGCGATACGATACTGAAACGACTTGCGCAGACGATCCGCGCGGAGCGCTCCGCGCCGACGGCCCGCGTGACACTAAAACCAGCCTTAGATTAATAATACTAACAGATCCGCAGTGTTAAGCAAGATGATTTTTAGGGTTCCGTGGTCAACTAGGAACCTTTATAGTTTCGCCATGTCCGTTTGTCTGTCTGTGTGTCCGTCTGTCTGTCCGACACTTTGCGTTGTGATTGTTAGTGCTAAAAAGCTGCAATTTGGTATGGATATAAAAATCAATAAAACTGAAAAAGAGTAAAATAATATTAAAGGTTTAATTAAACCTCTCTTACACGTAAGCTGGGCTGGGTTGATTTTTTTTGCTTCAACCCTATGGTGAGGGGTGTTGTTGGATAGGTTTTCATATTTCATATTTCATGAATATAGGTTTTCATTAAACATTTTTGATAAAGGAAATATTTTCGGAAGTATTCACACCGAAAGAAAAAAATGTGTCGTCCCCCTCTAACTTTTAAACTAAGGGTCCAAAAAATATGAAAAAAATCATGAAAGTAAAGCTTAATAAAGACTTTCAACGAAAACTATAGCGGACATGATCAGTTAAGTCTTTTATGAGTTATCGTAAAAAGTCTTCCCTTCTTTGTAAAAGTCGTATGAAAAAAGTAGTCCCTTTTGCTTGTTATTTTTTTTAAAGTTCATCGGGCAACTACGGAACCCTACACTGAGCAAGGCCCGATATGCTCTTGGCCCAATTATATTCATATAGTTGTCTCTTATGAAGAGCATGAACAGTTTGACGTTTTAGGGTAATTTGCCTCCTTCTTTTTGAAATTGCCTCCTTCCGTGCCTCGACAATTATGTACTATTTAAATACCAAAGTTGTGACAGAAATACAGCCAAAGTCACACCATCAGGGTTCCTTTCGTACCTTTTTGGCACGGAACCCTAAAAACTACAGTTCTCAAAAGCAAGTTGGGATCGCTTGACTAATGATCTTAACATCATAATTTATCAGTATCACACAAAAACATTCAATCATTATTTCTTCGTAGTTTAATCACAAGTCTATATTTACGAAATAGTGCTAGTTCGTATGTGGGGTTTTACGTATATTACTCATTAATTGGAAAACGAAAATGGAATTGCCCATGCATAAGCGATTGGGTTACCCTAGTGCTAGTGAACCTACCTATGCATACGAAGCTGAGGGTCCTGGGTTTGAATCCCGGTGAAGGCAAATATTTGTGTGATGTCAATGTGAATACACCTATTTGTTTCCGAGTTTTGGATGTTTTCTAGGTAGTAAGGAAACAGTGCAATTGCATAAGGCATCACGTCTTGGGGGGGGGAGGCACCATAAACAGCACCAAAAAAAAGACCCATACTAGGTTACTTATGGATGGGGGAAAGGGGGGCCACAGGCGTGGAATGCTTAGGGCATCAACATCAAGTACCTAGCCTAGTCTTAATCCGGCACTGTGCTAGAATAGTCGCTATATAGATTGCACAATCTAAAATTAGTTTTATCATTTATTCTACATTCCTCGAGAAATAGAAATCATTTAGGAGCTTGTGCGGTGACCGTGTTACAGCCGTCTGGGCAAATGTCTGCAACTGTTATAATTAGTTCTTATAGTGATAATTTATGGCAGACAGAGTTAGAGAAATATACTCCCGACTTTATTATTTAGGCTAAGTCATTTACAAATATGTATGTGAGATAGGACAGAGCATGACATAGGTAGTATGTTTATATTTCGCTTTTTTAAGCTTCTCGGGGTTTCAGTTTTTTCCCGTAAATAGATTAAATGCTTATGTTTAAGTAGGAGCGCTCCTAGCCCAGTGGCGCCTGCGTACCGCTTGCAGTATGCGAGGTTAAAGCAACGTGTAGGCCCAGGTCAACTCTTGGATGGGTGACCAGTGACCACTTTGAGTGGCTAATAACTGAGCGTCGTTGATCCCGACTGCTATCTATGATAGCGTGATGACAGCAGCCGTTAAGCCAAGTTATTAGAGGCTTTCGGGCGGCTTGAGAACTATATACTTAGGTGAAAAAGTTTTTGGTCAAAAATTTCATTTTTGGTTCAAGATTTTATTGCCGTCTGTACTTTTTTCCCACAATCATTAACCATTTGATGAGTCGGTTCGAATGAGCCCAAACACGATTGGTTTATCTTGTGTAGTTTAGGAATTGCTATGACCGTGACCAGATGTCTGTCTGTCTGTCTCCATCATCAGATCAGCTCTATGTTATAATAATATTGCATTGTCATCCGATTTATACTTATACATGCATGCAAAATTTCAGCTTAATAGGAAACTGGGAAGTGGATCAAATTTAACTTGCAAGATTTGATTACAGACAGACAACGGTACAGGTGAAACTAAATAAAAGCTTGTAAAAACTTAAGAAAATGACCTGTTGAATGTTGAAGTTGTGATGTATTCGAATAGGCGTTTGTTTTGTTTGTGTTGCACATTTTAGATATGTAATGTCTATTCGAACACGCTAACAACTACATATAGCAGGTCATCTTCTTAAGTTTTTTACCTATACCTACCAACAGTCAAGTTGCCTATATACTCACTTGAGAAGCCTAATTCCAATAAGGTCTAGTTTCCCCCTTGGGTTGGGTTGGGAGGTCAGATGGCAGTCGCTTCCGTAAAAATAGTGCCTACGCCAATTCTTGGGATTTGGCAGCGGACCCCGGGCATCCTTCAGGATTCAGGATGCCACTGTACTGGGATAACGCTAGGATGACACGATAATGCTTATGTTTAAGTACCTGAGCTTAAAGTGATCGCAATCATTTATAAGGCAATAATTTCTTTTTTTATGTCTTGATAAGATAAAGTCGTCAATTGGAATAATTGATGAATTATCTAAATACCTACACATTCCAGTCTAGAAACAAACAGACGATTACTCAGAAACTCGAGATCACGGGTCCGCGGAAACCTCTGACCTTGCTAATCTCGAACCACGATCCAGCATCGCTCGATGACAGTCGAGAGCCGACCAATCACAACAGAGCAATCAGACTCTTTTCACCGACTATTTTCTTTGATGGTGGAGATGCACTTACTTACGCGTCTTATGTCAAAATACTGGCCGAATCATCGCGGAGCGCCACAATACTAAAAGGATGTATGTTACTTAGATTTGGTCACAGTTTAAAACACATGTTGTGCCTTTGGGAATAAGCTATTCGTAATGATTGTGCTTATGTGCGGGTGGTCAAACGGAATGCACTTTAGCGCGTGTCCGGTTTTTATAGTTTAACATAGTTCGTGAAAAACAGTTAGGGGTTTTTCAATGAAATCACGAATTTTGTTTCATTCGGTACCTACCTATATAGTATTTTAGTACCTAGACGTATAGAAAATTGCCAGTCACCTGTCGACCTTACTATTTTTGGATAAACGCACTACAAAAGAAAAATGACATACCTAATGCATACCCAAACCCATGTGTATTTTACATATTGTCATATGTAAAATAGACATGGGTATTATCATTATCCTCCTAGTGTTTTTTTCCAGTTGTATCCTAAAACAGTCCGGGCCTTAGAGTTCATTTCGGCACCTAAATTTGAAGAATGTGAGAATTTAGTCCATACAAATAGCCCTTAAATTTTAACAATAATGAACAAATTAGGATCGCCAAACTGATTTGTATAACGATGTCATCTTGATTGCGATATGACTATTTCCGAATGGATTCGATACGGTTTTCTATTAATCCGGACCTCCCCGGGTCCCCGACAGTTAGAGATGGTATCTGTGGGCCGCGATAGTATTTTAATGAGTAAACAATCGATGCACGCGCGCCGCTGGGCGCCGCACGCGCCGGTCTCCTTCCACTCGTTTCTCGGTCAATTTGAGTTAGTTTTGATAGGAATTTTAGTACTTAATGGCAAATTTTATAAGGCAAATGTCCCAGTGCTTGACCTCTCGACTCGAACGACTCGACCCAATACATGGCACTTTCAATCTTATATGTCATATTAGCAGTAGTAGAGGTGATCAATAGGTGTCATCTATTAGTCATTATATTACAAAGTATCCTACAATAAATATTCAGTCCAGCTGAGAGCTGTCACAAAGCCGGGCATGATCATTTAGATTGCTTTTTGCCGGATTTCATCAAATTAGAAGTATTACCTTAGTACCTACTAATTAATTAATTAATGAATTGATGGACAGTAGACGCCTGTAGGAGTAATTCTATTGTTATTTCTATTGTGTCTGGAATAGTGTCCATCAAAGTGTTAAGTTTTACAAAGGATTAATAGTAAATACAACCTTTTTCATAAGTAAATAGAATTAAATACAAAAAAAATACCTAAAATAACCTAACCTTATAAGAAGAACACCCCGTCGAGCAGGGAAAAAAAAACACCACCTCTCTCAACGAATCGCTCTAGCGATACAGAGAGGTAATGCTGCCAGCGTAATGGGGACCATGCCGCAGGGAGACCTGCTCGACGGGGTGTTCTTCTTATAAGGTTAGGTTATTTCAGGTATTTTTTTTTAAGTGTTAAGTAGGTACTAGGTAAGTCTAGATTTTGGGTAATTAGTATGGCTCTCAGTTCCGACTTCATCATCTCCCTGCCCTTATCCCGCTTATGCAGGGTCGGCGCAACATGTTTTCTTCTTCCATTCCTCTCTATTATTCGTCACTTCAGCGCTTACTCCTTTCTTTCTCATATCCTCTCTCACACAATCCATTCATCGCTTTTTGGGCCTTCCAATCGCTCTTCGTCCTTCTACTCAGTTCCGATTTGTAAAAGTAAAAGTAAAGTAAAAAGTAAAAGTAGTTTATTCTTTAAATTAGGCATATTACTTATACATGCACCTATGAACGTCTGAACTACCACCGGTTCGGAAAAATAAACCTCTGCCACGAGAAGAACCGGCGTAAGAAACTCGGCGAGGTGTATTTTTTTCAAACAATATACATTGTATAGTTAAATATAAAATTACAGTCTCAGTTACTACAAAAATAACAAGCTACAGTAGAAAACCTATTTTCGCGATAGATTAGCCGTGCAGGACACTATCACTGCCAAACATCCCTGTCCATGATGTAATCGTTTACCTTATAATATGCTTTTGAAATAAGTGTTTGTTTTACTACAGATTTGAATTTAGAATTGCTAAGTTCAGTAATGTGTTTTGGAATTTTATTGTAGAATTTAATACAATTTCCCAAGAACGACTTTTTCGCCTTTACTAGTCTATAGAAGGTTATTTTCAGTTTCCCAGTGTTTCTGGTGGCTATTGGTTTATCAGCGTTCGTTGGGAAATTGCACAGATTCTTCCTAACATACATTATTATTTCAAATACGTATAGGGACGGCAGGGTTAGAATATCTATTTCTTTGAAAAATTCTCTTTATGAGTCACGCGACCCCAAGTTATAAATTGCTCGGATAGCCCTTTTTTGCAAAATAAAAACAGTTTCAATATCTGCAGCTAATCCCCACAAGATAAGACCATAAGTAATTATACTATTAAAATAAGTAAAGTAAACTAACCGTGCCGTTGCCACATTGGTAAGCTGCCTTATTCTCCTGACTGCAAATGCAGCAGAGCTCAACCTACTTCCTATCGCTGTTATATGGGAACCCCACTGCAATTTTGAGTCCAATGTAATACCTAAGAATACAGTTGACGTAACAAATTCTAATGTTTGGCCATTAAGTTTAATATTTGTATCTAAGTTTGTATTTGATGAGTTCGCTAGAGAGAATTTCATACATTTAGTTTTTTTCGGATTCAACACTAAGTTATTGGTAGCAAACCAGTCAGATATCATGGACAGGGTATTATTTGGTTCAATGAGTTCAGTATCTTTCCTATTTACCTTGAACAGTAATGAGGTGTCGTCTGCGAACATTACAATGCCTGATCTTCGGCTTACCATATATGGTAGATCATTTACATAAACAAGGAACAGGAAAGGGCCTAGAATAGACCCCTGAGGTACTCCCATCTCTACCACTGTCTCTGACGAAAGGGCTTTATTTATCGCTACCTTTTGATTTCTCTGTAATAAATATGATTTCATAAGATCCAATGCATGTCCTCTGATTCCATAGAAATTAAGCTTACAAATTAAAGTTCCATGATCTACACAATCAAAAGCCTTGGAAAGGTCACAGAACACTCCAATGGCGTCATATGACTCTTCCCAAGACTGCAAAATAAATTTTATTAAACTTGCACCTGCATCAGTAGTTGATCTACCTTTCGTGAAACCGAACTGCTGTGCGTGCAAAATATTGTGTGAATTAAAATGAGAAACCAATTGCGTAAGCATTATTTTTTCGAATATTTTGCTAAACGCTGGTAGGATAGAAACTGGACGATAATCAGAAGGATTATCTCTATGACCTGATTTGAAAATAAGAACTACTTTACTACACTTCATTAAGTCTGGAAAAATGCCATTGTCTACACAACTATTAAAACCGGCCAAGAGCGTGTCGGGCCACGCTCAGTGTAGGGTTCCGTTGTTTTCCGTCCGTCACATTAAGTTGACATATTAAGTACAGAAACACAAAACCTTTGAAAGCACGTCATTTCATGGTGATTTTGTAGAAATGACAGGTACAATAAACACCTGTTTATACGGTTAAATTACAAACTTAGTTCAAAAATTATTTTTGTAATTTTTTCAAAAACTATTCAACCTATCAAGTTCAAAATAATTTTCCTACAAAGTTTTTATAAAGTTCTACTTTTGAGATTTTTTTCATATTTTTAAAACTTATGGTTCAAAAGTTAGAGGGGGGGGGGACACATTTTTTTTTACTTCTGGAGCGATTATTTCCGAAAATATTAACATTATCAAAAAATGATTTTAGTAAACCCCTATTTATTTTTAAATACCTATCTAACAATATACACGTTAATAACGTTTCACGCACGTTTAATATACACGTTAGGGTTAAAATGAAAAAAAAAATCACTCCCCACTTTACGTATAGGGGAGGTACCCTAATAAAATATTTTTTTCCACTTTTTATTTTACCACTTTGTCGGCGTAATTGATATACATATTAGTACCAAATTTCAGCTTTCTAGTGCTAACGGTCACTGAGATTATCCGCGGACGGACGGACAGACGGACGGACAGACGGACGGACAGACATGGCGAAACTATAAGGGTTCCTAGTTGACTACGGAACGCTAAAAATGAGTGCTAGAGTGGGTGCAACGACCTCGAGAATAGATTCCAGTACCAGGACTGACACGCCCCATAAGTCCTCAGTCCTCTTTATTTTTAACATTTTCAAAGACTTCAGTACATCTAGAGGAGAAACATGATGAAATTTGAAAATATTTAGTGGCTCTAATTTTACGTTCTCATTCAGAACGGATTCTGCTATTGTGGTAGATGATGCCAAACTTTGAGTCGTGACTATAGGAATTTTGGAAAAGAAATTATTAAATTCATCGGCTACTTTTTAGTGCATTTGTAATTAAATTATCCTCTATTTTCAAAGAAATCGTGGACTCTTTATTATTTCTCTGCCCAGTCTCTGTGTTTATTATTTTCCAGACAGTCTTGGCTTTGTTATCTGAGGACTTTATTTTATTATTCAAGTTCATTGCTTTTGCCTTTGTGCACACTGTTTTGAATAATTTGGAATAATCCCTAACATACTGATGGAAGCGTTCGTCAGTGGTGCAAGATCTCCTTTCATAAAGTTGGTATAAGTTATCTCTACTCTTTCAAATTCCGGTAGTTGCCCAATCATTAAATCTCATTTTATTGTTTATTTTAATACGCTTTTTACTGCAAGTCCTATTAAATTCGTTACACACTGTATTCAGAAGCATTTTGAATTGATCATTCGGATCATTCGACCTGGGTGTTCGGCATGGCGACTAGTAGATTTGACTTTAGTAGTTCTAGTCTACTTTTACTCAGGGGTCTTATTTCTATAACGCGATCTGGAGGTTTTACTTCGCCAGGTAGCCTGACCATCTGAGCTTTATGATCCGACCGGACTCCATTCACTATGCTTCTGTCTAGATGAGGACAGTTTAACCAAATATTATCTATGCAAGTGGCAGAGGTCGGAGTAACTCTGGTAGGTACTTCAAATAAGTAGTCAAAATCGAACGATTTAAAAAGAGTGATGTACTTATCTTTTTCGACTGATTGTGATAAAATATCGATATTAAAGTCGCCACAGACCACTACTGGTTTTTTACCACTTATTGCTTTACTAAGTACATCCTCCATAATTTCTATAAAAGATATTAAGTCACCTGATGGTGGTTTATAAATGCAAAATATCAGATACCGATCCGTCTCTGCACAAGTGAGATTATGTCGAATAATCTTTCACGTTTTGTATGATCTTAAGTACCTAGTAATAATATAATAAATAATAAATATTGGGGGACAATCTTCCCGGACTGAAACGATTGTGTGCTTTTAATTACCTACATTTTACTTTCTTTTTTTAACAAGTGTCATTAAAGTTCATTTTAATCTTAATCGCGATTTCTCGGGTGTAAAGAGACAAATCAACCTAGTACCAAACTAAGCAAAGCTTGTACATACTATGGGTACTAGATGACGATATACATACTTATATAGATAAATATATACCTACTGGCTACATATAAGAAAATTTTATAGCATTAAAGAATTCTTGACATACCGGATTATTGAGCCTTGACATGTTTTGCATATTTACTATGAATTATTTTTATTTTGTATAAGATATTTTGAATTGTAATGTTTTTAATGTGACATAATATCTAATAACAATATTATCCATTGACATTTGCATGTCTGTAAGACAAAATAGTTGATCTAAATTGTATATGTTGACCATCTTGTTGTACAGTATTTTATGCAAATAAATGACTTACTTACTTACTTACTATTCTTAAAATACATAAAAACATCCCAGACCCGGGAACAAAATATTCATGCTCATCACACAAATAAATGCCCGGACCGGGATTCGAACCCGGGACCTCCGGCTTCATAAGTAGGGTCACTCACTATCAACTAATTGTAAGCCAAAGTGGTAGTGCTAGTGCATCAATAAAGCGACCCGTAATGGCCGTAATGGAGCTCCAGTTGTTTGCGGCAAGCCTATGGCCCTAAAGTCCTGGCTATGTCTACGTCTGTCAACACGCGAATGCCCGCGTAGGACATAAAACTTGTCGCCGCCGTAGTTTAAATGCCGACATATAAACACATAAAAAACCCTTGAACATAAATATTTACTTAAATATGTATTTAAGTAGGTACATTGAATATAAAAACATTCAAATTAATGGTGTCGGAAATTTTTCGGCAATTTAAATGTTTATCGTTATCAATTATCGGTTTAAAGGGCATGTGTAAAAGCTAACGAAAGTAACTTTAATCTAGGCTAGGGTCTCATGGTACGACGCATCGCGGCTGCGCGAGCAGCGTCATCTACCTAGTGTGATACAAGCGAGTATTTACTCACTTCCACATAGAGCCCATTGATTGCTGAGCTCCGCGTTGTGCAGCGAGGGTTGCTGCTCAGACAGCCGCCGACGCATCGTCTGCGTGATCATGATTGCCATCGAGAGTGATACAAGCGAGTATTTACTCACTTCCACATAGAGCCCATTGAATTGCTGAGCTCCACGTCGTGCAGCGAGGGCTGCTGCTCAGACAGCCGCCGACGCATCGTCTGCACGACCATGATCGTCATCTAGTGTGATACTCGTACAAGCGGTATTTACTCACTTCCACATAGAGCCCTTTGAATTGCATTGTGCAGCAAGGGCCGCTGCTCGGACAGCCGCAGACGCATGATTGTCATCTAATGTGATACAAGCGGGTATATACTCACTTCCACATAGAGCCCATTGAATTGGTGAGCTACGCGTTGTGCAACGAGGGCCGCTGGTGCTGCTCGGACAGCCGCTGAAACATCGCTAGCGCGACCATGATCGTCATCTAGTGTGGATACAAACTGGTATTTACTCACTTCCACATAGAGCCTAGTGACTTGCTGAGCTCCGCATTGTGCAGTGACGGCCGCTGCTCAGACAGACGCCTGCGCATAGCCTGCGCAAACACCATGAACGCGTTCATGGGCCGCTTCACGTGCTGCCGCCGCATGCAGCCACCGCCTCTGCAACAGTATTGCTTATTATAATAACATTTTCCACAAATAAAATAACCAAACCTATGACTTAGTTACACAATATGCTAGTCGCCATGCACCGAGTGCGTAATATAATATTATCATTAGATGCTCAATGCATTTATGACGCTATATTTTCATGTGCGTTGGTTAATTGTGCGCTATTTTTGTCTGTGTTACTTTTAAGTATATATTTCGTGTTCAATTCTAAATAAAGCGTAGGCGGTAGGACGGTATGTATATTTTTGATTTCAGGTTTACGAAAGTATATGTAGTTATAGTTACCAATATCGGTATATGTTGAGACGTATAAAAGGTAGGTACATACATAATTTTTAAGAAAAAAAAAACCGACTTCAATGGGGGAGGCTGGTAAAAGATTATTACTTATACTTAGATGGTGCACTCTTAGATAGATATACAATAAAATAAAAATGGCTATAATGTATGTTTATAATGGTAGAAGACTAAGTACCCTCAATTCCTCATGGAATCATGAAAAAACCTTGCTTGCTTGACAAACAAAACGAAGAGAACAAATCGCCAAACGTGAACTACGCGTCGTTGAAGAGTTCCGTTCTGATCATCATCAGCAGTTCCACTTCATCAAATGTCACTTTTATGAATGAAAATGCTTGATTAGTTCATGAAAATACTAAAATCACTATTTGTGTGCCTTTCACATTTGAGGAGTTCCCTCGATTCCTAATGGATCCCATCATCAGAACTCGAGCATGACAAAAATCAATCGTGAAAATAGAACACACCTAGAAGGACAAATCGCCAAACGTGAACTTTTCGTCGTTGAAGAGTTCTGTTCTGATCATCATCAGCAGTTCCACTTCATCAAATGTCACATTTTTGTATGAAAATGCTCGATTTGTTAATAAAAACACAAAAATCACTATATGTTTGCCTTTAAGATTTGATGAGTTCAATTCCTCATGGATCCCATCATCAAAAATCGAGCATGACAAAAATAAATCGTGAAAATAGAACTTGCTTAACAAACGCAGCTAGGAGGACAAATCGCCAAACGTGAACTTTTCGTCGTTGAAGAGTTCTGTTCTGATCATCATCAGCAGTTCCACTTCATCAAATGTCACATTTTTGTATGAAAATGCTCGATTTGTTGATAAAAACACAAAAATCACTATATGTTTGCCTTTAAGATTTGAGGATTTCCCTCAATTCCTCATGGATCCCATCATCAGAAATCAAGCATGACAAAAATTAATCGTGAAAATAGAACTTGCTTAACAAACACAGCTAGGAGGACAAATCGCCAAACGTGAACTTTTTGTCGTTGAGGAGTTCTGTTCTGATCATCATCAGCAGTTCCACTTCATCCAATGTCACATTTTTGGATGAAAATGCTTGACTTGTTCATAAAAACACAAAAATTACTATATGTTTGCCTTGAAGATTTGAGGAGTTTCCTCAATTTCTCATGGATCCCGTCATCAGAACTGCGTTTTGACAAAAACGGGACCAACTTGGATATATATACTTACAATCAATAAAAGAATTTTCCAAATCGGTTAAGAAATGACGGAGTTATGGACTAACAAACATAAAAAAAAAACATACAACCGAATTGATAACCTCCTCTTTTGAAATTTTGAAGTCGGTAAAAAAATATAGCATTTTCGTGGACCCAAACTGATAAATTCTGTGTAAGAAGACAACTTACTGTAGACTTTCCGAAGTGTAACGTTTCTTTAAGCTTTACACTATAAATAGTCCGAGTAGAGACTCTAAACCTCACAAAAAGTTAATGTTGACATAAACAATACGAAATGCGCACTTGAAGGCGGCGGCGCGCGCTCGAACTCAAATTGGTCGGCTTCGAACGCGCGCGCGATAATGACGAGGTAACCGAACCTATCAAGTGGCGACGTAAAAAATAAATTACGACTTTACTCTAAACTAAAGTTCATAATATCGGTCGGTATAGAAAGGCTACTTTAACTATTGTAATACATTCAGTCACAAATATATGAAGCGTAAGATTCAGTAGACTTTAAGGATACCATCCAAGTAATTCTAGTTTTGTGTTGTCCACAATGGCCTCATAATAAATCAATTAAAAAATATGGCGTATTATGTTAATATAGTATCACACTTTTTACGTACCTATAGTGTGGTAGTACATTTAGCGTTATACACACAGTCATACAGTACGAAGCAGCCAAAGTGGCCATGGTGTAGTTCGGTTTTTGGCCACTGCTATTTTGACTGCTGCATACTATATGACGCTGACTGTACATTATATTAATTTTATTCTATCTTTCTATTTTACCTTATTCACGCAATAAGCAAAACAAATGTAAGCTTTATTCTACTCATAAATAATTCCAATTTTATATTATTTATCTATCTTTCATGATTTTCATGATTTGTTTATGCTCATAATATTAAAGAGTTCAGAATAAATTAAGGAACGAGGCGGTTTAGAAAACTGTATATGGGAATTTTTCATCTAGTTGTGGTCGAAATGTTAACCACAACTCTACGAGCAAGGTGCAGGGTACCTACACTACCTACCCAGTTACTGTAAATTTATTAAAATATTTCGTGATCCAGTTAAAACCACGCGGCCGCCTCCCGTCATTTTACGCTCATAAACTGCTCTCGTTTTATTACATTTTTATTTTCTAGTGCCGTTCGGGTTTCCTTGCGATCTGAATGCTGACAATAAATTATGCTTTTTTCAAACACTGACACGCCACTAAAAGTCGATCGATTTCTAACGGATTACTCGGGAAGCAATATGAGTAGAAATAATTACCTACCGCTTCGGCGAACTACGGCGGTTTCCTTGTTTATTAGTGGGAACGGGTTGTACTCGTAGAAAAGCAACGCAGCAATATTAGGGGAATTTTATTTTATTTCGTGTAAAATAAAATATCACGTTAATGTCTGTAACATATTTGGTTTCGAGAGCTTAATCTAATAGTTAATGATTATGAGAATTCAAAGCGAAACCAATATGAGCTTGTAGAACCACAAGAGTAGACCTACCGCGCGTCGCCATCTGGTTAGTAACATCTCCGCCACTGACAATCACAGATATCTAATCCAATAACTTAAGTGCACAATATGCTACTCGCCATGCAGCGAGTGCGTAATATTTATAATAATATCATTGGATGTTCAATGCATTATGACGCTATTTTCATCTGTGGTACGTTTTAATCAGTTCAGCATCGATCTTGAAAAAAAAAATCATCTGAAGCAACGAAACAGCAATGTAAATCATATTCCGTATTATTTTTTAAACCTTAGGTGCTTACTTTTGATTATACTCTAATTTCAAAACCTCTTAAAATCATAATTGAACGACAGCACGACAAAAAGTTTTATAGTCAAACGTAATGATTTACAGCCATATTTCACAGCCGTCTCGACCATACACATCTGTAGCATGGTTTGGTAATGGGTTGTTTTTAAATGTGAATAGGTATAAGATTGTATTTGAACCTTAGACGGGTACTTCGCATGTGATGACTATGATTTCAGCACTAAGCGCACGTATTGGAGGGACACGTGTTATGCAATGCGTGTCACGATTTGGTTTCAAGTGGGTCTGAAAAAGTATAGGTCCTTTTTTGTGATGAGTGATGACATATATGAACTGATATCTCGCTTATTTAAATTACCTACCGATATGTGTAGTGATTGATTTGTATATTAGCTTTTGGTAGGCATCGCTAAAATTTGCATTGTTGGAATACATACTGAAGTAGGATAACCTATCCAAGGTTACCATCATCAAGTGAGACTTTATATATTTGTTTAGATAACGATAACATTTCTGCGTTTAATGCAAAATATATATATCATAAAACCTAGTTGTTACCTAGTTATCTACACCACATCGAAATAAGCAAGAAGCAATAAAAGAAATAATTATATATATTGAAATAATTGTATTAATTGTATACCATTCATATTCATATTTTATTGGTAATATTCCATTACATGTCAAAAAAATACATTAATTATACATTTAAATCATAGTGTTATTACACCAGTACTAGTAGGTGATTCTTATCAACTAGAAAATAACTCTCTATGGTCGTAAAACGCCTGCTCGATAAGCCATTTCTTTAGTTTCGCACTTTGTGAAGCGACAATATCATCCGGCAGGTGGTTGATGTACACTCTGCGGCCCATGACGTGAGTGAGCTTTTGGGTTTTCACGAGTTTGTGTGGCACCAGGGGCAATTTTCCCGCCCGCGAACTGCGGGTCGCGTACCTGCGTGGCTGCTTATTAACATTTTTGGGAGTTCGGTCCACTTCATCCCGTGTGTTCACAGCCACTTGCAGGATTAACAGCGCAGGTAGGGTTAGAATACCTAGCGACTTGAAAATAGGTTTCGCAGAGCTTGTTTGGGGGACGCGTGCTATAGCTCGCACGGCCCGTTTTTGGAGACGGAACACCCTGTCCCAGCCGGCGGCTCCCGCCCATAATTCGACCCCGTACTGCAGATAAGCATGCACCGACGCAAAGTAGCAAGCTCTCACCATTTCAGCCGGAAGAATTCGTGCTAGTCGTTTTAATACGAAACATGCCGTTGCTAGTTTTTTGCAAACTTTATCCACGTGATAACTCCAAGTGAAATAAGTATTACAATACATGTGGCTACGTATGTTTTTAATTCAAAATAAAAAATGTAGACGTAAAATGTATTGTAACATTAATCATGTTGGAAATATGGCACTTGACCCGTGCTGGCTCCTACATAGGTAATAATATAATAATAATAATAATAATATGTTTATTGATTTCTAGAGACTTATAACAAGTACATTCTTAGACATAAATACAATGTTAGTTTTAAAGTCTTAATAGGCCAAAATTGTGTCGCTGATACTTAAAATAGGTCAAACCTGTGCTATAAGCATCAGCTTCCTTCCATCTGTCTGATGTGATTTATTAAGACTAGTTATAAATGTTACAATGGGGGTATACTATCTAAGGTTAAAACAATCAAATGCAGAAATAGGAGTAGAACTACGTAAGACAATATAAGCTTCAAATAATGGGACTAAAGGAAATGGTATTAGTATGATGTTACTAAAGTGTATGCGCGTGTCTATATGTGTAGTGTGTGAGTGAGAGAGAGAGGGAGTGTGATTATGTGTGTGTGTGTGTGTGTGTGTGTGTGTGTGTGTGTGTGTGCAAGATTGTTAGGTGATTGTTTATATTATTGGATGCAAAAAATTCTCCATATTAACGTAATTTTAACGTAATTTTGCTTTAGTAACCAGTCTGTCACAGCCAGTTTGCATTCATGTTTGTTTTTATATGTACTTAATGTTATGTTTTGGTACGCTACTCTAGCTCGCACAATTCGATGCTTTGTTTTGAAAAGCTCAATTCGCCTATGACACGTAGCCACCTATTTGAAACTGATTAACGGTTACAAACAAAGATTAAGATTAAGTCCTGAAATATTATATGAAATACCTAGTCGATAGTGCTTGGCTATTGTTTTAGAAGCCAATATAAACTTGACGAGATATTTATATATTGAAGCGGATGAAATTTTGTAGCTAGGGAACTAGAATGTTTAATTAGATTTTCAGTATCTGCGTGCTGGTTGACAAGACTATTCGCTTTGAGCTATTGGCTGAATGACCGAGGAAGCAAGGAAGTCATAAACGTGAGTAACGTAGATAGCTGTCATCTGTGACTTGCCCGCCCACGCTATTTCTGCTCTTAGTGATGCCGGCTTTACCCAACTTACAGCTACATAAATTTGCAAGCGTCAGAACGTAAGACCGTTTCAGAAGCGCGGTGCACTGGTTTTAATGCTACAAGCTTACGAGTAACAGCACTTAAACTAAACGCTTTGGGTGATTCAACGTTTTCAGCTTTTAAGGGGTGACAATAAGAGTTCAAGGAATAGGTGAAGATTAATTCGCTGCTTCGTATGTGGTCTCCAACCTTCATATATGTATGAATTTTCACATAAAATAGCGTTCATAATTTGATCTGCCGTACTTTGTGTTTCCAGTGCACTCTTACGTTCTATTACTTATTCTGTGCTCTTACTATATTACGCTACATAATCAATACAATTTACCTGGGAGAACGATGCCTTGCGCCTTTTGTGTCTTCGGAGATAACAAATATTCCCGGAAATGAGACCTAGATCGATTTTTCGCCGCCGCTCGCGTCCGTATCCTAAATCTCATCAAAATTGTTATTTACAGCTGCTTTCGAAAACGAATATCAAACAAATAAACAAATTTTGCTCATTTAATAGTACAGAGTAGGTTAGATCCGATAAACCACATGACGTACATATTACACATATGGTAGGTACTAAATGTTCTCGCCCCTTCCGTCACCAAGTCCAGAAGCTCTAAACATCCCTCTCAGCCGCAGTTATCTTTACTGTCGATGTAACAACGACCATTAAACAATTAATGGGGCTGTAAAACCGTCCAGCAGCCCCGAGGATGAGTTTGTAATCATTATCCTGGCACTCGAACATGTTTTATCAAAAACCACGACGACGTAATTATACGTCATCGCTACTAAAAGAGCTGCCGCCGCTATACATTCTGTATGGCACTCGGAGCTCTTTTAGATTAATTAAGTTATGCTTCTAATGCTGCCGCAACATAAGTTATACATATTCGAAAACTTTCAAACATCACCTGGCTCGAGAGTCCTGGGAATAATTGTAATCTACATATGGGGTGCAGCCAAGGGACTGTTATCAATTATCATATCAACTGTGTTATGGAATTTTACGTTTACCTTTATAGTAGTGCGTTGTAGAATATTATCACTTATCAGTGAAAATAAAGGGGGATGACGTTCTCACAGATCGTTATATATTTGCACTTTAATTGTGTAGGTACTTAATACGTGTGCTTTATTTGGTTAGTTACGTATTGGGAATAAGGGAATGTTTAGGGAATCACCGAAACGAATGTAAAGTTAGGTAAATAAACAAGCATGACTCATGACATGGCAGTCATATAATCACATAAAAAATATAAGAGTCCTATGATTTAATAAGTAAGATTGTCATCAATTCTGAAACTAACTTCAGTATACCTACTTTTACAATAATCATCATCATTAGCGTAGAGCGTAGGTAAAATATAAACGTGCTGGGCACAGACCTTTCGTGGATGAAAGGAATCGGGTAGTACCTAGTCTTCCAATGGCTGACCTAGTGCGGGTTTGGGACTTGTTCAATAAAAAGCTTAAAAAACATATATTTTTTTACAGCTTTATAGGAAATAAGTGAATAAGTAGAAAATCACATTAGTAAGTACCTGCCTATATCTAGTCTAAAAGGTACCATTAGGTCCTCGTATAGGATATGGCTAGACACGCGGCCCGCGTGTCTAGATAGCACTAGAGGTATGTAAGTAGATATTATAAATTGTATACCTACTATATACGAGTAGATAGGACTTCTTTACAACTAATTGACGGTTGATCCAAGCCCCACCGACCGGCACGAACATTGGTCAACCTCGGGGCGACCCGTTTGATAAGCGAGATGAATTTCTGTACATGACACACGATTGGCGGATGCATGCCGGATACAATCGCATTTAATCAATTAGGTACAAACGTACTCGTATGTACATACCAAGTACGAATAACTTGTTTGTATGTATGTGTTAGTTTCCCAATAATTTATAAAATACGTAACCTAGTAACGCGCTATGTACTTATATGTATATTTATTAAGGAAGTAGGTAATAAGTTGTGATGTTTATGTATGTTGCTGTTTATGTATGTTCGTTGTTTTTTTTTCACTACCTACGTACAAAAAAGTTTCAATGCATAAACTTTAGGGGTGGTTTTATATAAACAGACACATCAAATCGTATGAACAGAGACGGATCACATCTCATCATGTATATGTAATCGATACCTAATACAATATGAGCGCTCGAGGCCCAACGGCGCCCGCGCGAACCGCGTGCAGTATGCGAGGTTAAGCAATGTGGGCGCAGGTCAGTTCTTGGATGGGTGACCGCTTTGAGTGGTTACTAATTGAGCGCTCCCGTGCTTTGGAAGGCACGTTAAGCCTTTGATCCCGGCTGTTGTCTATGATAGCAGTCGTTAAGCCAAGTTAGAGGCCTTCAACTTGAATGTTAGAGAACTTCTAACATTCAAGTTGCCCACTCACTTGACAAAGGGGGGTCGAAGTTGCACCATGTCCGTAGGAAGTACCCACCGTTACCCTACACGTGACCCCTGGGGGGTGCTAAAAGTACAACAAAAACTGGCAACCGTACTTGTCATCTCGAAGATCTCACGGTTCGAAAATAAATGCCATACGATTATTATTTTACCTAATACAAGATTCGATGTGATCCGAAGAATCCGAGCCGAGCCGAGCGCCTCGAACTTAACCCTTAGGCGACTTCCTGACTTGGCGGGGCGGGATCGATATGTCATTAGGTATTTTGTTGTTTGACGTAAAGCTTACTGATGTGAAATTGCCTCACTTGACGAATTACTGTCAGTATTACGTTTGCGCAGTACTAATACGATGCGCAGAAGTGGGGTAGTACTGCATCAATGACTAAGGAATTCAATGGACCGGGCGTATTGTTCTATTTGTACCAAAGCTACTGAGGCTCAAAATCGCCATCTTATTTTCCCCGGTACGTCAATCATACGTCAATTGAGCACACAAAGTATAAGTACAATATATATAATGATTGAGCAGTACACGACCTGTCAGTAAGTGGAATAAAAATTGAGAAGTTATAAAATAAACAGTGTTATTAAAATAAAAACCGCACAGGACTTTAAAGGAATGTGAAGTTAAATGCTGCGATCATGCCTAAGTGTAGCATAACAGGATGTGGTTTAAGACAAAGCCAGAAACAGAAAAGTTTGTCGTTGCATAGCTTTGTTATGTTTTTCTATTGAAATATTGGATGATTTGTTGAGAACAAGGCACATGTATAGCATAATTAGTGTACATATTAAGATAATTTATATTTTGTACTGGGATTTAGCTTTATTTTCAATATTTTCGTACTAAAAGTTACCAAGAAGCAGTAGCTAGGGTTGTTCCTGAATATATCGATAATGAATTGTGATGACTTACTATACCTACTCATTGATTCGGTGATTTATATTTTTAAAGGTTGCCAAGAAGTGAATTTCAGAAGAAAAAATGTTTAGACGCTATTGGAACTGAGAATGAAACTAAATAGTGGTAGTTGTTTGAATTGAAAAATAAAGATCTGTGTAAATTATTAATATATAAATATCCTGATCTCACGTTGTTTCAATATTAACCTTTTAATATACCTAATTTGTAGTTATCTCTTGGATAAAACTAAACTAATGGGATACATCCAGCATACTTGAGGGTGTCTCGTAGGTTTTAACGTTCGCCCTGCTGGATAAATATTTTAATTGTCCTTTTGCTTTTTTTCTTGGACAGAATCGTTTGAAATATTCATTCAGCGTCACCAAGGTTCGAACTTAGAGACTTAAGTATTGCTATTTTTTCCCAAATTAATGGTTAGGGATGATTCACAGTAGACCGTTCCGTGTCCGGGCCGGCCCGTTCTCTATGACAGCAAACGCAACGGCCGGCGTATTTCTCTAGAAGAAAACGGGCCGGCCCGGACACGGAACGGTCAATTGTGAATCATCCTTTAAGCGCGCATTATAGCGATATTTCCTAGGAATCCATGCTTTTACTATAGAAATGCACTGGTGAGGATGAACTCCTGATAAAGACCACAAACTAATATTTATACTGTGCCACAAATAACCTTGCAAACTGCGCAAATAGCTTTCGGAGAGTTATCGGTAAAGAAGCAACTTTACCAATGAGCAAATACGAAAGATGTTGGTGTTGGTATCTTCAGCATATACCGTATTACGTCGCACTGCTGCGTACAGTAGGTACTACTCTCATGGATAAGAGTCAGTGGGCAGCAGCCTCCACGCTGGCATGATGCTGGTTGCGGACTTCACATACCCTTTGAATTTGTCACAGTGTTTCCTTTCACGGAAAATCTAACTGTAAACCTCGACCGCTGTTTGACAGGCCCACTGTAACCCAGCTCACTTGCTTTCGGCAACCATCAGAGCTGCAAAATTTGCGCACCCCCAATCCGATTGTGTTAATTGTAGTTGCCAAGCAGAAAATAAGCGTTTTTAAAAGCAATTTAGCCTAATATTTTATAATACTAAGTCAGCGTCTACCATAGGTATTTAAATTTATTCTGAGAAAAATATTAATTCTCAAATAATATTCTCAAGTGCCGTTTGTCATGTTCATACTCGACAGCACATGCATGAGATATCCTTGAGCGCGTGATAATATGACGTTCAATTAGTGGTGGAGGGTGAATACGCATGGGAACACATCTGTGTCCACACACGCTGATAACGTCCACTCGGCCTCAATTGCCTACTGTATCTAACTTGGAACCATAAACATTATAGAAAATGCGAACATTCCGAGGGTGGCATTTATAGGCAAATTGTGGGGACATTTTTGACTTGCTTTAACATGGAAGTGCGTCCAACGAACGAAAACGAAATGTCTGGACTGTTTTATTAGTAAAGTTCGTTTGCAGGTAAGTACTATTTTTATACGAGATAGATCTGTGACAAAATGATTTTTTTCATGAATTCTTTGAGTTTTCGAAGACGTTTAGGTACTTCTGTATATACAAACAAACCAAAAGGGGACACCCTGGTTGTTATCAATGACGAAGAACTAATCAATTCTACATTGATTTAAAGATCGGTTAAAGTCATAAGAGACCTGAGTTGTGCCCAGCAAAGGGACGAGGGATGTGTACATACGTATATCTGTATAGACTGAGGTTTGTGACGTTCATGTGCAGTTGTGTATGTATGTATGTATGCATGTACACCTAAAGCCACGACAGGTTAAGTTTTTTTCTAAACTAACACTGTCTTGGATCACTTCAAATGCAGAATATAAATGCAATTAGAACTAAAACCGTCCAGATAACTGGACAGAAAGGAAAACAAATGAGGTTTTGAATTTGGAATATAGGAGAGAAAATACTAATGCTTTTGAGGACGATTGAGAAAAGAGGAAATATGTTGAGGCACCTGATACAACACGACAATTACATAAAAACCATAATCAAAGGAAAGGTATAGAGCGGAGGAGATGCAGGTGAAGATCGAGACGTGTGGCATAGTGACGTGGTCACTCAAAGCATAGGTAGAGAACCGAACAAAATGGCTATTACTTCATCGACAGATGAAAACCGTAATTATAAGACTAAAGGATGATTAACAGTAGACCGTTCCGTGTCCGGGCCGGCCCGTTTTCTATGACAGCAAACGCAACGGTCGGCGTATTTCTCTAGAAGAAAACGGGCCGGCCCGGACACGGAACGGTCAACTGTGAATCATCCTTTAAGCGCGCATTATAGCGATTTTTCCTAGGAATCCATGCTTTTACTATAGAAATGCACTGGTGAGGATGAACTCCTGATAAAGACCACAAACTAATATCGGCTATATACCGGCTCGGACACGGAACGGCCTAATGTGAATCATCCTTAACTTGCACAATACGTATGACGTGCCCCAACCGATGCTTTGTTGGTGGCATCAGGGAACTTAGCGAGTGCTCTGGGGCGGCAACAGAATGGCTGAAGAACTTAGATTTAAATTTGTAATACGCAGGATTAATTATCTCCAGGCCGAACGATAATAATAATGACGTGACGGGGGCTTGGAATATATAATTTGCGAGATTTAACAGTAATATAACCTAGTATATGTAAGTATCTACGCACTTTATTGTACACAATTACAGGTTGAAAAATATACATGTAACAAAACATTGTTACAAAGGCGAGCCTTGCCATTATGTAGCTGTCACATCGAGCCGTAGAATCTGTGTTTATCATAGGGGCTGTGGGATTAATCTCACCGCGGCGCGGCGGCGACGGCGTGTGCGCAGTGATTGGAGCCTCCCCTGTAAGTGGGGGCGCAAACAGCGCGCTCACAGGTGCCGCCCGGAAGCACCCTGTGTGCTCACCGGCCACTTCGCACACTTCATACGTATAGCGGTTAACATGGGATTATTCCTGTGTTCCTTGTTTAAAAGAGTAAAGTGAATGAACTGTCATTAAAACAGTTTTTGTCTTCACTTAATAGGTGTAGGTAATTGAAATTTATTTGTAAAAAGACCTTTCTTATAGACATAGACATAGAATTTTTAATAATTCAAGTATGTAAACTTGAAGAAGTTTATCTTTATTGCCGAAAACATGGAGAATACACAACATGAACACACATACACACACACATGAAAAACATGGAACTAGATATTTAAATGTGCAAAATGGTTCCACGTGTGTGTTGACTAGTGTCTGCAAGGAGTAACCATGACCAACTAAGAAGGAACCTTTTAAAATCACCAGCCTAGCTAGCATGATAGCATTTGTCCATTAGTAAACAAGTATGTAAGTATGATATTGGTATAGTCGCGGAATGAAAAGGTTCGTCACTTTTCGATCTTAACGGCATTAAAACAGAGTTAGTAAATAGAAAATTTAATAACGTACCTAAGTACCTCCGTCACTTTAATGATCGAGTATCGGACGCGGAATCGTGTTAGTAGCGAATCGACAATTACAATTCCAAACTATGACTAAGGTTAAGGAAGCGGGCAGCTTAAAAGCTCCTTTCCGCAACGTTGTATTTGCCGAGATTTTATCTTCATTACGTAAGGCATTGTACAAACGAAGACACGTCGATCCACTAATATGTCTTATGTCGTTGCAATAAGGCTTCGAATGGTCATTGGAGAGTTGTGGCTGGTGCATACAATTTGTAGGCTAGGCGTGTGGGCACGGGCAAGTGTTCTGGGCCCCAAATATTGACAAAGTGTAATCTGGGCGGAGCGGCGGCGCGGTTAGCGGGCGCGCGGTAATGCGCAGGGGCAACATTAACACCAGCCGAGGCTCTTCATTACCGCAGCCCTACTTATTTGGCCACCGGAGCCCGCTAAATGATATTCGCGATGTGGTGATGTTTAGTTTGTATATTTAATACAGCTTGGCTAGAGCGAAACGGTTTATTACGTTAACTATGTTTTAATATAAAGTACCTAACGGAGGCGGGTGGCGCAGGACCGGTCATTGTGGAAGTCTTTGGGGAGGCCTATGTCCGGCAGTGGACGTCCTTCGGCTGACATGATGATGATAAAGTATTTCGATATAGTTTTAAAAACGGGCCAAATGCGTGTCCTTCTCGCGCACCAAGGGTTCCGTACAACCGTCGTGTACCCGTCCCGACCCCATTCATTCAAGAAGAATTGAACGCCATGGAAACGTAGTCGACAGCCTTCCTAACTAACGGATTCCTATGATCCCATCATTTGTCAAAATAACGCCTGGCAGTCTGCTTAAAGAAACTTTTTTCCGGATTGACTTCGATACGCCAAAGATTAAACCAACGACCAGTGAATAAAGAGTGAATAACGAATAAAGAGTGGGAGAGATCACGGAGCCTTGCGGGACTCCGGCTCGGATAGGGTGTAACGAACCCTTCGATCCCTGAAAAAACAGCCGTGGATCGCTTAGGGCATCAAGTAGTCTTAATCCGGAACTGCTTCCTGCCACGTCGGCTCTACTCTTTTGCCTAATCATGAGCATCATGATCGATTTCACAAACTGACTTCAAAAAGGATTATTTCTCATTTTTTCGAGATATTGTTGTGCATTGTGCAGTGACACATCATCGGTATTTATATCTGAGTCTCATTTTTAGGGTTTCGTACCAAAATGGTAATCGGATCCTCCCTTAAGGCACCGCTTTTTCTGTCTGACACATTGCTAAAATCATCCTCCTAGCGTTATTCCCAGTACAGTTGCATCCTGAAGGATGCTTGGGGTCCGCTACCTAATCCCAAGAATTGGCGTAGGCCCTAGTTTTTACGGAAGCGATTGCCATCTGACCTTCCAACCCTAGGGGGAAACTAGACCTTATTGGGATTAGGCTTGTCAAGTGAGTGGGCAACTTGACTGTTAGAAGTTCTCAAGCCGCCTGGAGGCCTCTAACTTGGCTTAACGACTGCTATCATAGACAGCAACCGGGATCAACGGCTTAACGTGCCTTCCGACGCATGGTAGCGCTCAGTTAGTAGCCACTCAAAGCGGTCACCCATCCAAGGACTGACCTCACCCGACATTGCTTAACCTCGCATACCGCACGCGGTACGGTATCATCATATCAGCCATGAGCCGTAACGTAAGACATCCACTGCTGGACATGTGTCACAATGACCGGTCCTGCGCCTCCACATGTAAATAATACTGTCTTACAAATATTTTTTTATTAAAATCGGTTCACGTAATAAAGAATTATCATTAAAAAACCAATATACATACCAACTACGTTATTCAGTCGCGCAAATTAGTAACAAAATTCGCCGATAGAAGGCGCTGTACCCATAGCGTTCAATTTCACCTGAATTAATGGGGTCGGGACGGGTACACGCTCGTAGTACCGAACCCTCGATGCGCGAGTAGGACTCGTACTTGACCGGTTTTTTTACTTTTTGGTAATATTCGAGCAGCCGAATTCAGTTCCATAATTTGTTCAGAATAAACGGTTGAAGTTGGCTGTTATCTATATTAATAATTTCGTGCAGGGGTACGGTAGACCCGAACGACACCTGTCTCAAATTGAAGAACGTATAAAAATAATGATTTTTGAGTTGAACATATGTATCCGCAAAATTCGGATTGTCGCGTATTTTGCATTTAAAAGTGTTAATTTGATGACAAAACGTCGGCCATGTTGCCCACAGACTATATTGCTATATTAAATTTGTTGGTTGACAGTGTCGGCTACGTTCGAAAATCGTGAACTATTTTTGCGTCCGGTATGTTGGCCAGGGGGTCTACTCCAAAATTCGAAATCCGACTTTCGTATGGTGCCGTCCCTTTCACTCTGCTGTCATACACTACATGAGTGATAGGGACGGCAACATACGAAGTTCGGATTTCGAATTTCGGAGTAGACCACCAGGTTGCTGGGCTGCGTTCTGGGTGATGGGCCATCATCGCCCATTGTGTGGATTCGGCTAGCCGCGTCTGCAGCGTTTTGTTTTTGTAGTTTTCAAGCGTTCTATACACCTATCAGCCTAGCTAGCACGATAACTTATACCGTCACGTTATATGGGCGAAATGTATTAAAACGTCACATAAAACGTAACGGTATAATCTATCGTGCTAGCTAGACTGATTGTCACAACAACCGCCTTCAAAGCGAATGTATGGGGCCTGTTACATGTATTCATATCACGATAAGTATCACGTGAATATTAAAGCAGAATCCATACAAATTTGAAAACTACGATAATATTGACACCCCAGTATTATGATAATATTAATCGTGTAAAGGACACCACTTGAATGTTTGCTGAGTCTGTCCGCCATCTTAAAGCTGCGCCTCTATTTTGTTTGTGAAAAACTACTAGGTGACTTATGGCTTTTAAACGTCTAGCAAAATTCTATCCCTATCTCGCTCTATCTTATAACTTAGTGGTACTGGGGGACTACTCCGAAATTCGAAATCCGAACTTCGTATGGTGCCGTCCCTTTCACTCATATAGTCTATGACAGGAGAGTGAAAGGGACGGCACCATACGAAGTTAGGATTTTGAATTTCGGAGTAGACCCTCAGCTCATGCCGTTCGCCGCGCTCGGACGCTAGAGGCGCTACTGCGAACCGAAAACGAAGTATCTGCCTCTCTCGCACATGTATATTCGAACGACAGAGAGGAAGATAGTTCGTTTTTGGTTCGCGGTAGTCCCTCAGGGGTGCTACCGCGAACTTCGTATCATACCGTCCCTTTCCGTCATATAGAGTATAACACGAGAGTGAAAGGGACGGCACGACACGAAGTTCGATTTTCGAAGTTCGCGGTAGCACAGCAGGCGTCAACTTTAAAACGAATAGGGTATTTTACTATAAGAGAAATAAAATTCAAAATGTAATAAAAACCAGCCAAGTGCGTCGGAGTCGCACACTGAGGGTTCCGTACAACTAAAAAACAAATGTGATTTATCAATATATTAATATTTATGGTAAAATATACTTCATAATAAACATTATCACTTAATTTCAAGTTCATAGGTCGATGGGAAGCTACAAAATTATATGTGTGACAGACAACACACGGAATGTTCTTTGACTTTCTTCGACCATCCGCCACGCTCGGACTAAGGTGCTACCAACCGAAAACTAAATATATATGCCTCCCTGTCGCACTTGCATATTCGAGCGCGGAGAGGGAAATACTTCGTTTTCAGATCGTGGTAGGCCCTCTGGTCTGACGGCTCCTATTCTTGGATGGTGCGCGTATCGGAATGTGAAATACCTTTGGCAAAACGGAACAAGTTGTTAAATAGCTTCCATTAATTGGAGAAAATATTACCAACTGTTATTATTATCACGTGAAACACTGAATATTGAAGCAACATCCATAGGGGCCTGTTACATGGTTATTATTATCACGCGATATACTCATATCACGATCCGTATCACGTGCAATGAATATTGAAGAAAATCCATACGATTTTGAAAACCACGATAATATTGACACACCTGTATTGTGATAGTATTAAGCGTTTAACAGACCCCATACAATTTTAAAAATCGCGATAATATTGAGTTTAAAGGGCCCCACTGAATAGAATTTGGCGGAGAATAGAGAGCTGCTATCGCGAAACGAAAACGAACGAACATCGTGTATTTCCCTCTGTGTCGCTCGAATTTGCAAGTGCGACAGAGAGGGAGATACACGAACTTCATTTGTTTTTCGCGTTAGCAGCTCTGACTTCGCACCAAAAATACTGACTGGCACATCAATATTTAACAATGCACATCTGAATTGAATTTTAATGAACGATTAGTATTTTAGCTATACAAATCAGTACTGATTACGGTGTCCAATTTTTTATGTACCTTTAAATACTACCCTTATAAAAATACTTAGGATTAACTTGCAAAGATACTAGCCTTTGCCCGTGACGTCGTTTGCGTAATCTTTTACTCCCAATTCCATATAATTCCATTCCATACTTTTATTCCCAATCCAGACTACAGACTATATTTCTATACGATTCGAAGTTTCATCATAATCCATTGTTGTAATGTTTTTATTTTATACATTTTTGTACACTATTTCTTTCGTCGTTTGCATAACTGTCACGAATAAATGTTTTGTTTATTTCTTTCTTATTTATTTCACCCGAGCGAAGCCGGACTTTCATCTAGTAAAACATAAATCACATAACACAAGTGTTGTGTGTGCTGTGTGTTAGTTTTCTTAAGTATCCAACAGCTTTCATGGTATCATAACATAGAAAAGTGCCAAGTTAAGGCTCGAAATGCATTAAGCCGCAATAAATTAGTTTTACTGTGAACAATCTAGTGCCAGAGATAGCACCTTTTCAGGTAATCTACGGAACTTGGCACCCATTTAGATCTCAATTATTTTGTCGGTAATGAAGACAACCACGCTTCGTGTATTCTCAATATTGAACTTGGCTCCCATTTTCACATTTATGTTTTTGATGGGAAGTCATCTTACATTTTGTGGTTATTGTAATTGTCAATATGTTGTCAATTCATACATTTACTCGTACGAATTTGAATGAAACAAAGAAATGTTCAATATAACCTATGATTTATTGGGGTGGGGATATCGAAAACATAAAAATATATTTATTGCTACTTATGTACACTGATGTCTATAATTCTATATATCTATTGGGAGAACCGCTCTCGAGTGTTGCCGCAAGCCGCGCAGCATATCGGTGCTAATCGCGCAGTAAACATAATACCTAGAGGAATGTTTCCACTTGTTAATTATTTTAACTGCAGCATTCCTGCTATTGCGTTTAATTGAGGCATTTGTTACGGACATGACTTGGTATAAAAATGAAGAAATCTCAAGTAACCTAGAAAGCCCTAGCCGGCAACTCTCTTTGCCGTATATTTGTACTGTATTCGTGTTGCGTTGTCGGTATCTCTTTCCTTAGTTGGTATGTACAGTCAACAGCAAATGTAGATGATCATTTTAGGGTTCCGTACCCAAAAGGTAAAACGGGACCCTATTACCAAGACTCCGCTGTCTGTCTGTCCGCCTATCACCAGGCGTATCTCATGAACCGTGATAGTTAGACAGTTAAAATTTTCACAGATATTTTTATAAAAATTAAGCATACAAAAAAACTTTAAAAAACTTGCTCGTTGTGTTCATCAGGCGCTGGGTCTCAAAATGTATGGGAAAACTAAAATGCGACTGGCACTTGACCAAAATTCTACTTGATATTGTAACGGAACACAATTAGGCTACAAAAACACGTGTTATTAAAATACCTATATGAAGGAAAAGTAGTTTTAATAAGCTGGATGAGCATAGTAACGTTTACCCTACTAGCTTCGGCCTCATATGTCGTGGATTTGTCGTGTATTTGTCCGACATATGTCGTAGATTTGTCGTGCATTTGTCGGGGATTTGTCCGACATATGTCGTGGATTTGTCGTAGATGTGTCGGGGATTTGTCCGATATTTGTCGGACATGTGTCGTGCATTTGTCTGAGATATTAGAGTATATAAAGGGGCGCGAAGTTTTATTGACGGGACTTAGAATTCGACATTCAGACTGACAAGGTCTCTGGTCTTCGCAATAATATATACTTGGTGGGTTATTCTATTGATTTAAAAGTGGTTCTTCTTCGTGAGGGGACTCTCTTCATGTCGAGGAATCAGTTTTTAAGTAATATATTGAATATTTCCTCGGGGTTTAAGAGTTTATTTAATTTGATTTAAATGACCAGAATCTTGTCCAGGCACCAGTTTTGCCTGAGGGGTCTTGCTCGCCTAACGGTGCCAATGAGCAGGGTTCAGAGTCTTTAGTTACCAGATCTAAGGGTGGTCTGGCGTCTACCTTTTACCTACATGGAGACGAATCAAATCCCTTACGTTCCTTCAATGCCCAGCTGACAACGTAGACATGGCTGCCAATATGGGGTCTCAGCATTGAGGTGTATACCTCGCTTGTCGAAATTGTTCAGTATTTGAGGAACGGTCTTGTTAAATATATTTATATATAAAACTTATATACACAATAGGGCGTCTTACTCACTGTATCCTAGCCTGCGGGCGCAGTGGGGGGAGACAACCATCACAGGCCTTTAGCATTGCAATTCTCAGTTTAGCCGACTGAACTTTCGCTGCATAGGTTAGGGATTCGCAGTCAAAAGAGCTTGTTCTGGTAAGGGATTTATGCTCTTTCAGTTTAGCAAGTTTCCTGGGGAACAGTAGGGTAGCTTCACACACATTTATTAGGGAAGTAGGGTTTAATAATTTATTTTAGGTTTGTCGTTAATTTGGAGTATTGGGAATAGTTGTGATAAAATTAGTCATGTTTGGTATATAAGGGACAGTATCTTTAAAGTTGCGATTTCTAGTTAAATGATTAAAATTTACTCAGAATAAGCTAATTTAATGACTAGCTGAGCCGTTCGTTGAATTAAGCCCTTCAAGTGAAGAGCAGAGCGGTTCACTTGATAGACTATTCGGTGACAAGCTGAGCAGTTCATTGAATCAGGCATCTTAAGTGACGAGCAGAGCTGTTCACTTCTTTTAGTAAAGGTCTGGCAGAGTAGTTCATAGGTATTAGGGAACGAGGACTACGAGTAGGGTAGGTTATTCAGGGTCAGGGCCAGATTCTGGCGAGGAATCACCAGGATTTCGCCCGCTTCCGATGATGAGGCCTTGCGGCGATTCTCCTCATCATACGGCGCGTCTTCCGAAGCGCTAGTAGATTCATTTGCTAGGTAGAACCATATTCTTATGGTTTAGTCTCCTTTACAAACTGATTTTATCCCGAGCGCTCCTAAAGGCCATCCGAACGAATTGATCGGATAAGCCTAGCAGAGTACTCCTGTTAAAGTAACTTAGGTCATTTGGACGAAATTGTCTTACACTCCGCATAGTGAAATAAAAGATTGGCGGGGGCTTGTCCATGTCTAAGGTCGAGAGCCACGGGTCTCTGGTTAGTACCGGAGGGGGATAGCAATCCCTAGGGCGGCTGGAGGAGCCCTACCTTACACCAATCAATAAAATTGATTATGTTTATACGAACCTGTAAATAAGCAATACATAACAGGATATGAGCTATTCGGAAGCTAGGTACATAGAGCTTGTAGGGATGGCAAATCTCTTAAGGATCATATATAATTGGTTACTATTTTATCAATAATAATTCCTATAAATTTATATTTCTCTTAACTTCAGTATTAACGTAATTTCATTGAGGTATAGGCTGAGTAAGGTACTAGGTAACGATAGTAGGGTTTCAGCAAAGGGAAGAGGAGTTCAATACCTGGCAAATATTCGCATTAAAGATTCAGGGTTTCTTACGGTTCACAACTCTTCGGGGTCCTACCTAGACGATTCACTTTGGCCAATACGTAATTTTATCCTGGGTTTTAACAGTCATTAGTTTTAATATTTTATTTATTAATTAATTCATATTAGGGAGGTATTGGGGGTTTATTTATATTAAGAGAGGGGGGGATCGTTACATTTTGGTGCCGTGACCAGGATAGCTTGATCAGGATGTTACTACGGAAAAATATAATAATTTTAAAGTAGCCTTTGGGCTACATTTTGTTGCCGTGAAATGGAGTGCGATTTTGTCAAGGTTTTGAACTTCTTCTAATAGTAACATAGGGACTTTTAGTTTGGACCAATTTAGGTTAATACACGAAATAAAAGCTTGAGGGCCAGCTCAGAAAATCTTTAGAACCTTTTTGTTGTTAGAAAAAATAATATTGATACGTATATAGGGGTCAAAAATTTCAATTTCATACTTGTTTTAGAATCTGGGGAGAAAAAGAAATTGGGTAAATCATCACTTTACTCATATCCGACTAAAAGGATGATGGACATTTCGAATTTCATATCTATTTTAAATTTTAAGAAAGAAGAAAACCCAGGGGTTTATATTAGATATAAGATTCTATTAAAGAGATTTTTAGCTAAACACATAAAATCTGAGACAAGAAATACCTAATAGATAATCTTTATTTGATTAATGCCTTAAACTAATTAGAATTGCTAAAGCGGAGGGCAGGATTATAAAATTTGGATTAAAAGGTTAAATAACGAGTATTTTTATTAAGTAGCTTCTTTAACTGGTCAAACATACTATAAGAGTTGTTAAAGTGGAGGGCAGGGAATAAAATTTGATTTAGGGCACAAAAGGGGGTCCGCCTTTTTAAATATACAGTTTTCCATGGAATATTTAGAGAACAGCAACATTTCTGTTGTGGTTGTACTTAAGAAAGTTTAGCTTGTTCGGTAGAGGCTGAGCGTTGGAGTATAGAATGAAGGAATGATTAGTTTGTGCGGGTGTGTAGGTGAGGGGTGACTCGACACAAGAGGTCGAATACAAGGTAGTCTATGAAGGTGATATTGAAAGGTTTGAAGGAGTTTCTTCCGGACGGGCTAAGGTTACAGTACAACCTAGATTTATTGGTAGTTGGTCTCTCCAAATGAAACACAATGTGTTATCACAGTAATACGTGTTAGGTTAAAGTCGTAATTTGACAAGGTCCTTTTGTGACTTACTGTGAGGACACAGACTCTACTCGAGCTCTAAGCTGGTTCTATGGTAATACACACCTCACTTCGGAAAGGATAACCGACTTTTGAATTAATGAACATTAATCATCATACGAGTTTTTACGAACAAATATTAAAGGAAGTTTTTGCTTCGCATATTGATAAATAAGTAACATTTGTGTGCAAACATACACGACAGCAATGTTTCAAGATTATTATTATTGAAAAGATTATTATCACTAACAAGTATTAAAGAAAACATTCATGTAATTAAATTACAATTTAGGTTTAAATGATTAAAAATTAACATTTGGCTTGTCTTCGTCATTGGAATAAAAAACAACTAACGGTAATAAAAAATTACCTTGTTAGAGTGTAAAGAGGATTAGCCGGTTATCTTATTCAAGTGTTACATACGCCAATCGGGATGGTGTGGGCTGGTTGATGATCGAGGGTGGATCGAACTTTATTCCTAATGATTGAACTCTTTAGTACTTATACCAAAGGCTTAACTGTTTTGTATGGGGCAACTAACGGGATTTATCTATAGGAAGGACAATGTTTCTTATAGGCGCCGTCTGAACAATGTAGACATAGCCTTGGGGTAAAAACTCTTAGTTGGGTCATTAGGGCCGACCGGACTCACGACCTGGTTTCTCTAACAAGGCAGGTTTGCATGAGGAAAAAGTGGTCTTGAATTATTGTTAAAGTTTAATGATTCACTATCTTTTGCCAAATGGTCGCCTACCATAACCTATTGGTTTAAACATACACCACATTAAAATCACCTTTGAAGGAGGGATTGATTTTCAATAGATTGAGTTCACAATAAGTTAATAAGAAGAAATTTAAGATTAAATGTAACATTTATTAGTTTAATCAGGTTCTTGAGTAAACATTCAAAGAAATTGATTATTATTCTGAAAATGAGTAAGGTTCATGTTTATAACACACTCTGGGAAGGGAAAAGGTAAAGAGTTTTGGTTCAAGTTTATTTTAATGAGAAAAAAAACGCCTTAGTACTTACATAAAGGAATTTCCTAATTTGCATGAGGGGTTTTTGGAATATCACTCGTTCGAACAATGTGAACAGAATCGATAGATGCCCAGCCAGATCTAGACATTCAGCTTGATATTACAATAATCAGATTACTATAATCTATCAGCTTCACAAACTGGTACTCCAAGCAAATAGGAATTTTGGGGAAAAGGCTACTTTAGATCATTAAATTAATTTAGTGAACAAAGATAGGAAAGGCATACTTTAATCAAACTAATAGTTGCTTAACATATTATTGGTAAATTTTAAAAAGAGGTAATTAATCATAAGTTTTATAGGAAGAAGGGTATCCTTAATTAACGATTTAAATATGTATATACAACAATTTTAATAAGCATAAAACAATACATAATAATAATAATGTTATTCGCTTGAGTGAAGCAGTTAAAAAAATAATACTTAGAGATGACTTTCATAAACAAGTTCTGAGAGAACATATTTATGAAATTCATCGAGGGCAGCTGTAACGGAACACAATTAGGCTACAAAAACACGTGTTATTAAAATACCTATATGAAGGAAAAGTAGTTTTAATAAGCTGGATGAGCATAGTAACGTTTACCCTACTAGCTTCGGCCTCATATGTCGTGGATTTGTCGTGTATTTGTCCGACATATGTCGTAGATTTGTCGTGCATTTGTCGGGGATTTGTCCGACATATGTCGTGGATTTGTCGTAGATGTGTCGGGGATTTGTCCGATATTTGTCGGACATGTGTCGTGCATTTGTCTGAGATATTAGAGTATATAAAGGGGCGCGAAGTTTTATTGACGGGACTTAGAATTCGACATTCAGACTGACAAGGTCTCTGGTCTTCGCAATAATATATACTTGGTGGGTTATTCTATTGATTTAAAAGTGGTTCTTCTTCGTGAGGGGACTCTCTTCATGTCGAGGAATCAGTTTTTAAGTAATATATTGAATATTTCCTCGGGGTTTAAGAGTTTATTTAATTTGATTTAAATGACCAGAATCTTGTCCAGGCACCAGTTTTGCCTGAGGGGTCTTGCTCGCCTAACGGTGCCAATGAGCAGGGTTCAGAGTCTTTAGTTACCAGATCTAAGGGTGGTCTGGCGTCTACCTTTTACCTACATGGAGACGAATCAAATCCCTTACGTTCCTTCAATGCCCAGCTGACAACGTAGACATGGCTGCCAATATGGGGTCTCAGCATTGAGGTGTATACCTCGCTTGTCGAAATTGTTCAGTATTTGAGGAACGGTCTTGTTAAATATATTTATATATAAAACTTATATACACAATAGGGCGTCTTACTCACTGTATCCTAGCCTGCGGGCGCAGTGGGGGGAGACAACCAACACAGGCCTTTAGCATTGCAATTCTCAGTTTAGCCGACTGAACTTTCGCTGCATAGGTTAGGGATTCGCAGTCAAAAGAGCTTGTTCTGGTAAGGGATTTATGCTCTTTCAGTTTAGCAAGTTTCCTGGGGAACAGTAGGGTAGCTTCACACACATTTATTAGGGAAGTAGGGTTTAATAATTTATTTTAGGTTTGTCGTTAATTTGGAGTATTGGGAATAGTTGTGATAAAATTAGTCATGTTTGGTATATAAGGGACAGTATCTTTAAAGTTGCGATTTCTAGTTAAATGATTAAAATTTACTCAGAATAAGCTAATTTAATGACTAGCTGAGCCGTTCGTTGAATTAAGCCCTTCAAGTGAAGAGCAGAGCGGTTCACTTGATAGACTATTCGGTGACAAGCTGAGCAGTTCATTGAATCAGGCATCTTAAGTGACGAGCAGAGCTGTTCACTTCTTTTAGTAAAGGTCTGGCAGAGTAGTTCATAGGTATTAGGGAACGAGGACTACGAGTAGGGTAGGTTATTCAGGGTCAGGGCCAGATTCTGGCGAGGAATCACCAGGATTTCGCCCGCTTCCGATGATGAGGCCTTGCGGCGATTCTCCTCATCATACGGCGCGTCTTCCGAAGCGCTAGTAGATTCATTTGCTAGGTAGAACCATATTCTTATGGTTTAGTCTCCTTTACAAACTGATTTTATCCCGAGCGCTCCTAAAGGCCATCCGAACGAATTGATCGGATAAGCCTAGCAGAGTACTCCTGTTAAAGTAACTTAGGTCATTTGGACGAAATTGTCTTACACTCCGCATAGTGAAATAAAAGATTGGCGGGGGCTTGTCCATGTCTAAGGTCGAGAGCCACGGGTCTCTGGTTAGTACCGGAGGGGGATAGCAATCCCTAGGGCGGCTGGAGGAGCCCTACCTTACACCAATCAATAAAATTGATTATGTTTATACGAACCTGTAAATAAGCAATACATAACAGGATATGAGCTATTCGGAAGCTAGGTACATAGAGCTTGTAGGGATGGCAAATCTCTTAAGGATCATATATAATTGGTTACTATTTTATCAATAATAATTCCTATAAATTTATATTTCTCTTAACTTCAGTATTAACGTAATTTCATTGAGGTATAGGCTGAGTAAGGTACTAGGTAACGATAGTAGGGTTTCAGCAAAGGGAAGAGGAGTTCAATACCTGGCAAATATTCGCATTAAAGATTCAGGGTTTCTTACGGTTCACAACTCTTCGGGGTCCTACCTAGACGATTCACTTTGGCCAATACGTAATTTTATCCTGGGTTTTAACAGTCATTAGTTTTAATATTTTATTTATTAATTAATTCATATTAGGGAGGTATTGGGGGTTTATTTATATTAAGAGAGGGGGGGGATCGTTACAATATTATTAAACGTTCTCTTTACTAATAAAACAATTAAAAAAAGTATTATTATTTAAATTAAATTGAAAAAGGTTTTAATAAAGTGATGACGGAACCCTTCGTGCGCGAGTCCGATTTGCACTTGGCCGGTTATTTTTGTACTTTGTCGCACTAACATAACAATACTGCGAGATTGGGATGCGTCAAAGCTGTGGAAGTGAAAAGGTACTAAAATGACCATCTACTTTTGCTGTTGACTATACAATATATACTCGTACATACAATATCAAGTAAAAAAATCCGTAAATCTACGTGACGTGGTACTAAGCTAGCTCGGCGCGAATACAATAAAAGTCCGCAGGACGCTCAGTTCTCCATACAAACGTAGTTTCGCTCTTATTTCATAACGCCATGCTGGAATAACATGAAACTTTGTATACACAGTGGGATCCGGCATATTTAGGTCGGAAATTAGTTTCTGTTGCTTGAAATTATAATGGAGAAAAAATACAGCGATTATTAAGGTTTTCATACAAGACGTAAAAAACTCAAAATCACTGTTTTTTTTTCTATTGCAATTTCAACAGAGACTAGTTTTCGACTAAAAATGGCGGCTCCCATTGTGTATTCAAAGTTTAATGTTATTTCAGCACGGCGTTTTAAATGCGAACGAAACTACGTTTGTATGGAAAAAAATATATATGGAAAATTAATAACGTATGTGATAAAATTAATAACAATGTAATAAATGTAATTAAATATAAATTTGTACGCCAGTTTGTAGGCCTAATGTGGAGATCGTATGGCAGTTAATTTGTAAGACCTTCCTGTAAACCCACAATTAACAAATAAAATATTCATTCATTCATTCATTCAATCGAGTTCAGCCGATCGAGTGTGCGTGGTACCCAAAAAAATTTACAAGATGCTGAATTGGTTTATGGGATTAGGTATAGGTAGCAATGCACCGAGGAGAAGTTTCATAAGTTGCGAAACTTCTATGGAGAATATTCTCTGGAACTTAAATTTAATAAACAATCTTATCGTGTCAGGACCGACGTAGACACACGCCATTTTAAATATTATACCTGCCTGGTTTACTAATATGTGGCGTGTAATATAATATATTACACAAAATGTTAAAAATCTCATGGGAATATTCTCACAGAGAACTCTCTAAGTTGCTTTCATGTAATTTCTCGGAAATTTCCGAGAACATTTCTGCAATTTCTGCAATTTGCACATTGCTAGGTATAGGTACCTGGTGTAATTATGTTACTTGCGTGCTTATCAACAAATTATACCACGCCACGGTCAAAATTATTTACATTTAACCAGTTTATTTCAGTATTTTTTTATATTTTCACAGCGGGAATATAAGTGAAAAACTTAAGAAGATGACCTGTTGTAGTGTGTTCGAATAGACATTACATATTTAAAATGTGCAACACAAACAAAACAAACGCATCTTAAGTTTTTCACCTAGGTATAATATTCTTCACATTTTTATTACCAACTAAGGAAGGGCGACGCCTCCTAGCACAGGTATTTTATATTTAAAAAGAGGTACCGTCATCTGACTATTGTAAACCATTTTAACTGAATAAATGATTATTAAATATGATTATGATATTTATTGACATATCCTGCAGTTAACATCGGTATCCCGGTATTGAATAACAATAAGTATATCCCAGTGTAAAGTACGGTAGTGGGAAATAAGCTGCAGAGCCTAGCACATAGACGCAAAGTAGCATGTCAGTGCGCCTTCTACAAATTGTACTTCGGTGAGTGTGCTCAGGAGCTCCATGTCCTCCATGAGCTCATACCGCCTTCCCCCTTCTTCCATCGGACAACCAGACGTATGGCTGGCTACCATCCTTACCTGGTCGAAATTCCTCTAATTCGAACCAAGCGCTTTGTGTCATCTTTTATATTATAATGCGTCTGTATTTCCGAGTTCATATAATCTGGACCTTTTTAAGGCACGAGTAAATAGGCATCTTCTGCTCGCTTCATCTTTGCCCCCTGGCTATATGCTGGCCAAGAGCAATCCCATTTTAATAAAAAAAAGAGTACCTATTACTTACATATTATAATTAGACATAACGTCTTGTTCACTAAGTATTTCATCAAGGTAAGACTGCGACCCCTGATGAGCAGGGGTCCAGGGCTTCTGGGGAAGATAAGCGCCCCACAATGGGAATGTTTGCGCAGCGCTATCGTGCGGAAATAAATCGGGTAGGCAGGAAGACGATAAAAATCGTCACACGCTGCGCCCCACCTTAGGGTTTCTGAGGTCCTACGAATGAAGTTAGAACAAAAAACATCTACAGTTCACTGTGAAAATATGACTGAGGGCTTTTAGAGGAACCGCGATGTCATTAATTAAGCAGTATTTTATGGATATCCACTCATGATCATAATTCGTTAAGTGTGATGCCACAGTACGAGCAGAAAACACCCAAGACTCAGAAACAAATATTCATATATTTGCCCTGAGCGGAATTTGAACCCAGAACCATTGGCTTCGTAGACACTGGCTTCACAAACTACTAGACTAAACTGATCGACTTTACTTGCAACTGTTTCTGACTCACCAGTTTTATAAGAGTTCTAGAAAGCTGAAATTAGGTATGGGTATACAAATAAATTACGCCGACAAAACGGTATAATAAAATTTAGAAATATATATACTACCACCATGATTTTTTTCACATATAGGTACAGGTAGAGGCAGGGGAGTAAGGTGCCCTATTCTGACAAAAATTAGTATTTTAATAATTAATATCACGCAAACTTATAGCTTAATCAAAAAATGGTTCAAGAAAGCTCATAAGTTTTTTTTTAATGACATCTCCCAACATGATGGGATTTACAAGAAAAAATACGTGTAGGGGAGGTACCCAAAAAAAACATGATGTTATCATATTTTTTTGTCGGCGTGATTAATATGTATACCAAATTACAGCTTTATAGTAGTAACGGTTACTGAGCTAATAAGCCGTGGGCAGACGGACGGATACTATAAGGGTTCCTTTGATTACTACGGGACCCTAAAAAGCGAAGAATATAATGTTCTTACTGAACAATAATAATAATACAGGGTGTTTTTACGGAATTCCGTTAATTGCGAGGGCACATTCCTGAGGAGAAATAAAGTAATCTTCTCTAAGACACTAGTATCCCAATTCAAACCATTTCGAAGATATGCAAAAATTCATTTTCATTAGTTAACACCTTATATTTTGGCTTATCATTAAAGAAAAAAAACTTTTGTTAACTCCACGTTAACTCTTAAGGCCGTTTTGCATTCACCCTTGGTGATATAATTAATAAATTAATTTTGTACTGAAGCAGTAACGCTGCTAACGAAAATTTCAAATTAGATAGCTCAGAGGCTAGAGCGATTTGCCGCGTATGCCAGATGTCGCAGGTTCGAATCCTGTTCGGAGCATTAAATTTTTAATTTTTTCCCTTTAATTTGATATAATTAAAAATTTTGTATGAAAATATTTTGAAGTTGCGCCAATTCTTCGCTAGAGATAAGCTATCACAAAATTCACTTTTATTTGAGTCATTTTGTGCTTTTATCAACAGCCGTTATTGAGCTTATCGGCTGTGCCTATATGCAAAGGACGTGCATTCGGCTTTAGGTATCCACTATTGGTATAAAAATATTATAATTTTTATACCAACGGTGCACGATGCCGATTTATTTTAACAAGAAAATTCACACTTAAAACAATAAATGTCGGCTGAATTTGTTTTACAGTTTAAAGGTGTGTGTTCGGCACTATTGAGCGTAACATAGGCATCAAAAAGTATAAGGTCAGATGGGGTTAGAGGAACATGGTTTATTTTGACACATGTCAAAGCGGCATCACAGCGTAATAACTCTAATAATGATGTGGAGCACCGACAGATAGGACATGTACCTACTTAGGTATAAGAAGATAAAGAGATAAATTATGGAAATTCAATTAGAACGAGGTCAAGTTTCCATGATGCCGCCTGACCCGAGGTCTCCATATCTTCTGCGGATGGCTAATTATGGAATCATTCCATCTTGATAATAACAACTAACAACCTACTCAATGTAGTCACAGTACCTGTAGCTATATATAAAACAGCATAACGATTAGGAGGAAGACTCATTGTTTCACATTGGGAGAAATAAGTGAACGATTTGAGTCACCCTTTTCTTCGCACTCAATGCTAAGATTGGCATTGACACCTAATTCTTGTACAACTGTGCCTTTAGATTTAACGTGTCCAGGTACAACTAGAATGGAATGATGTCGACAGTAAACTATGGGAGTTCGGGTAGTAAGCTTTCTACTAGCCGTTAGCATTTTACGGACATATTGACTATGTGCGAAGTAGGTGGTGGGGGTAAGCTAGGCGATCGCAGCGCACACTATGGTAAAAATGTGTAGCTACCGGAAACATCTGTCAAATTTACTTTCACGTTTCCTATTGGTTTTATACGATTAATTTCGTTTGTATTTATTAATTTCTATTTATTTATTTTCTTAATTATTTCAGTAAATTTTCCAGTAAGGGGTCTTTCTGGAAAATGTGTCAATATTTGACATCTCTGAGTTTGACATTGTCCCGAGACCTTTGACGTTTGACGTTTCAGACGTGCACATAACCAATACTCGTACCTATTCCTATTTAAGAGGATATAACGTAGGTTAAAGTAGTGCAGCATATGGCTCTACAATCATTTATATGTATAAAACCTAAACTTGCTTTAAAACTTTTGCAACTTGTTACCTACATCACTAAAACTTTTTTCAGTGGCAAATAATGATACAAGATAATGTGGTATTTAATTTATTTACTCGTTCTCAGTATCATTGGTGTGACCTCATTACATAGGTCATTATAAATTAATTCTATGTACGCATGATAGTAAATTAAGCGAAATGATTGTGTTATTATGCCCCTCCTTATCACCCGAACATAATAACCGAGTGGACATCTCTTTCATGTGCCGCTAGCAGTTCATTTGTTTATCTTAATTGTACCCGCCCATAAATAAATTTGAATTATTAACACACCACTTAAGGGAAACGCAGCGGTCTCTTCCACACGTGCGTTAGTACGTATACGTTTGTCCCTTACTATGTGGAAGCACTCGAGAGCTCCGTTTCCGCTATCGGCCCTGCACGAGCTTACGAAATTAAAACCTCATTGAGAATATCATGTTTCGGCATGCCTTAATCTCGATGTCGATGTTAGGGTTCGGCGTGTTTATAATTCACTTTTAATAAGTGTGTTTAGAATTGTTACAATTTACTAGGTAGTTATAAGGTACTCGTATATACTCGTACCTAATTAATTAACACACTCCACCTAATTACTGGTTAAGGACATACGTTTGAGCTCTTACTCGTAAAACTGATGTTACCTTTATGAAAATCACGTCACAACTCCAATATACTCGTAGGATAGATGTACATATTATGAACAAGACAATTTAATATACTGATTACATAATTCCTTACTGACTAAAGATAATAAAATAACCAATACCAATCAAAAACTTACAAAATAAATAATTTAAAATAAGGGTCACCCCACGGCGTATACTCGTATCCTTTTTGTGCACTATAAGGCCTAAAATTGTTGTTATTTTGTATTTACATTGTACCTACATTTGTATTTTTTTCTACTATATGTATAACTAAAATATTTATACTATTTTTCAACAATAACTTACTTAGAACACAATGTTATCTCATTATGGTTGAATTATTAATATTATGCATCGTAAATTACATTACAGCACATATTTGTAGCAACACAATTCAGTAAAAAAAACATTAAAAAACGGCCAAGTGCGAGTTGGACTGGCGTACGAAGGGTTCCGTACCATTATCTATAAAAACGGCAAAAAAAGCACGTTTGTTGTAAGGGGGCCCTTAAATGGTAATTTATTTTAACTAAATTATATATTTTTAAAGTGAATATATAACTAAATATTCTGCGAATATTTCAAGTGTCTGTTGCCGTTATCAATTGTATTGTCAATCAATCCCAATAAACATAGGTACGTTATACCTAGTTACTTTCCGAGAGCAAATGTAGGTATGATTTTGATACGTAATTAAAGTGTACCTATGACTATAGGTAGGTAAGTATCTAAGTATAATATTAGAGGGGAAAAATTTGTTACGCAAGCGAGCGAGCATACAATCCCAATACGGCAGCTAAAGCATTCGCTATAGAATAGACCTCCTGACCTGATTGTGTTATAATGGTACTTGATCCGTAGTAGCATATTTAGTTTTTCAAAATCAAGAAAACATTTTTATTTTTATTTTCATACAAAATAATTAATTACATATATCATCATTAGGTAAGGATGAATGCAAAAGGGCCTTAAGTAAGAGTTAACGTGCAGTTAAGCAAGAGTTAATGTCAAGTATGACAAAATTCGAAATTCAAATGAGACACATGCAGAAATTGCGAAGCGTCTGGTTGACGTAACTGGTGACCGAAGAGCTGGCGGTTTCCTCGCTCAACGTATCAGCATTGCGATACAGCGAGGAAATGCCGCCAGCATCCTCGGTACAATGCCTCAAGGGCCCGTTTTAGATTTAAGTTAGTTTTAATTTTATTTATATTATTTTGGTTAAGTATTCTTGTATATATTTTCGTTGTACATAAATAAATGATTATTCAAATGAGACACATTAATTCAACCACACATACTTACACATATGGCAGGTCCACAGATTTGTCACTTTGACGTAGGTAGGTACTTAGGATTTGAATGATATGTCAAGCAAATGTGTTAGAAAATTTTCGTGTAAGAAGGTGTATAATTAATGAGATCTTAAGTCCGACACTAAACCTTTTTTCATGTAACTGGCAACTTAGGAAATTAGAACTTATTCTATTACAAGATTTAAAAAATCAAAATTGTTTAATTGTTAAGGATCTTTTACAGTACATATGGTGCTATATTACCGCACGAGTGCGGTAATCAGCACATTACGTGCATATGTCGAAACTTTCAAGAGCCATATGTACTGTAAAACGTTGTACGATACACGTGCGAACAGGTAATTCGCAACTCGTGTCGATTTAAAACACTCCCTTCGGTCGTGTTTCAATTTATCACCACTCGTTGCGAATTTCCTGTTCTCTGCACTTGTATCGTAATGTACTATTATACTAAACTAGGAGTGTTAATTAATGAAAATGAATTCTTGAATAGCGAAATGGTACGAGTTGAGAAGATAATAAAGTAATCTTCTCAACTCTCAGGGATGTGCCCTCGCTATTATCCCCGAAAGGTAACATACGTATTAAGCTCAATAAGGCTTGTGTTATGGGTACGAGACGACAATATGTTTAATAGATATAAATTTAAAAACGTACAAAACATCCAAGTCTCAGTAACAAATGTTTTTGCTCACAAAAGAAACAAATGCCCTTACCGGGATTCGAACCCTGGGTCTCTAGCTTCGTAGGCAGTGTCACTAATAGGCTTAACAGGCCGACAAATTGTACCAAAAAACTGACTCCCATTTTGCCACACACATGACATTTTTACATATGCTTCCCACTTTACAACCTGGATTGCTTTCCGATAGCAAATGAGGTGGTTACTATACAGTTCCCAAAATAGTCACTTTATATGAGCCGATGATACTTGAGGAGTTCCGTCGATTCCTCAGGGAACCCTTACCACCATCACCTCAGTTCCTCATCATAAGTTCCATTTAAAAATGTGTATTTTTACGAGCATTAGTTGCTACGTCATCTAAATTTCATCGGAATCTGTGAAGTGCCTACATTATTGAGGAGTTCCATTAGACAACTGTGGTCATCATTATCAAATTTGTAGTTTCCGTGAGGCAATGCTTGGTTACCTACAGAAAATACCGATATCGGCTTAAGGATGATTTACAGTACACCGTTCCATGTCCGGGCCGGTCCGTTTTCTATGACAGCAAACGCAACGGCCGGCGTATTTCTCTAGAAGAAAACGGGCCGGCCCGGAAACGGAACGGCCTACTGTGAATCATCCTTTATGTGTGCCTATCAAATTCGAGGAGTTACCTCGATTCCTCCTAGATTCCATTCACCTAAATTTATATGGGACTAATTGGAGGATACCTACCTACTTTGAAACAAAAAAAGAATTATCAAAATCGGCCAACGTGGTCAAGAGTTATCGGGAAACATACATAGGTACATATAAAAAAACATGCAGACGAACTGAGAACCTCCTTCCTTCTATAGAAGTCGGTTAAAAAGGCTCCTTGTGCGTGTTCTATTGCTTGTAGGTATAATGGGTTGCCAGAAAAACTGTTTGATATGATACCTACGGCCACTTTCTACCAGCGCACAGCTCGCCGCCGTCGCGTACACCTACGGTACCTACGCGTTCAGAGGATTTTTTTGGGACTTCAGTATGGCTATGGGGTCCTTCAAGAAAGGAGGGCTTACATTTTTAAGGAGTCGGCAACGGGCATGCGGCACCCCTGGAGTCGCAAGCGTCCATGGGCAACGGTGACCGCTTACCATCAGGCGGGCCCTATGCGTGTTTGCCTCCGACGTTAGAAGTAAAATACCTCGGGTAGAGGCATATCAAAACTTTGTAAGGCTTTTGAAATGTGGTGTTGGCGGAGAATGGAGAAAATTAGCTAGATGGAAAAAATCCCAAACGAGGAAGTGCTGAGGAGAGTAGGGGAAACGGTAATTGTTAAAAGCTGTATAGCACACATCAAAACTGGAGCATGATTGGGATTAGATCGATATCCTCACGATGTTTTCCTTCACCGAAAATGGTTGATTAAGGGAGTGACTAGTTAAACATCAAATCATACTTTGTAGGTACATACATAGTTAATTACCTAAGTTTTTTTTTATGAAAAGCTCAACTGGGGTCCGATCTAGACGCCGTGAAGATTATTGAAAAAGTACCTTATAAAATTATGCGCTTATATATAACAAAGATTAATTTTATGATGATAATGAGCAGTAATTATTTGGATAATGTAAAATGAATACTGATTTAATATGAGTACAATGAGGTTTAGTTTATATAAATTAAAAAGTAAAATGAAATGACTACCACCACTATCTATACATATATTGTTTCTGTATATTGTGGTTTTTTGATATTGTCAATAATTGTTATTAAGAGGTATGATATTTGTTATAAATGAGTTAACGTAATTTTAATGCATTTTTTTGTTTATAATTTAGCTACAGCCTCGGTAAAATTGTATCCTGCAATTTGATACTAATAAAGAAATTAAATGAAAGATCGAGTAAAAATGGGGGTCACATCATCGCTCGATTGAAAACTTTAATAACATTCCCGTAACTCGACCCTAAAACCACAGAATAAGCAATAAGTAAAATATCTGTATGTACCCATACTTCATCTGCGTATATTTGAAAATTGTATTTATTGCACTTGCACCGATATTTGCATATATATGTGATTAAAGAATACATGTCAATAAAATGTTGACACTGAAAAGTCACGTTTCAATAAATTCACTTTCTTACTGCAACCGAAAATAAGTTTGTCAATTCGTATCGGCATTACTATTTATTACGTCACAAAAAGAAAACAATAAAACTTACTTCGAAGGCTGTGGCACTATCGTCTCATAGTTGAAGGTCTGGAGCAGCTTTCCCACCGCCTCGTTGATTTCCAGCTTATCGCATGGTCGATCATGCACCGGATCCCAACTCATTGTATACACTTTTTTAATGTTTTTTTTTTCTATATTTGTCAACACCGAAGGAGTTTGAATAGAGGCGCGAGATGCGTGCGATCCACTCGCGCGCACGGACTATAAAGAGTTCCTTATGCTCAACGCATAACTATAAATGCTCCACAGAAAAGGGGCGCGCGCGGAAGGCTGATATGATTTTTCCAATGTTTTTGATCTCTTATCAGTTGTTGGATTTAGCAGTTTGCTTGAAAAATATTTGTGTTACAATATGTCAATAAATTACAATACTAATAAGTACAATATTATATTACTAATTAAAATTCTGACAGCAAATTGGTATTAGAAATACAACATATTAGGGTACTTACTGTACCTAGGTTACACAAGGAAGGAGGAGGTGTATAGTTATATACGCTGTGGTGAGTACCTAAGCATACGTACTGAATGCTTTATCATGGCTTTATCCTAAGATAATAAGTACCTAACTAATTTTTTCTTGAATGTTTCTACAAAATTTTAATAAGTTTATGAACCGCATTCTTATACGTGCTTTCTAACAACAACATTAAAACCTATAAATCCACAATAAAAAAGCAACTACGTTTCTGCTTATGTACTAGCCCCATTCAGTTTATTTTTCAAATAAAATGAAAATAATGACTTCCACGAATACGTAAGCGAAATGGGCTATATTTAAACTAACATAAGCTTGATAGGTAGTACACCAAGGTACTATATATAAGTTGTATAATTTAAAATGTTACTTTGCCAATCATTTATACCGCTACGTATTTTTCCTCGTTTTCCACCGATTGCGCGGTGGGCGGTGCGCGCGCGCTGGCGCCGCCTTGCCCCGCGATTGGCCGCGCCGGCCACTCTGACGTCACGCTATTACGTGCCTACTAACGGAACTACGTTCCCTGCAACTTGCAATATCTCTAACTGTATATACTTCCATGTGTTACGCTAAACGGGGGCTGCACTTAGAGAATATTTGTTTATTTCGAATTTAATAATGTGAACCTGATGAACAGGGATCATGATTCTCGCACTTTTCATTTGGCTACGCGCTAGCGTGTTGCATCCAACATATAGTTCTATGTGAACATCTAGTTCTTTCATTGCGTGGTAACAAATAAGGCTTATAAGAAATATAAGTACTTACAACTGACTTACAAAGATGTGACAATATTTTAGGTGATCTAGACGCGCGGCAGCGTGTCCAGCCAAGTTCACCCCAGGAACTGGAGGACAGCAGCCGTGTGTTATTTTACACGAACAGTTTGGAGTTGTGTACTTTTGACTCCCCAATAACTCCAAATATATCTAACATAAAAACAAAATGAAATTTGGTACATGTATTAAGATCCTTTAGAACAACTAGAACTCCAAATTTCATAAATATAGGTTTAATAATTATTGAGATATCAAATTCCAAAAAACGGCAATTTTACCACTGACTGGACTGACTGACTAGTAATCAAAAACTTAACCCACTTGCAGGTGACCTAGAAAGCTGAAATTAGGCAAAGACCTTGGTAATTGTGTGTGTACACCAGAAAAATCTGAAAACAGTGTTTTTTTTTATTAGTTTTATTACTATGTCTTTTCCGCTCACGGGACAATCGTGTCCCGGACCTTTGGAAGGCGTGCGCGGAGCCGAAGTACCGAGGTACCGAAGTACCAACCGAGTACCACATAGCCAACACGTAGAGGCCCTTTTGACAATTTAATGAAATGCAAGGGGTACACCGAGCGGATGCTGTACCTGCCCGTGTCATGGGACGCACACCGAGACAGCACCCGCCAGGGTGTACAGGAACTATTGCTGATTGATGGAATCTAAATGAACCGGACTATTGGGTGAATATGATGGACTAAGTAATGGCTGGGCTACTGAGTGAGGCAACTGACGTCTGCCTAATAAAACTGTCTCGCATTTTTATCTCAGGCAGACGGTGACTCGCCCTCTGCTAGATGGGCCCCTATAAATAGCGACATTAAAAATGGCCTAAGGGCAACACCGGTGCAGAGGGCTGGGGGGTAGAGGTGGCACTGGACTTTAAACATATAGCCAACTCGCCACTTAGGTGACCACATCCTCCCCCGAGCAACAGCTCTAGCGACTCCACTCTGGACAGCCGGTTAAGGCAAGCCAGAGGCGGGGGGCCTGTTCATACAACCAACCCACAGGACACCCCCAGGAGCACTCAGGTACATAGGGTCGCTGCTCCCTAACAGCTCGCCACAAGCTGCCCTATGTTGACTATTATTACTATTATTATTATGCTAGTTACCTCAGAACTCCGTCATTTATTAACCGATTTGGAAAATTCTTTTTTGCTTGAAACGGTATACTTCAGGGTTAGTCCCATAGTTATCAGGTAAGAAACTAATCATAGGGTCCTGGAGAAATTGAGGGAACTCTTCAAATATTTGAGGTGCACCTATAGCGATTTGGGTATTTTGTATCGAGTATTTTGTAACTCGTGCATTCGCTCTTAAAAAGCACCATTTGGCGAAAATTTACAACAAACTTGGTAGTTTTCTTAAATATCCAACAGCTTTTATGGTATTATAACATACTGCATAGAAAACTGCCAAGTTAAGGCTCAAAATGATTTAAACCGCAGTAAATAACTTTTACTGTAAACAATGTAGTGCCAGACTTGGCACCATTTCAGAGAATCTACGGAACTTGGCACCCATTTAGATCTCAATTCTTTCATCGGTGAAGACGACAACCAAGCATCGCATTTTCTTAATATTGAACTTGGCTCCCATTTTTATGTTTTTGATGGGATTAATTTAATGGCCATTTATTAAACAAGTCATCATCATCATCATCATCATGTCAGCCGAAAGACGTACACTGCTGGACATAGGCCTCCCCCAAAGACTTCCACAATGACCGGTCCTGCGCCACCCGCATCCAGCATATTAAACAAGTAACAATAAATGATTTATACCAAAAAAAAGTCTCCAATTTTGTACTTCACTATGCCACAAACCGTATGAAAACCGGTCCTTAGGGCCCTTCAGAACTTGTTCGACTCCGTCTTACTGAAAGCGAAAACTCCAAAGGCATGGAACAGAGGTGTGGTGTTGATGTTCTTCAAAAAGGGTGACAACGCCTTACTGAAGAACTACCGCCCCATTTCACTTCTGAGCCATGTCTATAAGCTGTTTTCCGGAGTCATTACGAACCGTCTCGCACGCAGGCTAGATGACTTCCAGCCTCCCGAACAAGCCGGTTTCCGAAGAGGCTTTAGCACCGTAGACCACATCCATACGCTTCGTCAGGTTATACAGAAGACTGAGGAGTATAACCTGCCTCTCCGTCTAGCGTTCGTGGACTACGAGAAAGCCTTCGATTCGATTGAAACCTGGGCTGTACTAAAAAATCTCCAACGGTGCCAAGTGGACTACCGCTATATCGAAGTGCTGAAGTGTTGGTACGAGAACGCCACTATGTCAGTCCGACTCCAGGACCAGAACACGAAACCTATTCCGTTGCAGCGGGGAGTCAGGCCAGTGCAGCGGAAAACAGTGAGGAGATGTTATTTCTCCTAAACTGTTTTCCGCTGCACTGGAGGATGTGTTGGAGACTCTGGACTGGAGAAGGCTAGGCATCAACATAAACGGCGAGTACATCATTCACCTTTGGTTTGCTGAGACTTGTCTTGGCTGAGACCATGGAGGATTTAAGTAAAATGCTCAATGACCTCAGTAAAGCCTCCGAGCGAGTTGGTCTAAGGATGAACATGGAGAAGACGAAGATCATGTCAAATGCCCATGTAGCACCAACTCCCGTAACAATCGGACACTTTACGCTCGATGTTGTAGACGATTACATATACCTAGGACAGACTGTCCAGTTAGGTAAATCCAACTTCGAGAAAGAGGTTAATCGTCGAATCCGACTCGGCTGGGCAGCGTTCGGAAAGCTACGGCACATCTTTTCGTCCAATATTCCGCAGTGTCTCAAGACGAAAGTCTTTGACCAGTGTGTGTTGCCAGTGATGACATATGGTACTGCAACGTGGTCGCTTACTATGGGCCTCATAAGAAGGCTCAAAGTAACCCAAAGAGCAATGGAGAGGGCTATGCTGGGAGATTCTCTGCGTGATCGCAGCAGAACCAAAGTGACCGATATAGCCCTTCGAATCGCTAAACTTAAGTGGCAGTGGGCGGGGCACATAGCACGCAGAACCGATGGCCGTTGGGGCGGAAAGGTTCTCGAGTGGCGACCACGTACCGGAAGGCGTAGCGTGGGGGGGCCACAAGGTAGACTGATGACCTGGTAAGGGTCGCGGATGTCCGCTGGATGAGGGTGGCGCAGGACCGGTCATTGTGGAAGTCTTTGGGGGAGGCCTATGTCCAGCAGTGGACGTCATTCGGCTGAATGATGATGATGCCACAAAGCGAAATCTTTCGTTAGCAAAAAAAAACCATAACGAAAATTGAAAGGCAATAGAGGTAAATTTTGATGGAATTGCGGAAAATATGTCATTGGTGCCTGTTACATACACGGTTATTATTATCAAGCGGTACATTCATATCACGAACCGTATCACATAAATATTGATAAGTATTGAAGCACAATCCATACAATTTTGAATACCGCATTAAGATTGTCATTCTAGTATTGTGGTAATCTGAAATATTAACCGGGTAAAGGGCTCCATTAGCTACCTACTTCACAAGTCCTGAGAGGCCACGAGCCATAGTAACAGATTCAAAATCGACACTTAAAACTAAAAAAAACCAAGTGCGAGTCGGACTCGCGCACGAAGGGTTCCGTACCAGAAAAAAACGCCAACAACTACTCTGTTGTATGGGAGCCCCCCTTAATTATTATTATTATTTTGATTTTAGTATTTTTTTAGCCACAATAAAAATACATAATCTGTTTTTTTTATTGTGGCTACAAATACTACAAATTTCAACTGTCTAGCAATTACGGTTCTTGAGATCTAGCTCGGCGAGTGGTAGCCATGAAAAAGGGCTAAAATATCACGTTTTTTGCCCTTCGGCCGCCGACGAAACCATGCTACGTAACCGGTTACGTGAGAAGAATTGTTTTTCTTGCTACGAAACCAGTTACGTACAAAGAGGTTTTTTTCTAGAGGTAGGAAGAAAAAAACAAGAAAAACAATTCTTCTCACGTAACCGGTTACGTAGCATGGTTTCGTCGGCGGCCGAAGCCGTTTTTTGTATGGGAGCTCCCTTAATTATTATTATTATTATTTTGTTTTTATTATTTGTTGTTATAGCGGCAACAGAAATACACATTCTGTGAAAATTTCAACTGTCTAGCTATTACGGTTCTTGAGATAGGTACAGCCTGGTGACACACGGACGGACGGACGGACAGCGTAGTCTTAGTAATAGGGTCCCGTTTTTACCCTTTGGGTACGGAACCCTAAAAATGCTTCCTTAGAGTAGTTTTTTAAACAAACTGAAACAAGTGCCACAATTTACCAGTTTTTCAAGCACCGTGGGGGTAGCACAGGGTTTTCAGGGTTAAAAACTTGGGTGTAAACTACTCTCAAAGAACCTAATAACATATAAAAAAATCGGAGATACATTCGCTTTTGCGATATTTGATGTTGTTTTTGACTGGCCTATAGTATGATGTATACATCATACATACTTTTCATTCTAACCACAGCCAGCCCGGCTAGTATGATAGCTTATGCCGTCACGTTTTATGTGACGTTTCAGTACATTTTTACCATATAACGTGACGGTATAAGCTATCATACTAGCCGGGCAGTTTGCCATGACAAAACTAGATAGCATTAAACAAATTCTTCACGTTCTGTAGTTTGGTGTGTGCATACCACAGTGCGGCTTGTAATAAATAGGATCAAAACATTTAAAGGACGCTTCCTTAGAGCATCTGTGGGGCTAGTATGATCGCTTATGTGTCGGACATATAGCATTCGTCCCTCTCGCACTTACATACGAAGGGCTAGTATGATCGCTTATATGTCGGACATATAGCATTCGTCCCGTACTGTCAATCTGTGTGTGTCTATCTGTGTCTATGTGGTGTCTATGTATGTATGGTGCGAGAGGGACGAATGCTATATGTCCGACATATAAGCGATCATACTAGCCCCGCTGCAGTAACCTCTTGTGTCCAAAAAATATATTTTTATTCAATTGGGAGAAATTTTGATCTAAAGTTACGACCTCCAACCACAGACTAGCCTCCAACTAATAGATCTTGGGACCACGAGACTATAGCGCGGCAGTCAAGCCTGATTTTGAGGTAGCATCCACTCATAATTGTTGTAGCATTTTTGTTTTAAAGAGATATTTTCGGATTTTCTACTTTTTTATCAACGTTTAGTCTTTTTAAATTAAATAGTTATTAATATCACTCCAGCTGAGTAAAAAAATACACTTAAGCTATATTTACATAAAAAAACCGGTCAAGAGCGTGTCGGGCCACGCTCAGTGTAGGGTTCCGTAGTTCCGTCACATTAAATTGACATATTAAGTACAGAAACACAAAACCCTAAAAAGCACGTCATTTCATTGTGATTTTGTAGAAATGACAGGTACAATAAACATCTGTTTATACGGTTAAATTACAAACTTAGTTCAGAAATTATTTTTGTAATTTGTTCAAAAACTATTCAACCTATCAAGTTCAATATAATTTTCCTACAAAGTTTTTATAAAGTTCTACTTTTGAGATTCTTTTCATATTTTTAAAACTTATGGTTCAAAAGTTAGAGGGGGGGGGGGCACATTTTTTTTTACTTCTGGAGCGATTATTTCCGAAAATATTAACATTATCAAAAAATGATTTTAGTAAACCCCTATTTATTTTTAAATACCTATCTAACAATATATCACACGTTAGGGTTAAAATGAAAAAAAAAATCACTCCCCACTTTACGTATAGGGGAGGTACCCTAATAAAATATTTTTTTTCCACTTTTTATTTTACCACTTTGTCGGCGTAATTGATATACATATTAGTACCAAATTTCAGCTTTCTAGTGCTAACGGTCACTGAGATTATCCGCGGACGGACGGAGAGACGGACGGACAGACGGACGGACAGACATGGCGAAACTATAAGGGTTCCTAGTTGACTACGGAACCCTAAAAAGAACATTCTTTTTTCTTTTCACTTAAGCGTGTCACACACAGGCGCCGCCTGCGATGGCGGCCTGCCCGGCTAGTATGATAGCTTATTCCGTCACGTTTTATGTGACGTTTCAGTACATTTTGGCCATATAACGTGACGGTATAAGCTATCATACTAGCCGGGCAGTTGGCCGCGTGTGTCTGAATGATCGTTATAGGATTGCCTTAGTGTACAACCGCCACCGCAGGCCGCTCCAGTGTGTGACACGCTTGAATTGCCGGAGAACTCAAAGGGGTCTGTTACACGGTTTTTATTATTACAATACTGGTGTGTCAATATAACCGCGATAATATTGATACATCACTATTGTGATAATATTAACCGTGTGAGGCCTGAATCACACGGGCGTGGCCTGCGGCCGCGGTCAATAGTAAATTTGACAGTTTATGACAAGTTTACTATTCGGCCAGGCCGCGCCAGTCTGTGAGAGGCTTAAAGCGTGTCAGACTGGAGCGGCCTGTGGTGGCGGCCAGTTGTACACTATGGCAATCCTAACAATCATTCAGACACACGCGGCCTTAATTCTCATACTTACAACTGACCGCCACCGCGGCCGCCACCGCAGGCCGCTCCAGTCTGTGACACGCTTAACAGACCCCAATAAGTGTACCGTTTATTGTTTGCTCCGGCCACATCTTTAATTATTTTTAATTTTTATTTGTAAGTTGGTACCTATGTATGTATGATGTTATGTATGTTTATTTAGGTTTATTTATTCATCCACATATTCACCCATTCGCTTAGAGTAAGGATTTCTATAGAAATCCTATAAGAGTTTCACCAAGGGGGCCCTTTAGACGATTAATATTATCACAATACTGGTGCGTCAATATTATCGTGGTACTCATAATTGTATGGATTTTGCTTCAATAATCACGTGATTAGTATCATGATATGACTGGATCACATGATAATAGTGACCGTGTAACAGGTCCCAAGGGGTACAGAAACGGTACAGCTTACAATAAACGACCTCTTTAATTTGGCCGGGTAATCGATTTTTGACTTGGCGTTTAGACTGGTTTAGATGACATTGAGGCAAATAAAGAAAAGCGGAACTATGACAAAGACAACAAATGATATATCCTTCTCTGTCACTCTTATTCAATTTAGTATATGGTCTTCTCGCTCTTAGCGGTATTATTATTTGACGTCTACTCTGGGTAGTCTGAGACCCATTCGGTTTAATAACCTGTGGTCAATTAAATTGTCAAAAATGACAAATGTCATTGTCAAATTTAATTTGTCAAACAACATTGCTTGAATTGATGCTTGTCCTCATTAATCCGCACAGCTTTTTGATTTTTTATTTTACGTATTATTGAATGAATGTGATAAAATTATCTCGGACATCGATAAACCTGTAAATAAAATTAGTCAATATGAAAATAGCCGTTGAAGGTTGTGCCCATGGTGAATTAGAAAAAATATACGAGTGCATCGAAACATTACAGGAACGGGAAGGAATAAGCATCGATTTGTTGATCTGCTGTGGCGATTTCCAATCCGTGCGGAATAATGACGATCTACGGGCCATGGCAGTGCCAGAAAAATATCAACACATCTGTACATTTTATAAGTATGGTCATGTTTAAGTCTTGTAGATGGCCACACGGCTCTGCCTGTGTATTACAGAGAACATATAATAGAATAGAATACAAATTTATTGTCACATAGGCGGAGCTGTGGCATAAAATATAATCTATTATAATCCCAAAGGGGATCCTGTCACTTGACCTACTAACTTTTTCCCTACATTGGGCTTCCTATGAATATCATCAAATATAGATTATTAGGTTAGGTTTGTTTTGCAATAACCCTGTGAAATTTACTAATTAAGAGATAAGTGCAGTAAGTCTATTCTATATACTTGCACAAAAATATTTAAAATAGAAGTATTTCTGGGGATAACCCCCTACATACAATTTTGCAAATATAATCATTTTATTATGGTAGTACAGACTATGAAAAGTATGAATTAGAAAGAAAGTCTTTTTAATTAATTTAATCTTTGAATTTTCTAGATACTACAGTGGTGAGAAAAAGGCCCCTGTGTTGACAATATTCATTGGTGGGAACCATGAAGCATCCAACTACCTTCAGGAGCTGCCTTACGGGGGTTGGGTAGCCCCAAACATTTATTATATGGGCAGAGCTGGGGTGATCAAATTTGGCAACTTGAGGATTGGAGGTAAACACTTAAAAATATTATATTAGTGTTTATTAGATTTATTTATTTATTTATATATTTTCAAGGGATAACAAACAACTATACAATATGTATTACAACTAGCATAATTATTATAAACTAGATGAAAGCCCGGCTTCGCTCGGGTGAAAAAAATAAGAAAGAAAGAAAGTAAACATTTATTCGTGACAGTTATGCAAACGACGAAAGAAATAGTGTACAAAAATGTATGAAATAAAAACTTACAACAACGGATTATGATGAAACTTCGTATAGAAATATAGTCTGTAGTCTGGATTGACATATGGAATAGGGAGTAAAAGATTACGCTGACGACGACGTCATGGGCAAAGGCTGGTATCTTTGCAAGTTAATCCTAAGCATTTTTATAAGGGTAGTATTTAAAGGCACATAAAAATTTTGACACCGTAATCAGTACTGATTTGTATAGCTAAAATACTAATCGTTCATTAAAATTCAGCTTGATGTGCAATTGTTAAATATTGATGTGCCAGTCAGTATTTTTGGTGCGAAGTCAGAGCTGCTAACGCGAACGAAAATAAATGAAGTTCGTGTATCTCCCTCTCTGTCGAACTTGCAAAATCGAGCGACACAGAGGGAAATACACGATGTTCGTTCGTTTTCGTTTCGCGGTAGCAGCTCTCTATTCTCCGCCAAATTCTATTAAGTGGGGCCCTTTACACTAAATATTATGTGTCAATATTATCGCGATTTTTAAAATTGTATGGGGTCTGTTACACGCTAAATATTATCACAATACTGGTGTGTCAATATTATCGTGGTTTTCAAAATCGTATGGATTTTTCTTCAATATTCATTGCACGTGATACGGATCGTGACATGAGTATATCGCGTGATAATAATTACCATGTAACAGGCCCCTATGGATGTTGCTTCAATATTCAGTGTTTCGCGTGATAATAATAACAGTTGGTAATATTTTCTCCAATTAATGGAAGCTATTTAACAACTTGTTCCGTTTTGCCAAAGGTATTTCACATTCCGATACGCGCACCATCCAGGAATAGGAGCCGTCAGACCAGAGGGCCTACCTCGATTTGAAAACGAAGTATTTCCCTCTCCGCGCTCGAATATGCAAGTGCGACAGAGAGGCATATATATTTAGTTTTCGGTTGGTAGCACCTTAGTCCGAGCGCGGCGGACGGTCGAAGAAAGTCAAAGAACATTCCGTGTGTTGTCTGTCACACATATAATTTTTTAACTTCCCATCTACCTATGAACTTGAAATTAGGTGATAATGTTTATTATGAAGTATATTTTACCAAAAATATCAATATATTGATAAATCAAATTTGTTTTTTAGTTGTACGGAACCCTCAGTGTGCGACTCCGACGCACTTGGCTGGTTTTTATTACATTTTGAATTTTATTTCTCTTATAGTAAAATACCCTATTCGTTTTAAAGTTGACGCCTGAGGGCCTACCGCGAACCAAAAACAAACTATCTTCCTCTCTGTCGTTCGAATATACATGTGCGGAAGAGAGGCAGATACTTCGTTTTCGGTTCGCGGTAGCGCCTCTAACGTCCGAGCGCAGCGAACGGCATGAGCTGGGGTCTACTCCGAAATTCAAAATCCTAACTTCGTATGGTGCCGTCCCTTTCACTCTCCTGTCATAGACTATATGAGTGAAAGGGACGGCACCATACGAAGTTCGGATTTTGAATTTCGGAGTAGACCCCCAGTACCACTAAGTTATAAGATAGAGCGAGATAGGGATAGAATTTTGCTAGACGTTTAAAAGCCACAAGTCACCTAGTAGTTTGTCACAACAAAATAGAGACGCAGCTTTAAGATGGCGGACAGACTCAGCAAACATTCACGTGGTGTCCTTTACACGATTAATATTATCACAATACTGGCATGTCAATATTATCGCAGTTTTCAAATTTGTATGGATTCTGCTTCAATATTCACGTGATACTTATCGTGATATGAATGTATCACGTGATAATAATAACCATGTAACAGGCCCCATACATTCGCTTTGAAGGCGGTTGTTGTGACAAACAGCCTAGCTAGTACGATAGATTATACCGTTACGTTTTATGTGACGTTTTAATACATTTCGCCCATATAACGTGACGGTATAAGTTATTGTGCTAGCTAGGCTGATAGGTGTATAGAACGCTTGAAAACTACAAAAACAAAACGCTGCAGACGCGGCTAGCCGAATCCACACAATGGGCGATGATGGCCCATCACCCAAAACGCAGCCCAGCAACCTGGCAAACACACCGGACGCAAACATAGTTTACAATTTCCGAACGTACCCAACTCGACGCTGTCAACCAACGAATTTAATATGGCCGACCTTTCGTCATAAAATTAACACTTTTTAATGCAAAATACGCGACAATCCGAATTTTGCGGATACATATGTTCAACTCGAAATCGTTATTTTTATACGTTCTTCAATTTGAGACAGGTCTCGTTCGGGTCTACCGTACCCCTGCACGAAATTATTAATATAGATAGTATAGGTTCATGTACAGTCAACAGCATTATCCACGAATAATTTCTTAGTATAAAGGTTGTTGTAGATAAGACAAGAGCGGAAACTTATTAAGATAATGATATTAAGTGTTATACACAATCGGTACATCTCAGGCTTATAGAATATACAAACGTTAATTTGAGTGTAGGGGAATTATCAAAACGAGAGAGTTATTGACAAAAAGAGAAATTATAACATATTTTTCGTGTTTATATTTACTTAATGGTTTCTAAAAGGGCTTTTCTATATGTAGTGGTGGGCAGGTGAAATACATCCAAGTGGGTAAAGTTTTTGTTGTATGAAGCGAAAAGTCGGCGCAGTGGCACACGTAGACCAGTGTTGGTGCGGTACAGGGCCTCACAGAATAGTCGGTAGGTACGCGTTTCCCGCCGATTTGTTTTTCTGGGGACTACATAACTAATTTTGTTAACAAGCTCCATGCAGTCGAATTTATTGTGACATAGATCATGCAGAAGCATAGCATCCAGTAGAAGACGTCTTTTTGTTAATGTTATTAGACCATATTTATTCAGTAGAACATTATACGGAAGACGACTATTCCTATGTAATTTAAAGTTGACATATTTTAAATATTTGTGCTGAATTTTATCAAGTGCTTTGATGTACTTATTGTAATAGGGGTTCCATATGGTGCTTGCATATTCGAATTGCGAACGGACCAAACTTTTGTATAGATAAAGGAAGGTGTCGGCTCTAGTGAAATCTGAAGCAGCCCTAGTAACAAAACTATACATCCGATAACCTTTAAGGATAATCATGTCAATATGTTCATCAAGATGCAATTTGGAGTCCAGAACTACTCCGAGATCTCGCACACGGTCCACCTGTTGTAGAGTTTCGTTACATAATATATATCTATAATTAATATTATTTCTTTTTTTTGTGAAACTAATAGCATTACATTTAGGCACGCTTAATTCTAATTTATTTAATTTGCAGTAACCAGTTAACCGGTCCAGGTCCTCTTGAAATAATTGACAGTCACTATAATTACGAATTGTTCTAAAAATTTTAAGGTCATCAGCATATAGTAGTATATTAGTATTAGTAAAACAGGTTTTTATATCATTGATGAATATATTAAACAGTAAGGGACCTAAAATGGATCCCTGTGGGACTCCAGATGTGACCTCTACAACATCGAATTGGTAACCATTTATCACAACTCTTTGGGTTCTTCGGGTGACATATGACAAAAACCATCGGAGGAGGTTACCACGTATACCATTATAAGCTATTTCGTCCAGGAGCAGTCTGTGGTCGACCCAATCAAAAGCTTTTCGAAAATCTGTATAAGCAGCATCTACCTGTGTGGCCTTATCCATGTGTTCAAAGAGGTATCCAGTAAATATCATTAGATTGGTAACTGTTGACCTTTGTCGTGTAAAGCCATGTTGTTCAGGTATGATATGTCGGTTTATGATTGGACTCAGAGCATTATGTATCAGTTTCTCGCAGACTTTTGCCAGAGCGCAGAGTATGGAGATAGGACGATAGTTTTCTATATTCTGTATTGCTCCACTTTTAAAAAATTTAATTAGATATAATAATAGATTCTATTACAATTAATTTTAAGGGTATTGTTAATTATGAACTTGTAATTTTAATTAGTTTCTTCAATTAAGTCAACTTGATAAATCCTGTCGCCTGTGGTGATTCTGAAGCAATACAACCTTCAAGAAAAGTGCATACTCCCATCTTAAAGGCTAGCAAACGCACTTACAACCCTTCTGGTGCTGCGGGTGTCCATGAGCGGCGCAATTCGTCTGCTCTTTTGCCTGCTATTTCATTTTAAAATAAAAACCGGTTAAGTGCGAGTCGGACTCGCGCATGAAGGGTTCCGTACCAGAAAAAAAACGCCAACAACTACTCTGTTGTATGGGAGCCCCCCTTAATTATTATTATTATTTTGATTTTAGTATTTGTTGTTGTAGCCACAATAAAAATACATAATCTGTGCAATCTTCAAATGTCTAGCTATTACGGTTCTTGAGATCTAGCTCGGCGAGTGGTATCCATGAAAAAGGGCTAAAATATCAGGTTTTTTGTATGGGAGCCCCCTATTATTATTATTTTGTTTTTAGTATTTGTTGTTATGTCTAGCTATTACGGTTCTTGAGATAGGTACAGCCTGGTGACAGACGGACAGACAGTGAAGTCTTAGTAATAGGATCCCGTTTTTACCCTTTGGGTACGGAACCCTAAAAAAACAATAGATAGTAATCTAATGTGTTATCCTACAAAAACAGTTATTCTTTATTCCAATTGAATCTAATTTCTTAACTGTTCTGTTTCTTTTTGTATGGAGGGTCTAGAAATTTTTAAATGTATGCTACTTCAGCTGCAAACAAGCATATGGTCCTAATTATAAGTGGTAAATATTTATAAATATATATTTTTTATTTTTCAAGGTTTGTCTGGTATCTTCAAAGGCCGGGATTATCTTCAGGGCCTCTGGGAGTGTCCTCCATATAACCAGAACTCCTTGCGGTCTGTGTACCACATCCGGGCACTGGATGTGTTCCGTCTCAGCCAACTCAAGGAGAAGGTGCATGTCATGTTGTCTCATGACTGGCCCCAAGGCATTACTGATTATGGGGATAAAGAGGAATTGTTAAGAAGAAAACAGTTTTTAAGGTATAACCACTAATTATGTTACCACATATATAAAATACATTCATAATTCCAGTCATTGAGTTCACATTGTCAACATATTTTTAAAACTAGTCTTTTAGTTTAAAGTACCCCAAACAGCTCTACCCATTTCCTATTTTACTAAATGTGACAATAATATGTATATCTGAATTTATAGCAACTCAAGTTTTTATTTTTCAGGGAAGATATAGAATCCAATCAATTAGGGTGTCCTCCTGCTACCAAACTGCTGAATGAGTTAAAGCCAGACTACTGGTTTGCTGCACATTTGCACTGTAAATTTGCAGCCCTAGTGAAGCATGAAGAAAGTGAAACCAAATTCTTGGCACTTGACAAATGTTTGCCCAAGCGCAGGCATCTGCAAATACTGGATTTGCCTACAGAGTATGATGGTGACAAACGGCTGAGGTATGATGTGGAGTGGTTGGCTGTATTGAAGAATACTAACCATCTGATGTCAGTTAAGAATGTTGACTGCCACATGCCTGGTCCTGGAGGTAATGAAAGGTATATATAAGTCTAACTTTATATTATAATTAGATGATTGTAACTTGTAAAAGTGTCATGAAACATTACATAATACTGGACTACCAATAAAAGTAGTTTCACAAGGCACTAACATCTTTTTACAAGGGTCAGTGTAAATCGCCGATGGTGGTATGGGAATGCTATGTGAGAATGTGAGTGAATGTAATAATTACAAGAAAGTGGAGGGATGTGAGAAGGGAAAGTGCCAAGAAAAGGGTGGATGGATTACCTGAGAGACAACATGTAGAGGAAGTATATGAGTCACAAGATGACGGCGATAGAGAGGTATGGAAGAAAAACATGCCATGCCACACCAAGTAAATGGGGAAAGGGTCCGCGAAAGATAATAGGTGGTCATTGTATTGTAATTTACTAGTCTCTGGTGCCTTTGTGCTTGTAAATGCAACTGATAAAATACACGCAATATAACATTAACAAATTAATACATTTTAGGTATGATTTTACACCAACAACGGGAGAAAAAGATGCTGTAATTAACTTAATGGAAGACATGTTAATAAGAGACGAACATTTCGTAATGACTGCTCCAGTTTATAATCCCAACTCGCGACGTGGTTTTCCTGGTGAGCCAGTTGCCAACCCACAGACCGGCAACTTGTGTGAAAAACTTGGTATAGATGATCCATTACAAGTGCTAACAGCAAGAACTGGTAGAACATTGAAACAACCAAATGTAATCACACCAAGCCCAGGCAATGTTGTCACTAGTCCAGAGCCTGTGGCTAACCCCATTGCAACACCAGTAAAATCAAAAATGTCATTACCAGCACCAATGACACCTAGTGACTATGACAGTGAGATGTCTCATACTAACTCCCTGTTTTCTCCAGAGACGTCAACACAGTTGAACAGTACTAATGAATGTACTACACCCATGTCAGTTGGGAAAAAGACATTTAAGAGAAGAAATCAGTCCTTGTACACCCCTGATGTAGAGGATAGTGCTGATACATCCACATCACTTTTGGATGAAAGCCCGCGGTCCAGTAAAGTATTGTTTAAGGAAAACAATACTTGTAGCTAACATTAAGTGCGATGCTTTATTATAATAGCTAATTGTCTTTAAGAGTGCAAGAAAAAGTTCAACATTATTGTAAAAATAAGGCATGATATATTGTGTATGACAAATATATTTGGCAATAAGTGCAATTCAGTGAGAAGAATGTTTTATTTTTTGTTCCATCTATCTTGCTGGTTCCTGGTGATAAATTAATCTATCTAATGATAAAAATTAAAACTGAACATTGCAATTTCTAATTTAGTAAAGCTACAACAGAAAATTATATTAATCTGTGATATAAGCAGAAGCGCTAGTGGCACAGCAGCGCCTGTGTACCGCGTGCGCAACGTCGGCCGAGATCACCTCTCGGATGGGTGACCACTTCAAGTCGTGACTAACTGAGCGCTCCCGTGCTTTGAAAGACACGTTAAGCCGTTGATTCTGGTTGCTGTCTATGACAGCAGTTCAGCCAAGTCAGAGGCCTTTGGGCGGCTTGAGCACTTGCACTTCTAACAGTCAAGTTGTCCACTGACTTGACAAGCCTAATCCCAATAAGGTCCAGTTTTCCTTGGGTTGGAAGGTCAGATGACAGTCATTTTCGTTAAAACTAGTGCCTACGCCAAATCTTGGGATTAGGTAGCGGACCCCGACAGTACTGGGATAATGCTAAGATGATGAGAAGCAGAACATCCTTCATCCATAATTCTGATAAATGATGATTATGATCTTCAGCATTTCTTTAATTATGAGTTTCAGGTAAATATTGTATGTTCATAACAATGTAATTTCGAAAACAATAGTTGATAACTTTTGTAGGTAAATTGATGGTAAATCAACTTAGTTTGCTAGCTGATTTTATCTCATTTTAAGCCAGAGCATAAAAGTGGCTTTCTATAGGGCATAACAGTAGCTTAACACATTCTGTGCTGATGACACATGTGGCATTTTCATATGGTTAAATGCCTTGCCATCACTGAATGATATATTATAGGTAATAGGATGTGTCAATTCTATAAAGTTGTGATTTGGGTGCACAGATATCATAGTCAAGCAGATCTGCTCATTCAAGTTGAATGATTTCTGTAGGTACACACATCTGATCTATTCTCACTAATGCACAAATCAGAAAGTTTGAGAGAGACAAATACATGATATCAGGCTGGTCTTCACCTTTCAGTGTCTCTGTTTTCATAACTGCAAATGGTACTGAACTGAAATTTGTAACATTTTGGTTTATATGGCATTTGACATACCATCTGTCCCGTTTTAACTCATCTGGGTCCATAAGTATTTAAAGAGACAACTAAACAAAAAATCCTCTTGCTTAAAACCGTGCATCTGTTGGTTTGATTAATTTAAGTTTGGGTGTCATGTAAGTATAGCACCAAGTTTATTATTCTATAACTCACAAAATAATAAAATAACTGAAACTGTAGTGTGTTTATTTAGCATGAGAAAACAAATGTTCCTTAAGCTGTGGCATATTTTTAGGTTTAAAATTACATTGGTTACATTGTAAATCTGTAGCCATTAAGCTCTTGTGGATCTCATTTGATATTTTCTGTATACTTCCATTCTCTTTCAGCTCACTCAGTGCATCTGTAGATAAAGAAATACATTTAAGTCTAATTCACACAATAACAATAGAACAGATGTCATTTGAAGTGTACTTGCCCTGGTACGGAATAAAGAATTTTGTAGTAAAACTGTTCCAATGAACTTTGGTTTTCAGACATGGTGAGATCATGTCAGTACTTATGACATGCATGTGAAGTCTCTGCATGCTTGGCACAGCATGAAAACCAGCTTTGAGCGTGGTACCTTCATGGTCTTCTTTCAGCTCTTCATAGAAATCACCGAATTCTTCCAAGAGACTAATATGACTCTTATTGAGTTTATGAATACTATTTATGTCCTCCTGAGGAAGTACAAGGTAATGGACTTTGGCTTTTGGATATTTATCTCGAATAATTACGACGCGATCAGACTGTTTCACAATTAATTCCGGGTCTTTCATGGACCCCACTAATCCTAACGACCAATGTCTTGGTTGTTTAGTGGTTTTACATGCGTCGCCTAACATACTCGCGCTTCTTTTACTCATTTTCAAGTGAAATATGATCTGGTAGTTAACGTAGCACTATAATTTACAATATTTTAACACAATAACTCCGAACAATTAGCTTAACTCTGAAATCGATTCATAGTTTTTTGTTTTTAATTTCAAAGATCAACTTGTGCTAATGATTGGTAATGTCAGTCGGATCTAAAGTCAAACTTGCGTCAAACTGACATTAGAAGGATGCGTTCCTTTCATTTCCTTTCTTTAAATTATTATTTTGTATTACAAACTTAATAAAGTTTTAAGTGCCATTTGGCGTTATTTTTATTAATAATTAAAAACAGCATGAAGACTTTACTGCTTAATACAATACATATTACCATTATTTTAACAGTACTGTCTTCTCGAAGACCTCACGGTTCGAAAATAAATGCCATTTGTTATACGATAATTATTTTTACCATTACTTTTAGTGACCCATTTAATGACTGATTCATTGGATAAAAATAATGTTCAAAATTCATTCATAGGAAAACTTGCCGTATTTCTAGTCTTACCTTACAGCATGTATGCCTTTTTTAGGGTTCAGTAGCCAAGACGGCGAAAACGGAACCTTTATAGATTCGTCATGTCTGTCTGTCCGTTTTACTCGGACACTATGAGCACTACAATTATGAAATTTGGTAGGAAGGTGTATGCTATGAACCGCTACAGAAATATGATATAAAATTTAAAAAAAATTACACTGGGGGTGCGGCGGGGGTAATGGGGCAGATCTCTCGAGAACACTTTAAAGTCCTTATTCTACTCGATGGCCTCTTCAATACGATTTGTATTGAATTGGCACAGATCGCGGGTAAGGGACTTGGAGATCTGTTTATTGAGCTGCCTGTATAATGTCCCATCAGCTGAAACTGCAGAATCATTTCATTCCTTTCCTCGATGAGCCTCTGAGTGGAGATAGAAATCCTTTTGGCTCTGTGAGTCTGCTGCTTCTACAAACCCGTCATTGAATTCGTCCACGTCGCCGCCTAGACAATCAAAACGGTTTTGGAGCTCCAGCTGAAAGCTCTCGAGGTTTTGGATTTGGACTGCTGCTGGACGGAGCGTAGACTTCATAAGACGAGAATGATTTAGCTTGACGCATACCTATATTCAATGTGCCCCTTACCAGACGATGATCACTTCCAGTTTCAACCGTGTTGATCACAGAGACATATCTAAATAATTTTTAATTGCAGAATAAATTTCTGAAACGGCTCTTGATTCTGTTGGTGCACCTTCTATTGCTCTCGATGTCGGTGTATCTTCGGCACAGCGCCGCGGAAGCAGAAGCGAATCCTGAGTGGAGGCTGGAGGTAACTACGTTCTTCTTTCTAACTCTATTGTAATTGCAAACTTTGATTGCTACGATTAGCTACTCTAGCTAGTACTACCTAATTAACTTTTCTTTGTAGCTTTGGCCAAATTTTTTTTACGAAAAAAGTACTTCAAAAACATAGTGGCTATGGTCCCACACTAGGCTGGGCCTGTCCCGTGGAAACCAAACAGTGCAGATTAACAAATACGCGGCTTTAAAAACAAAAAAAGAGCAAGACAAGATATGCAATTTAACATTTCACTTATACAAACAAGAAATAATAATAATATTGATTAAAAATTGAAATACCTATTATAAATAACTATAACCTATTATAGTAGGAGTAAGTGGATGGTGTACGAATATATATGTGTGTGTGTGTGTGTGTGTGAGTTTGTGTGTGTGTGTGTGTGTGTGTGTGTGTGTGTGTGTGTGTGTGTGTGTGTGTGTGTGTGTGTGTGTGTGTGTGTGTGTGTGTGTGTGTGTGTGTGTGTGTGTGTGTGGTGTGTGTGTGTGTGTGCGCGTGCGCTTGCATGTGTGTGTGCGTGTGACTGTAAGCATTATGACACTACCCGAAGTATGATTTCTGACTGTTCATAATTCCAAGATAATAAAAGCGTTTGTATCTTCTTTTTAGCTTGTTGGACGCTGCAATTTCTAAGTTTAGTCGCTTTTGCAAATTCATTATAAATATGTGGAAACAGAAACCTAGGAAATCGCTCACATCATTGAATATATGCCTCAATGTATTGTATAGTGGTAATAAATGTAGACTAGGAGGTGTCTGTACGGAACCCTTCTTTGTGCGTGGTCCGACACGCACTTGGCCGATTTTTTTTCGTGGGGGGGAAAATGCCTTTACGCATCCCGCCTGGTCAGGGAAGCCCGGACGGGTATGACAGACTCCTGGGAACCGCCCGCCCGGAATAGGTATCGTCTAAAACCCCACGGTGCTCTTCTTTGCCTTTTATGGTGGAGCCACGGGAACGCTGACGCTCTGCGACTCCACCAGCAGCTGCGCTTTGTTTGGAACCATCACGGGGAGGGAATCGGTCCTCTCTCGATAATCTCCATTAGTGGCGTGCCCGAACACCCGGCACGCACTCCAACTCGAGGACCTTATTCCATCGGGTGGCAAACGTCCCCATGTCTGTCACCCGGAGGCCCTCCTTAAGGCGCAAAACGACGATCATAGGTCAATCGCCTACGCCCGACTCTCTTGCGGCGCATCGGGTGGGCTTCTGCGTCTGCCTCCCTTGCGCGCTAGGCAGCCTTCTTCTCTGGCATCACCTCTTCGCAAAAGGCAGGCCACCGCTTGCCAATGCCAACACCGCTGTCTGTCATGGCTTTCAGTACCGCCAACAACGAGAGGTCAGCTCGTACGCTTGCGAGCATGTATGCCCTACAGCCGGGCATAAGCTAAATTTAGGGCTATTGCTGTTCCTACTCTATATAAACGATTTACCACACAACAACTGAAAAGTGCATTCTGTTTACTGATGCGACGCTCATGGTCAACGGAGATATCATCAATGAATATGAGACCAATATAAATAGAGCCTTTAGATGATATTTATACATGGACGTGCAATAATAATCTTAAAATCAATTTATCTAAAACTAAATACATGCACGCACATTTCATTCTTACAAATCTAACCCTGAACAGCTGAATATAAGTTATTGTAATATATCAATAGAGGAAACTAGTAGCATTCAATTTCTAGGTTTAACGGTATAACGGTTGACAGTCACCTAAATTGGAAAGATCATATTGATAACGTTTGCTCCAAATTGGATAGATTTGTTTTTACACTAAGAAAACTCAGTAGAACAGTTTCTACAGAAGCTGCAATAACAGCATATTATGGACACGTTTCGTCTACTTTAGATTATGGCCTCTTATTGTGGGGCAATGCGGTTCAGGTTGAGAGGGCATTTAAAGTACAGAAAAGGTGCATACGTGCAATCACATACTCATGGTTTATGGATAGTTGCAAACCTCTTTTAAAAAAATATAATATACTGACTTTGGCATGTATGTATATTAGGAAGGTTTATCTGTTTGTCAAGGCTCATAGGGATTATTTTCAATTACGTTCCGATCTGTCATCCGGAACACAAAGGGCACAGTAAGTAGGTACAGAAAACTCTTGTATTAACCTCGATGTCGTGCTGATATACCTATATATAGACGCAATGCCTACTATTCTTGCATATTAGATTACAATAATTTACTAGACGAAATTAAATTTTTTGCAATATAGAATTAAGGACAAAATTGACCAAATGGCTCCATGAACATTGTTTTTATTCCATAAAGAAATTTTTGGACATTGCACGCAACTAAATAAATTTAAGTATAACCATAAAAAAATATCCTACTTTCATTAGTTCATCAATATTTTTATTTGTAATTATTAATAGGCTATTTGTATTATTCTAATATTAGCATGCCATTTAAGGCTGATACTGCGACTCATGATATAATGTTAACATCTTATGTACCTACATATTCTTGCAAATAAATATTACTTTACTTTAAAGGAAGGGAACAATGATAATGAAATAAAACAACACAATTCTAGTTAATTTTATTTTAAAGCTTAAATTAATCACATTACTACCCATATTTATAAGTCTAAATTATTCATACCTATCCTACGTACTTATTCCATAAGCGACAGTCATGACTAAAAAAATTAATGTTATTTTTTCATAACTTGTAGTTTTTCAGTCATAAGTTCACATTTATATTCAATAAATTATTAAAATAAATAAATAAGAGCCACGAGGTAACCTAATTATAATATTGTTTCTATAGTATCAATTCATATACCTAACGAAAGAGAATTACAAGACAACTTAGGCATTACACATAAATTAATTATAATTTAAAATTAGTTATAAAATAATACTGTTTTCACTGCAAGGTGGGACGCCCCGTATAGCCAGATTCGGGAAGTGAGTGATGTGCAAGTTCTCTAAGAATTTGTTCAAAGTTTTTGCCTGAAGGCCCTTGTAGACTATTGTTTTTGAGCATCGTGGAGTTGAGACGCGTGGCTAGGTAACACATCTGAAAGCAAATAAAATATGTTTTACATAAATACATTTTGGTATAGACTGTCAAACTTTGCGATTGCCTGGAAATTTAGAAAAAACCGGCCAAGCGCGTGTTGGATCACGCACAAATAAGGGTTCCGTAATACCGACACGTCCATAGGGTCCGTCCGTCCGTCCGTCCGTATGTCACAGCCGTTTTAAGCCTGTCACAAACTGGCACGGCCTAGGCCGCGCGGTCAATAGTTAACTTAACTTGTCATTAGCTGTCAAATTTACTATTGATCGCGGCCGCGGGCCGCTCCAGTGTGTGACACGCTTTACTCGTAGACTATAAGCACTACAATTATGAAATTTGGTAGGAAGGTATATTCTATGTATCGCTACAGAAAAATGATGTGAAATTACGAATAAAACTTAAATTATGGGGGGGGGGGGCACTTGGTGGACTGATGATCTCAGGAGTAAAAGGTCGCAGGAGACCACTGGATGGCAGTGGACGTCTTTCAGCTGATATGATGATGATGATGATGATAATGATGAGGTGTCCCGGTGACCCGACACGCACTTAGCCGTTTTTTTTATGACTGACCATAAACTGTACACTTTACCTTCCACTACCTATGTACAGCAAGTAACGTCCACTTTTCAGCCCATTTTTAAAAAAGTATGTTATTATTAGGATCTTACCAGCAAAGCTGACATAAACAGCAACGCCCCCAACGCCGCAGCAACCATCATGGATGTAGCACACGTGCCCTCCAGCGGTGTCCGGTGGAACAGCTCGCCTGGCATCACAACGGTGTATTCTAGGTTCTCCTTGAACCTCGTGAACGGCGTGGTGCCGTTGTCCGCGACCATGGCGGAGCTGGTGATGTTGTGCATGTGGGACGCGTCCGGGAGGGATCTGCGGCGACGGCCGTGACCTGAGAAATGGCAGTCATTATTTGACCTGGCTCGCAGATTTCAGAGGTCACATCCGACCTGCCTGTAAATTGTTCAAGGTCATCTTGGCATCGAACAGTAGCAGAGTGAAATAGCAATAAAGAAGCAATGCCCAGTGGCTGCATTGCTGTCTTACTCTATTCTGCCATGTCGAAACCGGCCGCTGGATATGAGTAGGGTAGGTAGGTTACAATACCTGAGTGATCGAGTTTGACTATTGATAATCAATTTTTTTGTGATGTAATAGTGGTCACAGCTAAGTTTTCCTTTGTATTTATGAATTATCGGCGTAGAGGTACGACACGAGGGAAAACGAATAATGCTTACCTACTTATACGAGAAAAATCGTATACTTAACAAACTTACAATAACAGCATAAGTAATGCGACTTCCGAAACTTATTCATTTTACATATCGTAATAATACTATTATATATATATACCACATATCAGCCCTAGGACGTCCACTGCTGGACTTAGGCCTCCCCCAATTTCATGGGGGGTAAATGCCACGCTTGGGTCCCATACTAAGTACTATATATATATATATATCATAGTACTATAACGGTATTTATCTATATAAGTATGTATATCGTCGTCTAGTATATATATATATATATATATATATATATATATATATATCATGGTATTATAACTATATGTAAAATGAATGAGTGTCGGAAGTCGCTTATATCCAATCCTCTTTCATATGTGCCAAAGGAAGCATGTTTAGGTACCGAGTTAACCCTACGCTCCCGCGAGATCTCATAAACTACATCATAAGTGGTGTTGTTATGATCCGCGTACGGAGGGAGACCGGCCGAAAAGCTGGTTTTTATTGATGGTATTTGAACACATTAAACAGGATTTCATTGTAGATCAAATAATTTACCAGACGGTTCAAACAGGTCAAGACAGTAATCAGGCTGGCAGTCCGCGGCGTCCATGCATGCCTTGATCTGCGAGTGGATCCAGAGCGTGGAGCGTTCCTTCATGGAGGCTAGTAGGAACGCCTCGAAGTCCAGGAAGACCTCGTTGTGGCGCTCGCGATACCGTGCTGGCTGGTGCGGGATTATGGATGCGAAGTCACGGTTGCGACAACTGGAAATGAGAGGTAAGTATAGGTTTTATTAGGTGCCAAGTAGTTTTAGTTATCCGGGCAATAAAATGAATTCATACAATATTGTGTGGACTTCTTTCGGCTGATATTATGATGATGATGATATAATATTGTCGTTTAAATCATTCCCCATTGGCAGTGCCCATACGTAGCCCATTTTACATGTACCAGGGTCCATTTTACATCTTCCAGGGTGTAGCGTGTCTTTAGCTGTTCATGTGTGCCGGTTTGCGACCGCTTGCACGAGTTGATGAATTGAAAGGATAACAAAATCTCTGCGATGCTCTACCCTCGGCAAACGTGCGTATACTTAAGGTATGTATACATATAATGCAGTTAATTATTTGAATATTTACAATACAATACAACCCCCGTTTGATGATGATAAAGACGTGTATGAATGTATGGGTATTACCTACATACTGCCACCTACCGGTTTGGGGAGGTGCAACTGAGTCTAATTTTTAGAACTTGAAAGAGCGCAGCGATCCTTATTGAAAGTTAAGCACTTCAAGCCTTTTAGATATCCCACAGTAGACCTTTATATGCTCTCTGGCTTATTATCTGTAATAAAACTGTATGTCTTATTTGCAATTCTCAGATTACACTATTCTATAGTGTATATACACCCCTAACACAAAATCAAAGAAGGAAAAAATTGTAATACCAACCACTTCCATTAACACGTAACGTAACCGGCCTATAACGACTCTACCTCTCAGTTCGTCTGTAATATATTTCTTTAGTCTACCTATAACAACTCTTGGGAAATGTAATATTTGCGAGGATAAACATCAATAAATATCTGTAAAAAAACATGTTTGGTACAAGAATGTATTGCCGACTGAACGTTTTTCCAGTTATCAACTACTCGCTGATACGCTTCCAATGAGCCCAAACACGACGGGCTTATTAACTGAATTCAAGATTTCATAATTTTTAAGAAAAAAAAAATCGACTTCAATGGGGGAGGCCGGTGAAAGATTATTATACTTAGATGGTGCACTCTTAGATTCCATACAATAAAATAAAAATGGCTATAAGTATGTGTATAATGGTAGAAGACTAAGTACCCTCAATTCCTCATGGAATCATGGAAAAACCTTGTTTGCTTGCAAACATAACGAAGAGAACCAATCGCCAAACTTGAACTACGCGTCGTTGAAGAGTTCCGTTCTGATCATCATCAGCAGTTCCACTTCATCAAATGTCACATTTTTGTATGATAATGCTCGATTTGTTGATAAAAACACAATAATCACTATATGTTTGCCTTTAAGATTTGAGGAGTTCCCTCAATTCCTAATGGATCCCATCATCAAAAATCGAGGATGATAAAAATTAATCGTGAAAATAGAACTTGCTTAACAAACACAGCTAGGAGGACAAATCGCCAAAAGTGAACTTTTGGTCGTTATAGAGTTCTGTTCTGATCATCATCAGCAGTTCCACTTCATCAAATGTCACATTTTTGTATGATAATGCTCGATATGTTGATAAAAACACAAAAATCACAATATGTTTGCCTTTAAGATTTGATGAGTTCCCTCAATTCCTCATGGATCCCATCATCAGAAATCAAGCATGACAAAAGTTAATCGTGAAAATAGAAATTGCTTAACAAACACAGCTAGGAGGACAAATCGCCAAACGTGCACTTTTCGTCGTTGAAGAGTTCTGTTCTGATCATCATCAGCAGTTCCACTTCATCCAATGTCACATTTTTGGATGAAAATGCTTGACTTGTTGATAAAAACACAAAAATCACTACATGTTTGCCTTAAAGATTTGAGGAGTTCCCTCAATTTCTCATGGATCCCATCATCAGAACTGCGTTTTGACAAAAACGGGACCAACTTGGATATATATACTTACAATCAATGATGATGATCAGAACAGAACTCTTCAACGACGAAAAGTTCACGTTTGGCGATTTGTCCTCCTAGCTGTGTTTGTTAAGCAAGTTCTATTTTCACGATTAATTTTTGTCATGCTCGAGTTCTGATGGTGGGATCCATGAGGAATCGAGGGAACTCCTCAAATGTGAAAGGCACACACATATAGTGATTTTAGTATTTTCATGAACTAATCAAGCATTTTCATTCAAAAAAGTGACATTTGATAAAGTGGAACTGCTGATGATGATCAGAACGGAACTCTTCAACGACGCATAGTATACGTTTGGCGAATTGTCCTCTTTGCTGTGTTTGTTAAGCAAGTTAGATTTTCAAGACAATCATTTGTCAAGCTCGTGTTCTGATGATGGGATCCATGAGGAATCGAGGGAACTCCTCAAATGTGAAAGGCACACATATAGTGATTTTAGTATTTTCATGAACTAATCAAGCATTTTCATTTAAATAAGTGACATTTGATAAAGTGGAACTGCTGATTATGATCAGAAAGGAACTCTTCAACGACGCATGGTTCACGTTTGGCGATTTGTTCTCTTCGTTATGTTTGTCAAGCAAGCTAGGTTTTTGTCAAGTTTGAGTTCTGTCTGATGGAGGATTCCATGAGGAATTGAGGGTACTTAAGGCGAAGGGGTGGGCAATCTCTTTCCATACAAACTTTGTGCAAGTTTTTCTTCGTTTGTGTTTGCTCTCCAGTTACTATTTTTGGTTCATATAATGCTTATTTTTTTGTTACCTATGTCTTGATGTTTTTCTTTTTTTATTTTGATTATTTTTTGAATTTTTTATTTTTATTTTTTTTGAAATAATGCAAAATTTCAACATCAAGTTCTGCGTATATCCAATATGTACTTACCAACAAAAAATTAAATTAAATGCTGTAGTGCCAAAACTAACGCAAAAAACTTGCACAACCTTTGTATGGAGAATGGCTTGACCTACCCTGCGCTTTAATTTTCTACCATTATAAACATATTTATAGCCATTTTTATTTCATTGTATGGAATCTAAGAGTGCACTATCTAAGTATAATAATCTTTCACCGATTTGTTAATCACCTTTTCATAAATCCGATGCTACGCGAAATCGAAATGGGTTAGGTTAGGTTAGAACGGCGACCCCTTGCGGAAACAAACATTTGCTAGGAAAGTAAGAAAGTATTGAATATAGGTTAATAAACCGAATAAGGAACCGGAATAGGGACTTAGTGGCAAAACCGACTCTAATCGCGGATAGGCAATTAAAATTAGCTATTTAAATTCAGCTATTAGGTAAGTAAATAATGAGGACATTTCATGTGATCTCAGCCTCAAAATAAAATAAATTACTAATATTGAGTTGCGTGCAATTGTGATAGTAACACTTTTTAAATATTATATGCGAGTTATTACTGCAAGAACGAACGAACAAATTTACTTACTTATAATTTTGTTTGTTTGTTTGTCGATCTGATGGGCGGGGCGTTATAGGCAACGCGCGTTATAGGGAAAATAATATTTCGTTCAAAATACTTTACGCCACAAAAAGTAGTTGGCAAATGATACTTCGGAATTTTTACAAGTGTTGATTCGAATCATAAGCGAAATAAAATTGCAGCGAACTGAGAAGGGGGGAAAGTAATGAACAGGGAAACGTACTTTCGGGCAAACAAAATTTAGGCTGATTAATAAAATGGGAAACGTTTTCGGGGTATTAATAATCGACATTACAATTTTCGACTTTATGATAGGTAACCCGTTTAAATACCTATATGTATTTCCGTATGAAAACTAACGTAAATTTCATTTTACCGATACAAGAACAGCATTAACTGTGTAAGTTGATTGCTAGTTAATTTAACTCTTGTACCTACCTACTTGTTAACGCTCAAAAAACATGTTTTTAAATATTTTATCTCATCAAGTGAAATGTAATATTTCTTTTGAGGAATAAATGTCATTAACCCGAAGTAAATGTGACCGCTCTGCACTTAAACGAAAGGTGACCGCATTTTTGGGATCACATGCTGATGCAGTTAGGTGAAGTGCAAATGGTTTTATCAAACCGGTCAGATGCATAAAGCGTGAAAGCGAGTGATGCATCCAAAACTGGTGTTTGCGGAATTCTGCGCTATCTACCAACTTGATAACATCTTATATAGATACCTATACTCGTGTTACTACACTATTATCCAGATTCAGTCATCGTTCAGTCGTTATGCGAAATATCTTTGCTTGTTGAAATCTCAACTTGATTAATAGCCGTGCTAGTCTTTTAAGACTGTCACGGCTATTAACGGTTGAAGGGTGTTAACCCTAAATTGGGAAATTCTGAAAATACTTCAGTAATATTTATTATGCAAAATAGGTAATTAATATACAGGAGCGTTCGTGGCCCAGCGGCGCCCGCGTACCGCGTGCGGTATGCGAGGTTAAGCAATGTCGGGCGAGGTCAGTCCTTGGATGGGTGACCGCTGTGAGTGGTTACTAACTGAGCGCTCCCGTGCTTTGGAAGGCAAGTTAAGCCGTTGATCCCGGTTGCTGTCGTTAAGGCAAGTTAGAGGCCTCTGGGCGGCTTGAGAACCTCTAACAGTCAAGTTGCCCACTCACTTGACAAGCCTAATCCCGATATGGTCTCGTTTCCCCCTCGGGTTGGAAGGTCAGATGGCAGTCGCTTCCGTAAAAACTAGTGCCTACGCCAATTCTTGGGATTAGGCAGCGGACCCCAGGCATCCTTCAGGATGCAACTGTACTGGGAATAACGCTAGGAGGATGATAATGAGGTAATTAATAAATATTAAATAAATAATAATAATAATGAAGTGTGAAGACATTTACTTATACATAGCGCCTGGTCAGGAACAACCAAACCAACATAGTCGTTGTCTGATTGGTTAATAGCTTTCGATGGATTGTTCTCCCTTGAAGATGACGCACGATAACAGCTTTTGAAGTCCTACTCGTACAGACATATATGTATTGTCTACACTATTGTAGTAAGTGTCGTTACCCAAGGCCCACAAATAATATATTTGTATTGTATATAGTAGTTACCCCTCTTTGACGAGTAGCACGGCGCCGGGCGCATGCGGCCGGTCGGGGTCCGGCGACACGGCTACTTCCAGCAGTTTGATGTGTCGCCAGGCGGACTCTGGGTTGATGCGTGCACGCAGCTGTAGCTTAGTGCCGATTGGGACCGCCTGTAACATCGAATACCGTATGCATTAGCGGTTTATGCATAAACGCAGTAAGCTAATGCGTCTGTTGAAAGTCACACGATCGCGCACAGCACTTTGGCGCATGTCTAACTAGTTCACGCCTTGCTCCTTTCTTGTAATTTATTTATGAAACGTTTTTTTTTCTTAGTCAACCACACACTACGTATATATAAGGTGGGCCCTGTAACTGGAGCAAATATTTAAATGGACGATTCCTTAGAGCAACCGCAGTAACACCTGGAGTACAATATTTTTTCAAAAAAACACGATTTAGAGATTTTTTAATGTAAAGTTATGACTTCCGAGTAATGGATCTTGACACCACGAGCTTATAGCGCATCAGTCAATGCAGTGTTTGAGATAGTATAAAGTTATGAGTCATAATTGTTTTTGCATTTTTTTGTTTTCAAGGATATTATGGTATTTTTTTTTTTTTGCTTTTTAAAATAGACTCAGAAAAGTAATAAAAATACACGTAAGCCATCTTTGACAAAAAAAATAATTCTACTGTAACTACTTGGAAATAATGCTGGCCCGCTGAATAGTCCACCGTAAAATTTTTTGCTTAGAAGGTTTTTTGGGTGGGACTTGTAACCTGTTACAGGGCTCACCCAAAAACTGTATAACAACATTTATCACGAATGTTTGGATCGAACATAACGTGCACAGATAATTCTAGGTATTATACCCATTATCACCCATTATGTTCGACCGAGGTAAACAACTTTGCTGCTAAAATATTTACAACTCAATAAATATCTTGACAAGTGCCTCCAAGTAACACAGTATGCTCTTACGTCAGTAATATCATTATAACAGACATTACAGTGCTTGATGTTAATTTCTCTAAGTCTGAAAACAAAGATTTGCCGATTTTGAATCATAACGACATTAAAATGAAGTTGGTGGTACAGTAAAATAGAAGTGATAAACGAACGTACAGCAGTTACCTGATCGACGGGCAGATCGACGGAGTGGTTGGTGTGCCGCGAGACGGGAGGTGCCTCCTTGTACAATGCCACTTCGTACTCCAGGCGACCAGGCGTTTCCTCCACCACGCCGGACACGCGAGCGCCGTGGGGGCTGATGGTAAAATAGTGCATTACTATAGAGGCCGGGAAACGAAGGCACACGAAGGGTTGCAGGCCAAGTAGATATAGACGGATAGGGATACGCGGCCAGCAGCCCAACGTTTTTCGTCGAGATTTGTATAGTGCTTTTCTTAAACATATGCAATGAAATAAATAATATACACCACTCTAAAATCAACATTTAATAGACGCCATGTTTGACATTAAAATAAAATAAAAAATACTTCCCGGCCTAGGCCCTCAATTTTGTATGAAATTCCTTTACAGTTCTCCCGAGTTGTTCCGCCTGCAACGTGATACTTTGAAGCCTGTTATGCACGTAATGACGATTATGACGAAATTTCATTGCATGTTTGACTACTAGCTTTTAACACAAAACTTGAGAATTCATGCTCGATGCACTCAATTTAACCTAACTTCTGTAGCTCGTTCCCATCCCAAAGTAGGTACCCAAGATTAAGGAAGGCCTAACAATTTCACCACTATTCTACATTACTACATGATGAGCTTATCAATATGTTCTCAAAGTTTTCGAATAACTAGGTTACTGCAAGCCACTGGCTGAATAGCACTACACAAGATATTTATTGATATCTAATGACAGTGAACAGTGGTTATACGATGGGTCAAACACGGATCAAATTACCTATAAGTAAGTACAAGAACCAATGCTCTGCTGACTTACGAGTGAGAGCGCTAGTAACTGATTAACACTTTGTATGTATTTATATATTTAGTAGTTAATCCTGAAAGGATTACAGTTGAAAAAGAATCGGACATATGCGAGTCGGCTTCACCCACCGAAGGTACCGTACAAATTTGTAAGGATTACGTACTTTAAATTAATTTTATGATTGAATTACAAATGTATAGTTTTTAGATTTTTACATATATTTGTAGTATAAGACGATATTACTTGCCAAATTTCATAGTAATAGGTCAACGGGAAGTACCCTAAAATAATTGATTACTTTGAGAGTATCGAAATATACGTTTTTGCGACTTTATCAATTCGGTTGTATGTTATTTTTTTTATGTTTGTTACTCCATATCTCCGTCATTTCTTAACCAATTTTGAAAATTCTCTTTTTGATTGTAAGTATATATATCCAAGTTGGTCCCGTTTTTATCAAAACGCAGTTCTGATGATGGGATCCATGAGGAATTGAGGAAACTCCTCAAATCTTAAAGGCAAACATATAGTGATTTTTGTGTTTTTATCAACAAATCAAGCATTTTCATACAAAAATGTGACATTTGATGATGTGGAACTGCTGATGATGATCAGAACAGAACTCTTCAACGACGAAAAGTTCACGTTTGGCGATTTGTCCTCCTAGCTGTGTTTGTTAAGCAAGTTCTATTTTCACGATTCATTTTTGTAATTCTCGATTTCTGATGATGGGATCCATGAGGAATTGAGGGAACTCCTCAAATCTTAAAGGCAAACATATAGTGATTTTTGTGTTTTTATCAACAAATCGAGCATTACCGTACAAAAATGCGACATTTGATGAAGTGGAACTGCTGATGATGATCAGAACAGAACTCTTCAACGACATAAAGTTCACGTTTGGCAATTTGTCCTTATAGCTGTGTTTGTTAAGCAAGTTCTATTTTCACGATTAATTTTTGTCATGATCATGGGATCCATTAGGAATCGAGAGAACTCCTCAAATGTGAAAGGCAGACAATTAGTGATTTTAGTATTTTCATGAACTAATCAAGCATTTTCATTCAAAAAAGTGACATTTGATGAAGTGGAACTGCTGATGATGATCAGAACGGAACTCTTCAACGATGCGTAGTTCACGTTTGGCGATTTGTTCTCTTCGTTTTGTTTGTCAAGCAAGCTAGGTTTTCAAGACACATTTTTGTCAAGCTTGAGTTCTGATGGAGGATTCCATGAGGAATTGAGGGTACCTACTTTGTCTTCTACCATTATAAACATACTTATAGCCATTTTTATTTTATGTTATGGAATCTAAGAGTGCACCATCTAAGTATAATAAAATAATCTCTCACCGGCCTGCCCCACTGAACTCGGTTTTTTTTCTTAAAAATTATTTAATGTTAAATTAGAAGTTTTTATTTTTCATAGATTTTTAAGGGACCGTAGACCTGAGTAGGTATACTTATATAGTTTTAATTTCAACTCGATGCCTCTACGCGTTCCCAAGATAAAGGGTCTTGACAGACAGACAGACAGACGGAGAACAAAGTAATCCTATAAGGGTTCCATGTTTTTCCTATTGAGGTACGGAACTCTAAAAAAACGCATTGGGTCAAAGAAAACTTGACGACTTTATAGGATAAGTGTTATGTAGGTTCACCGAGGGTAAACCATGCAAGATACTTACAAGCTACCAGCGAAGCCAGCAGCCTTGTTCTCGATGATGGTGGGCTCTGGCGGCTTGCACATGATGATGAGCTCCTGGTCGGACTGCATTACAACCCCTGGGAACTGCGGGAACCATACGCGGACGTGCACGAAGCCCTGCAAATGAAGGTTACTTTTTAGTTTAGTTTCGTTTCGTTTCGAGTACCTATGATTTAATTTGGTGGCACTCTATAAATAGTAAACCATCACAATAAATTGTAAATGGGTCAATCAACTTTACCGTGTTACGTCTCCTGAGTCACTCTTTAAAACCAAAATCTTATAGGGTTTAAATCTATCAAATATAAGTTTAGCTATGATCATAAATCCATTCTGACGTGGGTCTCCTGAGTCACTCTTTAAAACCGAGATCTTATAGGGTTTAAATCTATCAAATATAAGTTTTAGCTATGATCATAAATCCATTCTGACGTGGGTCTCCTGAGTCACTCTTTAAAACCGAGATCTTATAGGGTTTAAATCTATCAAACATAAGTTTTAGCTATGATCATAAACCCATCTGACGTGGGTCTCCTGAGCCACTGTTTAAAACCGAGATCTTATAGGGTTTAAATGTCACAAACATAAGTTTTAGCTATGATCATAAATCCATTCTGACTGGGTCTCCTGAGTCACTCCTTAAAACCGAGATCTTATAGGATTTAAATCTATCAAACATAAGTTTTAGCTATGATCATAAACCCATTCTGACGTGGGTCATCTCTGGAGCATGCTGGAAGTCCATGTTATAACATTTTTTCTAAGAAACTCGGTTACTGTTGTCTCGTTGCTGATGGGACAGAATAACAACAACGAAAATTTGATTGACTCAAATTACAAAATTTTACCAAAATAATAAAAAGATGTTGGAACTTCAAAAGTTCGAATAATTGTGATTTTTTCAATCGTCCAAAAGTAAATAAAAGATACCAACAGAATCCTTATGTAGAAACAAAGAATAAATTGTAGAACATCTATGTACCTTAACGCAATTTCACGACTAAAAGAGCAATAGGTACAACCCGTTAACTTAGAACCACATTCGGATTTTCGACAGATACTTCGGGTATCGGCGGTAACACGCGAAGTAGATACTGCTGTTCTGCTTTCTTATTAACTCACAAAACTTTTTTAAAATTACCGCAATAAGTAAAGGTGTCTCAATGTAAAATAAGCCTTAATTTTGTGGTATTTTGCTTAATATTCGGTCGGTGACTATTTGCGATTTCACTTTTTATCATAGTCTAGGTAAATAATAAAATCGGCCAAGAGCATGTCGGGCCATGCTCAGTGTAGGGTTCCGTAGTTGCCCAGTGAAGTTACTCTAAATAAATCAATAACAAGCAAAAAGGAATACTTTCGCAGCGTTTCATACGTCTTTTACTAAGAAGGGAAGATTTCCTACGATAACTCAAAAACAGCTGAACTGATCATGTCCGCTATAGTTTTCGTTGAAAGTCTTTATTGAGCTTTACTTTCATGGTTCTTTTTTCATTTTTTTTGGACCCATAGTTCAAAAGTTAGAGGGGGGACACATTTTTTTTTCTTTTGAAGTGAATATTTCCGAAAATATTGAATTTATCAATAAATGTTTGATGAAGACTTCTATTCATTTTGAAAGACCTATCCAACAACACCCCACACCATAGTATTAAAGCAAAAAAAAACATCCGAACTTTACATATCTATACCGAATTGCAGCTTTCTAGCACTAACAATCACAGAGCAAAGCCTCGGACAGACAGACGGACAGATAGACAGACGGACAGACAGACAGACGGACATGGCGGTACTATAAGGGTTCCTAGTGGACTACGGAACCCTAAAAATGAATCAGAATTTGAAATTGGTCCGGATGTAATTTGAAAACAGAACGTCACGTTATTGGATTGCAATTTGCAACTAAATTAGACATTTTCATCATCTATTACAGATGTATAATAATTGAACAATCTGTTCCCATCGAGAAAACTCGGAATACGACTAGTCCCGAAGAAGTGTCAATCAATTACCGTATTATTTAACATCTGTCATGTCAAATGGCAAAATACTACCCACAGATATCAGAGTAAAGCAGATCTGCTTATTTAAGGCGCAGGGTAGGGCAAGCCATTCTCCATACAAAGGTTATGCAAGTTTTTTGCGTTAGTTTTGGCACTTCAGCATTTAATTTTATTTTTTACTGGTACATATTCGATATACGCAGAACGTGATGTTGAAATTTTGCATTATATAAAAAATAAATAAAAATAAAAAATACAAAAATTATTAAAATTAAAAAAGAAAAACATCGAGACATAGCTAACAAAAAAATAAGCATATGGACCAAAAATAGTAACTGGTGTGCAAACACAACCGAAGAAAAACTTGCACAAAGTTTGTATGGAAAGAGCTTGCCCACCCCTTCGCCTTAAGTGGAACGATTTCTGTACATCTGATCTATTCTCACTAATGCATAAATCAGAAGGTTTGAGACAGACCGATAAGTGACATCTAACAGGGCTTCATCTGTCAGTTTCTTCATCTTCATAACTGAAAATTGTACTGAACTAACGTTGTGGTGTGTCAAGTTTATATGGGATTTAACATCCTGGTGTGCTTTCAAATGGAGACAATTCGTTAACAGCTGAAAATGATAGTACTATCTGTCGCATTCTAACTCATTTTGGTGTACCGTAAGGATTAACGAGACAACTATATGAAAAATGATCCTGCTTAATACTGCGAGTCTGCTTTTCTCTGATGTCTGTGATACTACCAGTTCTCATTCTGACATTTGACATTCACTAATAAAGTTTTACATTAACAGACATGAAAATGACAATCATTTAGGTAGTACGATAATTGATAGCCACTTCGGGTCTAGTCGTATACCGAGTTTCACGATGGGAACGGATTATTTACAACATCTGTACGCGATTACGTCCAATTGAACCCGAAAAACTAATGTAATTCCAGGAGTAAAACGGACTGTACTTATTTTCCCATACAACGGTTGGTTTGATAAGTGGCGCGTGACGTCGTAAGCAATTGTCAATTTGTAGGAACCTTTTCGGGTGCCGCTAGCGTCGAGCTAATATTTCCTTTATTTCCCCTTTATTATGGTGTAATTGTAATTGGGCCCATATATAAGTAGATAATTGATCATCTCTAAAAACTTAGTCAAATACAATTGTAATCGCAGCAGGTCAATCTGGCAACGTCCTAACTGGAAACTAAAAACGAGACAGATTGACATCAGTGAGGTGAGGACATTATTACTAAGAGACTGTTATTTAAACTATAATCTTATAGTAAGTGTAACTAACGAAGTATAAGCAGATATGTAAACAGCAGGGTAAGTTTTGAAGGCCGTTTAAGACATGTCCAGACTCAGACTTAGGGACCCATCAGGACCTCTTGGCACTTGGCATTTGGGGCCCCCACGCCCATCTCAACATTATGCCATTTTGGAAATTTTCCGCCACTATTAATTAGGGCCCCTAAGGGCTGACTGGGCCCCTAGGCCGGGGTATTGTAGGCCTACGCGGGAATCCAGCGCTGGACATGTCTAAATTTACCATGTTACTGACGGGGAGGGGAGTTAAACCATCCTGCTATTCCTGCTCTAAGGGTGGATTGCGCAAAACCATCTGTAATCGGCAATCGTAAGCAGTGTTCATTCAAATCTTCGTACTTACCAATCGAGAGTTTGACAAGTTTCTATGGGGTGACAGTTGCTAGCGCCATATTTAACGTTGATCAGTTTGTAATCGAAAGTTGGTGCAACGGGTTACACCGGGGTGGTTTAGCATATAGGCAGGGCGGGCCCTAACTATATGATTTAGAAATGTCTAACGGCTACATTAGAGTTGACATCGAATCGCCGTTTTTAATATGACGGGACTTTCACTTTACTAATTACTGAATGATTGTGTTCCGTATCTACTTCAAATGTCGTGTAATTAATCGATTCAATCAACTTCACGTACTTTTTCTTAGAAATTAATTGACCTATTTTCAGACGCACTCTGCGATCTCATCGTTTCCATACAAAGACGCAAGTTGTTATAGATAGGTAGGTAGGTACTGCTTGCTACGGTACTGTACCAGTGAGGCAATAAACAATGTCCCTACTTACATAGAAATATGGGAATTTGTGAACAATGTGGGATAAACCATTCTAAACGCACCAGTTTAACACCTATAATCTATGTAGGTACTTACTTTAGTTACGAACGTCTCGTCTATGTGAAATACTGAATGTCAGTTGACACCGATATTTGTCAGTTACAGGTAAGTATATCAAATATGAGCATTTGATTATATTATAGTATCGGTACCTATAGGTACGGGATGGTGTAGGTGGGGGTGGTGTATAACGGCTTCCTCTCTTGGCGGGCGGAATCGATATGTGGCATTTTGTTCTTTGACGTTAGCTTGTTGTTGTCGCAGATTTCCCTTACTTGACTGGATAATGTTCAACAGTTATTAGTAGTCATTTGCGTGGAACTGGGACCGTGCTGCATTTGCATCGCTCGTCTTCCGCGCATCCCGCACCATTGCGCGCTCATTTAAGGCGCATTCCTGACTTGTCGATGCGGGGACGGTACGATATGAGAAAACTGTCAGCTGTCAGTGTCAACCGATACTAATGCAGTACTGCCCCACTTCTGCGCATGGTATTACTGACAAACAAACGTATTACGAGACAGTTTTTCGTCAAGTGAGGAAATCTCACATCGGTAAATTCACGTCAAATAGCAAAATACCTATGACATATCGCACCCGCCCCGCCAAGCCAGGAAGTCGCCTTAATGTATGCGCGCAGTACGGAAGCGGTACTGACTCGAGTGATAGTTAACGCTGACAGAGCTGACAGTTTTCTCATATGGTACCGCCTCCGCACCGACAAGTCAGGAAGGCGCCTAAGAGTGGTCGTATATTTGCCCCATGTGGTATCGGGTTGGAATAGCACCATCAGCTCCTTATTGTCCGTGTGGTAAGATCCATAGTTGACTAGGGGAATAGGGATGAGTTGTGTTGTAGGTGAACGTCTGGTAATCTAGCCATACAATATCAGATGGACGAAAACATCCATCTTTAATCCACAACTGCTGTAAGTGGAATGAACTAAAATTAAATTTCATGCCTTTTATTTCTTTTGCCTACACTTTTTGGCAATATCTTTTACTTGATGTAAAATTTGTTGTTCGATAACACAAAGCAAAACAATGTGCTAACTGCTGAGTACATAATTGTTTTAGCATTAACACGCCCATGACATAATCTTAAGGAGCGAATACTTAAACTTGACAATATTTTTTAATAGGCCATGTAACATGTACTGTACTGGTACATATTATTAGTACATTACGATACAAGTGCGGAGAATAATATAATTCGCAACGAGTGGTGATAAACACAACCGAAGGGAGTGTTTTAAATCGACACGAGTTGCAAATTACCTATTCGCACGTGTATCGTACAACGTTTTACAGTACATGTGGCTCTTTAAAGTTTCGACATATGCCCGTAATCTGCTGATTACTGCACTCCTGTGGTAAAGTGGCACCATATGTACTGTAAATTATATTTATGTCATCCAATTTTACCACCTTGTTTCGATTCGTTAGGCCCGCGTTGCGGTTCTCGTCATAACTGTATATCACGTAAAAAAGTAGCACGCAAGACAATGCTTTTATTATACGAGTAGGCACACTACTTGATACCTAAATTTTGTTCATTTAATAAGGTGGATAAGTACCTACTCGTACGTAGACGGAAGAGAGAAAATAGGTAAGTAACCTATACCCGTGCTCGTGAAAAAAATCAAAGCTTTCATTTTCATCATACGCACTGTGACGATTGATTAACTAAACTCAAAATGTTCGGCAGTGTAAAAGCCGTAAATAACTCAAAATGAAACTTATAAGCATTTGGGGAATTAAGAGAGTCGGTTGTTTCAAACTGTCAGTTAAATCGGAAATAGTGTTTGTTTAAATCTGATATATTGAATGGCAAGTTTGACAATTTATTCTTTATATTAGTTATTCAGTATTTATGCAGATAATACGTATTTTACCTACTATTCTATTAATAAGTAAATAGATACTCCTTGATTTATTACAGGGGGTGTATAAGGCACTCGCGAAAGTTATTAGAGTCGTTACTAGCATGCATATTGTTAACTTTCTAGTCATAACTGATTATACAGGGTGGGTCCTGTCCTGACAGGACAAATATTTAAAAGGACGCTTCCTTTAGTTAGAGCACCTGCATTAAAAATATTTTAAAATTCGGAGAAATTATGATCTAAAGTAATGGATCTTGACACCGTGAGATTATAAGATTACTAGATAATATTATACCCACTATTATTAAGTAATAGATTACAGTGGATGTATAGGCACTCGCCAAAGTTAAGAGTCATGATCATGACTACTAGACTAGAATGCATATCGTTAATTTTCTAGTCATAACTGATTATACAGAGGGGGCCTTGTAACAGGATTAGAGCATCTGCAGTAACTCCCTGTGTCCTAATATTTATTTCAATTCGGAGAAATTTCGATCTAAAGTTATGCCAAGGACCGTAATTCTTCATAACAAAATTTCCAAATTTATTTTGAAATAAAATAATGATGTCCCTAATTAGCTAAACGCCACTGTACAAGTATATATATATCCAAAAGCCTGATTTCATTACTTTAACGATGTTTTGTTAAGTGAAAATTATTTATCGATAGTTGATAAAACACTTTGGTCGAACCCTCTCAAAGTTTGATTTTTGCTATGAAGAATTCCGGTCCTTAGTTATGACCTCCAAGTAATGGATCTTGACACCATAAGATTATAAGTTGCGCGTCCGTCAATGCAATTTTTGAGGTAGTACCAAGTTATGAGTCATACATAATTATTTATGCATTTTTTGTTTTCATGGGTATGAATGGTATTTTTTATAATTTTTTGTGTTACTAACATAAAATAGTTATTAATATCACTCCAGAAGAGTAAAAAATACACTTAAGGTGTCTTTTAAGAAAAAATAATGTGAAAATATCCTTGAACTGATTGCTGACTCGCTCATTATTATTATTATAGCTTTATTTCAACAATACATATATGAATTACACAATTTGTTAAATTATTATTTTAATCTTGTGTGGTCCCTGATAGGGTAAAAGCTTCCTCCGTCTTATACCATGTTGGTTTGTGCTGAGCGATATATATCCACTTTTTCCGGTCGACTCGCTCATTAGTGCAACTTAATTGTGAAGATTAATTTTCGCTCCTGTTACAGGGCCCAGCCGGTATGAAAATTAACGATTACTTGCAAAGCGACATCTGTGTTGATTTTCATACAAGTTTGGCGAACAGTTGCTTCAGTGATTATTACTATGATTTTAACTTTTCTCATAATAGTACGAACAATTATTTTTATTCACAGTCACAAACGTTTTCCTTTAAAATAAAAAATAAATAAATAAATATTGGGGGACAATCTTACACAAATCGACCTAATCCCAAACTAAGCAAAGCTTGTACTATGGGTACTAGATGACGATATACATACTAATATAGATAAATACATACTTAAATACATAGTAAACATCCAAGACCCAAGAACAAATATCCGTGAAAAATGCACAAATAAATGCCCTGGCCGGGATTCCAACCCGGGACCTCTAGCTTCGGAGGCAGGATCACTACCAACTAGGCTAAACAGGTCGTCAATAGGTCGTCGGGTAGGTCGTTTGAATAGTATTTGCCTTAAATATTTTAACTTCATTATATAAGGACCCTATTATTAAGGCATTACGAAATAAGCGTGTAACAGTTTAAAAACCGCTTATTTCCTATTCAAAATAATCACACACACGTATTTCAAACTATTATTCGATATCTCGCAAATGGGTTCAATGAAAGGTTAACAATCAGCTGGCGACATGTTCCTAGACTCGCGTACTGTGTTAAAAGTAAACTGCATTTCCATATAATCGGTGCATCGACACAGAAGCACTTCGTTTTCTCTTCACCTCAATAGCTTTAGCCTGCACTAGTCCTAGTTAATCTATAGGTACTTGCCAACTAAGTTATATTCTTAGTTGAAGACTAGTACCACTGACATCCATACTGTTACTAACGGAATATGTTATTATGTGATGGTGACACATATTTACAACGAGTTATGGCACGTGTTGACGAAAATGTGTTAACTATTACTTTGTTTTAATGTATTTTATTATTATAGTACAGTCAGCACCAGAAGCAATGAACCGGCCAAAAGCTCATATTCTCTTACAAATCTTACAATAAAGACTTGACTTCTTCATATGCGTATGCTGACTATACCTGTCGTCAACAATTCAGCATGTTAAGCGAGGGTCGTTCGTTTTTTGGAGGCATTTCCAGTCGCAATTAGATACTGTCCTTATTAACACATTAAACTCTCTCGCTCTGTACACATACTTAAAATAGGTATTTATTTATACGCTTTTGTCACAGAATAAGTAATAGTCTTAAGGGAATGAATAATATGTACATAATTGTGAATTTACATTGACGATTTTAAAATTGTACCTAAACAAGCTTTTGTTCGGGATTCGCTCGCATAGAACTCGATTCAATTATTGCAATTATCGCTCTTCCATACAAATTTCCAACCCCTTAAGGGATGGTTTTCCGTATAAAAGTATTCTATGCCCAATTTTCCATTCGGAGATCTTAAACTAACTGCATACCAAATTTCATCACAATCAGTTCAGCGGTTAAGCCGCTTAAGGAGCATTTCGCATTATAATATTAGACATTATAGCCATCATATAGTCATCATGACATCATGTATCATGGTAAATTATATGTATGTATTAAATAATATTAAAAACAATATTTTATACATTTCCTAGGAGTTGTATACAATTCCTAAATTTCATACATTTATAAATCTACGTTTTGTTTGTTTGAATTCAACTTACATTTCGCTTCAGCACTCCACATCTTGTAAAATCGGATATCCTCAACCTATACAGCAGGCCCGTGGGGTCCTCTGGCTCGGGTCTAATCTGGCAGACGGCGTCCGTGACGGGATCCGTCGCGCGGTCGTCGGCGAACAGCGGGGCTCCGCGAAAGCCTTCCGGCTTCCGTAGGAGAGCGGTAACAGAGTCTCGCAGTCCCGTGCCGCCGCTTGAGAATGTGCATTGGATGTCCGTTACTGCAATCAATTAGTGAAGATCTAAGTGGCGGTCGATGGGGCTTGTATTGAACTAGATTGCAGTTGAAACTAATGCAGACAATTAGGTTTAGGGATTTCAAAACATACAGTGCTATTGTGCTTTTAACATGGCTTTCATGTCAGTACAATACAAGATAATTTGGGAGAAGAGTTGAGCAGGGTCCACCCTATACTACGGACTCAGTAGATTAACGTTATAAAAAGTTTAAAATTATTTACGACTCTACAATTAGAATAGTTCCATCAAGCAACGATACTCTTCGCTTTATCTGTAATTCTTATCAAATTTAATGGGGCCTTTTACACGGTTAATAATATCAGGCGATACACTCACATCACGATACCTATCACCTAATGAATATTGAAGCAAAGGGTCTAGCAGGCTAAGCTAACAAGAGTGGCCCCCGCAAGGAATTTGGTTGTAACTTGAGGTGCAGTAGTGGCAGGACCTAAGAACACTGTATGCGTTATATCAGTCTTCGATCTTCTTTTGTTTCAGACTTATTCACGAGAATGACAAAAAGCAAAGGTAATTTTTAAACTGTTATTTTAGCTAAACCAAGCAAGCGAGAGTAACCAAATAAATTCAGAATTAAGGAGCATAAAATGGTGTTCATAATGCATATTTTTACAGACATTCATGTCCTTGAACTTGGATGAAAAAAAAATAGTTTCTATTTTCGCTTCATTTTTTTGCCACTTCTCGCGGAGACACAACTATCAGAAAAAATATTTAATAAGCCACAATTGTCAACTACGTATACATTTAAAAACATTTTGAAAATCATGGTACGTCATGTAAAAAAAAAACATTTACGAACGTATGTTTACTATATCATATCATATCAATAGAGTAGTAGTGGCAAATTAGTCTGTAGTAGGTATAACATCCTCTTTAGTTCATTATGAAATAATTAATTGACATTGATCAATGTGTAGTTGTAAATATATGACTAGGGTTAGGATTCTGGTGGCAGTTTAGCACAAGTATTGCAGGGGAGTCGCCATAGTATATTTTTTATTTGAATAAATGAATAACTCAATGATATATCTATATTTTATTGTATGAACGTGTATAGAGTAAACAATTTAGGTTTGTTGATACATCGTATATTTTACTAGTTACATATTTTTCATACATTTTTGACGACAACTGCAATGCAATACTGTAAATTACAATGATGATTTTATAATATAACATTTAATTTTTCTTTTGTTTGCTTAAACATATAACACATAAAATTCAAGAGCTTGAACAACTTGCAACTGAATTAAAGTTTCAACATCTTGCATATTATCTTCTTCTGATGTTAAACGGTTGTCAAGATTATGAAAAGCATATACTATAGCAATTTGTTCCTTATTAGATGGCGTTATACGGTTTCTCAACTTGAAAATCCAGTACTCAAAAATCCAGTACAAGTACAAGTGAAATCAAACAACAATTAATATTGACGTAGTAAGAGAAGGTATTTCGAATGAATATTATATGCTATTACTGATACTGAAACTGAAGTATCAGTAGTATACTGAAACTTATTCCAATGAAAAATTGTTCATGACCTTGGATAGGTATAACCTTGAATAATATTATACATTTCAACAATATATAATTAACTTCATTAAATTTTTATGAATCAATTGAATGAAACCAATAAAATCAATCATTTATTCATTCATTCATTCAATCAAAAAATATATGACAACGACTCCATTGCTCTTTGTTCACCCCAATGCCACCAAATATCCCAACTCTATATATGACACACGTCATTGACCAATATATAGTAAACATACGTTCGTAAATGTTTTTTTTGACATGACGCACCATGATTTTACAAAATGTTTTTAAATGTATACGTAGTTGACAATTATTGTGGCTTATTAAGTAATTTTTTGATAGTTGTGTCTCCGCGAGAAGTGGCAAAAAAATGAAGGAAAAAAAAACTATTTTTTTTATCCAAGTTCAAGGATATGAATGTCTGTTAAAATATGCATTATGAACCCCATTTTATGCTCCTTAATTCTGAATTTATTTGGTTACTCTCGCTTGCTTGTTGGGAACAGGATCTTGCAGATGATCTCGGACAGGGTGGACTCTGCCGTCCTCGCCCGCTTTATGGATCTCCACGTGAGGGGTGATCGAGGAGGGGGAGGGGTCTTTTTTGTGTGTGGACCCGATTTGTTTATATTATATAACATAGATTATAAGTGGCTTGTTATTAACAAAATATGGAACTTGTTTTCTGAATTAAATGATTTTTATTTTTTATGTATTTTTTATTTTTAGGTAAAATAACAGTTTAAAAATTACCTTGATTTTTTGACACTTTCGTGAATAAGTCTGAAACAAAAGAAGATCGAAGACTGATATTAGGGTGTTCTTCGGTCCTGCCACTACTGCACCTCAAATAACAACCAAATCCCTTGCGGGGGCCACTCTTGTTAGCTTAACCTGCTAGACCCTTTCAAACTATTTTGAAATCTCGATAATATCCCAGTATTATGAATATGAGTGATGAGTCTGATTAGTTTTAAAACATCGTATATCTCACTCAGTGGGTTAATTAACTTTCTTTATAATCAAAGTGCCGTGCTGTAGTTGTTGTAGGGTGACCATGATTATAGAGAATTAAACTCTCGCTTAACAAAAGTAGAAATAAGGAAATGGAGTCGGTGTTAGTGAACGATCCCTTAACATCTACTGTGTTGGGTTGGCCCTGCTCGCGTCTCCCGAATCACCTGTACAGACAGCTGTCACCACAAAGTACAATATATATACTGAGATAGAGATACCAGTGAAATACTCCACATAGATCGTAGCGCCGTTGTGTATTTAGTATGAACTAACCGCACGAACACTGCATCTCTGTCACTTCAATATGCAAGTGCAATAGAGATAGCACCCAGTGACATCTGGTGCAAACAAGCCAAATTAACATTTCCATAGAAAAATTAGTACTTCGAGCTGAAAGGCCCCTGGCTGTCACTGTAACCAGGTTATGTTAACGTTAAAAGTTGGCGCTCCTCTAGCACATGTTACCGTGCTACTCGAGAAGCAACGCGAGTGGGGCTACCCTCTTTTTCTTGTTAGTACAATTAAAAAGAGAGTGGTAGTCTCTCTCGCGCGCGAGAGAAGTCGCATTGTAAGATGTGCTAGAGGCATTGATTTTTTACCTGCCAGGGACCATAAAGGATGATTCACAGTAGATCGTTTTCTATGACAGCAAACGCAACGGCCCGCGCTGTTCTCTAGAAGAAAACGGGCCGGCCCGGACACGAAACGGCCTACTGTGAATCATCCTTTAGGATTAGGACACTCATGTTCTAGTTATAATATTAATATACAGATGTAATGAATAATACTTTCCCATCGGCTAAACTCGGAATACGACTAGACCCGAACAAGTGCCAATCAATAATTTAACATCTGCCAAGACAAATAGCAAAATACTAACCAGTTTTCAATCTGACATTAAATTAGACATTGGAAAATAAAGTTTTCTCATTAACAGACATGAACTTGTCAATCATTTAATACGATAATTGATAGCCCTTGTTTTAACTCTGGATAGGTTTGCGCTTGACCACAAATCACCTGATGGTAAGCGATATTGCGGTCTAGGATGGAGCGCGCTTACCTAGTAGAAACCGGTTCACTCTCGTCTTGAAGACCGTAATATTGTAGTTTTCAGGGAACAAGGATTCCGGCAAGGAGTTCCACAGCTTGGCTGTTCTCACAATAAAAGAGGAAGCGAAACGCTTCGTGGGAGTTTTTGGAACTGCCACCGTAAAACGATGTCGCCTTGCCGTATCCCTGGTCGGCCGATGGTAGAAGGGGGCGGGGGGTATTATACTGTGCAGTTCCTCGGCACACTCCCCGAAATGCAACCGATAGAAAACCGAAAGACTAGCAACTTTGCGGCGATGTTCTAAACTGTGCAGTCTCGCATTGCAAAGAGAGTCTTTTCCTATGAGCTTCTTGGCACGTTTCTTGCTTGCTTCCAATGCTGGTATTCAGCCGATCCATCCCATAGATGCGAACAGTACTCCATGCACGCTCGTACCTGTGCTTGATATAAAGTAAGCAACTCATTCGGCTTGAAGTACCGTCGCACTTTTGAGAGGATGCCCAGCTTTTTGGCAGCTAACTGAGCCTTAGACTCAATGAAGGAGTCAAAGTTGAGAATAGAATAGAATAGAATATCAATTTATTTGCCATCATGTACATTATGAAGGTGTTTTCACATACAGTGTGAGGGTCTCAATAATGTTTGTTACCTTATAGTAAGTAGTAGGCATGCACATGTTTTATAATACTACTGTGTAGGTTTATTGTTAAAAAATTCATTAAGTGACTAGAATTTTTTCTGTGATAGCCATTTTAACAGTTGCGTTTTAAATATCTTAATAGGTAATTCCAACAAAACCGTAGGCAGGTGATTGTAGATTCTAGCGGCCATCCCAACAACATTATTATTATAAAATTTTAAGTTTGCCTTCGGAATATATACTTTATTTTTGTGAGAGTCGGAGACAATGTTACGCCAAGAAGCTCGAGGCGGCGAGCCACTTCGGGTTTAGTAGTATTCCGAGTTTAGCCGAAGGGGAAGCATTATACATTACTTAAATCTGTAGGTACGAGTACACATGATTGAAAATTTACTTGAAAGCACATTATGACCGGCTGCTGCTGGTTATGCGTCCTACTGTGCTTGAGATCTGCCGCTTTTACTTTTACGATAGGTAATGAATTTTGATTTATTCATCTTTGCTATTTTCGGCGTTAACTTGGCAAAGTCGTTATTTCTTGGGAATACAGACCTTTTGAATTGAATAAACGAGTAATCTCTCGCACTTCAAAGAAAAAAAAATATCTCCGCTGGAATGCCCGTCTTATTTCAATAGCGAGCGATAAGATTTTTTTTCGAGTATTGATTTGATATGTTTTATTGGTAGTAAATAAATATCTCTCTCACTAGGCCTATGTAACATAGATTTTAGATACGTTCGAATTACGAACTGGGCTGCAAGATAATCGTGCGGCCGTTACTAACTGTCCACGTTATTAGTTATTACCTACGTGTCAGACAAAAGTGGATCGCTACTTTTGTCGAGCAATTTCAATCTTACAAATTCTCATTACACCTGAGATTTATAGCTTCAAATACACTTTAATCAGGAATTGTTGGTAGTATATTACTTTTATCTTAAGGATGATTCACAGTAGACCGTTCCGTGTCCGGGCCGCCCGTTTTCTTTGACAGCAAGCGCAACGGCCGACGTATTTCTCTAGAACGAAACGGGCCGGCCCGGACACGGAACGGCCTACTGTGAATCATCCTTTATACTAAAGAATTGCTCAAGCCGTTAGAGCTCATCGTGTCTGGCTAACGAAGAGTGAGAATCATTTGCTCAATATGTTTGGGCGATATTATTACCATGTAAGTAACTATAATAATTTTATTTACCCACTTTCCTTAGCCAGCCACCATTTACGTGATCAAAAAATTTAGCTATTAGCACTCCTTTATTACTCAGTATAAATGTGTATTTAACTGAGAAAAAAAACCTGACGTAACAAAAAAGAGACATGCAAGGAGAGCCCTTATGCATATCCATCTGAAAATAGGCAATAAGAATCCAGTAATCGTATTTGTAGCTCGTGATGGATCCCAGTACATACTTGAGATTATAAGAAGCCAACTAGTAGTGATTAGATATGCAACTTCAGTAATTTAACCAAACCAAAACTTACCATCGTAGTCCTGCGTGAATACAGCTCGAACCTGTAACAAATGTATAACAATGAGCATTGAAATAAGCCAGAAGGAAACCAAACAATTAACTCTTGATTTAACTGAGATAAAGCATTGTTTTTTTAAGTAATTGTTCTTATATACGCGCTTTACCCTTGCTACGTCGTAGAATGTTTAATTTCAAGCTATTTTCTTTTGTTTGTCTGATGTACTTAATCGTTAACTTTTTGAAATTGTTATGAAATAGCGTTATACTTATAAGAGACAGATGCGTAATAGTTGATGATGTAGATTGTAGTGACTATGATTGAAAAAAGTATGCTTCGGTGGTTTGGGCATGTTGAGATGTGTGTTGGAGGATGTATTGTGTGAAATCAAAACTGATATTTTTTCATGTGTATGATACTGAAAAACCGGCCAAGAGCGTGTCGGGCCACGCTCAGTGTAGGGTTCCGTAGTTTTTGTAATTTTTTCAAAAATTATTCAACCTATCAAGTTCAAAATAATTTTCCTACAAAGTTTTTATAAAGTTCTACTTTTGAGATTTTTTTCATATTTTTAAAACTTATGGTTCAAAAGTTAGAGGGGGAGCGACACATTTTTTTTTAACTTCTGGAGCGATTATTTCCGAAAATATTAATATTATCAAAAAATGATTTTAGTAAACCCCTATTTATTTTTAAATACCTATCTAACAATATATCACACGTTAGGGTTAAAATGAAAAAAAAATCACTCCCCACTTTACGTATAGGGGAGGTACCCTAATAAAATATTTTTTTCCACTTTTTATTTTACCACTTTGTCGGCGTAATTGATATACATATTAGTACCAAATTTCAGCTTTCTAGTGCTAACGGTCACTGAGATTATCCGCGGACGGACGGACGGACAGACGGACGGACAGACATGGCGAAACTATAAGGGTTCCTAGTTGACTACGGAACCCTAAAAAGGCCAAGTCAGAAGACTATCCGCAACCGACAAGTATACGTATGACGAGATGAATGGATGTGGTTGAAGCCAGTATGTAAGGACTGTAGTATTTGGCAATCTCTGGTGTCTGCCTCCACCAATAGTTTACGGCCGTGATGGCAGAGTGTAAGTCAGTCTCGACTACGGTTTGTCGGACCGAGTAGTGCGACCCGACGGCAGTCTACCGAAAGTTACGTCGTCAAATATCTATCCTAATTTCATCTAATAGAGCACTTGATACGTACAAAACACTTTTACTAGTTAGTTTAATTATCAAAAAGTCGGAGAAAGCACAAACCATTTTTATTTTTTAGCTATCACTGGATCGTTTTTTGGCCTACTCTGGATATTATTTCCGCTAAAGTAGGTTACTAACGTAATTATTAGTTCCAACAAAAACAATAAAGTCCAATCCACTTTTAGTGTCCTTCGGAGCTCGTGAATAGAAAGTGAAGATTGGGGGAAAGGTCTGTAATTTAAAACGTAAACTATAAATCTGCTACTTAATCTGGTTGACCGCTGAGCGTCGTCTTGAAACCGCAAACTAAATATTATGGTGCGCTAGCTTTTCGTTTTCATAATCAAAACGCGAGATGCCGCGGTCGTTTATTTTCGGGTAGCGATGTAATTAATCTTAGATTTACCGCAGCCGCAGCTTTTACTTACGAGTAAGTACTCTCTCACCATATTTTTTTAGACTTTGTAACGCTGGCGATATATATGATAACTTATATATTTTTTAATGAAGTCTCTGTCAATACTAATTGAAAATGACATTATACTAACTAAGTACAAATAACTTAATAAGTATATTTAAATATGTAATAAGTAAGTTTGCAAATAGTCATCAAAAAATTTCAGTCACTTGCCGGTATCCGATTGAGCTGATGGCATACTTATGTAAGTTTAGTGACAATTCAATATTATGGTACAATCAGCTGCAAAAGTAGCTAAGCATTATAACAACTTCCGAATAATCTATACAGAACCTTATTCTCTTGACATTAGAGTCCGTGTGTAGCTCATTTTGAGCACTAGGCCCGCGTAGCTACTTCTGCTGCTGAATGTACCACCGAGCTGATCCGATGATGTAGACAGAAGGTGGCCAAAGCAACTCCTAAACTACACAATGTAAACCCATCGTGTTTAGGCTCATTCGAGTAGTCTCAACGAGTAGTTGATGATTGTGGAAAAAGGTACAGTGGGCAATAAAATCTTGTACCAAAAATAAAATTGACAGAAACTTACAATAAAATAATGCATACAATATTTATTATATAGGTATACAAAGACGGTGGCAACCAAGCTCACGGTCTGCCTGATAGCAGACATCGTCGCCTATGGACACTTGCGACTCCAGAAGAATCACAAGCCTTTGCGTTACCGACACGTTTTATTAACCCGCGACGCAAAAAAAGGGTGTTTAAATTTATCGTGTCTGTCTGTGTATCTCTCTGTGGTATCGTAGCTCCCAAACGGATGAACCGATTTTCGTTTAGTTTTTTTGTGATATAATTTTATCCCGAGTGTTCTAAGACATGTTTTATGAAAATCTGTTCAGCCGTTTGTGAGATATTGAGCTTTCACATGAAAATGTCGGGGATTTTTCAACTTTTCTAAGTATGTAGTAACTTAAAGATTCTGCGTGTTGACAGCTAGAGACACATGCAGGTCCATCACTTTCAACACAGCGTATCCTCGGGAGCTCTGGCGACCTTACTCACCACTAGGAACACAACCTGACACAACACTACATACCTAAAGAGCAAGTAGTGGTGTTAATGTTGTTGCGGTCTTCTGTAAGGTGGAGGTACCTCCCCAGTTGGGCTGCTCCAAATCTGAGCGAGATGATGTTTCGCTGTGCCATACCTCTCTTCGCATTTACACGTTATTTGCATTATTGCCATTGTACCCGTTTGTTAATGTGATATGAACTTAATAGGTTATGGGCCCAACACGCTTGAAGGGTAAATGTCCTAATAGTGACACATTATGCAAGTCGTCATAATAAAAGAGAACAATAGGAGTCATCTACTGGGTATTGAAGTGTCAAACATTTTATAGGAATACGTTATCATAGTGGCATAACCTTTTTTTACCACAAAAGGTGGGACTCCGGCTGTCACTCTGTCACAACTTTTGTATCTCAGGAACTACCTATACCTATTTCCAGTGAACGACGAAAATATAAACCATTAAAATAGTATATTTTTAATCACCTAAAATATTTTTGATAGTAAGCAAGATACCTTTGTAGGTATGTATTCTTATGGTATTATTTCATATCATATAGTTTATTTATTGGCTAACCATGGAATTACAATATGTTACCAGAGTTATCAGGACAAAGCAATAACCTATAATAATATCTTAATATAGTATTTTTGGATAATTCGTATGGCCAAAGCCATACAAATTGCTTACCCAAAGGTAAGCAAGATGCTTAATATACGTGAAAAATTGAAGACTGTAGTAGACAACCGTTATTTGGCTGTAAAACGTGGTAAAACCTGTGTGAATGACGACGGACGGACAGACGGGCTCCGTTTGGACCTCAGATCATATAAAGAAAGTTTGGACCTTTCGGGTACGGAATCCCAAAAAAACAAGCGAAATCGGTTCATGCTGCGCCGTGCCACTAACTGATAAGTGAGAACTATCCACTGTTAAGATTTTACCAGAATTAATGGTGTGATACCAATGTTCTATGGTGATACCCAAGTCTAAGTCTGACTCGCACTTGACCAGTTTTATTTATAACTAACATATATAATGAGTCCGTCAGATATATTATCAATAAACACTTACTATTCAATTAAAATTAACGTTTCGCTTCGCCTTACGTCACGCCTTGCTACACTTTTCAGCACAGCGTGACGTCACTAGCCCCCACTGCTGAAATTTGATTTGACGCACTTCATCCTTGTCATTTTTAAGGTTACGTACCCGAAGGGAGCACACGGAGCCCTATTGCTGTCGCTCGAGTGTCCGTCTGTCGTCTGTCATGTAGATTTTTTTACCTTCCCATTGACCTATGAAAAATTTGGTCATAAATTTTATTACTTATATTTTACCAATATATTAATAAATCACATTTGTTTTTTAGTTGTACGGAACCCTCGGTGCGCGAGTCTGACTCGTACTTAGCCGGTTTTTTGTTGGATTTGGCTAAAGATATTTCCAATACTTATTGATAAGCTAACTGACGGACTAATTTTTTAATTTGTTTCTAATTGACATTACTATTAACTTCAAATTTGTATGTGTTGTCTGAATAGATAAATATTATTATTATAAATTTTATATTTTTATTTACCCTGAGGACTACCGAATTATATGAAATATAATAATATATTATATGAAATCTCCAAATCCGATATGTTGCTTATATAGACAGTTTGACAGCGTATCAAAAGTCTCCTTACCGAATCTCGGTTAAAGGCCAAAACAAAAATGTGAGTTGCAAACTTTCTTTTATAATTCAATCTTATCAGCTACCTATAATCTTTGTTTCGTCTTAATTTGGTCAGAAAGAGGCGGTTTTAAATTCGTTCACGGACGTGAGGTCAGATGAATGCTCTTTGAAAGTAGTCAATCCACGCGATGTATTTCGATCACACGCACATAGGAGCGACCTCTGGTATAACTTATTCATTGCTGACAGAATCTACAATTCAACCAAACAATAACAGTTTTTTCCCAAGACTTGTCCATACAATCTTGACGTTTAACATTTAATGAAATCCATAATTTTAAATTTGTTTTTTGGTTAAATTCGACGAGTATGGTAGGTTTCACATTATATTACAATGTGAAATGTCATACAAAAATCTAATGACGTCATAACTTCCCCCACATTAAACATCGAGATGACACCCTTTCTTAAATCTTTACTTGGGTAGTAAGGAACAATCCAGCTAAAGGACATCGCTCGATCACACCTATATCGGCTTCCTATGTCGTGTGGAGCTACAACTATTATATCAAAAAACCGTGCGTTATGTCTCAACCCTTGTAAATAAGGAACTGCGCGGGAATCGCACCCGCTCTATAACATAAGTCTGAACTAGGGCTAATGCTTTAATCTTAATACTTACATAGCAGTATGGTGATCATGTCAGTTAAGGACGTCCACTGCTGGAAATAGGCCTCCCCCCAAAGACTTCCACAATGACCGGTTCTGCGCCACCCGCATCCAGCGGACACCTGCGACCCTTACCAGGTCATCAGTCCACCGTGTGGGGGGCCTGCCCACGCTACCTTCCGGTACATGGTCGCCACTCGAGAACCTTTTCGTCTCTACGGCCATCGGTTCTACATGATATGTGCCCCGCCCACTGCCTATATTGATCACTTTGGTTATGCTACGGATGGCCTCATTCCTGATGCGATCACGCAGAGTAACACGCAGCATAACCCTCTCCATTGCTCTTTGGGTGACTTTGAGCCTTATGACTTATTAGGCCCATAGTAAGCGACCACGTTTTAGTGCCATATGTCATCACTGGCAACACAGATTGGTCAAAGCCTCTCGTCTTGAGACACTGCGGAATATTGGACAAAAAATACTATGCCTTAACATCGGGAAAACAAAACGTAAAAAAAAACATTATAGTTTGATCACAGTGAAACAAAAACCAGATTAAAGAAACAGTGCGTTTGACGCAAAGACAAACAAAACAATTAACCGCGTTGTTTTGTTTTAAAATGATTCTTACCTTTTACTTTTACGTAGAATTTGGAAATTTTGCATTTTGTAATTCACGATTTTGATTTATTGAAAGTTTGTATGAATTTGATGTCCGTAATGTGACTGGCCACATAATAGCACGAAACTAGTAAATAAAATAAAAACTCTAATGCAGTTAAAATCAAAACGTATCATAGGTATAGTTAACCTTCTCTCACTTCAATTCTGATTATTAGTATAGTCAGAAACAAAGAGTTCTAAAATAAAGCCAATAAGTAAATTTACGAAGAATGGACGTGTTGTTGAGTTTTTCTCGAGAGAGCGAGGTCACCTCCTGACCGCTCCGCGCCGTGCGGAAACATCGGATGTTGATAATCTGTTACGAATGCTTGTATGCAAATTCGCGTTCAGACCAGTAAACGGTTTCTTAAACGGGGTTACTCTGATTATTGTGCGTGAAGCCGCTGAATGAATTGATCGTGCGTCAAGTTCAACAACGGTTGTTTTGCGGCTGTTTAGCTACTTATAAGAACTTATATACATGTGCAAAGCTGTACCTATAAAGTACCAATTGGTACAAAAAGTTTTAAACATTTTATATTACGACGGTGGCTATCTATCAAGCATTCGGCATTCGGCATGCCTAATGATAATCAGACATCTTAGTCTATAGATGTTTGCGACTCCAGACGAGTCACAAGGTCGTTGCTGACCCTTTATTAATTTGAGGAGCGGTTGTGTCGATATATACATAGCTAGAGAAATTCTGGTCCCTCATTCTCAATACAGCGCTTCTTCTGGAGCTTTGACGGCATTTTTCACCTCCAGCCCAGCCAGCACGATAGCTTATACCGATTACCGTCACGTTATCTGGTCGAAATGTACTAAAAAGTCAAATAAAACAAGTCGCCAGTACGCGCGGCTGAACTCGATTCTCCATACAAACGTAGTTTCGTTCTCATTTTAAAACCACCACCACCACCACCATATCAGCCCTAGGACGTCCACTGCTGGACATAGGCCTCCCCCAATTTCATGGGGGGTAAATGCCATAATCGCCACGCTTGGCATGCGGGTTGGCGATCGCAGTATCTCCACATCAATCATCATCATCATCGCAGTATGTCATTTTAAAACACCTTGCTGAAATAACATGAAACTTTGTATACACAATGGGAGCCGCCATATCTAGGTCGGAAATTAGTTTCTGTTGCTAGAAATTGTAATAGAAAAAAAAATACAGCGAGTTTTTGAGTTTTTTACGTCTTGTATGGAAACCTTAATAATCGCTGTATTTTTTCTCGATTATAATTTCAGGCAACAGAAACTAATTTCCGACTTAGATATGCCGGATCCCGTTGTGTATACAAAGTTTCATGTTATTCTAGCATGGCGTTTTAAAATGAGAGCGTAACTACGTTTGTATGGAGAACCGAGCTTACTGCGGACTCTTAAGTTACCGTGCTAGCTAGGCAGGAACACTACATACAAAAAAATGGTGGATATCAGGGTATGTTGTAGGTTTACTTCTCCAGCTGGGCAGCTCCAAAAATGAGCGAGATGAATGGCCATGTTTTTTTTACAATAAAGAGTTTTACTACTACTATTGTTAATGCCACATTAGAACCAAACACTTCTACATGAGGTTTAATAAAATTGTAAAAAGCTCACTTAATTCCGAGTTAGATGTTTCAGATCTTAATTCGCAGTCCCACGGCACGCAATCGCATTCCCAGGCCATTTGGAATAATTGTTTTGCTAATTATCGTGCTCCACCGCGGAAGTTGTCGCACGTATTAGTCGCTGGTTGCCCGCAACCTTGGCTACACACCATTGTGTCTCCCTAAGGAGACACCGGCTTACAAACTTAACTCTTTAAGAAATCTCTTTAAAATGTAACTACAGTTCCATTTCATTCCTTAATTACATTATTTTGCAGATGGGACATTTAGATAGCGCTGGGAATGAAATACTTAGTTGCGTAATTTACAAATCGTTTAAATCGTTAAGAACTGTGAATAGGTATAACGGACACTTATGTGGAATATTTTTATTACTCTAAACTCGCAGTTACTGTATTAATTCTACTATATGATAATCGATTGGTTCAGGGGTAAGTGAGCGACAAAACTTGGCATATTTAGGTAAAAGCAGTAGGTAGGTAGATATTTTGTGATAATGAACCATTTCGATTTGCTCCACATAAATCTCACTCGCATGGGTAGATTGGGAAGTGACTACTCAAAAAACAACTTGGTCAACTTGTTGTTGTTGTTCTGTTGCTGCTGTCTTCATACAATAGTAAAATTTAGTAGGCACATACACTTAATGTAATTTTGTTGCCCTGATAGTATTATTAACTCTACTATACTATTTACCTCTACTATATGTACTTACTATCTATGCAAGTATAGACACATAAAATCTACACGTATGAGAAAATAATGAATGTGCTCAAAGAATGAATAACTGGCTGGAGCGGTGTTTATGAGCTTTATTTATGACGCGTACGTGCGCTTTTTAGGCGCGCGTGCGCATAAATTCTTGTTTCTTGCTGCAGCATTCGATCATAGGTCAGGGATGGCAAAATGATGAGTATTTTTTATTTGACTACTTATTTCATTGTTTTCTTTACCATTAAAGTTTATTTATATCTCATTATATTTTGATTTACTAAGCTTAACAGTGAAAGGATTTATTTAGGCTTAATAATGTTACTGCTGACAATACAAGTATTCGAATATCAGATAATTTTGACTAAGCTGCACATTAAAGTGCAGTTGTTGTAATAAGCGATAAAAATAGAGGCAACACCCTCGCTCATTCATCATGTTTTTTTCTCTCTTTTCTTTGACACTAATGTGATTTAACCTACTAATTATTTTATGTTGTAACAATTAGGCCATAAAAAGAGTGATCACAGAAAATAAGAGTACTTTATACTGCACAATTACAATTTTGAATTTTTGTTTTTGCTCTCTTTCCCAATCATGAATGAAATAATGTGTCTCCAATGGTATGAAATTATTTTTTAACGAATTATGTAGAGTCAAAGATTATTGGTAAACTAAAGCTTTATGCAACTTGAATTTTTAATTCAATGATTAGAGGCAACCCTAGTTGCGGGTGGGGTATTATGGAGCATTCGTGCAATAATTAGCCGCGGTCGGTTCATTGAAGCCTTCACTACCATATCTAGCTACCATGAACCAGGCTAGCATGAACGCGTTTATTATGTCGGACAGAGCAAACGTCCTTTATTAGCAAGTATGTTAGTGCGAAAGGGACGATTGCCTAAGGGTGTTACCACACCAATTGATCGATCGTCGATCGATGCCATAGATCGATATCGATCGATTGGTGTGGTAAGTTTGGCCGATCGATTGGCATAGTAGTAACTGTCGATCGACGTCGACCAATTGATTAGTTTGGTAACATCCTTAATTATTTATGTTGCACGTTAACGCGATCGAGCTAGAATACTGGTCTAGACGAGCCTCGTGTGATATATCCTCTTACATCTATTACTAGAGACCAGCTGGGCCGATTTTTATGATATTTGATTTTTTGGATTTGTCTTAGCTCCGAATAGCAGAATAACTATTATAATATCGGTAAAATATACGAATAATAAAAACATTTTCGCATATATCTTGTACAGAACGGGTCAGGGACGGAACAAAGTTCGCCGGGACAACTAGTAGATAAATAAATACTGACTTATAAATTATTTATGTAGGTACCTACCAATAATATAAATAGAGTACATCCAACACTCAGGAACATATTTGTGCTCATCACGCAAATAAATGCCCTGATCGGGATTCGAACCCGGAACATCCGGCTTCATAGGCAGGGTCACTACCAACTAAGCCAAATAGGTCGTGTAATTCTTATACATATTTGCCCTCTGGACCCAATCATCGGTTAAGAATTAGAACCATTCATTTTACATAGGTACCTACCTATAGGTACTTAGGCTACTTATTTAGGTATACTATACATACATATATAGGTATTTAGACCACTCTGTTTTCTAATAAACCTACCAGCCCGCTCGGTGAAACTACTCGTGTTTATTTCGGTAACATTACCAAATTGGACATCTACGCTTTCCCGCGCTGATATCAAAACGAATCTTTTTGTTACTTTTTGCCTGCGTTTAACACAAATCCGTCAAGCGTGAAATTTAATTTATAATGGCTTCAATCACGTATCTTTAATGCTTAGGCAGGTCAAGACGGATTTTACGGTGTGCATACTACTCTTACTTTAATAGTCGTCATAAAACCGCAGTTTAAGCCCTTAACGAGCGGTTGGAAAATTGGCCCGAAGATTTTGTTCTTTGTAAATTGAGGACACAGTCCTAATGACCATTCTTCTCTTCCTTCTTCAATATACTATTACTTAAATAATTAATACATTTAATGGGTGCTCGTCTATTACTTTGAAATTTTCGTCTCCCAATCAAGTATGCACGTTTGTGAATAAATAAAATTACTTGTTAACTAGTATTTCTTTACATGTAAATAAATTCTACTTCCAGAGGGCCTACCGCGAACTTCGAAAATCGAACTTCGTGTCATGCCGCCCCTTTCACTCTCGTGTTATACACTATATGACGCCCGCAGACGAGGAGAAGATCATGTTGTCAAAAAGGCTCTGAATATACCTAACCATGCCAGAACAAGAAGACCCCTACCACCTGGTGGACTAAAGCGCTAAAACAGATTGACCAGGATGTCCAGGATAAACTAACTTTGCAGAAAACCCAGAACAGAGCTCTCTGGTGCAGATTTACAAGGAGACACGTCTCCAGATAAACTGGGAAGAGGGTTGGACAAAGAAAGACTCGTTAACTGTATACGAAAAAAACCGTATGTAGTATGTATGTTCCCCGATAACTCTTGACCACGTTGGCCGATTTTGATAATTCTTTTTTTGTTTCAAAGCAGGTACTCTGGCATTGGTCCCATATAAATTTGGTGAATGTCTGATGATGGGATCTAGGAGGAATCGAGGGAACTCCTCGAATTTGATAGGCACGTATATGCCGATTTCGGTATTTTCTGTAGGTAACCAAGCATTGGCTCACGGAAGCCACAAATTGTGGCATAGCAAGTACAAAATTGGAGTCAGTTTTTTTTTGTATATTATATTTTACGAGTACCTAATGTTTGATCTGCGATCTTTAGGCAGTTAGTTTTAAATTACCTGTTTAAATTACAACGTTCCCGAGGATAGACTTTATATGATCAATAGATTTTAAAAACACGTGTGATTTGATTCCTACATGTTTTTATATAAAATTTCGATTAACTTAATATGATCATAGAAATAACATTTCTATTCTAAATATTAAGTAGAAATATGATACCTATAGTCATATCATAAGTTAGTCGGAATTATATTTTACATTTACAGCTTAAGTGCATACTTATTGAAAAGTAATTAATTGTTTTATAGAAGCTCGATCGATCGATCGAGGGGGTTGATCGAGCGAGCGAAGCGAGTGAAACGTCCCTGTTTCAGTTTGGGCAAAACTGCTTTCGCATGTCTGGCATATTTTCGGATGTTCTCCTCTACAGGTAGCATTTCTCAATCGATCCTAGTGAAATTTTGTGAGCAGGGTACGATAATTACCGGCTCGCGAGAGAGAGCGAGATTGACAGCTCACAGAGCCACTATAGTTTATTTTAGTTACCACCACCACCAACATATCAGCCGAAGGGCGTCCACTGCTGGACAATGGGAGTCCATTTTCATGGGAGGTTATTGCCATAATCGCAACGCTTGGCATGCGGGTTGGTGATCGCAGTATCTCCACCGCACTCCAGGGATGCTGCTGCCCATCCCACGGTGGTCTTGGTCGTAGTTTTTGGATATACCCGGGTCCCGGGTGTGTTAGTTAATATACATATAAAACAATTTTAACTATTAATATCATTTCTGTACATTATAATGCATTCAACTATCAATTTAATTTATTAAATAAAATAACTTTCGCCGACCTAGCCTACGAAGCCGTGGTCCTGGGTTCGATTCCGGGAATTTATTTTTGTGATGAGCACGAATAATTGTTCCTGGATATTTTCTATGTATACCATCAAAAATATAAATGTTTAATATTAAAAATGTATGGAAGTCGAATTCGCTGACAAAAGAATTGAGATCGAAATGGGTGCCAAGTACCCTACATTATACTGATATTTATTTATTAAGAACATAACATTCTAAAATAAATTAAAAACACAAATAATAAAGTGTAACTTCTAAAAATTGAACACCCGAATTGTTTACACAAAGTAGATAGCTTGGGATATACCTAATTAGGTAAGCTCAAAATTAGACTCGGCTAGTTTTAGGGTCCCGTACCCAAAGGGTAAAACGGGATTACGGGACCCTATTACTTAGACTCCGCTGTCCATCAGTCCATAAAGGCCGAGCCACACCGAATTGGCGTGCACGCGTGCTACGCACGCAAGCGGTTTGTCATCTACTATGACATTTCATACGATACAACGCGCACGCCACGCACACGCGCACACGCACGTGCTGCGCACGCATTCGGTGTGTCTCGGCTTTGAGTCTGTCTGTCTTACTATCCGTCTGTCACGAGGCTGTATCTCATGAACCATGATAGTTAAACAGTTGAATATTTTCACAGATGATGTATTTTTGTTGCCGCCATAACAACAAATACTAAAAAACTGAATGAAATAAACATTTAAGGGGGCTCCCATACAACAAACGTGTTTTTCCCCCGTTTTTATAGATAATGGTACGGAAACCTTTGAATTCGCACTTGGCAGGTTTTTTGGTTACCAGCGACCCGATTTTTGTAAGTAAGATTTTACCGTATTATATAAATACAGTAACATGAGTATAACATAACGTAGATAAGTTGATTAGCCAAATGTAACTTGTAAGTTAACTTGTATGTTGTGTTGATGACTACATAAAACAATAAGTTACAAACGGAAATAAAAGGATGTCTTATAAGTCATCAATAAAATTAATACTTTGAAAGAAAAATATTTTAATTGAGTGACCCCGAACCGGGCACTCCAATTTAATGACAATTCTTATATTATATAGCTGCGTATACTGAAAAATAACAGTCATCGACGCTGACCCATAAGGACATTTAAGTCCAATTTTAGTCTTCGGAATAACTGTAGGTAGATATGATAGCCACTACTTACTTTGTTCCTGCACTATCAACTACAGAAAATTCAAATTACAACGTGAGGTTTTAAACGTTCCAGTGCTTGTCACTGACACGATAATAACAAATTCAATCTTAATAATATTGTTGTCGTTGTTGACATTTTCATTTCAAAGTTCAATATCTCAAAAATGGCTAAACCGATTTTGATAAAACATGTCTGAGCCATAACCGAAAAACCTGCTATCAAATAAATAAACGCAATTCAAATCGGTTCACCTGTTTAAGCACTACGATGCCACAGACAGACACACACATACACATATATACGATACACATGTTAAACTTATAACACCCCTCTTATGCGTACCGCGTAGGGGGTTAAAAATAGAGGTGAGCAAAAAGGTGTCAACTATGCATGTATGTATACGGTAGTGTGCCAAACATTGCGATGCTTCAATCTGATTAAGTATAACCCGTTTATCGTTAGCAGTGATCGTAACTTTTGTAGCATTTTCGATGCAGCGTACTGATGTTAACGGAAAATAAATGATTTAAATCTTTATGATTCACTAGCTGTTGCCCGCGACTTCGTCCGCGTCTTCGCTCCTATTGGTCGCTGCGTTATTTTATATAGCCTAAAGCCTTCCTCGATAAATGGACTATCCGACACAAAAATAATTTTTCAATTCAAACCAGTAGTTCCTGAGATTAGCGCGTTCAAACAAACAAACAAACTCTTCAGCTTTATAATATTAATATATAGTATAGATTAGCGTCAATAACGTTAATATTAACCTTAACTAAATGTTTAATTTGTATTTGTCCGTACCAACTCCGTTAACACCACTGCACCGAAAATGCTACAAAAGTTAATTACGATCACTGATCGTTAGTAGACCTAAACCGCCAGGTTAGATCATTCTTTAAACATGATAACAAAAACAATATGTACCATCAAGAGCAGCACGAGAGCGCAGTCGCCGGCGCTCGTCATGCTTGCGGTCGGCCACAGTCGAGCGCGGAGCCAACCGTTAATGCTATCTGCCCCGATTACCCTGATGCTAGTGAAAAAAAACCTTCAATACCAGTACTATCAAAGCCTAGTAACGGTCACTTTAATTATTAAAACAATTTGTTGATTTTATCACTGCGACACTGTATTTATATCTCGAGTATCTCGAGCACTGCGTTCGCGCGTGCGGCGAATGTCCGCGTGCGGTGGACGGTAGCTAGACGCAGCTCGCGTGGTGCGCAGCGAGTTCTCAAGACGGGACTGCGCCGTGCGCGCTCGGCTTGCCCGCTTGACGATGGTGGAACAGTTACCCAGCCGGGGAGGGCACCTGTTCACTACCTTACCTATCATTCTCACGACACGATCACCGATCCGCCTCGCAATTCGGCAATCTCGTGATCTACATAGTTGATTGGCATCGGATTAGGGGAATTGGGCTCTATCGTCGGCAGACGTTCAGGACCGTGACATTCGCGTGGAGAAATCGCGGATTTCAGATGAGTGGCAGGTCGAAGCTGGGCCGGCCGCGATCGGGTCATTGATGTTATGTTTGGGTCGCAATCTCTTCATCGATAACTCGCATTGCAGGAAGCGATCGCATGGTAAGATAAACTAAATAGCTTTATTCTATGGGCTCATTCAGTTTATCGAATCACTTCAAAATTAGATACTTCGTAGAAAGTCAATCAACTCATAGATATCTACAGATATAACTAAGTACATACTTAAGTTATAAGTTGTCGTATTGTGCTGATGGCAAACCACAAAGGTTGGGCTCCGAATGCTGCGTATACAAGTTTAAATTAAATCAATCTTCCGGTTACACATACTCAGGTACAAATTTAGGGGTCGAATTAAACGAAATGGCTTTTAAAGGAGCTTACAGGGGAAATACAAAATGTTTTGAGGATGTACAATGCGCATTGATTCGTGGCTGTACGAAAGTATAGCGATAAATATCAATGATACAATTTCTAGATAAAATGAAATTACTGATCATTTTCATTTCATTTATGTATGCTTCACATGCTACTTGAGCAAAAAAAACAAAAGTAGAATTATTTTATTTATCAATCATTAATATGGGACAATTATGGGTTATTAATTGTAATATAACTTATGTAATTAGGGTATTACTTCGTAGACTATATCATTTAACGTCTGGTATACTTTCACCTTTTTAACCGACTTCAAGATTTCAATAGAGGAGTTTTTTTTAATGTTTGTTACTCCATAACTCCGTCATTTCAAAACCGATTTGGAAAATCCTTTTTTTGATTGTAAGTATATATATCCAAGTTGGTCCCATTTTTGTCAAAACCCAGTTCTGATGATGGGATCCATGAGTAATTGAGGGAACTCCTCAAATCTTTAAGGCAAACATATAGTGATTTTTGTGTTTTTATCAACAAGTCAAGCATTTGCATCCAAAAATGTGACATTGGATTGTTTTATTATTTATATCTAGGATCACCAACAGTGGCAACAACAATCATTAACATTGAAACAAAATAACATACGGTTTAAATTTAATTGCGCCACCAATTACAGGTGAACAGTGTCATGGTTTATATCAAGCTGCTGGTCTGCATTGTTGCTCAATTGATTGTATAGGCGCGACATACGGGGAACCGGCGAATGAGAACCTAGTTTGGTACGGCTGAATCGTATGCTAAATAAGGGACAGGGATAACGTGGAACACGGTTGGGCACTTTGAGCGCAAACATTCTGAGTAGACTCGGGCAGTCTATCCTGTTATTCAGTGTTTTATACAGAAACGTCATATCCAACATATCTCTCCTGTTTTTAAGAGACATCATACGGAAGTACTTAAGCCTGTCTTCATACGACGTAACTCTATTGGATATTCTGCAGCGGTATGCCAGGTGTTTGGTTAGTTAGACGCTTCTGTACGCGTTCAATCCTATCGATATGGATTTTGTACGATGGTGTCCATACCACACTACCATATTCGAGCTTACTTCGAACGAAGCAGTTGAAGAGATTTGTAAGTGTTGAATGTTTTTTGAACGCTTTTCCACATCTAAGTACGAATCCCAGTGCTCTAAACGCCGCATCTATCACGCCGTCTATGTGTTTACTGAACCGTAATTTGCTATCCAGAGTAACAACAAGGTCTCTTATCGCGTCCAACTCCTTTAATGGTTGATCCATGATTTCGTACCTGGTTCGGGGCTCATTACGTTTTCTGTGGAATTTTATGTGATTGCATTTTGCTGGATTCAGACACATTTTGTTGTTTGTACACGGATGAAGTGGAACTGCTGATGATGATCAGAACAGAACTCTTCAACGACGAAAAGTTCACGTTTGGTCATTTGTCCTCCTAGCTGTGTTTGTTAAGCAAGTTCTATTTTCACGATTGATTTTTGTCATGCTCGAGTTCTGATGGTGGGATCCATTAGGAATCGAGGGAACTCCTCAAATGTGAACGGCACACAAATAGTGATTTTAGTATTTTCATGAACTAATCAAGCATTTTCATTCAAAAAAGTGACATTTGATGAAGTGGAACTGCTGATGATGATCAGAACGGAACTCTTCAACGACGCGTAGTTCACGTTTGGCGATTTGTTCTCTTCGTTTTGTTTGTCAAGCAAGCAAGGTTTTTCATGATTCCATGAGGAATTGAGGGTACTTAGTCTTCTACCATTATAAACATACTTCTAGCCATTTTTATTTTATTGTATGGAATCTAAGAGTGCACCATCAAAGTATAATAATCTTTCACCGGGCTCCCGCAATGAACTCGGTTTTTTTTTCTTAAAAATTATATTCTTACAACTAATCTACTTGTAGTAAACCCCAATCTTAAAATGAATTCTTCAATTTCGTTTGATTGGTTCAAGACTAATGGGCAATATTTCATGCAGCAGGTGTGCCTTCGGCAGCTGCGGCTAGCGGAGCGGGACTGTGACCGACCGGCTCGTGAACTTGCCAGGTTTTTAAAAGCACTTTAACTAGAGTGAAAACTGGGATTTAATTGAAGTACTACTTAAAAGATTGCTTTACCTACAGCGGTACTTTTGTTTTATTGTTAATGTTTAATTGACTAAGAAGAAAGTAATATATTTAATCAAACACCGAAAACACTAAACAGGACATTGCAATAAAAAACTAAATCTCAAAACGCATAGAGCGGACGGAGGTGGTTTTGCATTTTTGATCTTTCCGACCCTGTAAGCTGTAGACTGTCGATTATTGCTTCATATATTCCACACGCCGCCTCCGCTATACCGCGCTACCGAATACCGCGTAGTTTTTTGGTGCGACGTCTCCCGGACTGCTTTTTCTTCACCGCAAAATCGCCTCCGCCTCGCAACGAACGCTGTGCCGACCTCTGTGCGTTTCAAACTTTAGAGCTACCTATAAATAAAAATATCTAACCTAAATAAAGTCTAAATCAGTACCGATGGGTAGTGTGCCCAGAAGGCTGGCCGCTTTGCCTTGCTGTAAAGCGACACTAATACGTTGTGCAAATTATTATTGGCCATCCCTCTGGATACCTGTGCCTTCAATTAGGCGCTCCGCTAAATCTTTGTTTGCTAAGATAGAGATAATTTAACACTAATTAGCGCTTAGCGTTGGCGATTTCTGTGCTTTAAAGTACAACATAGTAAACTATTCAGGTGAACGTAAGAACTTACACCATGTTGCTATTTTGGAATGCGATAGTTGGTAATAAAATGTACATAAAGCACCGACGTAAACTGTAGCCCGAGAATTCATCATTAAATCTTTACTGGCAGTAAAAATAATACGGTGGTACATCGAGTTATATACCTATGACCTTTAAGTACATAGGATGGGTAATATTAACGTGACGTGTAACGGGAAATTATATACAGGGTGTGGCTTGTAATAGGAGCAAAACATTAAACGGTACACTATTGAGCTCTCCAGCAATTATTCCCAAATGGTTCCAATTGAAAAAAAAAAATTTTGTTTTGAATTTTTTTATGCTAATATAGCTTATGTGTACTTATAGATACTTTTTTTACTCTACTGAAGTAATATTAAAAACTATTTATTTTAAAAACACTGAAAATTGATAAAAGAAAATGAAAAAATCCCGAAAATATCATTTTTAACCAAAAATCCAACCACGATTATGAGTTATAACTAGATGCTACCTCAAAATCAGCAGTGACTGCCGCGCCGCGCTATAATCACGTGGTGCCAAGATCCATTATTTGGAGGTCATAACTTTAAATCAAATTTTTTCTCCCAATTCAAAAAATATATAATTTTTTTTGGACACAAGAGGTTACTGCGGATGCTCTGAGGAAGCGTCCTTTAAATTTTTTGCTCCTATTACAGGCCACATCCTGTATGATATGTCTAGTCTGCGTAGGATAGCAAAATGTGTACCTAAATTGGCCAAAAAAAATTATATCAGTCAGATATGGAATTGCTCCAGGCTAACAATGCCATATCTATATCAAATTTCAACATTTTATGTCAAGCGGTCTTCGTGAAAACGGCATTTGAAAGACGGACATATACCGAGTGATCGGTACGGAGCATTAAATCGGGTTTTCGCAAAATTTCTATAGGTATATGGTAAAATAGTGATTTATGTTACGCCCCGTTTTAGTGAAAAAAAAGTTTGACATCAAGGGTTTTCGCGAAACAACTAAATTAGTTTAGTGGAATGAGCAATATTTTTGGTACTACGTCCGTGGCAAATAAGCTTGCTACCTTGAGCGGCTTGCCTGATGGTGACGCTTTCAGCTCACAAGAACCACAAGCGCGTTGCGGACCCTTTATTAACATGAGAATTCATTTTTAAAGTTCCGTACCTCGAAAGGAAAAAACGGAACCACCCTTATAGGATCACTTTGTTGTCCATCCGTCCGTCTGTCAAGACCCCTTTTCTCAGGACCGCGTAATGGTATCAAGCTGGAATTTTATATCAAATACTCAGGTCTACTGTCCCTTGGAGCTATAAAAAAATCAAACTTCTAAGCAAACGCAATCAAAAGATACAGCCGTTTATGCCGCAAATTTTCGACACTCGCAAGGAAATCAAAACCTAAAGGGTACTTCCCGTGAACTCAGACTCTTTAAATTTGGTACGAAGCAACGTCTTATAGCACAGATAAAGGAAAAATTGCGAAAACCGTAAATTTTTAGTTACATCATATAATAAAAATCTTTTTTACGGAGCGCGAGTCCGACTCGCACTTAACCGGTTTTTAGGGTTGCGTAGCCAAAATGGTGAAAACGGAACCCCTATTTTCTTTTCCTATTTAGTTTCGTCATGTCTGGGCGTCCATGCGTTCGTCCATCTGTCCGTATGTCACAGCCGATTTACTCAGAGGCTATAAGCACTACAATTATGAAATTTGGTAGGAAGGAGTATTCTATGAACCCCTACAGAAAAATTATGTGAAGTTATGAAAAAATATTAAATTAGGGGGGGGGGGCATACATATAACCAGGAGAAGAAAAGAAAAAAAAACAATGTACATTAAATGAATGTTCAATGTACACTTGTACAGAGCAATCCCATTTTATGCATCGCGTGTAAGTGTGTGTTCCCCTCTCATTGAATCAAAGCATCATGAAGTTGAAAATTTCAAAAAATTGAGGGGGTACATTTATGGTTTTAAATGTGGACTAGCAGGCGTCGGTACGGAACCCTTCTTGCGCGTGATCCGACACGCACTTGGCTTGTTTTTGATAGCTAGAAACATTTTACTATACATTTTCCACGGTTTGAATCCACGGTTATTTACTTAAGTACATTGGTACTATCCGCCAGCGTGTCGACGTGACGAGGTACCTATTTCCGCTTTTAGCGTGAAAAGAGTACCTAATGTTTACGCTAAAAACCAAACTTTCATGAAACATCTGGTTTTTTTTCGCTAAAATACGGATTTCGCTAGCTTACGCCGACATATTAATACAGTTGGTACGCGTACCTACATCATGCAACGAATCCCGGGTCTTAGAGGTTCAGTCGGTACTCAAAAAAGATTAACAAAAAAACGGAAAAAGGAGAAAGTGTAAAAATCATGCGTCATAACTTTTTGTTTTTATTGAATTTCCAACAAAAACAAAAAAGTTAATGAAACAAATAAGTAAGTTTCACTTGTTCGCTATTTATTGATTGATTCCCGTATGAAAACTCACCAACAAAGTTGCACGTAATTAGTCTGGTGCGATAAGCGCGATAAGTGAGACCATTTTCATTTGACCCTGTTTCAACCCGCACTTCGAGTACCAATAACCAAGTTCAAAATTGAAGAATAAATCCGAAAGGGACAAGTAGCTTTTACTGGCATTAAACCTTTTTCGGAGGCTTTATATGAAGGGTCCACGGAAAGAACATGTCTATTTCTTTAAAATTTCAAAGCCAGTTTGCACCTTATGTCTTTATAGGTTAGGTTCCTTTTTGTTCTGAAATTTAAATGGACTAGACATGTTTTTTCCGTGGACCCAGATAAATGTCCCAACGCTACGGGTTCACACGTATAGGATTATTTTCGAATGCACTTCACAGCGTTCTCTATTTACTCGTAAATTATCACCAAGAACTACTAAATTACTACCAATATAAAACGGCTAGCCTGCAGACGATTCTGTACGTTAGTATATATCTTCTTTGATTCTGTTGAAAAAGACAAGTGTGAACCGATAGTACAGGGTATTTTTAATCTTATGTCATGATGACAGAGGTGATCAATAGGTGTCATCTATTGGGCATTGAGGTGTCGAGCATTGGCACGTTTACTTTGCCTACTGTTTGATAAACAAAAATATCTTAACTTTAGAATGACATTAGATTAACATTGCCACTTTTCGGCTACGAGCCAAAAAAGAAATTAATAAACTATATCACAGCCCCATTCTATTCACCTACCATAGATTACTTACTGTAACGAGGCGGTGAGAGTGGGACGTGCAGGTGGGGGTGTCACTTGGAAGCTGTCATAACCCCTCAAAAGTTACTTATTTACTACGTATCACATGTGCTCATCTCATCAGCGTCACAAGACGCTTATTAAGCAAATTCGATCTCTTTCCTATAAATTAAGAAAAAAATAGATCCCAATAACAATTCATATGTCTTCTATACTATTCTCTCAGACCAAGTAAAAAATATAGACGGAGCGTCACGAACAATCTAGTGAAGCCATCAAAACCAAGCCCAATAAGTAAATACACGTTCACTCACACATATCAAACCAAAACCAAGCCCAGAACTCTAAACGTCAAAAACCATCACTAAAAATATGGTCTCCTGCGTCATTAAAGGACGCAAAAATAACGTCAGGACTTCTAGCAGTAAATCAAATAATATAACTTTTCATTTGTAAGTGTTGAACTAATATCTTAAAACACTATTTCGAAAATAAATTTTGCTTTGCTTGGAACACAAAACCTCGACATTCACTTGACGTTGATTGACGTAACATAAAGCACGTGTGATACCAGAGTATAATTTGTAGTCACCCCAACCGGAGGGAGCCGTATGAACAAGGTCTACGCCTTCATTTTATTAATCTCAAAAAAGAAGTGTGCATTTAAATTTTCATGTAGTATAGTCAAAGACTTTAATTTGTGACCCGCTTAAGGTTGACAGTCCTGTCATATTGAATAGAAATTCAAAGATTTTTATTACAAATTGAGCGCGACTGTACAACATGCAGTTTCAACAGTTCAATTCTGTTACCAACTCAGATCATAGAAAGAAATAAATGTGAAACGGGGGCGTGGCGCATGTCACCGCGACATGGTCAAAAAGAAGTTTAAGTGATAACATATGAAAAAGCGTTATATTTTCTGCGAGCTGTACTTATACATTGAACGTTTTGTACAATAATCACCCCGTACCGCGCTAAGCCACGGCGCAATGTATCATGCCGGGGGTTCAAAATATGATGCCGAGTGTCCCATTCTATGTAGTGACTAACGGTTATTAGACTACACATTATGTGAAGTGACTAATTCATCGTCATCATTATATAGCTATATATATAGCCTACCCTGATTTTATTGTGCCCTCTACAAATGAAATAGAGAACTAAACGAATTACCCCATCTATAGGGACTTTTCCATTCCAGTAGAAACACTGATACGCACACATCTTTAAAAAGGTGGCTTCACTAGGTTGTTCGAGACGCTCCGTCTATATTTTTTACTTGGTCTGAGACTATTCTATGATCTAATCAAACACATATAAATGGGACTTTGTTAACGTCCAGCCAAGGAATTTAATTCCCTACCCATTTCGTAAACTATTTCTTTGCATTTCTAAACAGTTTGACAGGATTCACAACCTTAAGTGCATCACAAATTAAATTACCTGACGTACATACGCATACATAAACTACTCGTTTGTACCAGTCCAATATGCCAGAGGACAGACCTCCAGGATGCTGTCACGGAAGCGCCAGTATGCTGACAGTCAGTCAGGCCACACTGGCTGCGTCCGCGTCTGACACGCGTCAAAATGTCTCCGATTGTGTGCTTTGTGCTGCTTTTGACGCAAGAAAGCATGACCGTGTGTATTCAAAGTTCGTTGCAATTGCTGGGCATTCTTAAAAGGGATATGTACATACTGTTCATAACGATAAGCACATTTCCACATAAAAAATATTAAGTTTGCTTGCTGATTAGGTACCTACACCTACACGCAGTTTTTATTGTACTATATTGACCGCTCACAGTGAAGTTAAATGTATCGTAGGTGTAGGTATGTATGTACTGGCAAAATATAAAGAAAGTCTAACGTAGTTTATTTGACGGATTAATCTTGATAAAATAAGCCTTATATATCGATTGAAATTTCATGACAGGGTTTCAATAAGGTTCACCTCTTGAAATGTTCCAATGTGATTGGTATGAAGAACAAATATGCACATAAATCTCTTGGATCAATTTTAGCAAGTTGGTACTACCTATTCTTTAATTATATTTCAATTTCAAAATCAGCTTTCAAGTTAGCTATCGGTGAAGGTTTACCTTAGTATTCTTCGGTTAGACGCAGCTAACTACTGAGCGATGTAGTCTCGAGACAGAATACAATCTAGATAGTCGGCGCGAAGATAATTAACGGCAACGCGCTTACCGACAGACTTTTTTTCCGCTCCGCAGCATTATTCTAGCGTAATCTAGCGCTTCATCAATTCCCGATTAAATGATCATTAGGTACAAACTCAATGTAGACACAAAAATTTAAAAAAAATGTAGAGGTATAGGTATACCTATAGTTATAGGATAACATAACATGAATTTTTTTATGAGTCAGTTCAAAAGCCAAACAAAGTTAACTGACAGCAAAATGAATATCGCCCCCAATTATACAGAGTGTGGCTTATAATAGGAGCAAAAAATTTAATGGTACACTATTGAGCTCTCCAGCAATTATTTCCAAATGGTTTTAATTGAAAACAATTTTTTTTTTTGGAATTTTGTTTTCACTAAAGTAACTTATATGTACTTTTTTACTCTACTAGAGCTATATTAATAACTATTTATTTAAAAATCACAAAAAAAAAATAAACAATCCCAAAAATATCATTTTCAACCGAAAATGCGACAGCGATTATGAGTCATAACTTGAAGCAACCTCAAAATCAGCATTGATTGCCGCGCTATAATCTCTGGGTGCCAAGATCCATTACTTGGAAGTCATAACGTTAGATTAAAATTTCACCCAATTGAAAAAAAATATATTTTTTTTTGGACAGAAGAGGTTACTGTAGATGCTCTTAGGAAGCGTCCTTTAAATTTATTGCTCCTATTACAGGCACACGGCCAAGTTTAATTAAAACCAATACAGCAATAGTACAGCCGATGTTAAGATTTAGTGTTCAGGTTCTTTATTGTATTCATGTTGTAACAATATTATATAGGTATTAAAATTAGGTTTAGCTCTAAACATGAGCTCTTTCGAGCACAACAATATTCAAACTTAACTAATAAAAATAGGTAATTAATCATTATTCATTATTATTAAATTAATATAGTAATTAATTTAAATTGTTATAAACTAATCATTACACAAGATTTTATACAGTGTGTATAAAATCTTATACGGGCGTATATTGTAATGGAGATTAAGATTGGACCTAGGGAACCTATTTACATTAATTTCTTAAGGAAATTAGAATTCTTTTTCTTTCATACTTAATAATTAAGCACGTAATGTATTGCATCCATAATAATTAACGTACCGATGCGTCATGTCAGTATTTAAATTAGTTTGCTTTATTAGTTAAGTCAATTTATACGGGCGTATATTGTAATGGAGATTAAGATTGGACCTTCGGAACCTATTTACATTAATTTCTTTAGGAAATTAGGATTCATTTTCTTTCATACTTAATAATTAAGGACGTAATGTATTGCATCCATAATAATTAACGTACCGATGCGTCATGTCAGTATTTAAATTAGTTTGCTTTATTCATTAAGTCAAGTTGCTAAGTCCTGATTGTTCCTATCAAACGAAAAACATCATGGGAAAAAGACAGTTTAAGTTATAACACATAAAGTAAACAAACTTGTTATGTCAAAATAAGTTGGACTGCGTACGTAGCTGCTCGGTCGGATTTAAAAAAAATCGTGACACCAAATTAATAACACTATTTATCCAAATTATTATCCTATATGAGTTGTATTAATTGATACTGTAGGTGGAAAAAGTATACGCCCGTATAAAATTTACACGCTGTATACATTAATGAGTTATCAATACGTCCATATACTTAAATTGTATTCTGGCATGTCTAAAGTTAAAGTAAATTAATAAAAGTATAGGTAGTAGGTTAAATTATCATTTAAAAAATCGCTTATTGAACAGTAAGCCTTTTCTAACAAAAATCGACTCAAATCTTTTTTAAATTGCAGGCTATTTTGTCTTTCTTTAATATTATTTGGAAGTTTATTAAAAATTCCCTTCCATCGATCCCAATACAGCGAGAATTGAAACCGGGCGGCCCCCTTAAATATTTTTCAAGTACCTTGCAGTTTTCTTTGAAAGGAGGTATTTGTGGTTGGAAATAAGAGGTTGCCAAAACTCCGCTTTGCCGCCTAAGATCTGAGCTCAGAACTGAGCTTGGCAAGCCTTGGACCGAAAATGAACAGTGCAAAGACTCAGATAATGACCATAAGGACGAAAAAGTTACAATTTGTGCTTTTCCAATGATCTATGGGGCTCGTTGAGCTCAAAAACACGCATAGCTGTTGTCCATGGGCATAAAACTGAACGGCTCAAATGAAATTGGGCTGGTCTCGATGGGTTAATATAACCACCAAGTGGATGTTGCAATGGCGACGCAGACGGGGCAGGCGAAGACTTAGATGGAGGAATGCCATAACACGCCATCCACGGAAATTGGCTGGAACAAGCACTGATACGCGAGTCATGGCAATCAAGATAAGCCAATTGTAATACCAGTTACTCGTGGAGTTCGAGTCAGTAGAGTTGGCTTTTTGCATCAAGATATAATAATAATAAGCTTGTGGCGAGCTGACGGTGAGTGGCGACACCGCGGACAGGGGTGTCGCCACTCACCGTCAATTAAGGCAAGCACAGAGGCGAGGGCCAGATGGAAAGGGCCCTCTGGCCCTCGCCTCTGTGCTTGCCTTAATTGGCCGGCCAGAGTGGAGTCGCAAGAGCGAGACCTATGCTCCAGGTTGGAAGTGTAAAATGTCATAACGCCGGCGGCCTGCTGATCGGATTACCGGGATCTGGCTACCGCAGACTCACCTCTCGACAACCTTACAGCCGCTCAAAGAGATGTTGCCCCACTGTCGCACTGTGCGTGCGACTGTTATGTGGGGCCCACTCAGCGAGCTGGCGAGTCACCGCCTGCCTTTTACAATATTGAGACTGATTGTCACGGCAGGTGTCCGCTAGTCTCCTCCAATAGCCCATTATCCAGCCCATCCAACATTCAACATAATAGCCCATGACCTTAGTTTCCATCGCAGCACAGAGATGCACTGCAATAGTCTTTGCACCTGGCGGGGACCATCTCTGGATGTATCATATTGTGCGTTCGGGGATGATATCCGCCATGTGTATCCCTTTGCTTTTAGATTAAATTGTTTAAAAGGGCCTCTGCGCTGTTGGCTTCGGTCCCACGAATGCCTTCCAAATGTCCGGGACCCCATGGTCCCGAGATAAGGAAAAGACATACAAATATAATAATACATACTATAATTACTATGCTATATTACTTTACTATATATTATATTATATATCCAAACTATAAAATTATAAATGCGAAAGTCACCCGTCTGTCTGTCTGTATGTTACCTCTTCACGCTGAAACCGCTAAACTGATTTAGATGAAATTTTGCATAGCGATAGTTTGAGCCCCGGGAAAGGGCATAGGATAGTTTTTATTCCGAAAATCGTTAATTAGGGGGTGAAAAGAGGTAAAAGTTTGTATGGACGCGTACATCAATTTTATAGCAATTATTTCCATAATATTGTTTGCTAAAAGTGTAAACCCGCTAAAACCATTTCTTACAATATTTTTTTTGTTTTTACCACCTTTATATAGCAAAAAAGATGCATCGTCTGAGAAAAACAGCTACTGCCACTACTGCCAGTTATTTTTACAAATTGCTTAAATCACGTGATTAGTAAAACAGTACTCTCCACGAGTTTAAAAGTTATCGGCTTGTAATATTTTCGTAAGAATTGTGATCGCCTAGATGTGTGTTCTCGCAAAAGATAACTTTGTTTGGTGTTTTTGGTGTAAACGAAGAAGTATTAACATCGCAAAGGTATGTACTATTATTGTTTTTTATTATTATTTCGTGGCTTTTGAGCTGTAAATCCAATACAATCATTGTGTTGCGGTTAGGTTAACCCCTTATCCAAATTAATGAGAGTTTTTATTCTTAGGTACTATCGCGATAAACGTACTTAGCAGGTATTTTTCATATTCTCAAAAAGAATTTTGTTTCGAAACGAGGGTCTTTGACCAGTGTGTGTTGGTTGCCAGTGATGACATAACGGGCACTGAAACGTGGCTTACTATGGGCCTCATAAGAGGGTTTAAAGTCAACAAAAGAGCAATGGAGAGGGCTATGCTGGGAGTATCTCAACGTGATCGCATCAGAAATGAAGCCATCCGCAGTAGAACCCAATTATCTGACATAGCCCTCCAAATCGCTATACTTAAGTGGCAGTGGGCGGGGCACATTGCGCGTAGAACCGATGGCCATTAGGGCGGAAAGGTTCTTGAGTGGCGACCACTTAACGGAAGGCGCAGCGTGGGTAGACCCCACACAAGATAGACTGATGACCTGGTGAAAGTCGCTGTAGTCCGCTGGATGCGGGTGGCGCAGGACCGGGCATTGTGGCACTCTATGGGGGAGGCCTACGTCCAATTACACATTTTGCCGTTGCCATGCCGTATGTACATGACATACAAAAAGTGTGCATACTTGTAAAAGATCGCCCTTATTTATTCAAAATAAGATCGGAAGTCTACACAATGAACCAGAGAGCACAATATCAAAATCTACTTCATCAGCCTCGATGTCGATCAGCTATATATAAAAAAATGCTTACAATATGTGTATAGTTTTTATAATAGCTTACTGAATAATATAAAAAATATGAAGTGTACCGATTTTAGGAGGAATTTAAATAACTATTTATTAGTAAATTGTTTTTATAGCGTTAAGAAATTCATAGAATATAATAAGCAGCATGGAAATTTCAAGTAAAATATTGTATAGTATAAATATTATAAAGTTTAAATAGTTAATGTATTATTTGCATGTCGTTTAATTACGATAGAGTACTGTACTAAATTTCACAATAACATCCTGTACGAGTAATTAGAAATAAGTATTCTTGCAAATACATTATTATTATTGTATGTCTTTTCCGCTCACGGGACAATGGTTTCCCGGATCTTTGGAAGGCGTGCGCGGAGTTGAAGTACCGAGGTACCGAAGGCCCTTTTGACAATTTAATGAAATGCAAGGGGTACACCAAGCGGATACTGTCCCGGCCCATGTCATGGGACGCACACAGAGACACCACCCGCCAAGGTGCACAGGGATATTGTTGGTTGATGGAATCTAAATGAACCGGGTTATTTGGTGAGGATGATGGACTAATGACTGGGCTATTGGGTGAGACATCGGACGCCTGTCTAATAAAACAGTCTCACATTTTATTTCCGGCAGGCGGTGACTCACTACCTGCTAAGATGGGTCCCTATTAATAGCGACATATGACAATAGCCTAGAGGCAACACCGGTCAGAGAGCTGGAGGGGTAGAGAGGTGGCACTGGACTTTCAACATATAGCCAACTCGCCACTTAGGTGACCACATCTACTCTCGAGCAACAGCTCTTGCGACTCCACTCTGGACGGCCGGTTAAGGCAAGCCAGAGGCGGGGTGGCCTGTCCAACCTACCAACCGATCAGTAAACGCCTGAACCCAGGCGCACCCCAAGGAGCACTCAGGTACATAGGGTCGCTGCTCCCTAACAGCCCGCCATAAGCTGCCTTACGTAGACTGATTGCACTTTATTATTATTACTTATTATATATTTAGTTTCTTCCAAGAAGTTTATTTGTATATTAAGTACCTTTTGATTTACATGAAGATCTATTTCCTTTTTTTCTCGACAATCTGCTAAACCCATAATTTAAAACGTTATTTGATTGCAGAGATTCCCTCACTTGACGAAATACTGTCAGTAATACGTTTGCGCAGTAGTAATACCATGTGCAGAAATGGGGCAGTACTGCATTAGTATCGGTTGACACTGACAGCTGACAGTTTTCTCATATCGTACCGCCCCTGCATCGACAAGTCAGGAAGGCGCCTTATGCATGCATCTTGTTACTATCACTAGTGAGTAGGTACTCGTACTTTATTTAAAGTACTCGTACTCACTATATCCGTTTATTAAAAATATCCGGTTCGAAGGATCATAATCGTTACGGTACGCACATAAAAACTATTATTATAGTACCTAGGTGCTGTGCTTTTATACATTATTAAATAATATAAAATGTATATGTAACTGTGTACACACAAACAAACACACAAGCTCTCACCCTAAACGCATACCTACCTTCTCCGTTCCATCGTGGGTAAAAGCACCTACTAAGACATAGGTTCCCTTATACGTACATATTTATAACTAATATTCCAATTTCATCATTACAGGTCGATAGATTAGTTTTATCGAGAAAAAGGTAATAGTGCAATGCTCTAGATATAGCAAATGCATCAAGGGAAGCCGCTGCAACTGGGCATGCGCGTGCCAACGTTTTTGCCACCATCAGCGCAGTGAATGCGTCTCATGATTGATGACCGACACGTCGGCTGCTGTCGCTAATGCTACTATTCACTACCAGTCCTCGACACTTTCTACTTAACTCACCATTCGCTCCTACTATATCTTGAACCGAAATCCGCAATAACCTTGCGTGAGCGGAGAACAAATCTCTACTGGTTTACTTGAGGTGAGTTGATGACGTAGCGAATGTGTGTGAATATCAGTCCTACAATCGCTAAAGGTGTGAAACGAGACTTGCCTTAGCGTTCTAATTATGAAAAAGTGCGAGTAAATATTACTTCAACTTTTTTTTAATAATGTAGGGCAGATCAATTTCCAATATATTCGCTTTATTCCGCAATACCGTATTTTACAACACAAAAAAAAATATTTTGTACTTTACCGTTAAACAAATCTTACGTAAATACTCGGAGAAAATCAAACTTCAGCATATTTATAAAATTTTAAAGTTTTTCAATTACATAAACATGAAAAAAACCCGGCCAAGTGCGTGACGGGTCACGCACAGAGAAGGGTTCCGTACCGACACCTCCTAATCTACATTGAAAACCACTATACCTACAATACATTAAATAAATATTTTTTAAGAAAAAAAAACCGACTTCAATGATATACATAGATGGTGCACTCTTAGATTCCATACATTGAAATCAAAATGGCTATAAGTATGTTAATAATGGTAGAAGACTAAGTACCCTCAATACCTCATGGAATCCTCCATCAGACAGAACTCAAGCATGGCAAAAATATGTCTTGAAAACCTTGCTTGCTTGACAAACATAACGAAGAGAACAAATCGCCAAACTCCAACTATGCGTCGTTGAAGAATTCTGTTCTGATCATCATCAGCAGTTCCACTTCATCAAATGTCACTTATTTGAATGTAAATGCTTGAATTGTTTATGAAAATACTAAAATCACTATTTGTATGCCTTTTACATTTGAGGAGTTCCCTGGATTCCTCATGGATCCCATCATCAGTACTCGAGCTTGACAAATGATTGTCTTGAAAATCTAACTTGCTTAACAAACACAGCAAAGAGGACAATTCGCCAAACGTGAACTATGCGTCGTTAACGATGATTGCGGACAGGATTGACTGTCCGTATAATACACATTGTTGTGGACTTCACAGGCCTAGTAGTAGTGAACCATAACTGTTATAATATTATTACTAACATAGTTTTTTAAGCTTTATTGTAACTAACACTTTATGAGCCACGAGCTTGAAATAAACGTTAATTTAATTTAATTTTAATTTTAAAGAGTTCCGTTCTGATCATCATCAGCAGTTCCACTTCATCAAATGTCACTTATGAAAATGCTTGAGCAGTTCATGAAAATACTAAAATCACTATATGTGTGCCTTTCACATTTAAAGAAGTTCCCTCGATTTCTCATGGATCCCATCATCAGAACTCGAGCATGACAAAAATTAATCGTGAAAATAGAACTTGCTTAACAAACACAGCTAGGAGGACAAATCGCCAAACGTGAACTTTTCGTCGTTGAAGAGTTCTGCTCTGATCATCATCAGCAATTCTACTTCATCAAATGTCACATTGTTGTATGAAAATACTCGATTCGTTAATAAGAACACAAAAATCACTATATGTTTGCCTTTAAGATTTGAGGAGTTGCCTCGATTCCTCATGGAGCCCATCATCAGAACTACGTTTTGACAAAAACGGGATCAACTTGAATATATATACTTACAATAAAAAAAGCATTTTCAAAATCGGTTCACAAATGACGGAGTTCTGGAGTAACAAACATAAAAAAATACAACCGAATTGATAACCTCCTCTTTTGATATCTTGAAGTCGGTTAAAAAAGTATCTTCATAAGGAAGTCACGGCACTTACGCCTTTTTGATTGGGCAAGACACTTTTTCAGCAATAACTCAAAAACCGTTAAACCTATCTTGTTCAAACCAAACATCGTTGAAGGTATTTATAATTTTACTTCATCTTGATTTTTTTTTCAGAATTTTAAACTTTCTTGTTCGGAAATTAGAGGGGGGGGGACACACTTTTTACGACTTAGACAGGTAATATATCACCAACGTTGACTTACATGGAAAAGTTTTTTGGAAACCTCTATGTCATTTTGGAAGGCCTATCCATGACCCCCCCTGTTACATCTATGGGGTGAAACCCAGTATAATATTTTTTCGTAATTTCACATCATATTTCTATAGCGGTTCATAGCATACACCTTCCTACTAAATTTCATAATTGTAGTGTTCATAGTCTCCGAGTAAATCGGCTGTGACATACGGACGGACGGACGGACGGACAGACACGACGAATCTATAAAGGTTCCGTTTTAGCATGTCTGTGCGTCTTCTACAAACTGTACTTCGGTGAGTGTGCTCAGGAGCTCTATAAGCTCATACCGCCTTCCCCCTTCTTCCATCGGACAACCAGACGTACGGCTGGCTACCATCCTTACCTGGTCGAAATTCCTCTAATTCGAACCAAGCGTTTTGCATCTTCTTTTATAATGCGCACTTCTAAGGTTTGGAATTCTCTGCCGGCGTCTGTATTTCCGAGTTCATATAACTTAGACCTTTTTAAGGCACGAGTGAATAGGCATCTTCTGGATGAGCACGCTTCATCGTCGGCCTCATCTTTGCCCCCCGGCTAGATGCTGGCCAAAGGCAATCCCATTTAAAAAAAAAACAAGTCATTTTGGCTAAAGAACCCTAAAAAAGGACGCAGTGTTACAGTAGAAAATTGTGACGTAAATTAAATATATTTTCTCAAACATGCAGTGAAAATTCGTCATTACGTGAGTTATAATATAACGTATTTAGAAACGTGGCATTATGTGACGGACGCGAGCGCATCTTGTCCATGCACCGAAATCAATAGCAACAGTAAACACACCGCTACGTAATCGCGGTAATGTGCATGGAGAGCAGTTACATCGGGAGCGACGCTTCGTTTCGCTTATGTTACCTGAGTGAATGACTTGTGAGTGTGAAGAGTTCAAGAACACGTTTACCTACAACACAGTGCCTACATTAATACTAGTAATATTATTGCGAAAGCTTGCAGTGTTCGACTCAACCACGTAAAAAAAGAAACGACACAATGCGTTTAGATGAAATTTGGTATAATAGGTAGAGAGTTTATAAACCAGAGTATTTTAGGTAGGTACAGTAGCGGAATGAAAAGGTTCGTCAGTTTTCAAATTCTATTTTAATGCCGTTAAGGTCGAAAAGTATTATTTTAATATTGTATTATTTTAATTTTTAAATGTAGTTTGTGATAATTTTAAAATACTATTCTAATTTAAAACATATTTTAATTTATTATCGATTTGCAATTTTTAATTTGTATGCTAGAAATAAATGATTATTATTATTATCATATGACTTTTCCGCTCACGGGACAATGGTATCCCGGACCTTTGGAAGGCGTGCGTGGAGTCGAAGTACCGAAGTACCAACCGAGTACCAGTACCACAGAGCCAACACGTAGAGGCCACGGCTGTTTATCTACGTAGAACGAAACGTGTATGATAGCGTCCATATTTTGTCAAAAGATTTTGACGACATACTGAGCTTTGATTGGCTACTGCCGCCGTCAAACGTCAAAATAAAGTGACAAATAAAAATAAAATGGTGTGTCCGCGGAATTTCGTCTAGTCGTCTCTGAACATTTTTTTATTTTTTTCTAATGTTGTTATTTAAATTGTAGTATTGATAGTTTACTATGCAGTAAACAAACGAAACAGTGTGTAGTTAATCGAAAATTCATCTGGAAGCGCGTATTAACCATTGTTTGGACAACAAATGGAAGATAGTGAAGTGCATCGTATGTGGTAAGGCATGCAAGTTCTCATTTTGCAAAATGTACGAGTGTTGTGGTTGTAAAACGTAGAACTCTGTGAAAGGACGAAGATATATCGTTTTCCCGGATATGAGATGAGATACATTAAAAAATAAAACTGCTGATAAGTAAAATGTTTGTTAAATTTCATTTAACTAAGATATGGCTTGGAAAAAGTCGCACCCATATTGATTTTCTTCATTTCCTTCCCGATTTCGATCAAAACCGATATCTGAGCGTCCGACAGATCCCGTAATACGAATCCGAGGTAAAATGTGGAAAAAGTCGCAGCCATATTGATTTTCTTCATTTCCTTCCCAATTTCGTTCAAAATCGATATCTGAGCGTCCGAGAGGCCTCGTAATACGAATTCGAGGTAAAATTTGGAAAAAGTGGCGGCCATATTGTCATTTCCGTCCCGATTTCGTTCAAAATCGGTGTCTGAGTGACCGAGAGGTCTCTTTATACGAATCCGAGGTAAAATTTGTGAAAGTGGCGGCCATATTGATTTTCTTTTTTTCTGTCCCGATTTCGTTCAAAATCGATATCTGAGCGTCCGAGAGGTCTCTTAATACGAATCCGACGTAAAATTTGGCACTCCATACATGCCAGGGATTGTAAAAAAAAGTTTAATGTTACTAATATATTGCCAAATTGCAATTCAATCGGTTCAGTAGTTTTAAAGCAAATCGGTTGTAACAGACGGACTGACAGACAGCCACACGAGAATTGGGAATAAGGGCCTCTTTTTGCTTTTGAGGTACGAAACGCGTATCCTAACAGATTTTTCGGTATGATGTGATAGCTTTATAGGGGTTAGTTAGGCATAACTATGATTCATTAACAGATGAAAAAAAGTCAGTATACGAGCAAATAGTAAGGAGTGCGAATGGAAGTGAGGCCAAATTTGTTTGGATGCTTCAATGGGAACTGGCAAAACCTAAAAAGTATTAAATTTTAGTTTAGGAAAAATAAGGGTTACACTTGATATTGAATAAGCCGTATTTCTGTACTTCAAAAAACCAGAGTTTATGACCGCTGCTTGGTCATTATCAGACCTTTTATTTGTTTTACTGTAGTACACAGATACTTTTACTAAGGGCCATTTAAGACATGCTTTTATTTCATCGGCCCTTTCCCCTTCAGCCTCTGGGAAATGTATGATAATAGTTTTCGATCCTTATTTTTGCCAAAATCAAATGAAAATCAACAGTTTGCCGGTTCTCAGAATGTATACTGACTTTTTATCTGTTCATCTGTTAATGAACCACAATCACTAAACTTCGTATAACGAAACCCCCAGCATGTAACAACTACTTTTCTGGAAACCGCATCTAAATCGGTTCAGCCAAACGCGAGATAATCGTGGAAAAACATCGGGTCAAACAGAGAACCTCTTTTTTGTAGACGGTTAAAAATTATGGTTAGTACGCGGGCGAAGCCGCGGGAAAACGCTAGTCATCTTATAAAAGTCCCACTGCTGGGCTCTCATAGATGCGAGGGAATGATACTTAGGTATACTTTATTTATTACATATCTACCTATAAACACAATTACCACCTGGTGAATCCAACACAATGAAGAACAAAAGCAAACAACCATTGCTCTTGGACAATATTCAACTTAACCGTTGTGCTAAAAAAATATGTTTTTAACAAATTGCTAACCTGTAATGACGAGCTTCCGTTTAATTTGAACTCAAATTTCTTGGTATCTCAAGCTCGTTCGTCTTATGTAGCGGGTAACTCTATAGGACATCCGACTTGTAGATTTTGAGTAATAATTTTATCCGTGTAACGCGTAAACTGTTTGCATAACGGGCCGTTCACACGGCCATCCACCACGGATGACCGCCGCTCATTTCGACCGGACTAATCGTAATTTCAGACCGCTAGGAAATAGGGCAGAAAGAGGCCGGAACAAGCGGGCAACTAGCACAGCGAAAATTTGAATAATGACGCTCTAGCGGGATGTTTCGAACGCTACGGTGGCTGCGCGTACGTCTTTCGGTTCAACTCGTAATCAGCGGGGTATATCGAGTCGTTTTGTTCGCTATTCATACTCGGGCGGTTAGTGAATGAATTAATCAGTTTACTTACGGCAGCGCGAGGCAATGATCTGTCTACTGACGCGTGGCAGGCGCTCGCGCATGAGGGAAGCGTCCCATAGCAATTAATTGGATACAGCCCACTGTTATTACTTACAGAGATTACTTGATTACACAGTGCAAAGTTGAATGTACTTAGTATTTAAAAAGGATTTAATGGACGTATGCAGCCGATTGAACTTTTCACTGACATGCCTTTGCGGATACGGAGGGTTGGATGGTCTCATAAATTCATAACAAAAACTTTGAAGTTCTTCACTAAACTGTAACAATCTATCTATTATTGTGACCTTTTAGCCTAGTTGGCTTCTAGTTGGTAGTGACACTGCCTACGAATCTGGAGGTCCCGGGTTCGAATCCCCGTAAGGGCATTTGTTTATGTGGTTGGCATAAGTATTTGTTCTTGGATGTTTTCTATGTATGTCGTTGTCTAGTACCCATAACACAAGCCTTATTGAGCTTACTGTGGGACTAGTTCGATTTCTGTAAAAAATCCTACAATATAGTTTACAGTACATGTGGTGCTACTTTACCGCACGAGTGCGGTAATCAGCAGATTACGTGCATAAGTCGAAAATTTAAAGAGCCATATGCACGCCATATGTACTGTAAAACGTTGTACGATACACGTGCGAATAGGTACATCGCAACTCGTGTCGATTTAAAACACTACCTTCGGTCGTGTTTTAATTTATCACCACTCGTTGCGAATTTCCTGTTCTCGCACTTGTATCGTAATGTACTATATCGTTGCGATTAGTCATTACTAAAGATATGAGCGCCGATGGGCATTTGGCCGGCGGCGGCGCGCTGGTCAAAATTGATCGGCGGCGGCGGCGTCGGCGGCGTGACCTTGTAAAAACCGAAGGTTCAAACAAACACAACTAAAACCTACATTTTTACACAAAGACGCGTCGTTTGCGTTTTTTAAACCTTATACACAAACTAAACTATATAACCTTAAACAACTTTACACATACGCAACATGCGTGCTCATCAGAAAGTTACTGACGCATAAAATACACTCTCAATTAACATTCACAAAAAGAAAATTTAGACATAATTTAAGAAACACAAATAAATTAAAATTATTTAGACATAGGACTGGATATGGAAAAAAAAAACAATTTTATCTAAGGGTGCATAAATGTATAATAAATGACCGAACGAAGTAAAGGAGTGTGAATCAGGAATACTATTTAAAACTAAGTTAAAATCTTATGTATATGATAATATTTATTAAGATGTGTTGGAAATATGTTATACCTTAAGTTAAACTTGTTTGTAAACTCATTTAAGTGAACTATTGTGTTCTTATGAGACATAAATGTCTTTAAACCGATATGTTGCCGAACCGCCTATCGGTTTTTACTGCCACGATTGCAGATAGTATGGCAGTCCACACATTGCGTATTGTAAGTTTATGTTTTGCTGTAGGTTACATCTTAGTAAGACGAAGTAGACATCAAGGCTGTTGCTGCCTTCGGGAAACTTTCCGCCAAGGTTCCGGTCACATGACAAAGTTCCAAATCAAGATTTCTGTATGTACATAAGCATGGCAATAGTTTTGACCAAGATCTTGGATGCCTTTGAAATGTGGTGTCTCTAACACAAGCACTCGCGTATTAGGGTCGATGGGTCGGTCAGCTAATTAAATGTGGCGGTTCGCGACCACTTGGATGAATTGACGAACTGAAAGGATATTTTATAGTTAATTTAAAGGATCTCATTCAATAACTAACAAATAAAATGCATACGACACACTGGTTCTTCAGGGTGTGTGTGTGGGTGTGTTTTAGTATGTTTAATTGAAAATTTAAAAGATTCAGGTGATCGCAAATCGACTCTGGTCGTGTAACCAGCCGAGCGACTCTATATAGGTTTTATAACAAACTCCTGCGTGTAATTTTTTTTATAAAATAGGAGGCAAACAAGCAGACGAATCCCCTGATGGTTGACCAGAGGGGTTGTAAGTGCGTTGCCAGCCTTTAAGATGGGAGTACGCTCTTTTCTTGAAGGTTCGAAGGTCGTATCGGGCCGGAAATACCGCAAGTGACAGTTCATTTCACGAGAAGAAACGCACAGTTGAGGTCTGCAAACCATCTAAGTGGTGAGGATGGAAATTTTGGCCTTGGGTGATGGCGGAAAGAAGCGGCGGTGATTAATCCGAACAATTGCTCGGAGCACTCCCCGTAATACATGCGATAGAAAATGCAGTGAGAGGGTACATTTCTACGCAGTGCCAAGGAGTCAAGCCGATCCAAAACATGCTGGCAGCCGACAATTCGAGTCAATCTCCGTTGGATGTGGTCTAGAGGGCTGGCACTATGGTGCCCCTGCCCACAGATGAGAACAGTATTCTATATGTGGGCGGACCTGCGACCGCGGAACTGGACTTGAATCAAGATGTCGACGCCAAGGATTTCGATATTGGCTGTGGCAGTTAGGGGTGGGTGTGCTCTCAGAACGAGGCGATGTGACAAACGCAAGCTTTTTCTCTTCGAGAAAGGGGAGGTTATAGCTAATTGGCCTGTAGTTGGATGGATTTGAGCGATCGCCTTTTTTAGGCACCAAAGCTAACTTCCACGAGGTCGGAACTACGCCAAAAGAGTAAGAAAGCCGAAAAAGACGCGTTAAAACCGGTGCCAACTCGGGAGTACACATCTGCAGCACAATGGCAGAGATTCCTTCGGGCCCACTCGACTTCAAGCTTCAAAGCTTCTGAGCTTCAAGGGAAAGAAGAGATTTACGCACTGAGTGAAACCGGACATCCGGCATACAGCTCTCGCACCGCGGTATGGTCGGCGGCGCGTGTTCCCCGTCATCCAAAGTCGAGTTGGACGCATCGAGTTTACCCAAAAGGACTTTTGAATCGTGGGCCAATGAATCATTTCCGATGCGCAGAGGCGGAAAAGATGGCGTGCTGAAATCCCCCTGGATAGCTTTGGCAAGAGACCAGAAGGCACGATTTCCCGAAGGGAGGTGTTCTAATTTCTCGCCAATCCCACCAATGTGATGTCTATCTCCTGGTCGGACCTCGAACCGTGTCAGAAACACGCAAGTTCTTCACCAAGCTAATATTATTTATTTTTTATTTATTTATTAAAGGAGTTTCAACAGCTTTTTAAACATGTTGAAATTTTAAATAGAAATATTGAGCCAATTAAAGAAACTCACCAATCGAAATAAGATATGAACTAAGGTTACACACTATGTTACAGTATCTTAAAATTAAAAATCAAAGGCTATACGAGGGGTGATCCATAAGTTTTGATAATCAGTATTAAATATGGGATATATGTAAATCGTTATATTTTTAACACAATATGCACACTTTCTATATTTTCAAATACTTATTAACGTCATTCAATTGTTTTATTTTACCCCAATAAATATAATTTTACTTTTTGAGGTCAAATTTTATACCTTCACTAAGTCATCACCAGCTCTTAATTTTCATGTAGTTGGTTTTGAACATAAGTGAATGAGAAGTAGTAGTCGGAAGTTAGGGCTAAATAACAATAGGAACGGTTATCAGTTCTGACCTTTACTCGAAGAGCTGCACCTTTGTCAATTAGAAGGCTCTGAAGTACAATTTCTCCCGAAAATTCGTGTTTTTTTTTCTTCAGCTTATTTATAATATTTAACACAACTCTGATAGAATAAACTCTGCAACAATATTTGAGCTCAATTAGTGAAAGCTAATTTCGCAGTTTTTATTGGTAGGCCTCAATAGTCCAGGAAGAAGTCGAAAAATACTCCCTAATATTGGTGACAGAGCTGGAGATAAAAAAAAACCAAGGCACAGATAACTTGCTTATCCTTTAAATCATAATGATAAACCAAGGTTTTATTTTCAATTACAATATTCTTCATTAGTGCATCAGGACTTTTTCAACACCGCTCCAAATAATACAAAACCAACTCTTATATCCGCCATCTTCTTATTTTTTCAATTTGTTTTTTTTTTTTATTAAGCAATTACAGAAAAACAAATGAATAATGTTTATATATTTTTACTCTAATTTAATGTTGATTAGTGTCATGGTACAGCCCACATTAAAAGAATATCATTAACGGGGTGTTTCATACCGATTATCAAAACTTATGGATCACCCCTCGTAAGAGAACACAACAAGAGATGTCCATCGCTCACCGGACGCTCAGAAGATACACAGATACCACTTGTATATTTGTATACTCAGCAACTATGTATAAAGTTATCAAATGTATAAAGTTAATTAAATGTACAGAAAGCATATCACCACCCGCAACCTAGATGGGTAAGAAACAACGTTTACAAACAACGTCTGGATAAAGTTCGCCTCACACATGGAATAGAGCAATTGAAAACGTCAATATCTAGATCCTTCGACAAGGTATTTAACTTACGTGCTGCACGACATAGAAAACTATTTTGCCTATAATTAGATGATGTACATTGAAGTGAAATGGGGGGATAAAACCTTTTCGACCGAGTAGGTGTGTTGAAAGAAAGTTTAGAAAGCAATTCGGTGCAATCAATATTGCTAGTTGTAATTTTAAGAAGGTACATTATATCTGCCATTTCTCGGCGTTTCTGTAAAGGAATTAAATGATGTTTTTCACATATACTTATGTAGTCATTCGAGTGGTAGGTAGTTTTAAGCTTAAAACTTAGATATTTGATAAATCTCTTTTGAATGCGCTCAATCCTATCGATGTATGTATTGTAACAAGGGTTCCAAACCTGCGAAGCATATTCAAGTTTGCTCCTGACTAGTGAGCAATAAAGAACTTTAAGAGTCTTAGCTTGTGTGAAATGAGTGGAGTTCCGCATTATGAAACCTAGAGCTTTCAAAGCACTATTGACTATGCCATCGATATGTTTATCAAACAACAGTTTAGAGTCATGAACGACGCCCAAGTCCCTTACAAAACTGATTGTGCTCAGAGTTTGATTTTTAAGTGTATATGTAAAAGGGATACAATTTTGCTGGCGCGAGAATGTTATAGAGACACACTTAGACGGGTTAAGGTCCAATTTATTGTCATAGCAGTATGCATCTAGTCGCGCAAGATCATATTGAATAAGTAACGAGTCGTGGTTCGTTTTAACCTTCATGAAGATCTTCATGTCATCTGCGAAACAGAGAAGTTCGGAGTGGATGAAGCATTTACTGATATCGTTAACAAATATATTAAACAGCAATGGGCCGAGTAATGATCCCCGAGGGACGACACTCGGGACCCGGACCCTACTAGAAATATAATTGTTAACAACTACTGCCTGAGACCTGTTGGTAATATAAGACGAAAACCATCTGAGCAAGTCCCCATTTATACCTATCTAAATATATAAAAGAAGAAACTGACTGACTGACTGACTGACTGACATATCAATGCACAGCCCAAACCGCTGGTCCTAGAGATTCCAAGTTTGGCACGTAGGTTCCTTATAAGGTCTAGGGGTGCACTAAGAAAGGATTTTTCAAAATTCAACCCCTAAGGGGGTGAAATGGGGGTCCGAATTTGTATGGTGAGTTTGTATGGGGAAATAAGATTAGTTGGACTATTTTATTCGAAACTTCACAGTAGTATTTCTAACGATAAATGAGTAAATACGTGTTTCAGGTTTTTTGAAAAATCAACCCCTAAAAGGGGGAAAGGTGCTGACAAATTCTGAAAATCGACTTAAGTATTGTTTTTATGATATACCGGGTCGCTGATAACGAAAACAGCAATGATTTTAAAATCTCACGTAGAGAACGTAAAATACCTTCCCCCCTGTTGGGGTGCGAGGGGGATGAAATGTCTAAATATTAATATGGGTGTCGTTTTTATGTTTTTTTTGGGACGTTAATTACGAAAAAGGCATCAGTATTGAAATTTAATATTGTGGAAATGAAAACTTTTGAAGGTTTGTGCCAAATTTCAAGAAATAACTGACTGACTGAGTGACTGACATATCAACGCACAGCGCAAACTGCTGGTTCTAGAGATTCCAAATTTAGTATGTAGGTTCCATATAACGTCTAGAGGTGCATTAAGAAAGGATTTTTCAAAATTCAACCCCTAAGGGGGTGAAATGGGTGTCCGAAGTTTGTATGGGGAATCAAGATTAGTTGGATTATTTTATTCGAAATTTCACAGGAGTATTTCTAACGATAAATGTGTTTCAGGTTTTTTGAGAAATCAACCCCTAAAAGTGGGAAATCTGGTGACAAATTCTGAAAATCAATATGGGTGTTGTTTCTATGGTTTATCGGGTCGCTGATTACGAAACCAACATTGATTTTAAAATGGACGTGAAATACCATCCCGTCTGTTGGGGTCCGAGGGGGTTGGAGTTGGAATGTCTAAATATTAATATAGGTGTGATTTTTATGATTTTTTGTATTGATTTACTTCATTTCCGTCCCGATTTCGTTCAAAATCGATATCTGAGCGTCCGAGAGCTCCCCTAATACGACTCCGAGGTAAAATTTGAAAAAAGTCGCAGTAATATTGATTTTCTGTTTTTTTCGTCCCGATTTCGTCCAAAATCGATATCTGAGCGTCCGAGGTGTCTCGTAATACGAATCCGAGGTAAAATTTAGAAAAAGTGGCGGCCATATTCATTTTTATAATTTCCGTCCCGATTTCGTTCAATATCGATATCTGAGCGTCCGAGAGAATTCTTAATACGAATCCGAGGTAAAATTTGGAAAAAGTGGCAGGTATATTTATTTTCTTCATTTCAACCCGATTTCGTTCAAAATCGATATCTGAGCATCCGAGAGGTCTCCTCATACGAATTTAAGGTAAAATTTTAAAAAAGTTTTCTTCATTTTTGTCCCGATTTCGTTCAAAATCGATATCTGAGTGTCCGAGAGGTCCCTTAATACGAATCCGAGGTAAAGTTTGTGAAAGGGGCGGCCATATTGATTTTCTTTTTTTTCGTCCCGATTTCGTTCAAAATCGATATCTGAGCGTCCGAGACGTCTCTTAATACGAATCTGAGGTAAAATTGGGCACTCCATACATGCCTGTATGCAAAAAAGTTTAATGTTACTATATAGGTGTGTTGGATTTGCTTTTAAAAACGACATAGAATTTTCTATATTTTTTTCCATTTAAATCAACCTTTAGATTTTTTTTAACCGTATGGCATTTATTTACGAACCGTGAGATTTCTGAGAAGACAAGTGCGGTTGCCAGTTTTTGTTGCAATTTTAGCACCACCCAGGGGTCACGTGTAGGGTAACGGTGGGTACTCCCTACGGACGTGGTGCAACTTCGACCCCCCTTTGCTAAGTGAGTGGACAACTTGACTGTTAGAAGTTCGCTAGCCGCTTGAAGGCCTCTAACTTAGCTTAACGATTGCAGCCGGGATCAACGGCTTAGCGTGCCTTCCAAACCACGAGAGTCAGTTAGTAACCACTCAAAGCGGTCACCCATCCAAGAACTGACCTGCGCCCACATTGCTTAACCTCGCACTCCGCACGCGGTAGGCGCGTGTCGCTGGGCCACTAGCGCTCTAAATTCTTGATAGATTGTGCCAAATTGCAATTCAATCGGTCCAGTAAAAGCTACTTGGTTGTAACAGACGGACTGACAGTAAGGAGTGCGAATGGAAGTGAAGCCAAATTTTCTTTTTGAATGCTCCAATGGGAACTGGCAAAACCTACCAAATAAATTTATTTTTAGAAAAAATAAATGTTACACGTGATATTGAATTAGCCGTATTTCTGTACTTTAAAGGACCAGCATTTATGACCACTTGGTCGTTTACAGACCTATTGGTGTTACTGTAGTACGTACACTGATACTTTTACTAAGGGCCATTTAAGAGATGCTTTTATTTCATCGGCCCTTTCCCCTTCGGCCTCTTGGAAATGTATGATAATAGCTTTCGATCCTTATTTTTGCCAAAATCAAATGAAATTCAACAGTTTGCCGGTTCTCAGAATGTATACTGACTTTTCATCTGTTTATATGTTAATGAATCACAATCACCAAACTTCGTATACAGAAACCCCCAGAATGTAACAACTACTTTTCTGGAGACCGCATCTAAATCGGTTCAGCCAAACGCGAGATAATCGTGGGCTAACATACAAACCTGTATTTTGTAGATGGTTAAAAATTTCGCTTAGTACGCGGGCGAAGCCGCAGGCAAATGCTAGTATTAAATAATTTTGTAAGTAACGTCGCATGATTTATCCTATCGAAGCATTTACTATAGTCTGTATATATTACGTCAACTTTAAAGCCCTTTTTCATCGCGTCGGTTAGATAGTCGTTTAAAAGAACAAGATTGGACACTGTGAATCGACGCTGGAGGAAGCCGTGCTGGTTGGGATTAAAGTAGTTCTTCAGAGCAGTATAAACTTGATTATAGACAACTTTTTCAAGAACTTTTGATATAATGCATAATTTAGAGATGAGCCTGTAATTAACTATATCCGTTTTAGGTCCTTTTTTATGAACCGGAGTGATGTAAGCAGACTTCCTAATTGATGGTACATAACATTCAAGAAATGAGCGTTTAAATAATGTTATAGGGATAACCAGACTTTCGGCGCAGTTTATTAGAAACTGCGCTGGTAAGTCGTCGGGACCGGCAGATTTAGATGAGTCGAGTTTGCGTAAGATATTAATAAGTTCAGCAGGAATTACTTCGATATTGGATAGGGTCACACACGTAGCCGAAGGTAGACTAGAAGCTGCAGGTATACTACTACTGTGTGGTGCTAAGAAATTGGTCGAGAAGTAGCCCGAAAATGCATTACATATGTCTGTACCCGAATTAAAAGATTTACCTTCGTAATTTAAGCTACTAGGTAAACCGCGAGACCCAGAGCGTGATCCAATAAATGACCAAAACTGCTTTGGGTTTTTTGCTATATTGCTTTCCGTACGATTAACATAGTTATTAAAACAATCTTGCTCCATTCTCCGCACCCTATCTCGTAGTATGTTAAACGAAACTAGGTCAGAAATATTTTTATAGGTTTTATATTTTTTAAGTATTTATATTTTTCTTTTAAAGCTTCTTTATTAAGGGTAGGGAAAACCACGCAGGATATGAATCAGGTCGAATTTGTTTTGAAAGAATAAATCTGTCTCTTAATTTTCTGAAAGTGTCATAAAAAAAGACAAGACAATCTTCCAAAGTACGTATGGAAAACTCTTCCTCCCAGCAAATTATTGATAACTCACTATTAATAGAAGCATAGTCACCCTTATTGTAAAAATATTTTAAAAAAGAAGCAGATATCAGAGTGCCTACCGCGAACTTCGAAAATCGAACTTCGTATCGTACCGTCCCTTTCACTCTCGTGTTATACACTATATGACGGAAAGGGACGGTACGATACGAAGTTTGATTTTCGAAGTTCGCGGTAGCGCGGCTGAGGCTCCATGATCGTGAATTTAATATGTATTATTAGCGCCTTATGATATGGATCAATAGGAACCAATGAATTAACACATTCGCAAACACTGACAATGTCATTAGATAAAACCAGATCCAGCAATTTACCAAAGTGATTGAAGATACCGTTATACTGGCACAAACTATGCGTGTGCAAGTCGTCTATTAGGTTGCACTCATCAACTAATGTCAACGGCATTGAAGTTAACCTAATTACCTAATACGCGGTAACGTAAGCGATTGCGATAATATAAGAAATTTTACTCCGGGTAATTACAGACAGGGGACAACTGGGGTTTACAAGTATTCTAAATTTCAAACATTATACAGCATTAGTAATTTCTGAGCTTTTTAGAGATTTGACAGATGGTCAGAAACGCACCTTAATCATTTCTTTTTTGCCTTGTTAGTACTGAACCCTAAAAATAAACAACCCTACGTAACCGTAAAATATTAAACACCAAACTAGTATCACGATCGTTGAAATGAATAAGCTACACTCTATCCGAAACGAGCGCGAGACAGATATCGGCGCGCCGATGGCCCTGTGTCGGCGGCGGCGGCGTGGTATTTGTCGCCGGCGGCGGCGGCGCGGCGCGGCGGCGCTCATGTCTATACTAATAGGTAGGAAGGTATTTATGTGATATAAAGTTATTATAGTTTTAAAATTCACTTTTAGGCTTGTAATCGTGAACGACCTTCACTCATTAAGACTCGTTTGAGTGCGTAAGTATTCCACACACAGCGGGACATAATTCTGGAGTACGCCGGTAGCGCCTCCGATTACTACCTGCACCCAGTGGTTACTGTAATACCTAGCCCGCATGCACTTACGATTGAAGCCTTACCTTGAACTGCCACTTAGGGTAACCCACATACACTACGTACGGTCCGATTATTGACTGTTATACTCGTGTTGACATGGATAATCATGTTCGTCCCATTTGGCGCGGTAAGCATGCGCCGTATTTGCGATAATATTGGTTATGTGAGCGAACAATAAACATGTCCATCCACCTCGTGCGGGTACGCCTATGCGTGTATTTTGATGTTCACCGGAACCCGAAAAATCGACGGATATATAGCAAACGTGAACGAATCCACACTTATAGCGAAAAGTGCTGCCGCGAAGGTGTTTCACGACAATCATGCATGACTAAGCATTTAATAATAGCAGAATAATAATAGCATCAATAAATTGCTCTAAATAATGAATTAATATATATGTTAATACATGTAATAACTGACGATTCGAAAGTGCTTGTTGCTAGGCCTATTTGAATAAAGAATATTTTGACTTTGATTTGTTTGCTACCTCGGCCATTAAGTTTTGAGTGCAATCCGGCGCAGTGATAGCTTTTGTTTACTCAACAAGAGAGCCACGAGCAGTTATGCGATTCACAACTTGTCACGATTGCTTACTCACCTCACCAGGTCCAGCTGAGGCCTAAGACAGGTTACCAGACTGACTTTTGTATTACCTACAATTGTGTTTGACCCAACTAAAGAAACACGCCCAACCAACCACCACCCATGTCACCCGACTAAAGGTAAACTGACCTTTTGAAAAAGTCAGCTTATCCAACTTTCAAAGTTTTCAAACTAAGTCCCATAGTAAAACTCCCCGTTCCAATATTACGGTAAAATGTGCAGTTTATATTAAATTGAATCCATTCATAATGAGAATGTTAATAACGGTGCAATAATAATTACGAGGTCCGAATTGAATGAGACAGACACCAACAAGTCATCGCAATTAAACGCTTACTCTTAAGAATTTAAATAGGTAGGTAGACTTTTTAACTATTAGCTTTTCTTTAGTTTCTCCTATCGAGGCCTCGTGGGGGTCAATCTGAAAGGTACCTAAGCTACGATCCAAATTTCTAGATTTCGTTTGCTTGTTCAGTTCACTTCAGACACATCAGACCGGCACGAGTGAGAGCGAACTCGCGAATCACAATGAAGGCAATTTAGAATGCGATACTCTCGGATTAATCTAGGATTGATCCCGAATTCCTGGCATCAGTAGCGGATCTGGGTTTTAGTTTGAGAGGGCTTGACTTGGCTCCAGTCGTACAATATCCAACAAAGCTTAACATGAAAATAATTGCTTTTTATCTTGCTCATGTTTTACCTACTCTTACAATATATACACAAACAGTAGTTTGCTTGCTTGCTTACAGTTGAGTTAATTTTTAATTACCAACGCATCGCAATCTAGACACGCGGGAGCGTGTCCAGCCAAGTTCACCCCAGGAACTGGCGGACAGCAGCCGTGTGTTATATTATACGAACCGTTTGGAGCCACTTTTGACCCCCCAATAACTCTAAATCTATCTAACATAAAAACGTGAAATTTGGTACATATATTTTGCCGTCCAATTCTTAAAACCGAAGTAAGCCACAAATTGTAGTTTTGAGATAAACGCAAAAAACCTCTAAAACGATCTCGATATCTCTAGATAATAAGAAGGTTTATCCAGAAAAATTTGAATTAGTAAATTCAAACTAAATTCATACTTGACATAGTAGCGTAGCATTTCGTGAAATACGTTTGTTTTATAGTTACGATTTTATATTTTATATGTGCATATAAATCACGAACAATTCATAATTTCCACACTCATCATCATTGGCCTTTTCATCTTTTCAGATGTTTGCTACAGCTGCTGTTTTAGGAGCCACATCTTTTCTTGTGGCTGAACAGACCGATACGGGCTCTACATTGCTTGCTACAACGGTCGCAAATAAATACTTAATGCATTTTGAGCTTTAACTTGGCAGTTTTCTTAAATATCCAACAGCTTTTATGGTATTAAAACATACTGCATAGAAAACTGCCAAGTTAAGGCTCAAAATGCATTAAGCAGCAGTAAATTAGTTTTACTGTAAACAATCTACTGCCAAACTTGGCAACTTTTCAGATAATCTACGGAACTTGGCACCCATTTAGATCTCAATTCTTTTGTCGGCGATCTTGGCTGCCATTTTCACATTTATGTTTTTGATGAAATAGAAATAGAAATAGAAATGGGATTAAGATTAATCCGTTAACTGTGTGTGACTCATCACTACAACGCTAACACTTTTGCTTGACTTTTTTAAATTATACTTAAATCGTTAGGTATCGAATACGAGGCATTCTAAAGTCCTTTACATGGCAAAAGAGTAAAGTAGATAATATCTCGTGAATAAAACTGTAGATAATGAAAAATACTTCCTATATACTATAATTATCTTCTATGTGACTATCACCTCGTCTGAATAAGAACAACACGCGGGGTTTGTTCCAATTCCCACGTATTTAAATAACACTTAACTCTATTTGTCAAGTCATAAAAGCAGTATTTACTAAATTAAGTTTTTAGTAAGTGAGATGCCGACGTGACTCCTCTGTGGCAATGTTTTATAAAGAAGTCATAAAATAGCTGTTTTCTGAAGGATTTAATGACTTGTCTCTAATTATATGTAGAATATGTTATAACGCTTACTTATTTAGTTTAGTACATACTATTTATAACGGCAATACCACCGTGAGTCACGGCGTCATCGATTAGGTAGTAACTGTAAGGAGGTTGGAGTAGAAATTAATGAATGGGAATAAGTCTGGGTTGCACAAAACCGTCCGTAATGGTAAGCTGTGTTCGTTAAAATTTCAAGGTACATGGAAAGTTTGACAAGTTTCTATGAAATGACAGCTGCCGGAGCCATATTGAATGTTGATCAGTCTGTGATCGTAAGTCGGTGCAACCCAGCCTTAGTAGTCAACATTCTTAAAACTTATAAAATGTGAACTTTAATGTTGTGGGTGTGAGCCGTGGCCCCTACTAACCCGAAAGATTTAAACCAACGATTCTAGAGCCTAATTAGAGTATATAATGTGATATAACGTATAGTCCAAAAACCCAATAATTATTGAACATATTTAATAATACATATAATAAAGCTGAAGAGGGTCGAAAGTCTGTACATGGAAGATATTCGAAAAAAAGTTGGTTGGGGATACTTAGAATTGATAACAGAACACGTTCCAACAGTTTTTAGAATTTTTGTCTGTTTGTCTGTTTATCTGTTTGTCTGTTTATATGAACGCGCATTACGTGAAAACGGCTAAACGGATTTTTGTAAAAACTTTACTAATCTGTCGAGTAAATCCCGGGTCAGGTTTTAGGCTATAAAAATTGTGCAAATTTGGGTTTAAAGGGGGTAAAAAGAGGGGTTGAATTTTGTATGGGAACTCCTGTAATCCATGAGTTATAGGAATGAAAATTGGTAAGCATATACTTGACGACAAAGGAAAAACATCCTCATTCAAAATTTGTGAAATCTTAAGATATGAACTGAATAAAAAAGTAAACGCAAGCGCTGCGCCGCGGCGCTGCCCAGTGTGCGCGCCAGTCACCACGGTCTCTTAAAATTTTGAACACTATTATGATTTATTCCATTAATTACCTGTGACTCTAAACCCCAATTTCAGTACCGTTTTCTAGATTCAAAAACTACATATATAACTTTGTAATCCCACTAATATTATAAATGCAAAAGTTTAGGTGTTTGGATGTTTGTTACTCAATCACGCAAAAACGGCTGAACAGATCATGGTGATTTTTTGTATACTAAACAGTATATAATCTGGATTCACTTATAGTCATAGATATGACTTTTGATATCATTGCTTATAGTATACTTTTTGTCCCGATAATCACCCTCAAAGGGATGAAATCGGGGGTGCAAATATGGTCTATGAAACTGGTGATTTAAATCCTCATATTACGCCATTCTAAGCTTTAAGTTTCAGCCCATTGGTAGTATAACGGCGTGTCAATAAATTTAACTTAAGCCATAGCAGAATTTGACGTATTGTAAACAAGCTGACGTTTCGATATGTCAAGGCCGAAATATCATAATTCCTTCTGATTGATGACGCTATTTTTGAGCATAACCTTTCAGCAATTAAGTCTATTATTGCGTGTAAATCAAAATAAATTTGCGATACTTTGGAATTGTTTGTCTTCATATGCTTAAATACAAAAACAGCTGCTTCAATGCTGTCTTTGTATCGTCGGTGTACAATTTAATTTTGTCGTGTATTATTTTTTACGTAATTGGTGACCCTTCAGACTATAATAACTATTTGTTATAAGAGATCACTTGGGCTGGGCAGCCCAATCGTCAACATTGACGGTTGAAGCACCTTAGATCTCTGCACAAAGTACAATATATATACTGAGATGGAGATACCAGTGAAATACTCCACATAGATCGTAGCGCCGTTGTGTATTTAGTAAGAACTAACCGCACGACCGCTGCATCCCTGTCACTTCAATATGCAAGTGCGATAGAGATAGCACCAAGTGACATCTGGTACAAACAAGTTAAAATAACATTTCCATAGAAAAAATCGTACTTCGAGTTGAAAGGCCCCTGGATCTATGCTTATCCGTATACATACATATAATACAGCTGTAGAGGGTCGAAAATCTGTACATTGAAGATATTGGATAAATCAATGTAGTGATTGGAGGGCCCTTGGCATCGAAACAGAACACATTTCAACAGTTTTAAGAATTCGTGTCTGTTTGTCTATCGGTTTATATGTCTAGGCAGTGTGACTCTCGGCCTTCAGCCTCACGTGCATTGCCGCTTCGGGCCTTCGGTCCTCAGCCTTACATGAGGGGCCCGCTCAGTTGGCTATCTTGCTACTATGTGTGAATGATCGGCATGAGGAGCCCACTTTGTGTGAATGATCTGCCTTTAGACTCGCATGCCTTGCCCCTCTGCATCAGGCCTTCGGCCCTACATAAGGAGCCCGCTCTGTTGAGACTCTAGGCCTTAGGCCTCGCTTGCATTGCCACTCTGCTTCAGGCCTTCGGCCCTACATAAGGAGCCCGCTCTGTTGTCACACGGCTCCGGGCCTTCAGCCTTATATGTATAAGGATCCCGCTCTATTTGAATGCTCGGCCTTCGGCCTCGCATGCCTTGCCGCTCCATTTCGGCCAGTTAGTCATCAACTTTACATGAAGAATCTACTCTGTTGGGAAGCTTGGCCTTCGGCCTCGCGTGTCTCGCCTCCCTGTTTCAAGTCTTCGGCCCTCAACCTTACATAAGAAGCCCGCTCTGTGTGAATTCTCGGCCTTCCACCTTGAATGTTTTGCCACTCTGCTTCCTCCTTTCGGCCCTCATACTTACATGAAGAACCCGCTCTGTTAGGGCGTTTTACGGAAGGATTGCGTAGCGAGACTTTTATCATTGTACATGTAATATTTTACGGGATTTATTCTTCTAGAATCGGTACATTTGATATTCTGAAATAAGCTTAATCATTCGTTTTGAAAGCACGAGCACGTAGCACCAACTCCCGTTACAATCGGACATTTTTAATTGAAGTTGTAGATGATTATATATTATACCTAGGACAGACTGTCCAGTTAGGTAGGTCCAACTTTGAGAAAGGGGTTAATTGTCGTATCCAACTCGGCTGGGCTGCGTTCGGGAAGCTACGGCACATCTTTTCGTCCAATATTCTGCGGTGTCTCAAGACGAGGGTCTTTGACCAGTGTGTGTTGCCAGTGATGACATATGGCACTGAAACGTGGTCGCTTACTATGGGCCTCATAAGAAGGCTCAAAGTCACCCAAAGAGCAATGGAGATGGCTATGCTGGGAGTATCTTTGCGTGATCATATCAGAAATGAGGCCATCCGCAGTAGAACCAAAGTAACCGACATAGCCCTCCGAACCGCTAAACTTAAGTGGCAGTGGGCAAGGCATATTGCACGTAGAACCGTTGGCCGTTGGGGAGGAAAGGTTCTCGAGTGGGATCGGGGATGCAAGTAAGGTCTATGAAACGGAGTGGTTTAATCCTCATACGCCATTCTATGATTTAAGTTTGAGCCAATTGGGATTATAACAGCGAGTCAAGAAATTTAACTTAAAGCATAGCAGAATTGTAAACAAGTTGACGATTCATTATGTCAAAACCGAAGTATCATTCCTTCTGATTGTTGGCGCTATTTTTGAGCACAAGCTATAAAGCTATATGCATTGCTAACAGAAGTTCTGCATTGAGCTCTAATTTTGGTATAGTCAGCTTAGAACTAACCCCAGCCAGCCTGGATTTCGAGCAAAGCAGGTGAATGTGAGTTACACCCATAACCTTGACCTTAATATAAGTGCATCAGCCATAAGCCTGAGCAGATGCATCACAGTAACCTATAAGCTGAATTTCATCTGCATTTGCAATTTGTATATATCGTTGAATACGAATGGTCGGCATATTCGTAAGATTTGTATAAAACGATTCCCATATCTGTATTCATTCACTGGGTAATGGTGTGTGCCAATCGAGATCGTTTTGCCATAGTAATTGTAAAATAAATTTGGCCTTCATAGTGACGGGACGATCGTATCCCATCGGGTCAAACAATCTGCTGATAGCACTCAGAACACTTCGTTTTGTCGGTGATTCAACGGGATTAACAACGCGACCACTCAGCTCGAATTCATCAGCATTCGCGTCATAAGATAAGCCCAATATCTTGACCACTGATTTGTCCTGATTTATTTCTTTAGTTTTGAAACCCAAGGTTTCTTGAGTCAGGTCGTTTAGCAGCTCTGAGCTGTTTGAGATCCATTTATGAAGCTTAAAATTAGTTAGCTTCATAATTGAGATGAGCTCATCCTTTAGCTGCATTGCACCCTGTAAGGTGCCATTGCCGGTTTGAATGTCATCAGCATAAAAGTAATTTATGATGGCCGCACTAGCAAGAAGATATTGCCTTTTGTTCCTTCTTGTCAGTTTAATGAGGCACCTTCTTGTTAAAAATAACGATAAAGTGCGAGGTAGCAAGAGGCTGTATAAACGTTGCAGAGTAATCGCATATGAGTTGGATAGGTCAACATCCTGCAATTCAACCTTGAGCGGAAATTTGACCTCGAATGTATTTTCTATGGTGACCGACTCCTGAAATACCTTTTCGCTATACTCGTACTCTGACAGGGATTCATGATTCGTGTCAGGAATCTTCTCTGCCTCCCAAAATTGACGAACGCAGTGGTCAAGATCGAGTTCAACGACTGTATGCATAGCAATGGCTGAAGCGGTACCGGTTTGGCTGGTGGATGACACGATGTATCCAAACTGAGTGTTGAGCAGTATGGGATCCGCTGGTCCACCTTCAATTTTACCGTCTTGTATAATCTTGAAGAAAACGTCACTGGCTAGCAGCAGTGATATTTCTCCTGGAATATGAAACTCTTTGTCTGCTAACGCTACATATTTTGGAATTATGAAGTTGCTCAGGTCTATTTGTTTTTGAGGCAACTTCGATGTAATTTTTTGTATAATAGAGCAAGTGACGCTCATTTTGAAATCATGACCCTTTGACTCTATGGTCAGATTGATGCCCTTATTTGTGCTTTTGTTGTAAATTCCCCCTAATGTTCCTATATTCTTCTTGAGATCATGTTGTGGCAACCCTAGCTGATTGGCTAATGCAGTTGTACAAAACGACGTTTGAGACGCACTGTCTAAGAGTGCCCTCACTTCGTGTCTTATTATTTGCACCAACTACTATTACCTTGGCTGTGGGTAAAAGCACGCAACTGCTGACAGGCTGAGCAACATGCATGCTTACTACAGCTTTCTCACATTCACCCTCTTGTACTCTCGGTGCAGGCTGGTCGACAGGAAGATGTATCAAAGTGTTGTGCAGACTGGAATGACAAATATTGCACTTAAAATTATACCTACATTTTTTGACATGAGAGGCAAGGCAAATTTGACACAGCTTATGTTTCAAAGCGAATTCATTCCTATGCTCTGGTTTAAGGGCAGTAAAATCGGGACATTTAAATAACTTATGGTCCCTAGAGCAAAAGTAACACTGTTGCATTGACACTTGTGACCTTTCCACCTTGTTCACTGTCGCAAGATTCACTAACTTACTCACTGGTTTGTGTGAATTGTCGTTGACAGCAGGGCTGGCCTCTAGAGTGGCAGCACGTTTCTCCAGGAATTCTAATAACTCATCAACAGTAGCAACTGTTGTGGTATCCCTGTCACTGTGAAATAACCTTGCAGTAAACGGGTCAAGCTTGCGTATGCATGACGTGCATGACAATATATACAATAATGCATTCCACTCACTCACAGGCTGCTAGATTTTCAAGTGCTTTGACGCGCTGTCTAACTGATGCTACAAAATCTCGCAGTTGCTGGGATGTACCTCGATGCAAACCTGTAGATCCAGTAGGCTGGTGACGTGGCTGTTAATAAGTAAGGCGGGGTTCTCGTACCTTTTGTCCAACAACTGCAGGGCAGGTTCATATGACTCACCAACAATCGGTAGGCTGTCAATAATATGTAATGGCTCTCCTTTCAAATACTTCTTTAAGAAACAAAGCCTTTGGATGTTTGAAATCCGGGTGTCTTCATGGACTACAGCGCGGAGCATTTCAATAAATGGCTTGTAACTAGATATGTCCTTTCCGTCGTAAATAGGAATATCCAGAGATGGTAATTTCGCCATACCTTGTGAATTTTCTGTTAGCTTGGAAGAAGAAGAAGAAGTAGATTTATTTTATTATTTTTTATTAGTGTTGACTGAACCGACTTTTAACTTTAGCTGACGTTCGATATTTGCTAGTATACTAATGTAGCAGTCCTCGGTATAATAATAATCATTTAATAATAATAATCATTTATTGCACAGAAAACGTAAATACAAAAAAAGGAGTTATAAAATAGGCATGGGGTGCATGACATTTGAATTTGCCGAGATTCCAGGGGTCCCCGCACTAGGCTAGGCCTGTATCGCGGGAGACCAGCTATATATTTAAATGTCATGCGTAAAATTTGAGTACAAATTTATCTAAAATTAATTAAGATCAGTGGTAAGTAACTTTTAGTTTGAAAACATATCTTTACAAATATTCCTTTGTTTGGATTGGAACACTTAATATTCTTAAACTAATATTAGAAGTAAAGCCTCAGTCGCATGATAATTCAGCGAAGTTAGCCACTTGAAGAGCCTGAACCTTTTGGCCTCACCAGCTGAGCTATTTATAATTTTATTCAGCCGCCTTACAACAGTATTGTACAATGTAAAACTAAGGGCATCGCCAAAGCGTCGGCCGAAAGTAGTGTTTACTCTAGGTTTGGGTACTATAAAAACTCTCTTCGTTAGCAGGTTGGGGTAATTTTCCATGTTAAGGATATTTCTATGAACCGTGATGCAAACCTTGTAAATGAAGAGCTGACGAACTGTTAAGACAAAAGCTTCTTCGTAAAGACTGCGTGTTGGGTACCTATAAGGCTTCCTAAGCATTACCTTTAGAAACGACCGTTGAGCTCTTTCGGCAACCAAGATTGAGGTCTTTGCGGCGCTACCCCACACTGAAATTCCGTACGTAATGATCGACTGACATAAAGATATATATATCATTTTTAGGAGAGACACTTCTGCCGCGGTATCATCGTCTTCTTCGCAGGGTTCTTCTAAGGCAAGCAAATTAATGATCGACTCTCTGTAATTTGTGTACGCTTCCGTCAAAATATTTTTTCGAACCTCCCTCAGAACATAAAAAAGGGAGAAGTGCCATACTGCTTGATTACAACGAAATCCGATGTCTCCATTATTCCCCCACCGCAGACCACACACACACATTGAACCGTGTAAAAACAAAACCTCGGGCGGAGCCACCGAACCTACGAGAACATGTAAGCAAGCGCTGTGATTGGCTTCGCGCGCCCTTCAAAACAGAGCAATATGCGCAGGGGTGGGAACAAACGTTAAAATGAGTTTTATCGACATCGATATTTTAATTATTATGTTAGGATGTTGGTGAATATCGAAATAGTTATTTTATATAGTGTTATTTTAACATATAGTTGTTTAAATAAAACCAATCGAATAAATAGTTACATACAGGCAAAAAAAATGCAATGGATGCGATGAATTTAGACCAACAGAAGTATATAAATATAAATACTCGGCTTTTCTATTTGGATAAGCATTAGTTGCTAAGTCAACAAAATCTCATCGGAATCTGGGAAGTAATTACTTCGTTGAGGAGTTCCATACCTTAACATCTGTTATCATCATCACCAGTTCCTCTTCACCAAATTTGTGGTTTCCGAGAGCAAAGGCATAGTTCACTAAAGAAAATGCCGAAATCACCAAGTGCGTGCCTATCACATCTGAGGAGTACCATTGATTACTCCTTGATGTGATCTTCAGACCTACACCAAATTTATATACAACCCCTCTGAAGATTTATTTTCTAACACAACATAAGTATCACAATTGGACAACATATTAAATAATTATTACAGCTGTGTATATACATAAAATAAACTGAGATCCTCCTTCTATCGAAGTCGGTTAATAAAACTACTTGAGAAAATAGTTTGTAGTAATTTGGAAGATAAATATAGTGGTATTAAATTATGATTTTTGATTTAATTGTTGACACTAAATTACTAGTACGACATCGTTTTATCGATAACGCATAAACGGCAATTACAATTGGCACCGCTCTAATAAAATTCGCGCGAATTTCACGAGCAGCGGCGGGCAGCGGCCTCGTTCCTCGAAACAGTTCACGCAACGACGATAGCTACACTGGTTTGTTACATTGCGCCGTGGTTTAGCGCGGTACGGGTTGGTTGTTGTACTGAACGTTCAATGTACAACTTTTAGATAAAAAATACGCTTTTTCATACGATATCTTAGCTCGAGCATGCGGCGCTGCGTGTACTTGTTAAAATATTGGTTTTTAGTGATTTATAAGTAGAAATTCCAATACTTACACGTGGTAAGTGACTCCATTGTTCTTGTAGTTTTTGGTTACACTCCTATTTTTGCAGGTAACGACGGAACAGTTCGGCATTTTACAAACATTTCATCGGCACGGCTAAATTGCGACTAACCGGCGGCGGGCAGTGTCACTGCTTTTTGGCCATGTCGCGGCGACACGCGCCACGCCCCCGTTTCATATCTATTCCTTTCTATGATCTGAGGAACCTCCAAATCCTCCGTTGTTAAGTCCTTGTGTCGCGCTAACGCTCTTTCAACACGTTCTATAGAAGATTTGTATTGTCTTTTAGCCGCAGCCCATTTCTTTTTCTCCAACTCCATATTGCATGTGCAATTGTATGAAGTTGCACTACTGTATATGGATGTGTCTGTGTCACTATCCAGTCCGAATTGACACTTTTGACACTGCGTATTTATAAATTATATCGAAGGAGTTTTAAGAGTGCGCAGTACGCTCGGTTCTCCATAAAAACGTATTTATGATTTTTGAGTTTTTTACGGCTTGTATGAAAACCTTAATAATCGCTGTATTTTTTTTCTTTTACAATTTCTAGCAACAGAGACTATGGTCCGACCTAGATATGCCGGATCCCATTGTGTATACAAATTTTCATGTTATTCTAGCATGGCGTTTTAAAATGAGAGGGTAAATACGTTTGTATGGAGAACCGAGCCAGACCGAGCGTACTGCGCCCTCTTAATGCGACTTCGGGTGTTAATGGTGATTGTCAAAATTTGACAAGTTGCAATTTTCTTTGGGAAAAATTTGGAGATTTTAATTTAGATTTTACGTTTTAATCCTTGTATATTTATGGGAAATAACATCACACGCGAGAGATTATATTACACTGAACAACTTTTTCGGCACCATGTCAAGGAAACGACTGTGTATGAATTTATAGAATTAAAAATATTAAAGAGCGATACATTACATTGTGGCAGAAGTAGAAAAAGGAAGAGCGCTATCAAGGGGTATTAACTACGCTAAGACATGTAGGGTGCTTCGTAATTGCGTATGTGTGAGTTGCAGTGAAATTAAATTGTTACCAGTAATACTTTAAGGGCATCCAGACAGTGCAACATAGCAGTCCACCTTGCAGTCTGCCGTGGGAAGCAACCTATAAGATAGAGCAAAATAGGAAGATTATAGACCTCGGTTGTCTCGTTCTATTTTATAGATCCCACAACTGCAATGCTGGATCGTCTGGGTGGGGCTTAATTTGATTTATCAATGGTGCCATGCATCTGAAAAATCGTTTAAATTTATGTAAAATTTGCTTTTGCATTTTAGTCGCGCAATATATATTACTAGCATTTGCCCGCGGCTTCGCCCGCGTACTAAGCGTAATTTTAACCGTCTACAAAAAAGAGGTTCACTGTTTGACCCGTATATATGTATGTAGGTATGTATGTATGTTTGTCAACGATTATCTCGCGTTTGGCTGAACCGATTTAGATGCGGTTTCCATAATAGTAGTTTTTACATTCTGGGGGTTTCGGTGTACAAAGTTTGGTGATTGTGATTTATTAAAAGGAGCATCCAAAAAGAAAATTTGGCTTCACTTTCATTCGCACTCCTTACTGTTAGTCCGTCTGTTACAACCGAGTTACTTTTACTGGACCGATTGAATTGCAATTTGGCACAAACTATCAAGAATTCAGAGCTCTCGTGGCCCAGCGGCACCCGCCTACCGCGTGCGGTATGCGAGGTTAAGCAATGTGGAAGCAAGTCAGGTCTTGGACGGGTGACCGCTTTGAGTAATTACTAACTGAGCGCTCTCGTGCTTTGAAAGGCACGTTAAGCCGTTAGTTCCCGGCTGCTGTTTACGACAGCAGTCGTTAAGCCAAGTTAGAGGCCTTCGGGCGGCTTGAAAACTTCTAACAGTCAAGTTGCCCACTCACTTGACAAAGGGGGGTCGAAGTTGCACTACGTCCGTAGGGAGTACCCACCGTTACCCTACGTGACCCCTGGGTGGTGCTAAAAGTGCAACAAAAACTGGAAACCGTACTTGTTTTCCCGAAGATTTCACGGTTCGTAAATGAATGCCATACGATTAAAAAAAATAAAGGTTGATTTAAATGGATAAAATATCGAAACCACTATGTCGTTTTTAAAAGCCAATCCATAGATACCCCACATGCCTATATAGTAACATTAAACTTTTTTTTACAATCCCTGGCATGCATAGAGTGCCAAATTTTACCTCGGAGTCGTAATAAGAAACCTCTCGGATGCTCAGATATCGATTTTTAACGAAATCGTTATTAAAGAAAAGAAGAAAATCAATATGGCCGCCATTTTTTCCAAATTTATCCTCGGAGTCATATTAGGGGACCTCTCGGACGCTCAGATATCGATTTTGAACGAAATCGGGACGGAAATGAAGAAAAGCAATATGGCCGCTACCATTTCCAAATTTTACTTCGGAGTCGTATTAGGGGACCTCTCGGACGCTCAGATAACGATTGTGAACGAAATCGGGACGGAAATGAAGAAAATCAATATGGCCGCCACTTTTTCCAAATTTCTCCTCGGATTCGTATTACGAGGCCTCTCAGACGCTCAGATATCGATTTTGAACGAAATCGGTTTGGAAATGAAGAAAATCAATATGGCTGCCACTTTTTCCAAATTTTACCTCGGATTCGTATTAAGAGACCTTGTGGACACTAAGATATGGATTTTTAACGAAATCGGGACGGAAATGAAGAAAATGAATATGGCCGCCACTATTTCCAAATTTTACATTGCATTCGTATTACGAGACCTGTCGGACGCTCAGATATCGATTTTGTACGGAATCGGGAAGGAAATGAAGAAAATCAACATGGCTGCGACTTTTTCTTAAATTTACCTCGGATTCGTAATAAGAGACATCTCGGACGCTCAGATATCTATTTTGAACGAAATTGGGACGGAAGTTAAGAAAATCAATATGGCTGCCACTTATCCCAATTTTACCTCGGAGGCGTATTAGGGGACCTCTCGGACGCTCAGATATCAATTTTGAACGAAATCGCAACGGAAATGAAGAAAATTAATATGGCCGCCACTTTTTCCAAATTTCAGCTCGGATTCGTATTACGAGGCCTCTCAGACGCTCAGATATCGATTTTGAACGAAATCGGTTTGGAAATGAAGAAAATCAATATGGCTGCCACTTTTTCCAAAGTTTACCTCGGATTCCTATTAAGAGTCCTCTCGGACGCTCAAATATCGATTTTCATCGAAATCGTATCGGACGGCACTGATTAATAAAATCACTTTCTTACAATACATTGAATCAAAAAAAGTCGTCTCTTCAAAGGGAATTCACGGCATTTCATGCACCTTAAGATTTATGGAAACTACATGCCAAATTTGGTATATGTCGAACCAGTAGTGTGGGCTGTGCGTTGATATGTCACTTACTCAGTCAGTCAGTTTCTTCTTGCAATTTGGCAAAAACTTTTAAAAGTTTTCATGTCCGCAATATAAAATTTCGAAATCAATGCCATTTTCAAAATTAACGACCCAAAAAACCATAAAAACGACGCCCATATTAATATTAAGACATTCCAACCCCCTTGGAACCCAACAGAGGGAATGGTATTTCACGTCTTCCACGTGGGAATTTATAATCATTGTAGTTTTCGTAATCAGCGACCCGATAAACCATAGAAACAATACCTACCCATATCGATTTTCAGAATTTGGCACCACATTTCCCCCTTTTAGGGGTTGATTTCTCATAAAACCTGAAACACATGTTTACTCATTTAACGTTAGAAATACTCCTGTGAAATTTCGAATAAAATAGTCCAACTAATCTTGATTCCCTACACACGCTTCGAACCCCCATTTTACCCCCTTAGGGGTTGAATTTTGAAAAATCCTTTCTTATTGCACCTCTAGACCTTATATGGAACCTACATACTAAATTTAGAATCTCTAGAACCAGCAGTTTAGGCTGTGCGATGATATGTCACTCGCTCAGTCAGTCAGTTATTTCTTGCAATTTGGCACAAACTTTCAAAAGTTTTCATGTCCACTACATTCAATTTCAAAATCGATGCCATTTTCGTAATGAACGTTCCAAAAAACCATAAAAACGACACCCATATTAATATTTAGACATTTCATCCCCCTCGCACCCCAACAGGGGGATGGTATTTCACGTCCTCCACGTTAGATTTCAAAATCATTGTTGTTTTCGTTATCAGCGACCCGATAAACCATAAAAACAATACCCATGTCGATTTTCAGAATTTATCACCACATTTCCCCCTTTTAAGGGTTGATTTCTCAAAAAACCTGAAACACGTGTTTACTCATTTATCGTTAGAAATACTCCTGTGAAGTTTCAAATAAAATAGTCCAGCCAATCTTGTTTCCCCATACAAACTTCGGACCCCTATTTCACCCCCTTAGGGGTTGAATTTTTTAAAAAATCCTTTCTTAGTGCACCCCTAGACCATATAAGGAACCTACGTGCCAAATTTGGAATCTCTAGGACCAGCGGTTTGGGCTGTGCGTTGATATGTCAGTCAGTCAGTCAGTCAGTCAGTCAGTCAGTCAGTCAGTTTCTTCTTTTATATATTTAGATTTCATGATTAATTCTGTGTATTCTGTGTTAAATTTTGTATTGTTTATTGTTATAGTAGCGCTACTGTGAAGTATAGCAAGTGAACTCTATGGTTCGGTTACCATGGAAACTTCATATATTGAAATAACACTTGTGTCAAACTACCATATATCATAAATATTGTCAAAACGTATTTCAACAAAACAAACAATTATATTTACTAACGTTGTTTTTGCTTTTCTTGTGGCATGCTGTTGGTAATAGAAATCCACAAGCATAAGTTAACATCGATGGAACATTACAGCTACTTTTCTTCTCGGTAATAAAGTTGAACGATTGAAGACCGAACACGAACAATATTCTATTTGTGGAAATTGTGTATTAAATTCAGTTTTGGCTAATATATTCTTCTTGTCGCGTTGTCTTGCCCGACAGCGACAACGCATGCAAATGCATTCCATTATATTCAGTGTTCAGTATAAAATCAAAGCAAAGAAGAGAATTATAGTTTGTGTGTTATACTGGACTTTAGTTGGGCCTTGGAAGATAGTACCCACTTGCGTCACGTTTGTGGATTATTCCACCTTCAGTTTTTCTCCAGTGGTTGTTAGATGGAAGATGTAATTAAATCCACAAATGAATACACGATGTGTGCTAAATGTGGAGCTGCTGCCCAAGATCAAGAATAAGTTCGATTGCATTATTTCCCTTAGCCTAACAATCGGGATCTATTTTCCGGAAGAGGCGAACAAAATATCTCTTTTTAAAGAGAAAATCAACAATATTACAAAATAAATATTTTTTCACATATACACAGCTGCATTTTATTTAAAACTATATAGATAAATACAATGCTACGAAACCGAAGTAAAAAAAAATAAAAAATTTATTTTTTTACCGGGATTCGAACCCGGGCCCCAATCTCCGGAGGCAACCTGCCTACCAACAAGCCACCTTTTAGTTCACTGCTCAAAAGCGATGTCGCTAGTTGTATAAACGACTTTTTGACGTTTCGGGAGGGTGTAATATTTTTTGTATGGAGTTATCGTTCTTCTCATTAGTGAGTATTATATTCTTTGAGCGCTATAGTTGTCATACTCACACCATAGACAAACATAGCAAGTATATAAACTATGTCTCCGACAAGCACTATCTAAGTATAATAATCTTTCACCGGCCTCCCCCATAGAAGTCGTTTTTTTTTCTTAAATTTTAAATTTTAAATTAAATTAAATTATAATTTATTGTCAGAAACTGTGTACATTAAGATGATGTTATATAGATAGAAAAAGTTCAACAGCTTGCTTCTTTAAAATTAATTAGTCTATTTTAAATATACAGCTCAACGACCAGTCTTGGACACAAGCATCCTTCCCCATCAGGCATTGTGGGCTTAGGGCTTAGAGAAATTTCCAGTGTTTCTCTGCCAGCGTTTTTGTCCTCTATCTACAGCTCAGCTAGTCTCATAGGCAAAATCCTACGGGGTCTCCCCTCAAACTATAGGGATGCTGGCTTGATGGAGGCCAGAAACGCTTGGTCTTCTTTTTGTCCGGGTAGGTAAGGATTTCCAGAGCATCGGCATTGCCAAAGGAGCTGACACGATGTTTTATTTTAAAAAAAAAACACAGTACAGGGGCGGAGCGGACTTGACTAGATTGAATGTGTTCTATTAAATATAATAATATAATACAGCCTATTCCCATCTCAAAGGTCCTATCTTTATTTTAGTAAAAAAAATAGAAATCAGGTGTATAAGTAGGTGTAGTTCCGCACACCCGCTCTGCATACATGCACAAATTAAAAAAATACAATTTAAGGATGATTCATAGTACACAGTATATCGTTCCGTGTCCGGGCCGGCCCGTTTTCTATGACAGCAAACGCAACGGCCGGCGTATTTCTCTAGAAGAAAACGGGCCGGCCCGGACACGGAATGGCCTACTGTGAATCATCCTTTACAATCTATCTACTTATAATATTGGTATACTTAGATGATAAATGAGTCTTAAATATGAACAGATATACACAGGATAAAGAAAAAATCCCTATAATATCCGTGATCTATACCTAAAGGCCGAGCCACACCGAATGGGTGTAACCTGCCGAATGCGACCGCCACGCATACGCGCACGCGCACGTGCTGCGCACGCATTTGGTGTGTCTCGACTTTAAACCGGATTGAGTACTGTGACGAAAAAGTGTGACCGACAGAGAAGCCAAACTTGAGGATTGCATCTCGTTTTAATTAGGGTGACCAAGTACATCTGTGGATATGAGGATTATTTTTAATATAGGTTCTATGTACAATGAAATTTTAACGAAAATAAAATAAGACTACTACTGAAGGTAGTAAATAAAATAAGACTATTTTTCAACGAAATATTTATTTTCGCTTTTTCGCTAATAATAAGTTTATATATCATACATGTTAAACAATGCAGTCTTGTGTAATTTTTGCCTAAGCTCTACTTTATTTCCCAAATCTCTTAACAAATGTATTTTCCCGTGATGAGCCATGCCTAAATTAAAAAAAGACGTGGCAATTGCCTTTATAATTTGAATTTCGTGATGGTCTTCCGTGGTTATAGATGTATTAGGGTTTTCAGTAATCTTAAATTTCTGCAAATTGGATGTCACATGTTGCATCGTTAAAAACATAAGTTTATTTCTAGTGACTTCTTTCATCAGATCAGCACGGTGGTGCCATGATACACGAGTGCGGTAGGTCACAATGCAACATAATAATATTACATTGATACCGAACTTGTACATAAGCAGCAAAAATGGCAACGCGTTACGAGTTTAGAACGGTCATCATACGCGGTTGTAACCCGTATGCTCACCGTGTCGCCGCCGGCAAGCACCGGTCTGACAACGTCGCGTGCCGTGCAAGGAGCGTCTCCGGACTGGCAAAATATTCCCTCCGACAGTTCTTGACGCTCCGTGCATGGCACGCTACTGTGATGGTCGGTGACGGAACGGTCTAGTGGGTATGGTGTCATACTTTTCCATACAAATAATATTTTTTGCCTGATAAAAACTCTTTGGAATGCACACAAATAAATCATGGTTCTAAAATTAAAAAAAAACTTTGTTCAATTTGATTTTCTTGAAGCTATCTAATCAAATTGGTTACTGACCGAGCGAGCGAAGCGTCTTCATTTCAGCTTTCGACAAAAAATCTTTCGTATGTCTGTCTGTCTGTCTGTCCGGATGCTCTCCTCTACAGGTCGCATTTTTCAACCGATTCTCGTGAAATTTTGTGAACAGGTTCGATACTCGTAATTATACAGGTTTTTTCTGTCAAGTCAGTTTTTATATTTCGTGCATGATAATTTGTACGTTTGATTTGTGATTTTATATAAGTGTCTGCTGTATAATTTATTCTTTCTACCTTTTGAGGGTTCCGTAGCTAAATGGCAAAGAACGGAAGTCTTATGGATTCGTCATGTCTGTCATTTCCAAACTATGACTTTTAAAATTCTGAAAAAAATCATGATGATGTTACATTAATGAATCCTTTCAACTATTTTTGGTTTGAACAAGATAGGTTTTGTGATTTAATGTATAGTGGTTTTAAATGTAGATTAGGAGTTAGGAGGTGTCGGTACGGAACCCTTATTGCGCGTGGTCCGACACGCACTTGGCCGGTTTTTTATAAGTCCAAACACAAGATACGGTCACGTGTAAAAATGTGTATGGGTTTTTGTATCCTATCTCTCACACTTAAATTCCGAAATATATATATATAGACATGTCTGTACAGGAGGGCCACCACGAATTCTGAACTTCGTAGAAACTGTAGTCAAATAGTATCGTCATGTTTGTTCAGTCGAGTTCATAAATATATGTACGATCTATTAGCTAAAAATATCCATGCGCCAATACGATGAGAGATATGTGCACATTTATCAAGTCAAATTTGTTCTACAGACTATTACAGCTTATAACAGAGCAGTTAGATAAACAGAAAAGAAATATTTTTGTTTACCTGTAAGCTGTGAAAAATTGTAGACTGTGCGTGTGACTTTGTATATTTTTTTGGATATTTCAATACACAAGATAATTTAAACAAGTCCATCTGAAAAGTAGGGCTTTCTTTAATTTCCGAGGTTGTGTGGCAACCTTCGGGCTGCCGCCGCATACAAGTTTTTTTTTCATATTAGCAAAGGAACTGAACTACGGTACGCTACGACGCTCATTTCATGCTTATCATGTCACATAACATTCAGCGAATATTTAACTATTTTGGTACCTACATTTAATTATCTGTCACAACTTACTCCACACTTGGTCTAGTAAAGTGTAAACATATAAAAATGTGTAATAAGCGATCCCCAATGAACAAATGAAGACTCCATGATGTCGGAGCCGAAATGAAAGGGACGAACGTATCGCATGACATTACTGATCTCTTCTCGATGAATGTCAAATTTCAAAAGAAAATATTGTAAGGCGTCAAATGCGTTCATTCTATTGTGAATTTGTGTACTATCCGTTAATTTTGAAATTTCGTTGTTTTCGATAATTTTGGGAAATGTCAGGTATTTTACTTTTGCATCATTGCCATGATCATTTATTATGAACAATAAAAATCTCAGATAATTCTGAATTGTTAAATGATGTGTATCTTTAGACACTACACATGACTATTACTTTTGATAGCTTGTTTTTGTTCAGTTACTTTTGACGCTGACTGTACAACCAGGGTACACAGGGTAGGGACAGTGCGGCCGTTAGGAGCAGTTGTGACGTCATCGGTAATAAGTAGTTGTTCGGACGCAGGGTTGTACAAAACTTATTTCTTTGTTTTGACATATGATTAGCATCATTCCTATATTATTCGTTTGAATAGATAGATAAAAATGCGTGTCTAAGTAAATTAATGAAAAAAAAACCGGCCAAGTGCGAGTCGGTCTCGCGCACCGAGTGTTCCGTACAAGTAAAAAAAATCTGATTTATTAATGTACTGGTATTTTCTGGTAAAATATACGTAATGATAAACAAATCACTAAATTTCAAGTTGATATGTCAACGGGAATTCAAAAAAATCTTCGGAACAAAATGTTTGACAGACGGACACGCGAGTGACAGCAATAGGGCTCCGATTCCTCCACATCCCAAACATTCATGATCTAAGTAAGTACATATATTCTATTCAAGAAAGAGTTGTTTAATTTTCTAGTTAAGAAAGCAAATTATTCCATAAAATAGTATTTAAATGATTACGACATAAAATAATGAACTACTTTATTACGAACTTCATTATTAAGTATTTTTCATTATGAAAAATATTATTATCATTAATTTCTCTTTTAAAAATAAGTACTAAGTGTTTTAGGTATTCAAGGTACAACGTGCTCTTACTTGATTTGTTCCTATGTAATTCATACCTAATATTACACACTATTATAAATAGACTCAAGTGGTCAGCAATATTTATGAATTGAAACATCCATTAAACATAACAATGACGGTCGTAACTTGACTTAATTTGTCGCGCGAAGTAATTGCCGGCCTGACTTTACGTTAAACGTGTTGCCGCGACGGCGAGGCGGCCCCGACTGAGAACGGCGGGGACCGGCCGACACGTCAATCATTTAGCGCGTAGCGCAAGCGGCCGCGCACACATCGCCGCGTCTATGTGTGCGTGAGCCGCGGATGTGCCTTTTGTATGAAGTGTCCTTACCCGGTGTACCCTGATACAACAGACCGCCACCGCGGACGCCACCGCAGGCCGCATGATTGTGTGACATGCTTAAATTTTGCTACGAACAATATCCACTGATATAGATACCAGTATTATAGATAATAATCACCGTGTGAATGGGCGGCACAAATGATATATTACTTGAATTATTTTCTATAGTATCGGATTTAGTTTGGTGCACTTTTTTATCGGTGTTTCTACGGTTTGGACCATCGCTGGATTGTCAATGTTATAGATAGACTCACCCTGTCACCTGACGTTTTCCGTATATGACATTGACAGTTGACACACGCACGCACGTAGACGTACCCGCGGCAAGGTATATAAATAGGACATGTTTAGCTGCAATTAATTTAAAAACATCTCGTGTGTAAGAGATGCACAGCCAAGAATACTTAAGAAGCAAAGTAGTTACTTAAAAAAAATAAGATGATTGAAGGGTACGGGGCAGTGACACAGGCCCTTCTGGGCACCCTATTGACGTGGGGACTTACTGCCGCCGGTGCTGCATTAGTATTTTTCGTACGAGGAAAACAGGTACGAAATCTATAACTTTATATATGAAAGGCACTAAATACAAGAATTATATGGTATACTGGTATGTAATTTACCTATAGCAAACATAATTCGAGAAATGTTTTAACTTAGTGTCAAATGAGACTGTAAGTGGTTCAATAACCATTAAATAGCACGAGTGTTCGTCAGTATTGACAGGATCATGTTAATGTTATACTGCTGATTTAATCTGGTTTCATTCTATGTAGTTTATTTAGATTCTAGACATGTTTTGTGTGTGTGTGTTTTGAAATTTAGTGTAATGTGTTTTGAAATTGTTTATACGAATAAATTAAATAAATAAGTTATTGGTGATTTTACCACACATATTACACCCACATCACTCAGATTAGTAAAGGTTGATGGATCTATGGTTTTTCAGAGAAAACTTCTGGATGTGTCGCTGGGTTTTGCCGCTGGTGTTATGACTGCGGCATCCTACTGGTCCCTCTTGGATCCGGCTATAACACTTTGTGAGAAACAAGGGATATATGGAAAGTTTGCTTTCCTGCCTGTTGCTGTAGGATTCCTTCTTGGTGCAGTATTTGTGTTTGGAACAGATGTGTTCTTAGACTATTTGGGATTAAATTCTACAAACATGATGATGTGTAAGTACAATTTATTTCATAGATATACTAGAACAAAATCCATTCATAGTTTTACTTAATATCTTAATAAGACTTTCCTCAGAATTAAGCTGGCCTATACAAATCTACACAGAATCATAATTTAGATTTGCTGAATTTAATGTAATTGAGCTTGATTTGATGGTTGTGCAGCATTTTGATTTTACAATTGACTAGCCCCTGCTGCTCCAAATGCTTTATTTATTAATTTATACTTTATTGCATTATTATATAAGTCAGTAGGGAGGATTTAATGATTTCTATCAAATATACTATTATAATACAGCCTAATCCCATCTCAAAGGTCCTATCTTCATTCTAGTAATAAAATTAAAATCAGGTCTAAAGTTAGTTCTGCACACACCCTCTGCATATAAATTCACAAAGTCATAAATAATACAATTTACTATCTATCTCCTTATAACATTGGTATAGAATTATGATAAATGCACACTTAATTTATTAACATTTTACATGCTATATTAAAATGGGTTTAGGTCTTCCGATAATTAAAGAATTGCCATATTAATTGAAGTATAAAATTGATGTGTTGCCTAATCATATGTGACTTAGTTAAAACATCATAGTCAATATGACTTCATAATGAATTAATCTTGGTATGTGATCTAGGAATAGGTAGTGCTTACTTACAATTCTTAGGTTAATCACTCACTTTATCTATAAATGAAAAATTGAATGAAAGTGTTTATTAAAGGTTTGCTAATTTGAACAAACTGTATAATTATATAGGTTGGTATAGTAGGTTTGAATTATCAAGTACTACTAGCCAAGGCTTTTTAAACAGTCAACCTGAGGTTCAAATAACAACTTAATTAGTTAAATTCTATTCTATTTCTTATTAATGCCTTTTGAATGAGGATCCGCTCATCTCTGCAAATCTTTATATGTTTGAGAAGTAAGAATAATATATGTGTGGTGGAAATAATCCTCTAGTTTTTATACCTTCAAGCCTCAAGTTTTAAGCTGATCACAGTAATACCAATATATGCACCATTTGCCATTGGCACCATTGGTTCTTACATAATAATAAATGAAGTTTGATAGCCAGCATAAAACATAATTAGTTTCATACTTTGTTCTTAATTTTTAAATGCCCATATTGCATTATTATTGCATACCTACATCATTTAGTTTTCAATTTGTGAAATATGCTCACATCTGCTTGTTTAGTTAAACACTAATTTTACCTAATCATATAACTAAGCAATTCAAATTGCTATAAAATGTTTGCAAGGTTGCTACTTTTCTGGGCCATTTCAGTTTATTAGTATATCAACAAAAACATTGATGATGGGAACTTCTGAACAGTTTTGCCATGACTACTTAAACCTAGTTTAGATGATTTCTCGCCCTTGTATCACATGTCCACCATATCAGCTAAAGAACTTCCACTGCTGGTCATAGTCCACCCCCAAATTGGGTTGCCAATCGCAGTATCTCCACCGCACTCCAGGGATGCTGCTGCCCATCCCCTGGTGGTCTTGGTTATAGTTTTAGGACATACCCGGGTGTCATGTCATGACATTTAGAGCCATGTCTGTTGACCTCTATAATAAGGTATAAAAATTGCTTTTTAGGGTTCCAGGCCCAAAGGGTAAAACAGGACCCTATTACTAAGACTCCGTTGTCCATCCATCTGTCTGTCTATCTGTCCGTCTTTCACCAGGCTCTATCTCATGAACTGTGGTAGTTAGACAGTTGTAATTTTCACAGATGATGTATTTCTGTTGCTGCTATAACAACAAACACTAAAAACAAAATAAAATAAATATTTAAGCGAGCTCCCAATTAAAAAAAAACCTCCCCCTTACCGTACCTCTGCCTTACAGAAGAACTCAGCCATAATAGCATCACTACTTGCCCACTAGGTAGGTATGTGGTGTTGTGTTCCTGGTGGTGAGTAAGGTCGCCAGAGCTCCCGGGGATGCACTGTGTTGGGAGTGAGGGGCCTGCATATGTCTCTAGCTTGACAGGCATCTGTGGGTCCCTCACTCTCAACACAGTGCATCCCCAAGTCAATAAAGGGTCGACAACGCACTTGTGATTCCTTTGGGGTCGCAAGTGTCAATAGGCTATGGTGTCTGTTTACCATCAGGCAGGCCGTAAGCTTGTTTGCCACCGTCGTAGTGTAAAAAAAAACATTTAAAAAGTTGCTTGTTGTGTTCATCAGGCGCTGGGTGTCAAAATTTATGGGATTTTTGTTTAAAATCCAAGTCACACTTGACCAAAATTCTATTTGATAATATTTAACATTCCTATTACTGTTAAAAAATTAAATAAAAATAAATTATTTATATTAAACTATAAAAGGTTATAATAAAGTGTCTAATGTTGTATTGTACGGAACCCTTCGTGCGCGAGTCCGACTCGCACCTGGCCGGATTTTACTAAAATTGTTATATCATAAATGTTTCAGCTATACTTTAAAAATATTTGTTACAATACTATAAGGACACTTGTAATCTTCGTCAGTTCAGGCTGTGCATTGTTTATTGTTTACCAGTTAAATTTTATACGTAAATAAAAAGAGTATGCTACATTTCTTGCTCTCTGAGAATAGGTGGGTAAGATACAAAAAGGTACCCTTTTCCCCGTCAATGACACAAATTTAATTCTTATATGTATATAAACTGACTATATGTAGTTAAGTGAGTGTGTTCATGCAAATAGACCCAGGATAGGGCATTTGTTTCTGTAGTGAGCAGAGACATTTGTTCCTGAGACTTGGATGTTTTCTATGTATATGAGTATATATCTATTAAATATATCGCCGTCCAGTGTGTGTGTGTGTACCCATAAAACAAGCCTTATTGAGCTTACTTTGGGACTAGTTCGATTTGTGTAAAAATTGTCCCCTAATATTTATTTATTTATATAAATCATTGGGATAAAGTTTTATTGTGAATACAGGGACTGTACAAATACCTAATGTGTGTTTAGTGTCTGGGTGCAGTCAGTGGTTCAGTCAGAACTGATAGATTGGCATGTTTAACTGCAGATAAGCTATTTATTCTCAGTAACTTATTATTGCAGTAACTTGTCACACCCTTGTATACCTTTGCTGACATTGTTGCATTTGTAATCAGAATTTTAGGTCACCCTACAAGGGTAAAAGTAACAAGTATTTGATATATCCTGTAGATAAGACACAATCCTGAAATCAAAAATATCATAATTCATAGGAAAGGAGAGTACATTTGTTTATGGGTCTAACAGTCTTAAATTAGCAAAATAATGGAAAACAATTTTTAAATATTTTTTGCAATATTTATCATTCAATCCTGTAACTACATAGTATATGTAACAAAAATATGGCCATTGTTTAACATAAGTAACAAGAAGTCAAAGTCATAATATTGTTTATTCAAATAGGCCTAGCAACAAGCCCTTTCGATTCGTCAGTTAAAACATTATGTTATGCTACAGTATAAAAAAATAGAATTGCATTCAATTCAAATTGCAATCAAAATTAAGAATATTTTTTTAGTTAAGATCACAGTAGCGTCGTCAAATTGAAGAACCCCTTACTGTAGTCCTTCGGGAAAACCTCAGCGGGGAGTTCATTCTATAACCGGAGCGTCTAATAAAGTTTGTTTCATAAGTACTTATTCCTCTTAAATTCCTCTGAAACCGTAATGTACGCGACCACTTAGGTTCTAAGGTGTGAGGATGAATGCCCTGCCGATGGCGAGCGGTGCGATGGTAGAAAGCGGCCGTAGGCATCATGCCGAAAAGTTCTTCGGATCACAACCCATTGTACAAGCGATAGATCACGCACAAGGGGGCACCTTAGGAGTCCCCCACACTCTCGAATGAACTCGATTCTCCATACAAACGTAGTTTGGTTCTCATTTTAAAACACCATGCTGAAATAATATGAAACATGGTATATATATTGTATGAAATCTTCACAATTGCTGTATTTTCTATTATATCTCCATTATAATTGCAAGCAACATTAACTAATTTCCGACCTAAATATGCCTACCTATATATTTATATATATTCCGGATCCCATTGTGTATACAATGTTTCAGGTTTTTTCGGCATGAAAAACTAAGAAATAACTTGTAAAGACGTTGTTGGATTCAGATACCTTCAAATAAGATTATTTCTTAGACTTATTACAGTAAAATATTTCTTACTACATACTGTCTACTGATTTCTATACAAATACATATAATCACATTAAATAGTCTGTATCAGTCAGGTAATTAAGTTAATGTTTAGTTTCACTCCACGAACATAGCTACCTAGAGATCAAACACAAACCCTTTATTATTCTACTGACTGGGGAAATAAAAATCTTTGTATTCAGAGATTTGTATCTTATCTCAAAGGCTTACAATGGCTACTGCCGAGGCGGACTATCATAAGGCAATGCTTATCACCTGACAATGAACGACATTATATTACTTAAAGTAATATATGTCGTCATTGGCGTGCATAACAAGGACAAAGACAGTTTCGACGTAAACTGCGCCGATTTATATGAAATGTGGGACAGGAATTCGAGATGTCCTGTATTTGAATAAGTTATCGCAGCCTTATCGGCCCTGCTGCGGTTGGCATCGCTCATTACCCGTGTTAGTTATGCAATTCTTCACTGATATGAAGTTATGAAACAATACAGCTAGACGTCTGTTTCTGCACGAGGAGATTTCATATGGACCCAAAAGCGGTTTTACTTGCCTTCGAGAGCACGGGAGTGCTCCGTTAGTTACCACTCAAGGTGGTCACCCATCTAAAAGTTGACCACGACCGACGTTGCGGTATATTGCCGTAAGTGGTACGCGGGCGCCGCTTGGCCACATGTAACTGAAAACATAACTGACAACTTTAAAAGTTGACAAAACTACTCGTACAGTTTCATTTTAAAATTCAATATCTCAAAAACGGCAGAACTGATTTGGATAAAACATGTCTCGGAACCATAGCTGGAACATCTGCTTTCAAATCGCCTTCGAATCCGACCACCGGGGACCGGGCAGCAGCATCCCTGGAGTGCGGTGGAGATACTACGATCGCCAACCCGCATGCCAAGCGTGGCGATTGTGGCATATACCCCCCGTGAATTTGGGGAAGGCCTGTGTCCAGCAGTGGACGTCCTTTGGCTGATATGGTGGTGGTGGTGGCATTCAAATCGGTTTACCCAATGAAGAGGTCCGATGCCACAGACAGACGTACGGATACACCCCTCTTTTGCGTTCCGCGTCGGGGGTTAAAAATAAAAAGTTGTATAGTTAACTGAACATATGGCCTTGGCCTGTGAAACGATAGGTTTTGCAAAATGAATGTGGGATTTCTCTGAAAAATAATGGTTATACGAGTAAGTGCATATATTCGAAGATAATCGTTCCGGAAGTCGCAATGATTGTGTGTCCGTGTTCCCCCTCAAACTTTCGGACCGTAGTAGCAATAATTTTCTGTAGGTATGCGTAGTAGGTGTAAATAGGAGTATACTCGTTTCTGTAAAAAAAAACCTGTGAATAACAAAAAAAAAAAAGATTTACTTGTTCTCAAGTGATGATCGTTTTACATGACTGCGGATTTTTATATTAAAATGTTCTGAATTAAATCTTATGAAACTAAATATACGTCATCTTGCTTTTGGATAACTATGCACGTGCTGTTTAATGCCTAGGTAGTAGGTATTATGTAGTTGATGATGTGTGACGTTTTATGCTTCGCTGATAATTTTAGTAATTAACTTGGGTAAAGGATTTGATCCGAAACTTAAAATTGCATATTTTTGAGTGATTTAACTATGTTTATAATTCAGGATATAATAAGATTAATAAGGTAGAAAGGAGACGTAAGGTCTTATTTGTGTTCACGGTTCCATTTCGAACTGACATAATTTTGGCTTGTTTTGAAACGCGAAAGGTTGTATAATATGAGAAAAACTTAAGAAAATGATCTTTTGTGTGTAGTTGTGACGTGTTCGAATAGGCGTTTGTTTTGTTTGTGTTGCACATTTTAAATACGAGTATGTAATGTCTTTTGACTTTAATCTTAATATTATTAGTGCACGAAACCAATTTCTGAATGTCATTTTCAAACAAGAGGTAGATGTTTTAATCATAATTTAGTTTTAATCATAATTTAATGTCTTTCTCCTCAGCATTAACGAAAAGTAAAGAAGGCAAAGAGAAGATAGAAGATGTGGAGATGCTCACAGCTCTCAACCGGCCATCGGTGCCCACTAGCGTAGTCACGTTGGACCCGCCACAGCCAACCGACTTCGCTGACTGTATCAACAACCAGCACTCAGCGCAACGGCGGCGGGGGCACCATCACTCACAGCATTCGCTCTCGGTAAATTACCTATTTGTATTAACATTCTTAGTAAATAAATTCCCAGATGTAAGTATGGGTTGAACCCGCCTTCGGTGCCTACGAGTGTACTCACACCAGACCCGTTGTAGCCAACCGATTTCGTTGTCTCTATCAATAACCAGCACTGTGCAGGCGGCATCGTCACTAACAGCATCCGCTCTCGGTAAGCACAGCTTTATTAATAATAATTAATAATGTATGGTAAGGCAATCAGAAGAGAAGATTCTTAGACGACCGTGTACAAATGACCGCTCAGAGATATGTCCTTGGGCCGTTGTAAGGTGATGCATGACTTAAACAATGCGATAAGCCGCTTGTGTCTGACCGTAAATATCCTCTCAGCTGTGGCAGTGCTTTAAGTGTGGTATCAAGAGTAGTCATGCTGGATCCATTGTGGCCAATCTTTGTTAACTTATCAACAGTTAGCTGTCGGTGCAGCAGCGTCAGAATTACCATTATAGTTGCATTCGCTCTCAGTAAGCACACCTATCGCAGGAGGTCGCAGGAGTCCGCTGGATGTTGCAAACACTCTGAGTCCGCTTCAGCCGATCGACTCCTAATTGTATCAACCGAGAGCCCATTATCTATACCGATTGTGATATTTTTCTGCCGACATAGACTTCTATTACTTTAACATTACACGGGGAAATTACGAAGTGGAACGTAATTTGTGTAATTAACGGACTCAAAGTGAGTTTCAGTATCGATTTTCGTGACTTCCGTGCTTCTCGAATGGTAATACAATTGTTACTTCGTGTTCATTATGTGTTGCTAAGTTCTTTCTTATCTTTGAATATACTAAAACAGATTTCTTTCGCCATATTCAACAAATTACAATCACAATGTTTACTTGTTTAGTTCAGTAGTTTGTTTTGTAATATTTCTACTTAATCTTAAATCTCCCCAGATTTCCCCCCACTAAACACTAACACTCCCGACTAAAAACATTTTATGTAAAATGTTGCCAAGACGACCACCACGAAACGGCAAGGCCATACATATTTACTGATATGTAGAATTTGTTGAAGTTAGGGTCGGTAGAGTTAGGCCGTGTAGATTCAGAAGCTTGGCTCTACATGAGATCTGATATCTTTTTACTGGGCAAACCTTATGTGGTCGTCTTGGCAACATTTGACATAAAATGTTTTTAGTGGGTAATCTTTACCGTTGATTGTAAATCCCTCCATGGGACACAATTTGTACATTGCTGTTGTTTCTACAGCTTTTCACGGCACGATAAGGCATTGTACGATTAAAAACGGATTTTTTTTCACTTATTTACTCATGTCAATCGCCGCTTGCGGTCGCCAGTAATTGAATATTAGCTCATGTTTGGCGACACAGGAACGCCCACTCACCACTTCTCCTGGTTTCTTTATTCCGTGGGCAGGCAATATGTCGATGCGATGACCGCAGCAGAGTTTTTGTCAACTTTCAATAAAGAAATCTACAAGAGTAATTATCTAAAGCAACGGCTCGTAGATTTTGTTTCAAAAATACTATATTTCAATATTAGATATTTTGACCGTATTTGATGACGGCCTACGATGGTAAAGAGGCCATGATCTTCCTTGAACGTAATGGTCTCCAAATTGGACCTAAAGCCTTGATCTACCAAGTTCTATAGGTATCTATTCTAGTGTTGATCTGTTGAACGGTATTGGGTTCTTTAGCCAAGAGATTCTTTCCTAAGCGAGAGGTCATGCGGCAAAAATAACCGAATAAAATATGTTGCAACATAAAACACTGATGGACGGTATAAAAATGAATAAAAATAAAAAACAAATTCCGGTTAAATCGCCTTTAGCATGGTACAAGGTTTTATCCGTAAATATTGAGTCCTTACGGGAGGTTTCTATGCTTTGTCGTTATACAAATATAAGATAACATTAGATGATTACATAGATATATTCAAGGTACACTTAATTAAAGTCACCGATAAGCGAAAATAACCGCCACAGTTGTCTATTTTGTTCAAAGTTAAAGAGAAAATGTACATTTAAAATGCTTTGGTGCACAGGTATAAGAATACAAGAGATTGGAGTTCAGGGTGTGGTCCGTGTCGCCATTTCCTGACCGTCCGGACGGAAACTTGTTTCTTTGAGTCAGTCAGCGGACATCGGTTGCGCAGTAAACAAGTCGTTTTTGTGGTAAAATTCCGGCTTGTGCAATTGACAACATTTCATTTTTGAAGCAGGCTTTTTCCAATGAAATCAAATAGAGAATTAAAAAAATATAACCACATTTTTAAATTCTCTAAAATATCCCAACTTCTAATACTAAACTCATTTTCAAAAGTTCCTCTAAGTGACAAATAGCGAGTCACAGCGTACAAAATCATACAGAAGCACTATTTATTACTAAGGCGGATTGACTAGAGAAAGTGTAATAAGGCTTGAGGCATTAGTGACAGTTTGAACCGCGAGCCCGAGCCTACACGATTTAATTTGTCCTAACCAAGTATACGCCTCCCGAATCGCTAAACTTAAGTGGCAGTGGGCGGCGCATATAGCACGTAGAACCGATGGCCGTAGCGTGAAGCGTGGGCAGCCCCCCTACAAGGTGGACTGATGAGTAAGGTCGCGGGTCTCCGCTGGATGCTGGTGGCGCTAGACCGGTCATTGTGGAATTCTTTGAAGAAGGCCTATGTCCAACAGTGGACGTCCTTCAGCTGATGATGATGAACCAGTATTGTTATCATATTCCAGAAAACCGGTGACAACGGCGAGGGCGACCGCCGCGACAGCTTACAGCGGTCGCTGGAGGCGCGTCAGTCGCAGTGGAAACGCATCATGCTGCTCGTAGTCGCCATCACAGTCCACAACATCCCTGAGGGACTTGCTGTGGGCGTGTCCTTCGGCGCGGCGGCGTCCAGCGATGATGTTAGCAACTCCTTCCATGTCGCCAGGTAAGCTGACTTGTCATTCGATTGTGAACTTTTTCTAATAGAATGCAGGGTCGTCTTTATGTGGTTGTTAAAGGCTACAATACAAGTGTAAACGTGGCGCTGGCTGTAGGAGTTTTCAGTTTAGAGTTTAGTTTTTAGTTTCTCTTGATGGTGGAATACATGAGGATGAACTGGATGGGAGCCTGTGCTGAGGGAGCACAATGTAAATACTTCAGATTGTTTCGCTGAACTGATTTGATTGACGTTTTATCTATTTATATAGTTTCACCCACACACAATACATAAGGGCCGTAACCCACTATATCAATTAAGGTGTTGTATGCAGGCTCAAAGTCACCCAAAGGGCAATGGAGAGAGCTATGTTGGGAGTTTCTCTGCGTGATCGCATCAGGAATGAGGCCATCCGCAGCAGAACCAAAGTGACCGATATAGCCCTCCGAATCGCTAAACTTAAGTGGCAGTGGGCGGGGCACATAGCACGTAGAACCGATGGCCGTTGGGGCTGAAAGGTTCTCGAGTGGCGGCCACGTACCGGAAGGCGTAGCGTGGGCAGGCCCCCCACACGGTGGACTGATGACCTGGTGAAGGTCGCGGGTGTCCGCTGGATGCGGGTGGCGCAGGACCGGTCATTGTGGAAGTCTTTGGGGGAGGCCTATGTCCAGCAGTGGACGTCTTTCGGCTGACATGATGATGATGATGCATGTTCTTCAACAGTGGCAACTCCTGTGCTATGTCGCCAGGATGCGTGATATTTGCCATTTTTTCACTTATCGATGCTGCTTGTACATAGTAGGATCGGATCACAGTTCTAAACTTCCTCGAGGGGTTTACCTTGGCCCGACAGCGGTTTACCTATGCTGGCAACTCCTTCCATGCCGACAGGTAAACGTAAATTTTGAGGTTCTACTACGGCCTGATTTTACTTGTACGTAGTATGGCATTGGACCCGGGTATGTCCTAAAACTACGACCAAGACCACCGGAGGATGGGCAGCAGCATCCCTGGAGTGCGGTGGAAATACAAATGTAAGGTATATATGTATGCGGATGATATGTGTTTACTGTATTCAGCTGCTGATATATCGGAGGCCCATAAAAACATTCAACGTGATTTCGACAATGTGGTTAAATGGGCCCATGATAACGGAATAATTATCAACCTAGCGAAAACGAAATGCATGCACATATACTCCCCATACAACCGAAAGGCTAAAAATGTCAACTATAAAGAACTGGGTGTGGTGGGCCACGGATATGATTGTTTGCATAATCACCAAGTAAACTGTAATTGTAAACCGCTAGAATATGTTAATACATATAAATACTTAGGCTTGCACATAGATAACCAATTTAATTGGAAAACGCATATCAATTCAGTTTGTTCCAAACTTCGGTCAGTCTTATGTAAACCTTATCATTTAAACAGATTATTAAGTAAACAAACTATGCTTGTAGTATATTATGCATTAGCGGATTCTGTTATAAATTATGGACTTAGCGTATATGGTAGAACTTTTCAAACATACCTAGAGGAAATAAACAAGTTACAAACCAGATTAATTAAGTACCTTATAAATAAAAATACCAAACATAAATGTAAAGGAAATTATGATAAATTATACAAGATATGTAAAATTCTACCTATACAAGAAAGGACGCATTATTTGATAAGTGTAGATAATTATTGTAACGAGGAGTTTAAGGTGCTGAAGCAAAGTAAATATAAAACAAGTAATATTAGACTACGGAAATATGTGAAAAATTATGTTCATAATTATTATGGTAGAAGAACAAATGAGTTCTTGATCCCGACCATTTGTAACGGTATCAGCTGGTTAAGAAATGAGGAAAAAATAGTTTAAATATACTAAAAAATAAGCTAAAAAAGATATTTTTGGAAAGATTACCTTAATTGTCAAAATTTCGAGTTTAGTAATTTATACTGTTATTATATATTTTAAGTAACTTAGGTGCACGATAGATCTGTAGAAATGAGCGCGGTCTCGCCAACAAACTGTTTCGTCAGTTTGGCGAGTAAATTTAAAAATGATAATGTGATGTACCTTCATTAAAATAAATTAAAAAGAAAAAAAATACTGCGATCGCCAACCCGCATGCCAAGCGTGGCGATTATGGCAATTACCCCTTAATGATGTACACAAACAGGCCACGGCCCCGAGGTTCCGGCGACCCCCGGTACCCTGGCTCTGGTAGCGGCCAGGGTACTAGCGGGGTCAGGGGTGCGAAGAATCTCCGGTTAAAATCCGGCTACCACCACCGACGACTTCTGGCCCTGGCAACATACAACACCCGAACACTGCGGACCGACGAAAAGATAGCGGAACTGGAGGAAGGATTGAGCAAGTTGCGTTGGCATATCGTAGGGTTATCTGAAGTCCGAAGAGAGGGGGAGGACACGATAACCCTGAAGTCCGGCAAGGCAAGTCCCGAAGACGCATATATTCAATGATGTCTCTGTGATCAATACGGTTAAAACCGGAAGTGATCATCGTCTGGTAAGAGGCACATTGAATATATGCGTCAAGCTAGAGCTCTCTCGACTGATGAAGTTCACGCTCCGTCCAGCAGCAGTTCAAATCCAAAACCCCGTGAGTTTTCAGCTGGAACTCCAAAACCGTTCCGATTGTCTAGGCGGCGATGTGAACGAATTCAACGACGGGTTTGTGGAAGCTGTCCATAGCGTTGGGTCTAAGTTCTTTAGAGCCCAACGAACTCACAGAGCCAAAGGGCTCTCTATTTCCACTCAGAGGCTCATCGAGGAAAGGAATGAGATGATTCTGCAGTCTTCAGCAGATGCGACATTATACAGGCAGCTCAATAAACAAATCTCCAAGGCCCTTACCCGCGATCTGTGCCAATTCAATACAAATCGTATTGAAGAGGCCATCAAGCAGAATAAGGGCTCTAAAGTTTTCTCAAGAGATCTGTCTATTGGGCAGAGCCAGCTCGCCAGATTAAAAACTGAAGATGATAGAATCGTTTCGTCCAAACCTGAGCTTCTGAGTGAGATAGAGTGCTTTTATGGACAGCGATTTGTTAGCTGCATTTTCCGATATTTTTAATTTCTTGTATAAAAAATTCCGATCGCCTTTCTTTCCAGTATTTGTATTTTCTTGTATAAAAAATTCCGACAGCCTTTTTTCCATATTTATTTTATCTTGTATAAAAAATTCCATCGCCTATTTTTCCAATCACTTGAGTTTCTACACGTTTAATTTCTTAGTTGTATATTTTACTACATAAATTTTATTGATAGAAACGGTTCGTAAAAATACACATTGACGTAAAAAATAATAAAAATAATAACTTAAACCTGATTACATAAGTACAGAATGAAGATTATCTAATCGAAAAGCCCGCCCCGAATCATTCCCGGTGCAAAAGTACCGAACACGCTCGCCGCGTTGCCGCGTTGTATCGCGATGGACAGCCTCTGCACCAAGAAAGACTCGGAACGGGTGTCATGTCCCCTCTCCCGCAACCGACGACCAATCTCCATCAGGAACTTCTTCGCCTCTGTACCCCAACAACCGGTCGTTTCCACCGCGAGTGGGACAAATAAATAATTAGTGAGAGCGGAATATTTCTCTCGCTTTCTATTTGCCGCCAACTCCGCTGCTGCGCCAGCTGACCTAATGGTATGGCCAAGGTGCGAAGCTGCAAAAGTGCTGACGCACGTAGCGTCCCACGGTAGGCACTTACCTTTTTGCCAAGGCACCAAGGTCATACCATCTGGCCTTTTCCCATCTGACCGACTAAGGCCTAAGGGCTCCAGCACGCATGGAACATTAGCAGAAATTAGGGCTCTTCGCACAATGTCGTTGAGGGCATAATGGCGAGGGAATCTTCCGGCACACCGACAACAACTCAAGGCGTGGTGACCGTTGCTCTCCACCATGGTGCCGCAGATGCATATATGAGGTTCACAAACATCGCAGCCCAAGCGGAAAGCCACGGCCACCTGCAACGAATCGTTGTCGAGAAGGGTACCCAGATGAGGTGAGGGAAGTGCGTGAATCCATGCTCCAGATTCTGGCCTTGACACCTCGTTGAGTCTTGCTCTATCTACCCCCAAGGCATCTTCCATGAGAGCATCAAACACTCGCTTCACCCCTATTTCATCTCACGAACGTTGACGATCCGGTTTCTCGGGCACCTGCGCACTTTGATTGAGAGCTGACCATGTTATGACCGCATCAGAAGCATAGGGTATGATTACTCTGTCACCATCTAAAGAGAAAATGTCAGTGACAAGGTCCACAACCGCGTATGTCGATGCTAAAAAGGCCGGGAGACTCACATCACGCGCACGACGTAAACTAAGTCCACCGTTTCGGATGGGAAGGACCGCCAGCTCCCATTGGTTGGCGTTGAAAGACACATTCAACAAACACTCAGTTGTCTCCTTCAACACACTGTCAAACGAGTTAAGATGAATGGGGTGCAACTAAACCGGTACAGTGCGCAGAAAATAAGTAACTTTCGGAACTGCGAAACAAAACCGGAGCAAAATTAAGGCAACGTGAGCAGAAAGATTTTTAAGCCTGTCCTTAGCATTCAGAAGAATTTGCCTTCTTAATTCAATGGCATCAGGAATCGCATCTGAAAAAATTGGTGACCCCAGGACATTGAACGTCTGAACTGATAACTCCTTAAGTCCAGGAAGTAAGGCACTGAATGCAGGAAATGAGGTACGGGAATCGGCGCTGCAGGGGAAATATTCGCATTTATTAAAATTTACTTCCAGACCCAGCTCTTTAAAACGCGGAAGAAGGGTGAGAAGATCTTGTTCCACCCTCTCCGGTTTTCCTCCCAGGGTACCATCATCCAAATACCAGACGTTCAAGGGGGACTGAAGCTCTAATATAACTTTTTGGATTGCAAGGCTGAAAATCAGAGGTCCGTCACTTGTCGCAAAATATCATATTAGCCGTTTTATCTAAGCGAATATTTTTTAATAGATTATATTCTCAATAGAAAATAATTACTTACATTTGCAATTTTGCTCACTCGCGTTATAACACTGTTAATTGGAGTTTGACGTTTGGCACTTTTTGATCTCAGTCGGGCAAAGTTCTTTTTTTTCCAATCAAAATCTCATTCATTGCCGCAGATCAAAACTATTTTTACCTGTAAGGCGTATTGCAGTAACCGTACGTACAGCGTATGTGGTGCAGCGTTAAGGGGAGCGATTTTCAATCCAGAGGTCACATGGAGTAAGAATAAGACTGGAGCCGGTAATATACACAAATGCGTAATATACAAAGATGTGTAAAAGAGATGTAAGCATAGACAATGTCGCACGTGGGAGCGAGATGCACTGACAATATCTCCTGTCCCTCATCGCGTATAAGGCCATAATATTTGCCACCGCAGCCTATGGCCTATATATATATAGTACATTACTTACCTAGGGCAATAAAACAAATGATGTCTCAAATCGCAGGAATCTAACGCCCGAGCCAAAAGCGATATCGAAGCGGTATTAAGCGATAAGCAAAGCAAGGGCGATAAATATGCTATCTGACGATTTCTTTAGTACCGCTCGTGGTAAGTACAAAATTTTACGTCTCCCCCTGGATAAAAAGTGGGGCTTTTACGCACGCGTAGTGGGCGGTAATTGCCACTTCATAGCCAGGAGTGACGTCATCGTCATCAATATAATCATCATCATATAAGCCGAAGGACGTCCACTGCTGGACATAGGCCTCCCCTAAGGAGTGCCACAAGGAGTGACGTACTAAAAATATAATATATTCAAATTTTCCTCGGTGAAAAGTTATAACAAAGAAACTATGCGTATGAGAATTTTTTCAAAAGTTTAAATATACGCACATGAAATTGTTCGAGTGGAAAATTAAGTGGCTAGAAAAAAGGCGATCGACATTTTTTATACAAGAAAAAAAAATGCTGGGGAAAAAAGTAGTCGGAAATTTTTATACAAGAAAATAAAAATACTGGAAAGAAGTACGATCGGAAATTATTATACAAGGAAATTAAAATATCGGAGAATACATCTAACAAATCTACCGAAGATATCCCGGACATCAGCCTGTACGAGATTAGAATGGCTCTTAAGCAGCTGAGGAACAATAGGGCACCCGGTGAAGACGGAATTACAGCTGAACTCCTGAAGGCGGGTGGAAAACCAGTCCTTAGGGCCCTTCAGAAGTTGTTCGACTCCGTCTTACTGGAAGGCAAAACTCCAAAGGCATGGAACAGAGGTGTGGTGGTGCTGTTCTTCAAAAAGGGTGACAACGCCTTGCTGAAGAACTAACGACCCATCTCACTCCTGAGCCATGTCTATAAGCTGTTTTCAAGAGTCATTACGAACCGTCTCGCACGCAGGCTAGATGACTTCCAGCCTCCCGAACAAGCCGGTTTCCGAAGAGGCTTTAGCACCGTAGACCACATCCATACGCTCCGTCAGGTTATACAGAAGACTGAGGGAGGAGTATAACCTGCCCCTCTGTTTAGCGTTCGTGGACTACGAGAAAGCCTTCGATTCGATTGAAACCTGGGCTGTACTACAATCTCTCCAACGGTGCCAAGTGGACTACCGCTATATCGAAGTGCTGAAGTGTTTGTACGAGAACGCCACTATGTCAGTCCGACTCCAGGACCAGAACTCAAAGCCTATTCCGCTGCAGCGGGGAGTCAGGCAAGGAGATGTTATTTCTCCTAAACTGTTCTCCGCTGCACTGGAGGATGTTTACAAGACTCTGGACTGGAGAAGGCTAGGCATCAACATAAACGGCGACTACCTCACTCACCTTCGGTTTGCTGACGATATAGTAGTCTTGGCTGAGACCATGGAGGATTTAAGTACAATGCTCAATGACCTCAGTAAAGCCTCCGAGCGAGTTGGTCTAAGGATGAACATAGACAAGACGAAGATCATGTCAAATGTCCATGTCGCACCAACTCCCTTAACAATCGGACACTTTACGCTCGAAGTTGTATACCTAGTACAGGCTGTCCAGTTAGGTAGGTCCAACTTCGAGAAAGAGGTTAATCGTTGAATCCGACTCGGCTGGGCAGCGTTCGGGAAGCTACGGCACAACTTTTCGTCCAATATTCCGCAGTGTCTCAAGACGAAAGTCTTTGACCAGTGTGTGTTGCCAGTGATGACATATGGCACTGAAACGTGGTCGCTTACTATGGGCCTCATAAGAAGGCTCTAAAGTCACCCAAAGGGCAATGGAGAGAGCTATGTTGGGAGTTTCTCTGCGTGATCGCATCAAGAATGAGGCCATCCGCAGCAGAACCAAAGTGACCGATATAGCCCTCCGAATCGCTAAACTTAAGTGGCAGTGGGCGGGGCACATAGCACGTAGAACCGATGGCCGTTGGGGCGGAAAGGTTCTCGAGTGGCGACCACGTACCGGAAGGCGTAGCGTGGGCAGGCCCCCCACACGGTGGACTGATGACCTGGTAAAGGTCGCGGGTGTCCGCTGGATGCGGGTGGCGCAGGACCGGTCATTGTGGAAGTCTTTGGGGGGCCTGCCCACGCCTATGTCCAGCAGTGGACGTCTTTCGGCTGACATGATGGTGATGATGAGTATGGCATTACTATGTTATGATTCTAAGTAGGCTACTATGTAACTTCATAGGTGCATGTGACATAATAAGCCATAGCCACGAAATAGTGGTGATGGACAAAATAAATAAACAAAGAATTCCACAGCAAACATATGGCATGTTTTTTTTATAAACTTTGTCAAGTACAACATATAGACACCGCTTTGAGCAGATAAAGATACCATGAATAAACGCCACCGACCTTCCATTAAGTGCTTCAAAGCGTTGTTCAAACGATTTAATCTCTTTTTTTAATTCTGTTTCTTGATTGCTTGATTTTAGTGTAGCTGTATTCTGATTGTTTGATATAAATTACAACATACACGGGTTAAATTAGTGTATTGTGGTTGGTGGATTAAATGAGAAGGTTTGCTCAAATTGGAAGGTTTTATAAATCATTAAAATGATTCTTTTTCATCACCAGGTTACATATATAGAGTGCCCCTCCCCTATTTTAATATTTTTTCAAATGGTTCATAGAATATACCTTTGTACCAAATTTCATAATTACAGTGCTTACTAGTCTCAGAGTAAATCGCCTGTGACATACGGATGGACAAACAACGAAACTCTAAGGGTTCCGTTTTCGCCATTTTGGCTAAGGAACCCTATAAGCTGTCATTGACAGGTGCTCATCTGATCTTTTGGCAATTACTGCCGGGTCGCCTCAGGTTTTAGTTCTCTCCGCGACTCTCTTTTTGCTGCATATTAATGATCTGCTTAAGACCGGTATCTTTTGGGTACGCCGACGACAGCACAGTCACGGAGAGATATTTGTCCGATTCGTGAGCTGCATCTGGTAGCGGTGAGATCCAATCCCTCAGGGAGAACATGGTGGAGCGGACAAATGCGAGCTAGATAGCCGTATCCGATTGGGGTGAAGCCAATTTGGTCGCGTTCAGCACCACCAAAACTCAGGCATGTCTTTTCATTGCGAAACGGAGTCCTACTTTCCAGAATGTATCCCTACCACTGATTGATCACCTTGAGCTCCTTGGTCTCAACTCCAACTTAAACTTTGGGTTTACTATCGAATCCAAGGGAAAAAATGCAGCTAAAAACAGGCGGTTTTTCACACGGAAACAGCTCCTTTCCTTGTACCAAGCACAGGTTCGGCCGTGCATGGACTACTGCTGCCACCTTTGGGACGGTTCCGCCAAGTATCAGTTAGCGGCCTTGGATCTGGTAGAACGCCGTGCTCGTAGACTTTTCGAGGATGATCCAGCGGTTGAATCTAAGTTTGGAACACCGCCGTCGAGTCGCTTGTTTGTCTGTGTTGACTCAGATACATTTTGGAGATTGTGGACAGGAATTACATGACTTACATAGTTCCGCCTTCCCCATTCCATCACTGGATGTCCAGACGTCACGTACCTTATGTTGTCAGTCTACCATGTATTCACACGAATCGATTTGCTTCTTCTTTCTTAATGCGAACAGCTAAGGACCGGAATTTGCTGCTGCCGTCTGTATTTCCTGATACATTCAATCTGAGTCTTCAAAACAAGAGTGAATGGCTATTACTGAACCAGTAAGCAATATCTTAGGCCTTGTCGTCGCTTTCCATCAGGTGAGAAGAGTCTCACCTGGTTGGCCATACGGCCAATTGCTGGTCAGTCAATCATAAAAAAAAGGTCAGCTGGTAATACGTCGAGAAAAACCAGTTAGTTAGCGCATTTAAATAGGCGATAAAGGTTTCTGCGTTACAATTTTTAAGGCATCAGCTGATGGGTTTTCCACCGCGATACAGCCGGCTGACGATCTTTTATGCTTAGGCTCAATTAACCATCATTTGATACAAGTTTAAGACGATAGGAAGTGACTGTTTTTTTTACTTCTTTGGGAGGATGCTGCTCCTCAACCCACCAGCGGAAACGCAGCTGACGTTCATAATCTAATTTTCTTAACCATTGTACAAGTTATGGATCGAGAAGAAAGTGGTCATTGAAATCTGTTGCTGGCCCATGGTCTATAATTATAACCCTCTTCAAATAGGTGTAGCCAACTGTCCGTCACAGAACCACCCTCGTTATTACGTTATGAGCTACACAGTATACAACGCAAATTCACGTCACTTGCAGATCCCCATAAATAAGCTTAGCAATTTTCCACTAAGAATATTCAATGCCATATAATATTAATAATTATAATTAAATTTGAGGAAATTTAATTACAATTATAAATATTATATTAAAATAAGGTGAGAACCTTATTTTTCATATTAGAAACCACGCCACCTAGTGACGAATCTTGGAAAGTAGAAGGAGTTCTCTCTAAACTCTGGCTGCTTTATATAAGCAAGTGCTGCCATCTATCGGCAATGCTCTTATTCTATTACTTGTTAATGCTGCGCGAATGCATACTGAAGCTCTCTTTAGTTCATAGATGTCGTTTTAAGTCACATTTTCTATACGGGTTCAAATACTTAATAAGTGAGAGATAGTAAATATACAGAAAACATATTAGTTGTGCCATTGTGTTAAGTATATAAAATGTATAATCACTAACATATTAGCATGCAGTGTATTATAATTTTGAAAAAACATTAAAATGACAGTAGTTTTTATCATAATTGTAAGTAGGTACCTACAGTTACAGTAACTAACATAGTGGTCGGATTAATGTTAATTAGACATGAAATCCTTGCATTAATTACTTTTAGAAGGATGCGCTTAGGAATGCTTGGTCGGTTGGGCGAGCACATGTGTGCCGTCCGCCATCTTGTTACGTCAGGGAAGGAACGCTAGGCACCGTTGGAGTGGCGGCGGTGGCGCAGGAATTTCATTGATAAGTTGCGGGCGCGAGTGGGATGCAGCTATCGCTAACGCATACGTGCATAGGGCCCGCTAGCACCATCGCACTATCACATTATTACTACAGTTACACTACACTATTACAGATATAACTAAAATTATACTAACGAACCGCGCTAACTTCCAGTTTTGCTCATAGAAACCTTTACAGAGTTCTTGTATTGACATTTGCAAACTATAAATATCTATCCCAGTTTTTTAAACGAATTTTTGGCATTAGCCGTTACACGCCTACTTGCTTTGGCTTGAGGATCTCTATTTAGGCCAGCGAATCGTGCCAGGTTTATTACTTAACATTCACTGAAATATTTCGGAAAGTTAACTTTTTTCACCACTTACATTAAAAACCATTCAAAATCTCTGTTAAAAAAACTAAAAAAATACTTTTTATTGATAAATTCCTGTTTAAAGGCTGCTTATTATTGTTTAGGGGTTGGGGTAAGGTCGAAAGTCCATATTGTCAGTGAAGGTAACAAATGTCCACAGAAGAGTACATCGGTTCGGTTCGGTTCATTTGTAGCCGCGAGAGCCAAATCGCACGGGCGCGGTCGTCGACCCGCGCAGACGCTGCCGTCACTGACTGCCCGGTAAACTATTTTACTGAAAAATTCGCCGGCGCGCCATGTCATTGAAATCAACCTTGACGTATTGTCGCGTCGTCTGTACTGTGCACGCGTGGGTGACTACCAGGCATATTCACAATACACGAATATTGCCACTTCACTCTCAATAATGTACATTGACATTATTCAAATTCGAGACTTTTATTTGTCTTCACTGACTTCTCTCTCCTTATTAGGTTATGCATAGAAAATTTTAACACACCCGTTTACTGTCTCATACTTAGAACATATTAAAGTAAGTAATGGGTGAAGACTAAATTTTTGGACCACGATAATTTTTTCATACTATTTATATCCAGGGTTACTTTCGTGTCACAGCGAAACCAATTAAATATTTGACGAATTACAAGCCTTAAGTATGGTAAAAATAAATTTGGTCCTCTTTGGTACTTTAAATTAATGTCAATGCGTACACCGCTATAGACTAAAGTCGAAACGATAGAAAAAATACAGGTATAGTCCCACCTTACTACGTCAGTAATAAGCCTTTCACACTAAAATATGTATATATAGATTAGTTGAAAACTTATTAATCGAAAAGTCCACAAGAATTCTAAGGTAAAGAACTAACTTTTTCTATCTTAGAAATAAATACACTGTGGAATTTTTTTTTTTTTGTTACTTGCAGACATGTATTTATTTAAGATTTTTCGATAATAAGCGGACAATTTAAAGAGTGAGTTTTTGAAGACATAAAGACATAATCATGACATGAACATGAATTCCTTCTTCTTCTTCCGACCCTGTTCCCGTTATTTGGGGTCGGGTCTCCTCACTTTTCTGCGCCAATACAGTCTGTTTTGGGTTGTCGGTTCCTTGATATTAGAAACTAGCTGTTTCCCGCGACTTCGTCCGCGTCTTCGCTCCTATTGGTCGCAGCGTGATGTTATATAGCCTAAAGCCTTCCTCGATAAATGGCCAATCCAACACAAAAATATTTTTTCAATTCGAACCAGTAGTTCCTAAGATTCGCGCGTTCAAACAAACAAACAAACAAACTCTTCAGCTTTATAATACTATTATAGATGATAATAAATATGTATGTATGAAAAATATGTCGCGACCTCATACTAATCGTTGTTTCAGTCTTGAACTCACATAAGTACTTATGGTACAAATTTCGAAAAAAACTACAACATTTTAATATATCATCATCCTCCTAGCGTTATTCCCAGTACAGTTGCATCCTGAAGAATGCCTGGGGTCCGCTACCTGATCCCAAGAATTGGCGTAGCCACTAGTTTTTACGGAAGCGACTGCCATCTGACCTTCCAACCCGAGGGGGAAACCGACCTTATTGGGAATAGGCTTGTCAAGTGAGTGGGCAACTTGACTGTTAGAAGTTCACAAGCCGCCCTGAGGCCTCTAACTTGGCTTAACGATTGCTATCATAGACAGCAACCGGGATCAACGGCTTAACGTGCCTTCCAAAGCACAACATTTTAATATATGTCGCAGCAAAATATAATATTTAAATATCTAATTTTAGTAGAATACGAGTTGTGGTTTGCCATAATTTTCAAAACTTCCAATTTCTTCATCATCCTCCGGTCCTGATTGTATTTGCAGCGCAAAAATAAAAAATCACGAAATATTGTATCGGCGGGCGCCATTCCTGACGCCGGCCGCAAGTACTCGTAATGGCGAGTAAGGTAACAAGACAGAGATACAGTCTGACCAATCGTGTCAGTAGCGGAGCTTAAATCATACAGTCATCCCTTTCTTTGGGTTAACAGGTTCCATCAGGAGTAAAGGGATGAGTATATGATTAAAATAAGTGGCGAAGTGCGTGTCGCGCCACGGTGGCTGTCCACCCATGATATGATGCTGACTTAAAAGTCACAAACTTGTATTTACTATGTTTATGACACGTCAAACAACCTTATTTAAGTAATCAATGGAAATTGTACGAACGTTTGCCATTCCAAATACCTACATTATTACTCGTTAACTTTCGGTTTAAATTTACCTTAAACCTTTAAGCTAGTAGGTTGAGGTGAATTTGCATTTTAAAGTTTCCACCCAAACGGATTCCTGAATTAAAAACGGTAATAGATAACCCACATTACCCACAAACCAGCTTTCTAGTAGAAACTATAAGGGTTCCTAGTTTACTACGAAACATAGGTACGTGCATTGGGTGCCTCATAGTGCTAGTATTCGAAAGAGTCTGTATTTGGCTCTATGCTTCTCTTAAGTTAAGCTGGCCAGGCTATAGCTATACATAATTACTTTGTGTTGCCGCCTACGCCTGTTATGTATCGCCCTTATTATTATTAGAATAATTGCACCTTCTCTGACGAGGTTGCTTTCCGTCTAATTACATCAGAACGATTCTACAGATGATATCGCGTCATACAGTTAGCATTACTTACATGTTTATGGTGATATAATCCATGTGATTATTAAGTATATAAAACAAAGTCATAAGATCAGGATTCCTGAGAATTATAGATGTTTGATTAGTATTTTGCATATCATCAAGAGGAGGTAGGGTTACATCTTGCAGTTCCAATAAGCTTTAAATCTTGCAATGCAATTTAATGTACGTATGAAGCCAACAGTATCAAAATACACCTGTTTTATTAGACACCAGCTGCCTGCCCGGCTTCACCCGCATATTTCAACAAACACAAGTGATGCCACGGGATTACGAGTAAATACAGCCGATGTTTATCCCGAATGTCCATTATATACAGTAGTGAAAGAATTTTTGAACAGCACAAACTCAAATGTTACCTTTTTATAATATTATTGTAGAAATGCATTATTTCAATTAGATTACAATGATCGTATCGCGAATTATTCCCGAGCTCCATATCCATAACGCATTGATTAAGAATGGAATGTGGAATAGGTACGTTATACGCAGTACCTACATGTGATTGTCAGAATGAGAAGTGGTAGCGGGCGGTCGTTTCAATGGTAAGCGATACGGCGGTCGATTTAACATGGTAGTTAGCCGGTGCCGGGAAGACGCGTTATATCGCGCTGCGCCCTGGGGCCACGCCTTGACGTAAGCGGGCAGGACTTCAATTATTTATTTCTTTGCATGCCTTTTTAATTCTTTATGTCATGCTGTACACGCCTAATTAGCTATCGCAAGAAAGCAATGAAACATTAAAACATAAAAATGTGTCTGATGCAGGACTGAGTCCCCCGCGTAGAATAGATTTGTGACTGTAATTACGCAACTTATTTTTAAAGCTTACTTAATCCCCTCTAGGTGTTCATACAGTTGCTACCAGCCAAACTGAAAGTATAAGAATTGATGGGTCGTACCTTAACACTTTGATGGACACTATTCCAGACACAATAGAAATAACAATAGAATTACTCCTACAGGCGTCTACTGTCTATCAATGCAAGACAGTTTATATTATTTGGCATTGCTAGACATCATTGATTTATTTAAGAATAAAGAGAACACCGTGCACTCAAAGAACGGCAAAACGTCATTTGTCGTTAGGCGAAATTACCATTTTCCATCATTAAAACTGCTATAGTTTGGTTCCTATGGCGAATAAATTGGGAATCTGATTCTTCAATAAAAAAGACATAATTGCTCAGTAACCACTCACACATAGGATGATAGCTGGACATCCACGAATCTCTACACTGTCCAGCGGGAGATTATTAGACCAGCGCCCAAGAACATCCGATTCAGTTTCATAGGTACTTATTTTCCTTGAATGACACATCACATCGTAGAACATTCTTCATAATTGGAGCAAAGCGCCACAACCCCCGATTCGCGCATTTCGTTGTATACCACGTCGGTGGCAAACAAGCGGACGGCCCGCCTGATGGTAAGCGGTCACCGCAGCCTATGGACGCATGCAACTCCTCCTGTTGTAGTCTGTCCCCTAATCATACAACATAGAATAACTACAATACACACTAGCTCACGCGGGGCAAATAAAAAAAAATCAAGCTGTGTATATCGTGGCGGTCTAGACTAAAGGTATACCTAGGCAAGCTTCGCTCCATTACGTCGGGCGCACTCTGCTAACGACTACCTAGTATCATTTATTTTTGAGACAGGTGACATACAAATTCTACAGTTGCCAGTTTAGAATACACCCGTGAATAACAGTCACCCGCCCGAGGTTTCGCTGCAGCCTACAGGAGAGATCTCGGGCTGCGAGTGGCGCCCGCGCGTAATGGGAGTCGGCGACTGCTTTGTGCCGACGCTGTTATTATGCAGATTAACACCGTCGGGGATTTGTTCGAAATATATCGTAACAAGCGCTCCTCGAGGCGGCGATGCGCGCCCCTAATTTACGAGGGCCCGGGAATGCGACCGCGCGTTAGATTCTCCGGTCTTTTTCCTTTTGGTCAGTTAGTGTCCGTGAAGGTTTCGCGCTCGGAACGATTTGTGTTGTTAATAGTCATGTTTTTTACAAGCATCGTTTGTATAGATAAATTATCGTGCTCGGAATTGCATAATATGCTGTAGTTGTACCGTTCGCAAAAAAAGGATAATAATTATAAGTTTTTTCATAATATAATTTAATGAGGTTACTTACCCTAAACAAGTGGAATAAGTATCTACTTTTTGCTTCTAGTCGCTACTCGCTATCATTTAAAATCTTCATCTGAGCTGTCACGAGCTCTGATAACAATAAGATCGAAAATTCGATGTATTTGCTCTCCTTGACATTGATATTTCTATTTTATATTTATTTTCTTCACCTTCGACATGACAACGAATATTTTCCTAGCAGTAGCAGTAACAGCAGTGCTTAGCATGTTAAATGTTTCCATTCGCTACATATCATTTAACCATTGACCAAATATTTTCGATCGGATTGAATGTTGAATGATACGGCGGCAATGGTAGAACTGTGTATGACCATGTTCTTTTATAATTACATCTGGTATTCACTCAATCGTAAGGATCCAGTCAAAATATTTGGAAAATTACGGAAATACAGGAGAATACAATGAAAATCGGACGTATCATCATCATGCCAGCCGAAGGACGTCCACTGCAGGACATAGGCCTCCCCCAAAGAGTTCCACAAATCAGACGTAGACGTATGTTATTTAGAACTACACACTGACATTATTTTTTGTGTTTACTTTTTTTAAGATACCTATATCAAAACTCGTTTTACGCTGATAATACAAGAGAAGAGAAAATACAAATTTAGAATGAATATAAACACACAATACCACTGCATACCTACCTATGCAAATCCGAGCTCTCGATAATTTATCTACTATAGATTGCAAATTTTAAAATAAGTTTCATTTGTCGTTTTGAGATACTTTATTTACTGTCCTTCAGATTAACACTAGTGGCAGTAGTGGCTCTGTGAGCCGCAGGTAGACCTCGCGATTTTTTTTCACATTTCAAAAATTCCAAAAACTCTACTCGACAAAAAAACTACGAGTATGTAATTATCAAACCTGCTTTTTTGCCGAATCTGAAACGGAGACATTCTTTAAACTCGGTCAATAACAGTGCAATAAAAGAACTTCATGTATGTTTTTCTAGCAATTTTATAGGTGTCAGGTCAATAAGCAATAACGAATCTAAATTGGCTAGCTATCGATTCCTAACTTTCGCTGGCCATAGTTTTCCCGCCGATACTTCACCATACCATGTCCTAAATTGTATTGAAAGTAAAAAGTATTTGCAATATATTTTGATAAAAAGATGCTGCAAATTGCAATTACGATTACCTACGACTCGAAACTTAGCTATGTCAGGCCTTTCAGCGTAGTCATTCGTTACTATAAGCTCGGCGTTTGCGGTGGGGCGGGGAGGCGGCTGGGTCCGGCCGCATTCCTGCGAAGCCTCCGCCTCGCGCCGCGTTCCCTGAAGGATGGAATGCTATCTAAACATGCCATTCATTAGCTTTTCACTGGATCTAACTTAGATTATGAACTCACTTTTAATCTAAATTGTTCAGCGACACCTTTAAAATGGTTTTAAATGTTCATGTCTTAATGCATTTTGGCACATTCAATCAATCTTCTAGCTAGGAACATGGTAGGTCTAGGTATTTACAAGCAAACGAAGTTACTGAATATTGATCACTTCTGATACCTACTTGGCAGTTCGATGTCATTCAGCCAGTTCATAATTTCTTTCACAAAAGATTACAGTGATTTTTCCACTTAAACATGTCGAGTAACCATTTTCTAAATCGAATACAAATACAAAGACGTCTTCAGTGTATAATCTTTTAATAATGTCAGTAGACATTGGCTAGAGGTTATAGAATTCAGGTTTCCGTTCTGGGCGGTAGATCGTTGCACTTGTAGCCGCGTGGCGCATGACCCCGCTGGAATGTACCACGTGCATAGCCGAATGGAATGCGCAACTGTTTGCTTTTTAATTTTTTTCCTACTCCACCACAAACAATACCTTCCATCATCCATGCCATTTCACAACGAATTCTTGACTAGCGCAGTAGTACAACAGCGTTTAGAATTGACATTATACCTATATGTCGAGCGTTGCGGAGCAATTAGTATTAGCTATATTGAATTACTTGGCAACAGATGTTACCTATTCATAAAACTATTAATGTGTTTTCGTTTCCAATGAAAAATCTATATAATTAGGTTCCCTTTGATGTATGAATTGGCCTTATTTCTGACGTACACTATTTACAGTTTGTTCCTGGCGCTTGATTAGATGAGAGGAAATTGCAGCTCTCGCCCAAAATAGCGGAGTTTGGACGCGGCGCTCATAAAGCGAAGGATATTAGACGGAAGTGGCCACGCCGGAAAACGCGTTTCCGGAAGACGCATCAATGGCGCTCTCGATGCGCTTTTACGATTTCCTGTGCGCTCTGCCGGGCGCCGGCGTCGGACGCTGGCGAGCTAAAACTGGCCACAACACAATCGCTCCTCTATATTAGCATCTGCTAGACCTTATTTATGCAGGTGTGCGAAATTTTGATTGATCTATAGGTACTGTAGCTTTGCTGTCTGGATATCGATGATACAGCCTAAAACAACTTAACGGCCATTCATGCGGGAAAATATCGGTACTCAATATTTTGCGATGCGAAAATTAAATTTAGAACGCAATTCCGCCTCGTTAAATGAAATGGCCCAGTCTATCTTCGTTAATTTATTGACAATATATTGGCCTTTCTGGAGTTAATTGAAACGTCCTATTATTTGCTGGTCACACCTCGAGCGCCACGTCGCCCATGCACATCTGCGTCATGCAACCGCGCGCGTCACCAATCTAATTGCCTATTAAACGTTTAGTTAACAGCTCCCATTATTTAACTAAGGGCTGACGTTGGTTCTGCATTATGTAATACTTATTATCGTTGCGCGTTCCCTGGTTACCCTTGCGATAATTATTCCATTATGCAAGCTTCAGGCTCATGCATGCATGTATTATGTATGTGTATATTAAAAATTCATAACCTTATATCACATTAACTGTCAATTATTGTTTATATCTCAATGTGAATATATCGGCCTAGATTGTAAAAAAAAGTTCAAGTTTGTTTAAGTTGAGATGACTTGATCGACAATCGATTTGTCTGAACGATTGAATGTAAGTAGGAGGAGAAGTGCCCACTTATTATAATTGTCGTCAGTGCCGCCGCGGTGCGTGTTGGTGCGTGGGCGTAATGACGTGGCCCATTCATAATTCACCTGTTTACCATCGGCACGATCACCAGCCCTCGTATTCGTAAAGCTTACAACAGGCTTTAAAAGAACCGGCCTAAGCCTGGCCTTCGATTACGCATTGTACTTACGAATCGTAGCTTCGAGATTTACTAGAGAGGACGAGGTCAGGACAGGTTGTGAATAGTAAACAGACCGCTGCTGAGTAACTGGAAAGGCTTGCAAGGAATGCTGCACTAGCCGAAGGAAATCCGCATGCACGGCGCCTTGTGCACGTTCCTACATATTGCTCAGCAATGACATCATGTATTTTGCATGAGATGTTTGTCACAAAGGGACCGTATTAGGTATTGAGCTTTGTACCTACTTCTTGGAACTAAACTGACTGATAACCAAAGTACAAACGATTTTCTGAGAACGATTTGCTTTCGGTTACATTTAAATACAAATACAATAGTTTCAGACGATCTAATCATTGATGTATAAGTATAAGAAAAGGGCCGGTGTTAAAAAAGTATGTAAAAATGTAGCTTTGAGCAATATTTAACCATTACGATATTTTTTCTTACCTATACCGATCTACGAGGTTAATTGATGCTACTAACCGGTGCAGTAAACATGTCTCGAATAGGCCGCGAATAATAAAATGTTAGTAATAGTTATATTTTAACTAACAAGTCACGTTAGAGAAAGCGCCAGTATGCAGTTATTAAAACTGAACGAGTAGCACAGCGGAATATTCAAGAAGCTCCTACATGTAACAGCGCTCAGAACTGTATATTGCTCTAATGCTCGTTTTATAGAAATTTATGGAGTAAAATCAAACGCTGCATTTCAAATAAGTACCAATTCCCAACGGAATCAGTACTTGTTTCAAAGGCAGTATTTATAATCATCCTGTAATGTTGCCAGTCAATCAAGCTAGCTGCGTTTGTAATTTCTTCAATTCTAAATCCTTTTTTTTATGTATGTCTTGCTCTTTTTGTCATATATGTTTATCAATATTCCTTCCTAATGAGTGTTTGATTTATTGAATCTTCACAGTTGTGTCGAAAGTTCACATATTTAAACTACGTAAGTACTACTGTTTCTCCTGCAGTTGTCAATAGTATTTATACCTAGATTTCATATAATATCTAAATAAAAATGAATTATGTGTAAAAAAGATATGACATCGGAGGCAAATTAACTTATTTCATTGAAGGGCAATTAATAATTCCATTAAGTCGTTAAAACAATATGAGGTACGGATATTAACATTCTTCACCTAATCTCCTTTTTAATATTCAACATAATTCGGTTCACATTTCGGGTTTGAAAAGAAAGCACCCAAAATATTGTGTTTGCTCTATATTTAGGATTCTCGCTATTGTATGTTTATACGCGGACGTGACTAAGCGTTACAGAATCGGGGCGACAATGCTCTATTCTTGTATAGCTCGAGAAACGGCTCGTTCAGAGGCGCTGGCGCTACCGATCAGATCTTCACTGCTCGCTCCAGACAATTATTTCCACGCGTTATTTGAACACCGCTCATGTTATTTTACGGCGTACTTAAGCACGAGGTTGAATAATATTAACCTGTTTAAGCTACCCATGGGTCATGTATCGTGCCCTAACCACATTCCACTTAGGTAGCTCGAACACAATAAAGGCGCCGCGCATATTAGTTAAGCGCATATGTTCTATAAGAATGCTGTCGTCTTGTTTGACTTTTCTACCTTCGGTACTTCGTTTGTTTACCAAATTGTTTTCAACTGTTTTCGGTATCGATGTTTAATCATGTGACTTAAATAGACAAGACAATAATGAACGAGCATTGCGTGCGGTCCGGACACACACAAAGAATTAACGGTAACGCACCTCGCCACCTGACTCGACAAACAACCTGTATTTCTCACAGGAAACTGGCGATCGATCAAATCACACCGCCAGTATGCAAACAGACGCATCGGTAGATTTGCTGCGCTAAAAAACGTGTTGGGGCGCGAAGGGGACGCCACTAGGGCCTTGCACTCACGTGGAGCGAGACGCCAGCAAGTCCGGCATCAAATCCATGCGCGTGCGTTTACGAATTGCATTCCCATACAGGGTAACGGCGCTCGCTCGCCCGTCTCCTTCCCACTAAAGGAGTTCAGTGAGCTCTCTCTCACGCTTCATGAATGGAGGCGCCATGGAATGCGGTCGCGTGACGTGACGGCGCCGCCGCCAATCTCGGTGCACTTCATCATAGGGTTAGTTCTACCATTGTACTTATCCCGGACTTCCAATTCCAATCGTTGCTCAACTAAGTATAGGTGCATCTTACATTTACACGTACCTACTTATTGTATTAAGTAGCTGATGTTTATCCTATAGAATTTTCCATTCGTTCCGAGATTTAATTGAATTTACATTGAAGTCAATTAAACAATAGAGGTAATGGAAAAAAGCGTGTGAAAATATTGTTGAACGCCTATCTCTATGCCAAGTACCAATTGCAATTAAATAAACGTCGATCAAGCCTGTTGTCCAAAATCTGTATGCAAAACTGATTACATCGAAACGTTGAAACCATGTTCGTAATACATTGATATGAGAAATAATGGGGCGCGTTAAGAGCAAGGAATTGAGGTAGGTAATATGCATCTCTTGGCATCGGCAGGACTTGAGGCCGGTGAGAACGGGAGCTGGCGAGGGCCGCGAGGTTGCCGGACCACATACCACAACCGGTCCACGGGAGCCTTCCCGACCAGAGCCAAGCTTCTACTTACAAGAATTAATTTATTTCGAATAATTTCAATAAATTCCGACATATAATTAACATTTACTGGATTCTTGAATCTTGATCGTTTGATTAGTCATTTTAATGATGTCTTTTTACAGTTAGTGATCTGAATGCGGTGTAAATTTTGTTTGGCAATCGGACAGTCGATTCGGTCGTTATTGATGCCTCTCACCTGCCGCGGTCCTGGCTGCCGGCCGCGACCGGTGGAATTCGGCGGTCTGCTCTCATCTCGCTAATCTTCTACGCTTTCGATTGTTGATTTATTAATTGCTCATTCGTCCAATGCCCACATTTTACATTCCAATCATCCGATTCATATTTTATGTCCGATTTTAGATATTCTCGAGAGACGGCGTTGACTTACTTATGAGTGTCGCGCTGAAGGTATTTGCACGACTTGTCGTTTTATTAGATTAATCAATTCTGTGATAAATTGATAATAACATACCTCAATTGACTTTAATTACATCGTTATAAATGTATCTAAAAATATCTAATTATTAGAATAACGTTGATAAATATATTTAATACGTTTAATATTTTGCATACTCAAGACATTATATTTGAATAATATGTGTTAAAAATATTATTTATGTAGGTATTTTATATCCTACTCTGATGCCATGTCACTTATGCCCATAACATGAAATTTAATGCCAATTCAGTTCTTGGATCGTTTCAACCGCTGTGATTTCGGTGGTCGCATTTTTGAAGACATCTGTACAGAGTAGGAGACGATTTCAGACTAGTATAGCAGGCGGGAACTGCTATAAAATGGACCACAGAAACATATAGGCATCGTCAATAATACGGCCATCGAAATCACAGCAGCTGAAACGCTCTGAGAATTGTCGCCTCATTGTTGAACAACACACCACCACCACCACCATATCAGCCAAAGGACGTCCACTGCTGGACATAGGCCTCCCCCAAATTCACGGGGGGTATATGCCATAATCGCCACGCTTGGCGTGCGGGTTGGCGATCGCAGTATCCCACCGCACTCCAGGGATGCTGCTGCCCATCCCCCGGTGGTTTGGTCGTAGTTTTAGGACATACCCGGGTTGAACAACACAGCTAAATACTTATAGGTACTAGTTCAGCATCATTTCTTTATTGATAAAATTGATATACCAATTCGCATGAGAACCTATTATGCCGTTTATCCCCTTGCACTCACCTGTCAGAACATGACATAATTATATATTATCCATCCATACGATACAAAAGACCATTCTGCGAGCTGACATACTCATAAAGTACTTCTAAGTATGTGCTCTCGCATGTAATATGGAGCACGCAGACTGGCCGGACTGGGCGTACGTTTTTGCGTCGCCCCCGCCTCGCGTTTGTACTAAATGTTAGTATTAATTATTTATACTGTAATCGGGCTGCGCCCGCGCCGACTTAAACATAATTTTCACAAGTAACGGTCGCCAACGGCCCCAAGATTGCCGGCGTCGTGGTGTATGCTCTACTTGGGTTTGTCTAGCGTAGTTTTTGTGTAAGCTCTGAAGAAAATTAAACGTACCTATTGGTAATTTTTCAACACACGAGTGCCATTGAATGTCGTGACTTTACTGTTGAGTTTTTATTATACTGCTCCTGACGTGACGCGGCGGTGACTTCTTCTCAGTTTTTGTTCTAATAACCTATTGAATGGTCATGAGTATATTATCATTCGCGTGCCCTTTTCCCATTTACTTGGGGTCGGCGTAGCATGTCATTTTCTTCTATACCTCTATCGCTCCGTCATCTCGTCACTCACATCCGTTCCACTTCACATCGTCTCTCACGCAATCCATTCACCTTTTCCTAGGCCTGCCCCTCTTACATCCCTCTACATTAATATGACTAATACTTGTTTTGTCACATGACTCTCATCCCTACGCAATCCACCACCGTAGGCGATTATCTCTCAACTTATCTACTATAGGTGCTACTTTCAGGCTTCCTCTTATTTCCTTATCCGATCTATTCTGATCTCCGTACCACGCAATCTCTTTTCATCCGTCACGTTTCCGATCCATTTCGTAGTATGTACATACCTATGTTAAATATAACAAACCAAATCAAATCAACACAAACAACATCAGCGGCAGTTGTTATATGACAAATCAAATCAGCCATATAGTCATTGTGCGATTCATCATGAAATGAATATTCTCCGTCTTTAAAATCTAAAGCTAGAATGTTATAATTTTTTAATATCACTTTGAAATACATTTGTGTTTTGAATACTTTGACGGCGTTTACATTCTTATATAGCTACTGGACAAAAGTTCCCGTTATAATATATCCGATTGTGAGTGGTTTCTGATCAGTTCTATTCCCAATACTTTGCCGACGTGTACTACAGTTTTCAGTGTCCGATAACTCAACTGCTGTTCTGTCTTTTTTAGGGTTCCGTAGTCAACTAGGAACCCTTATAGTTTCGCCATGTCTGTCCGTCCGTCTGTCCGTCCGTCCGCGGATAATCTCAGTGACCGTTAGCACTAGAAAGCTGAAATTTGGTACTAATATGTATATCAATTACGCCGACAAAGTGGTAAAATAAAAAGTGGAAAAAAATATTTTATTAGGGTACCTCCCCTATACGTAAAGTGGGGAGTGATTTTTTTTTTTCATTTTAACCCTAACGTGTGATATATTGTTAGATAGGTATTTAAAAATAAATAGGGGTTTACTAAAATCATTTTTTGATAATGTTAATATTTTCGGAAATAATCGCTCCAGAAGTTAAAAAAAATGTGTCCCCCCCCCCCCTCTAACTTTTGAACCATAAGTTTTAAAAATATGAAAAAAATCTCAAAAGTAGAACTTTATAAAAACTTTGTAGGAAAATTATTTTGAACTTGATAGGTTGAATAGTTTTTGAAAAAATTACAAAAATAATTTCTGAACTAAGTTTGTAATTTAACCGTATAAACAGGTGTTTATTGTACCTGTCATTTCTACAAAATCACAATGAAATGACGTGCTTTTTAGGGTTTTGTGTTTCTGTACTTAATATGTCAACTTAATGTGACGGACGGAAAACTACGGAACCCTACACTGAGCGTGGCCCGACACGCTCTTGGCCGGTTTTTTAATAATAATTCATGAGTAAGCGGAGGAGGTATTATTTAGTAGGTAACAGTATTATTGTGATTTCATCTTCCGGTGTGGTTCTTATTGACCGAGTGAGCGAAGCGTCTCCGTTTCAGCTTTCGACAAAAAGGCTTTCGTATGTCTGTCTGTCCGGATGTTCTCCTCTACAGGTCGCATTTCTCAACCGATTCTCGTGAAATTTTGTGAGCAGGGTCAATATTTTTTTTTTGTCGAGTCAGTTTTTGGAAAATTTTAAACTTGAAAAAAAAAACTCGTGTTTTAAATATGTACATATAAGAGAAACTCATCTAATATTAATGTTTACTATTCAACGGCAAGAAAAATTGAGAAAAAATGTCAACTGTACCTAAGTAGAGCATACTTCGCGCGTATCCGCCTCGACGGTGAGCAGTGAGCGATGCAAGAGGTTGCTGTTAGCCTCCCATGCGGAGCCCCGCTGTCTGGCAGCCGGTGCCCCCCTCGGCCTCCTCACCTCACCTCCCCTCCCCGCACCTCTCACCGACACCGTCTGCACCCGCGCCTGCGACTCCTATCACAACCACCACATTATACCAATTGAACATTCTATGCTTATCAATCGCTTTGTTCCTAGCTCGACACTGAGACAAAGCGGCAACGCCAACGTGCTATCACCTTCCGTCCATGAATGGAGTCTCTAATACTTAGGGACAAGCAAACTGTATGTCATCAATCTTAGGCCATTGCAAATTCAGACTGATACGTCAAACTCAAATTAAATCGCGGATATTGATTGCTTTTAAATCTGACGAAATGACATCAAAACCTGGACTGCACGTTTTTAAGTTAACTAGCGGCTATTAATTTAGTCTCGTTTGTTTATTCACAAAATAACGTTTAATCACGAAGATATAACTCAATCATAGCTATTATAAGATATTTATTTTTGCTCAGATTCTGAATCATATCAACGTCTGAAAATTTGACATCGTTAGATCGATAGAGGCTATCTAATATTCGATTTGATCATGATTTAGGTACATATCTATGCGAATATATGAACAAACATTTAATAGGTTTTAGTTAATTTGTTTGATGGCAATTAGCAGGTTTCTCAATAGTCGTTTTATGAATGTTCGTTAACATAAAACGTTCTAAATTGCGTGAGCCTTATGAGAAGAATTTACAAATGGGAACGTGTGAGTTCACATGTGTTTCTCACGTTTAATCCTCCAGTAATCTGCGGACGTGCGTGATGCTGGCTCAGATGACATCACTTGCTGTAGCTTCCTCCGCGTTTTAGTTTCATGAAGCTCGTCAATCATTCGACTATTTCATTAAGGTCACTGAGCCCAGTTTAATAAGTATGTGCTATTTTACATGAGGTTACGAATGACGTTTAAAACGAAGGTTTTATCATTTAGAAAGACTTGCTGTGCTGCTTGTTGATTGCTCGTATCACTCGTCGCTTGTGGGGGAGTTTGAACAAGTGCGGAGCTGGTGGAGCGGCCTCGGCAGCGGCTCCGGCGTGTAGCTAGTAGCGCACAGGTCCTATTGCGACAGTGGGTTGTGCAAGTGGTCGATGGAAATTCCGGTGTCGCAGTAGCAGTAACCGGCGGCGAGTGTGCGGGCAGGACCTGCGCGCGCGCGGCGAGGCCGCGGTATGAATGGAGCTTCGGTATGTAGGTCACGGTGTCGTCAATGGCCCGTCAGCAGGGCCTCGCGCCACCGCCGCCGCTTGCTCCCCCATCGGCCCGTGAAAGTTGTCAGTACTTTCGCGACCATCGCTCAAACCATCAAAACAAATTACACTCTTAACCCGCTGAAACTGAGTCACATTTCGTACGACGCTTACGAACGTTCACATCCGCTTCGGCGTTTCGTGCGTGCCTTCGACACATTCTACTGCTGTCGTCTGCTGGGACTCTATGGTCTAAGACATTCGGTCGCATTTGGTTTGGACAGCTGAAAATTCGGCCGCGCCGTATGCTTGTGCTTAGGAATTCACTTCCGGGTAGGTCGGAAAGTGAAATGGACTCGTCTGTGATGTAATTGGAATTCGGATATGTCCGGAGTCAGACCCATTCAATTCACCGAAATGTCTGTATCGGTTGACATAATAGCCTCAGTTGTTTCCGTGACACAGAAAACTGTAAAAGCGACGATGGTGCGTAAGATATTCTTTTGTCACTGGCGTCGGATAGCTAACTTTATTGCCTCCTAACTGAATAACTTAGAGCATCGCCAGTGTAATAGAGCTTATTTAAATTTACAACACTCGCAAGTCAGATTACATGATCGCGGAATGCATTTGTATACCTACGTGTTTATTAGTTTAGTCAGTCATTGATTTAGATTGACTACTTACTTAGTAGACCTAATACTTTACTTAGTTAGTTTGCAAGTATTTAACAGTTAATTGTTGCAAACTAACTAACTAACACTTAATCATCAAACCTGCACCTTAATTATTAAAACTTTGTCCTGTTAGCCATGAAAGACAGCGTTGGACAAAATAAAATTCTAACGTCCTAACGCACCTCTGGTAAATTTTAACCCATCGCAGTGATCCAGGAAACGTAACCATATCAACTAGCGATACTCTAACCTCTCACAAACCTCTTTTTGGGCTTCGCCGCAGTCATCTTGTGTCTGAAACTAAAATTCTCCATCTTGGTTTGCAATGTAAATAATGTGTTGCAATTATGTCATGAAAGCGCTATTGGCATGGGTCTAAAACAGTTGTCTATAAAATGAGACGGGGCTTACCTACGTATGTGCTCAAAAATACTTTGGTAGTCATCAGCTGCACTATGTTGAAGACTTGTCAGTCGACTATAGAAGAATTCGAATCGAATGTTAATCCAATCGATCGTACCTGCATAGTGAAACGACCAGCGATGAAAGCAAACACCGGGACCCGAGAAATGGGTGCTCAATGTATTGAACAAACAGCACATGGTTCAGTACATTCCTCCAATTCAGCAGCAGCCCCGCGGCAGCTTTCTCCTACTCAAAGGCTTTGCCGCCTCGTGCATGTTTATTGAGTTAACCATCTCAGCAGGAATTCTTGCGCCTTCCGCCACTGTCGTTATAGGCACAGTTGGCGACATGTCATAAGAACATGCTCACAAGAACTTGATCGCCTCTAATATCTAGGACTTAAGAGTGTGTATATTAGATATATACCACGATGACCGACTGTACTAACTTATTGATGTGTATTAAGTCGAAGAACCTCGTTAAAACTATGACTGGGTTCAATAAAAGTTGCTATTAAGTAGCGAATAAAAATTTAATATTCTTTTTATGCGATGATTGAGAGACATAAACAGCTTTACGCTGAATACGACGATGGGCATTATATTTAATAAATTGCTGATCCCTGCTTCGAATTTAATATAGGACGTAATTCTAACTAGCATTCCAAGAACTTACGTATTTGTAATCAGATGACACCAATAGGTACATGCCTTCTAGAAAGGAGTTCCTTTAATTTTGCCTTATATGGCATAAAGGATGATTACGAGTGCGCTGCGCCGCCCCTAATACTTGTTTTCTCGTGGTTATTTCCACATATGGAAATGCGTGCCATTCTCCTGGAATTGTAAAAAAACAACGCCACTGAAAGCCTGTAAAACTAAATTATCAGAACTATACCTTGTCCAATAATTTCGAATACACTTTTTTTACCACTGATTTCAAAAACATAGACAACTTTCAGACATTTTTGCCATTATAGTTTAAAGTTTATATTGTCATGAACATATAACGATATTTTAAAAATATTTAGCTAAGTTCGTTCGCTTTTAATCCATGATGAAGTAGTTCCGGGAACCAATTATCTCAAAATATCTTAAGGGCGATAGTGCAATTTTTGCGGCATTGAAACTTTTTGGAATTAGGCGTAACCTAGTTTATACTACAATTAGAAGATACAAGGAGACCTCCTCGTTAAAAAGCCGCGAGAGATCTGGTCGCCCGTGTTCAGCAAGAATGGATAGGGTCGTGAAAATCGTAAGAGAGCATGTCCGCCGGAAAAAGCACCGTTCGATCAGAAAATTAGCTGCGGACTTAAAGATTACAAGAGGATCAGTACACAACATCATGAGAGCAGACATCGGGTGTCACGCTTACAAGAAAAAAAGTACAAGTCATTTCCGAAGCTACAAAGAAAAAAAAAACGATCAAATACTATACTTTCCTGGCACGCAGAGGATGAATTCGTTTTTTCGGACGAAAAACCCTTCTAAGCAATCTCACAATGCTCAAAATGGTTGTTTGTGGGCAGCAAACATTTGTATGGTCCAGATAGTGAAAGGAATGTGCCAAGATTCCAAAGTGCACCATCAGTGATGATTTGGAAAGCATTTTGCAAGCGGGGTAAACTTCCTTTGGTGTTTATCGACAAAGGGGTAAAAATCAATGCCGAATACTATAAAACAGAAGTCTTGGAAAAAATTATGCTCCGAAATTGAGAATGATGTTTGGGAACGTCTCTATTGTCTCCAACAAGACGGATCTCCATCCACACGGCAAACTGAGTTCAAGAGTGGTGCCAGGCCAATTTAACGGATTTCTTGCCAACAAATGAATGGCCCCCAAGTTCTCCGTATTTAAATGTCCTGGATTTTTTTGTATGAACGTTCATGCTCTCAAAGCTTACCACCACCACCACCATATCAGCCAAAGGACGTCCACTGCTGGACATAGGCCTCCCCCAAATTAACGGGGGATATATGCCGTAATTGCCACGCTTGGCATGCGGGTTGGCGATCGCAGTATCTCCACCGCACTCCAGGGATGCTGCTGCCCATCCCCCGGTGGTCTTGGTCGTAGTTTTAGGACATACCCGGGTCCAAAAGCTTAATAACAATAAAATTAAGAATTTGGAGCATTTGAGAAAAGTTGACATGCAAATTTGAGAGGAAATACCGATGGAGGCAGTGCGTGCCGCGTGTGTCAGATTCGAAAAATTGAAATAGGGGGTTAAAGTTTGTATGAAACTTTTTATTTAGTAGACATATTTGTATGAAATTTCGTATGATTCGAGTACGGCAAAAATAATGAGTCACTTATTTCAGCGTTTTCCAAAATTCTACCCCTAAGAAGGAAAAATAGGGGATGAAAGTTTTATATAAACGCACAGGCCAAACCCTTTGGGATAGAAACTTTAAGTTTCGCACACGTCTTCCTTTTATGACGTAGGCATCCACTAAGGAAGGATTTTTTATAATTCAACCCCCAAGGGGTTCAATTGGGGATAAAAGTTTGTATAAACCTTTTTATTCCTTGGACATTTTTGCAAGAAATTTCGTATGAATTGAGTACGGCAAAAATAATGAGTTACGTATTTCAATGATTTCCAAAATTCTACCCCGAAGAGGGTAAAATAGGGTATGAAAGCTTTAAGTATATAAATGCACAGGCCCAACCCTTAGGGCTAGAAACAAAAGTTTCGCACACGTATTCCTCTTATGACGTAGGCATTTAATCAGGAAAGTTTTATGAAAATGGGGATAAGTTTTAAAAACTTCTTATTCCTTGGACATATTGGACAAGTTTCGCACACGTCTTCCTCTTATAACGTAGGCATCCACCAAGAAAGGATTTTTCATAATTCAACACCCAAAGGGTTGAATTGGGGATAAAAGTTGTTAAGAAACGTTTTATTCATTTGACATATTTGCATGAAATTTCCTATGCATTGAGTACAGCAAAAATAATTAGTTATGTGTTTCAGCGTTTTCAAAAACTCAACCCCCAAAAGAGTAAAATAGGGGATGAAAGTTTTATATAAACGCACAAGCCAAACCCTTAGGGATAGAAACTTGAAGTTTCGCACACGTTTTCCTCTTAAGACGTAGGCATTTAATAAGGAAGGGTTTTTGAGAATTCAACCCCCAATGAATTGGGGATAATTTTACATGTATAAAACTTAACTCCTAAGAGGGTAAAATAGGGGATGAAAGTTTTATATTAACGTACAGGCCAAAACCCTTAACCTAAAGTTCCGCACACGTATTCCTCTTATGACGACTTAAGGCATCCAATAAGAATGATTTTTTTATGTAGTATATAAAGAAATATTATGAATTACCCTAGACAACGTAGAGATTTGTTAATAAAGTACATACCTATAAAAAAGGTTATAGAAGTTCTAAAGTAAACGTGCGCAAGCGAAGCCGCGGGTTAGAGCTAGTTATGAATATTGTATATAAGAATATCTTTCATGAGATTATAGTCTTTATTGCTTTTGCTATTAGAACTTTGTTTTAATGAGAGTTTGAAACTGTATGCGAACTTATTGGACACGGTGTAGATAACAGGAGGTTTACATTTGCTCAACGCTTCCGATCCGATTCCTTGCGCATTTCAGTAAGTAAGTAAGTACCTATGATTCCTGCGCGACGAGCTATCCATGTATACCTATTTAAGCGTCAGAAAAGGCGCGCATTTGGAAAGAGAGAACTGACTTGTTGCCGTTTACGGACGCTTTTGAAAACAGTCACATTTTTGTTCAACCTTTTTTTTTAACAAATAGTTTTGGAAATTATTCAATTCAGAATGTAATCACAAAAGAACCCTGTTAGTTATATTTAAGAACTAATGCGTATATACAGATAACTATCCCAAGAAACAGTAGTTCCTATCGCAGGTTGTACAGTTAATCGCTTTTCTAGAGCGACGCGAGAGACGTCCGCGCTTGGAATGCATCATCTGTCGTCGACGGTATAATGGCTTCAAGAATTTATAAACACATAACACTTACTACCTTTTTCCTTTAAACGAATGACTGTTAGTACCTTTGCAGTCTTTTATTGCCACTCATGCCTGCTATACTCGTTACACTTTGCATACGTACTAGTTTTTTTATGAGGATTATCTTATATGTGTGTACCTCTATACACATACATGAAGGTAACCCTTACAAAGCTGGATGTAGTTTTGGCCTCCCTAACAGGTGAAAAATCTCTTGTAAATCTCTGGTCACTCTCATCGAAGTCGTTAATGGTCATTTTGGAAGACCCATTTACAAACAAATAAAAATGTATATGTTGCTCCATTAACGGTATAGCTTGGTTGACTTCATGTTGACTTCCTCACTTACGAGTGATATGGCAACATTGGCAACACAGCTGTATTTAGGCTCTGATGAAAACGTAACCTTAAGTTGTTTGCAAAGGGTTATTTTTGTATGTTGTGGGTTATTTCGGCATATGATCCAATGGTACATCAAATTTTCTTTGTTATCAACAGGACGCTAGCCCTGGGCATCGGCATCCAGAACTTCCCCGAAGGCCTGGCGGTCAGTTTGCCGCTGCAAGCCGCGGGATTCTCCACATGGAGAGCATTCTGGTAAGTTCTTTAAATTTTGTATACTTCATGCCTTCATGCTAATTGTGTACCCAATGTGACTAGTAAATATACCTATTCGACTAATCTGTCCGTTCTAGTGTTTAGTTATGACACAATTCAGGTAAAATCTCTTTCGCTAAACTTGAAAGTGGTAGTGGTACGGCTATTGGTAAGATGGTAAGATGAATGATTGGTCATGGCTTATCTTAACACTTCTCTAATAGCGGCTGAAGTAAATCTCAAGACACCTGAAATTATATATCACAAAGTCGTTAATCCCCTCGCTACGACAGTTTATGTTATTAAACTGCGGGTTTTAATGTTTTTCTTCGCCTCTAACTCCCTAGTGTATCATTTGTGTCAACAATTTGTCGTTAAACTATAAAATAAATTTTGTTGGCAGTAGAAGCTACGATAACCTCAGTGTGCGCAGACACAACGCGTCACGACCAGACGCTTTAAATTATTTTATATCGACCACCGGAAAATATTTTTCCACATTCACTCTTAATACGACATTAAAGTCGATGTTCATTTTCTGGTGAAACAACCGAATTATATATAAGCCGCTTTTTCTCAGTTTCAGACAACTTATGAAATTTTTAATGCTTATTTATATTTTATTTCATTGTTACGATCAAAGTCTGAATAAAAGGGTTTGTCATCGGTGCTGAAACTTTTAAGAGTGTGTTTATGTAACATTTTAGATGTAAAAGTATTCATTCTCGCAACCCAAGGGCTAATATAGAAAACATTGTATACAATACTCGGATATAAGAAGGGAAGTCAGGTATCCTAAAATATATTTCCATTCGTAATATACAACTTTAGGTACTATTAACTACGTAGGTGGGTGTGGACCAAATTCTAGGAGCACAGTTAACGTTCTTTTTTTATTCCGTTGTGACACGAAAATTTGTATTACAATTTATATGGGTACTTTCGTCACACAACAAAATCAATTGAATATGTAGACGAATAAATTAAAAGCTTTAACTATGGTCCAAACATTTGATCCTCAACCAGGTAGTGGTACAAGAATTCGGACGGTATCACAAGTATCCAAATACCATTGTATGGACGTGGGCTATGTCCTCTACTTTCTTCAATTGCGGCGAATCCTAACCAAAATGTTCGGGCTATTTCCTCAAAGGCCTGCAACTGCGACATAAAAAGCTGCTCATTTGAACAACACTTGCTGTAGTACTAAATGGACAAGCCAGCGAAATTCGTGTAACACGAACGGCTCGGCACTGTTTAAAGTAGTGTTAGATGTTGTCGGCTCCCGCTAGCTGGATGTGGCGAGCTAGAGAATGCGCCCGCGCGACTGCGCCGTTAGGCCGGATGCCAACGCAGCCAGACTACCCGACCCCATTCCTGTGTGGCTAATTCATTTAGCAACTGCAGCCGGCCTCAGCTACCCGACTCGCCTCGTGCTCCCTCTTATATTGGGTTATAATTAGACGTAACGAAAGTTATGTTGAATTAAGCATTAGCTTGCGCTTCCTTTGCTGTTTCTCTATATTCCGATGCAAATGTGTAAACGGTTGATATCTTTTAATTAGCTAACTGCTTTTTTCTTTCAAAGTTGCACCAAGTAAATGTGAGTGGTAGTGCGGTTGAGGTGTTGTACTTCATAGTTCTACTCAGTTTTATTCGACCATTGCTAAAAAAATCAAATTACATTTATAAATGTACTTGTCAAATTTAACAGCTTTTCAAGTAGGTAATACTTTCCTGTTCTATTATCACAGGACAGTGAGAATATATACCATGGTCCCAGTGGAAGTACCTACATCATACTGACTTTAATCGAGGAAAACATTAACTTGACAACATGGGCGTTTCACAAACGCAAAGTTCAAAAACGCAATTTTTTCCTTGTACCGTTACTCGCGCATGACGCTTGCATCATTACGACGTAGTCGCGTAGCACTGTAATACGTGCGCGTATTGTAAACGTTACCAAATAGGTAAAAGTTGTAAATAGTCGCATTCCGGCGAGTTCCCGGAACCGCTGGCGCCGCCGCCCGCCGCGCCGGCCCGCCCTAGCGCTACGAAAACACCCTTCTGGTAGATACGCTAACCGTCCTCTCACTTCCATGGATACTTTTTGCCCACCGGCTTGACTCACCGGTATATACAAAATTACACATTTTGGAACTATTTTACCACACGGCGCGCTAGAGTAACTTACGGATCATAAGATTTCGTTTAAAGTTGGTGTTCGGTAGCGCCTCCAAAGTAATTTCCTTCCTTACTTGGCGTGGCAGCGGCGGGAAGAATGCGCGCGAGTAGGATCCTGCCGGCGCGCGTGCGACGACCTCTTCCAGCCTGCTGTCCACGCGCGTACCCTGTACGGAATAATTTTACTGCATACCTTTCGTTCTTGTCAATTTTCGCACAGTAAATATGCTAGGATAATTCTCAAGAGACATTTGTGACAATATCCGAAACAAATATCTTACATTTCTACACTGGTATCAAGACATGACGTCTTGAATAATTACCGAGGTTGGTACGTATCGTGATAGATATACGCATTTTTGTTATATTAATTAATTACATGTAAGTACATACGAGTAATGGGTGAGTTTTGACGCCGAGCCAATAGTGAATTACAATTGGGTCCCTGTAATCCACGCAACTGTGCGTAGTTTGTATAATTGTATGGGTAGTTATGTGTTAGAACACTTTCATAAGAACTAATAATATGAGGGCTAATTTACTCTGGCCGTTACAGTTTGCATCCCGCATGCAGAGAACTCGTGCTATCTTTGTTTTCCTTGAAAAGGAAAATAAGATAACAACGGCTCCCTTCATACGAGACCAAGTTGGAAATGTTGGCTCCAATAGGCAGATACCTAGATAGATTTTGGACAGGACGAGAGACATTAAACGTCAATTTATATCAGGAAATATTGTATTAAAGTAATAAGTTGGAAAAGTGTATCTGTTTTTTGCCTGTACTTGACCCGATTAAATCCGGCGGATTTGCATAAATATGTCTATTCTTATACAAATTGCAAGGGTCACCACTCCTGAAAACTAGACTTTACTTCGTAGTTCTTAATTATCGTATAAAGAGTAAAATCACGCGACAGCAGCAGAGGTCATAAAACGACTGTTAGTGAGTGCGCGGCAAGGAATGCGAGGAGCGAGGAATGTGGCCCGGGCAAGAAATGCCCTCGTCGGGACGGCGCGAGCGCCGCTCCGCGGGAAAACATTCGCAACAACAGAGAGCTCGGCTCTTTCAAGCCGCATTTTCATTGGTCGATAGAGCCCCGGGTGCGGGAGATTATCAAAGCGCAATACCATAGCACCGGTATGCGGTGAGCCGGCAGGAATACTTTTGGATTACGATTTTAGTGTGTTCATGTATAAGTATATCCTTTCCTTCCCGCACGACCCTCTCGCACGCTTTTAACTGACTGGTAGGTTTCACTTTGGCATTCTTTGGGGAGGCATTTGTCCAGCAGTGAAGGTCCCTCGGCTGGTAAGATAATGAGGTTTCACTGGTCGTTGTATCGCCAGTGAGAAAGCGAGAAATACCTGCTATCGACTGCGCCATCGGCTGACGACTTTCATGAAGGCGCATTTTCATTGGTCGATGGAGCCCGCATGCGGTGTGTGAAAGATTTCCAAAACGCATGCCATCTACATGCTGGCAATCGTTTCCACTGGTAGATAGCGCATAGTAGTCTTGGATCTGACTACGGTTCTGTAGGGAAGTTCGCGTATGGAGTTTTTTTTTCGGGAATGTTAAGTCTTAGTAAGTATTTTGGACTTGGGTAGATATCCATCACCTGGTCCGTTTTCCAGCTATGATGTCATAAATTTTTTGTATGGAAAAAGAAACTTCCAGAATCCAAAACAAATCTTTCTTTAGACACCTATCGAGTGGGGTATTATATGAAAGAGCTCCATGAGCTGATTCCAAAAATATACCACACAATTCAATTCCATCCAGTGGTTTCGTATAATAAAAATCGTTTTCAAACCGTATGTACTCGTATCTATTTCGGGAGCAAATCGGTCGATATACAGCATGCGGGTGCTTCCCGCATGCGGTATGACGACTAATGAAAGGCGTCAGTCGGTAGCTCAGTCGTTTTACTGCATTGACGTATAGGCCCCAAAAACATACCAGTATAAAACTAAGGAAAAGCGGCCAAGTGCGTATCGGGCTACGCGTAATGTATGGTTCCGGAGTTGCCAAATATTTGTCACTTGGGCAAATATTCAAGCGGTCATAATGCCCAAGTGACAGAATGTCCTAAATAGTCGCGTACGGTACGGTTTCAGAGGAATTTCCTTCCTCGGACGCTCCGGTTGTGGAATGAACTTCCTGTCGAGGTTTTCTCGAGAAACTATACAATGTGGAGTTCTTCAAGAAAGGAGAGTATAAATTTTAAAAAGTCGGTAATGCGCGTGTGACAACCCTGAAATTACAGACGTCCATAGGCTAGGGTGACCGCTTATCAATCGGCGGGCCGTAAGCTTGTTTACCACCGATTTGTTACTCAAAAAATGCCCAAGTGATAATAATAGTCCAGTTGTCAAAATGTCTAACATAATCTAACATTTTGGCCAATACACGCCAGATGACGTTTCCCGCACGTTACATTATACGATCTTAAAAGTTTATAAACTTACGGTTCAAGTACGTTCACAAATAACAAGATTATCTAATATTTTTTAATATGTTTAAACGAACAATAATTGTATATTTAGTTTATTTGACGGATCTGCGGTTGCGAGATGATCAATATGGTGGTTTTATCTTCTGGAAAACTCGTATTTTCCGGGAGAACACGAAATCGCCCAGGTACTCCACCACCACCACCATATCAGCCAAAGGACGTCCACTGCTGGACAGAGGCCTCCCCCAATTGCATGGGGGGTAAATACTCAGGTACTCATAAGAGTCATAAGTATTTTTTTTTTATGAAAGACTGACCAGCGATTGGCCTTAGTCTCACCTGATGGAAAGCGATGACAAGACCTAAGATATTGCTCACTGATTCAGAAATCAATAGAAATTATATGAAAGTTTGCTTTTCCAAGTAGGAAAAGCCATCTGTCATACAATTCTCATTCCACTTTTGGACTTTCGGTAATTTCCATTTCGCTTTTGGAGGCGACCCTGACTTGGCGGGGCAGGATCAGTAGGTATGTGATATTTTGTTCTTTGACATAAATAATAATAAATATTGGGGGACAATCTCACACAAATGAACCAAACCAAACTAAGCTTAGGTACTGACGTCGCACAGATTTTCACATTAGACGGGATATCGTCAGTACTACTGCGCAGTAATAATATCATGCGCGTAAGCTGGGCAGTAAATAAAGCGTTCTTATCGCCCCGCTTCCGCGCTGTCCTGCGCCAGACAGGAAGCCTCATTTAAATGTAGACGCGCAGTAAAGTAGCGGCACTAATAACTCCTAACAGTTCATGCAGACATCTGAGAGCTTTGTTATATCGTACCGCCAGCACCGCACCGACACGTCAGGAAGTCGGCTTTAATCGGCTATTACACGTGTCTCTGTGAGCTGGAGACCTTGCGATTTTTTCTACTTATCACGTTTCAAAATTTCCAAAACACTAAAAATACTATTTAATTTTTATCAAACCTGGTCGTAAAAATTCACGAGAATCGGTTAAGCAATGCGACCTGTAGAGGAAAACAGCCGGAAATACATTTCTACCGAAGTTGAAACGGAGACTTTCGTGTAACTCGGTCAAATATCAACCGCTTGCGGACAAGTTGTGATAGTTTCTCTTTTATGTTCATTATATATTTTATATTATTTATATTTATTTATAAGAACAAGGATAGAACATAATAAAACTAATTTAAAACAAAAACTTATAAATAAAAAATTTGCCCTAGGTCTGTATTACTAGGTAGTGTACCAAGAAGGCTGGCCGCATTACCCCGTTGGATAGCAATGCTGATCCGCTGGGCGAAATACTGACCAGCCATCTGGTCACCATAAGCCTCTATAAGGCGCTTTGAAATCACCTTATAGAGGGACCCGCAAAGTTAGATCCGTGTCTACCAGAAAATTTAACGGCCCCCGAAGCAATGAAGACTGTGTCGGAAATACTGACATACAGTCAAGTTACTCAGCGTATACCCCAAGGCGGCGCCCTAAGTCACGACAAAGGCTCAATTCTACCTAGAGATGATTCAGAAGTTGGAAAAACAAAGAAGACAAAAAGACGTGTGTCAGTGCGAGGAACTGCCGGCCCGCAAATTACAGCTCTTAAGGCCGTGGAGGAACGGAAATTCCTGCACCTTTGGAACATGCGGTCTGGAACTGAAGAGATCTTTGAATATGTTAAAAGCTTGTGCCCTGAGGGATCTTGTACAATTGAGGAACTGAAGGCAAGAGGCGACTACAGATCCTTTAAAATTGGGGTGCCTGCGGATTATTTTAGCAAATGCTTATCTGCTAATTTATGGCCGCGTAACGCTAGGATTAAAGAGTGGTTTTTTCGTCGACCATCAGGGAACAGCAAACAATAGATCAGATCCTGAGCATACATCGCAACCAAAGTCGAAGCAGTGCATCCACCTCGTCTATCAAAACGTCAGGGGACTAAACACCAAACTGAAGCATTTTCGACACAGTGTTGCCAGTTCGGATAGCGACATCATTGCCATCACTGAAAGCTTCTTAACAGAGGCCGTCGACGATTCTGAGGTCATACAAGGCGATTGGAAACTAATTCGACGAGACCGAGCAACTGGTTCACGTGGTGGAGGAGTTTTGCTCGCCTGTAAGCCGGGCATCACCATAACGAGACGCAAAGACTTAGAAACGCCAGCCGGTGAAGATCTTTGGGCAACAGTGACCACGGAAAAGTCGACCTTTCACATGTGCGTAGTCTACATTCATCGAAGAGCAACTGACCAAGTGTATATGCAATGGTTTCAAAAATTGGAGTCTATTATCGATTCATTGAAGCAAACTGTAATTGTAGTAGGAGATCTAAATTTGAATCCAACATATACTGCTCAGACTGTACTTAACTTTTATAGCTATTTTTTAACTGTTTGCGGCCTTACAGAAATGAATGAAATTGTTAATGGGTACGGAAGTAAGTTAGATGTTGTGCTGGTGTCGGAAAGTATTGAGATGTCGGGTGTTTCCGAAGTTAGGGGAAGTGGCTTAGTTCCCAACCGAGACTTGTACCACCCACCATTAGATATCGTATTTTCTTTAGATCGCAATCGGGATAGTTACGAGAACACAATTGACCCCAGTAATGTAAACTCTCAACAAGATTGGAATTTTGCTAAGGGGGATTACGAGTGTCTTCATAAGTTCTTAACCGAAGCGTCGTGGCAGGAAGTACTTCAAGCACGAGATGTTGATGAAGCTGTTGAGGTATTTTACAACATTATATATACTGCTTTCGACACTGCGATACCGAAAAAACGTCGTTCTCTTAAAAAAAGTAGAAGGTACCCAGTTTGGTTTAGTGCAGACATTATTAAAGATTTGGGTCAAAAAGCTAGATTCCACCGGGAGTGGAAAAAGACCAAGGATATGACCAAGTATACTTGCTTCTCGGAATTGAGGATTGACATTAAGCATCGAATAGCTAGCGCTTATGATAGTTATATGATGCGACTTGAAGCAAGAATAAAAAGTGATCCTCGTGCATTCTGGCAGCATAATGGCACACTAAAAACGAAAGGTGGATTCGAGGCCGGCATTCGGTATAGGGGGGAGGAGCGCACTGGTATCGAGGCTGCAAACGCTTTTGCGGAGTTCTTCTCTGGTGTGTTTTTGTCCAATGTACCATGCCTGGATTATAATGCTGCAAATAATCGAGATCAAACGAAGGCCGCGAATTACGTACATGTTCATGCGATCGAGCCACATGATGTCGATTCAGCCATCAGACGATTAAAACCGAGAAGTTCGGTGGGTCCCGACAACGTACCAGCTTATGTCATAAAGGGTTGTAAAGATTGTTTAATTCTTCCTCTTTATCACATCTTTAACCTATCCTTGGTCACTGGAAAGTACCCCGAACGCTGGAAAATTACTAGGGTCACTCCCATACCAAAGACAAGCGATACTTTGTGTGTCGAAAACTATAGACCTATCGCAATACTGTCGGCCCTAGCAAAATTGTTTGAGTCTGTTCTGCACAAACTTATATCTCCGCAACTTTCCCCCTTCTTGTGCGACGCGCAACATGGTTTTCGGACAAATCGGTCGGTTGACTCGAACCTTTTTACCCTAGTTGACATCATCTCCAGTCACTTAGACAGGGGAGAACAGGTCGATGTCCTCTATCTTGATTTTAAAAAGGCATTCGACCGTGTAGATAACGCCGTACTGTTGGATAAACTGTGCCGCATAGGGTGCTCACCTACGCTTCTTAAATTATTTGCTTGCTACATGTGTGATAGAAAGCAGTACGTTAAGCATGGCTGTTTTATCTCCAAGCATTATTCAACACGTTCAGGTGTTAGTCAGGGTTCGATCCTGGGACCTCTTCTCTTTGGAATTATGGTCAACGATCTTGAGGCAACCGTCAGACATGCCAAATGTCTTATCTATGCGGACGACTTAAAGCTTATCCTTGGAGTGCGGGATGCGCGCGATTGTGGAAAACTGCAGGATGATGTAAATTCTGTATTTTATTGGAGTACTATCAACAAACTACATTTAAATGTGGACAAATGCTCCGTAATCACTTTCAGCCGTGCGAGAAACCCGATCCATACTATCTATCAGTTGAGCTTGGAGAGAGTATCTCGGGTCACAGCTGTCAAGGACTTAGGGATCCTCTTTGACGAAAAGTTTACCTTCCACGACCACATTAAGGAGCTAGCCACTGACTGTTTCAAAAGGCTTGGTTTTGTTATTAGGAACGCGCGCGAGTTTCAAAATCCAAGTGCCATCCGACTGCTGTACACTTCCCTGGTGCGTAGTAAGCTGGAGTCGGCGGCAATCGTATGGAGTCCGTATGAGAGTTCTTATGCTTTACTTCTAGAGAAAGTACAAAAAGCCTTTTTAAGATTTTTGTACAAAAAAAATTTATGGATATTACCCATTTAAATATCCTACAAAAATTTTATTTCGTTTGGAGTGAATATTTCCGAAAATATTCACTTTATAAAAAAATGTTTGATGAAAACCTCTATTCATTTTGAAAGATCTATCCAACAAAACCCCACATCATACGGTTAAAGAAAAAAAAAACATTCCCACTTTACCCATAAACATTTTTTTTACGACTTTGTCAGGTTTATTGATTTATATATCCATACCAAATTGGAGCTTTCTAGCACTAACAATCATAGAGCAAAGCCTGCCTCGGACAGACAGACGGACATGGCGAAAGTATCAAATGCATCCCCATTTTACGTGTAGGGAGGTGCCCTAAAAATATTTGTTCCATAATTTACACCTACTAAATTACAGTTTTCTAATGGTAAAGGTTACTGAGATACGCCACTGATGGATATAAAATGAACATGGCGAAACTATAAGGGTTCCTTCCTTGTTTACTACGGAACCCTAAAAACGAGGGCGTCAATGGACGTAAGCCCCAAAATTATTATTATTTTTTATTAAAAATGGGATTGCTCTTGGCCAGCATCTAGCCAGGGGGCAAAGATGAGGCCGACGATGAAGCGAGCTCACCCAGAAGATGCCTATTCACTCGTGCCTTAAAAAGGTCCAAGTTATATGAACTCGGAAATACAGACGCCGGCAGAGAATTCCAAACCTTAGAAGTGCGCATTATAAAAGAAGATGCAAAGCGCTTGGTTCGAATTAGAGGAATTTCGACCAGGTAAGGATGGTAGCCAGCCGTACGTCTGGATGTCCGATGGAAGAAAGGGGAAGGCGGTATGAGCTCAAGGAGCTCCTGAGCACACTCACCAACGTACAGTTTGTAGAAGACGCACAGACATGCTACTTTGCGTCGATGTGCTAAGCTCTGCAGCTTATTTCCCACTACCGTACTGCCGCCAATGAGCCTCCTGGCTCTGCGGTCCACCGAGTCGAGTGCGGCAAGTTGGTACTTAGCCGAGCCATCCCAAAGGTGACTACAATAGTCCATGCAAGACCGGACTCCCAGTATTTCAATAAGAAACAAAGGCGCGACTGCTTTTTAATGAACAGCTGAGATAATAGGTTGTTCTTTGAATTCAAGACATATTTTTAATTGGTATAACATAAACTCGGTGATTTTCTTAACATAAGAGTTTTCTTGTTTAAGTTATCCATATAGATAATCCCTGAACTGGTGATAGTGTGGCAAATATCTGCACCTTTTCTATGCCGCCTCGTCAGTGATTGATCTATTATGGTAGCCCTTATAGTTCCAAGTTGGAACTTCCAACTTATACCCGCTGCTTCTATAGGTATCCGATATTGTCTGAAATCCAGGGAGTTCTGAATCATGGACGTGTACTAATTATATGAAAACTAATCCTTAGCGTAGAGTGTTGCTCCTGGAATTAGCAGCGTTACCTAGCTTAGCAAAATCGCGAAATATCGTAAAGGGAACTCTTCACGTCGAAGGAGGAGGAATGGAGATGCTGCGTGAATTGATTAACACCCCTTAGATATCTTAATTTCCCTGCGCCATATTTTCAAATGTTGGCACTCTTTGGGGGAAGCCTATGTCCAGCAGAGGACGTCCTTCGGTCAATATGATGAAATTTTCAAGTCCACAAAGACGAGTTAGTCCTAAAATCGGCATATTTACACTTACGCTCATAAGTATATAGGCACCTATGTACCTTAGTTCCATACATCTGTATGCAAAAATGACTTTCAGAAATACACTGCCAAGTCAGAGTCCCTTGACAGTTTTGCGTGCATTTTGCATTTTTTATTTAGCTAACTAATTGAGCCTTAAATCGGTGCCAGAGACCCCGCTTTTAAAGTGGTAGTTTTCTTTTTGCAATGACTTAAATAACTACTAATTCCTGGTTCATAGAAAAGTGTAGTGTGTTTGTATCATTTCTATTCACATCATTTCTAAAACACCTTCAAAAAGAAAAGAAGCCAACTATTTGTGGGTAATCCAATTAAGAATCTTAAATACCTACCTAAAAGAAGATGCGCGAAGGCGCCCAGCGATGGGCGTACTAAGTTGCCTGCTGTTAGGTAGGGTGGGCCGATTCAACCGCATACATTTTGAAATAAAATGTTTATTTATCAGCTAAACGGCTACAATGTGTATTAATGTATAATTTTAACCACAACCAGAGTTGCTGTATCTCTTGTATGATCTATGATCTGTATCTAGAATGATCGATGTAATAGATACAAAGTATATTGAAAATATCGATAGAATCGGGCGCAGATATGGACAGCAATAGTATTCACTGTAGGTATTTGTTGAGGCGTAGAGTGCAAATTAGTTTTTTGTTTCGTTATATGACATAATGGGATCAAGTAGTGTTGGTGATCCATTGTTGTAGACAATGCGTCTAGCAAACGTTTCTCACCGTGGCCGCATATGTATGACTCATATAGAGCATAGCATCACGCAAGCTCTAATATAAGGTTCGCTCGCTTGATACATAATCGAGCCAACTCATGTAGATAAACGAGTCTAATATAAAACGAAAACTAAAACTGTCGTTTAATTTTAGGTGGCATCGCTACATTTTTAACGATGTCTACGATGTGTTTAAATATATTAAAGCGGTCGCCTTGTTTTCTTTTCGTGTTGCAATGCATCTTTCAAGACTGTGCGGCGGCGGGCGCGCCGGCGGCTAAGTCGCCGGGCCTAGCGCGCGGTCTGGCGGACCCGCGCGGCCCTCCCCCGCCAACTGTTAACTCTGTGTGGTCAAGTATGCAGTGCTAACTGGACCCGAGAAAGTCGTCTATTTCGAAATTGTGTGTTGCGTGAGTTCGATATGCGGTGTCGCTGCGGTGCCGTGGAGTCTGGTCCGAGGTGCGGCGATCAGTCGGCGGCGCGCTGTCTGCGCGTACTTCCGGACACAGATCACAGCGCACCCGTCCGACCAGTCGCAGCGCACCGCCCGCTGCCTGCCGCAGGCGATCGGCCTTCGGAGCCGAATAATTAAATCGATAGAACGACGACGCTAGCGCAGCCGCCGTTACCGCGGCCGCCCGCCGAGCCCCGAAGAAGCGGTCGCGGAAGGCGCTGCCAGCCTTGATGCGCAATCGCGGCCGGTTTGTGGTGTGAATTGCGCCGTGGCCCCGCTTAGCTGTCGAACGCCCTCATAGACTATTTGATCGACTTGCAATTTTGTACGATGACGTCTTACAATCAAGAATTTGGTGAAGTCGTACCTACGTCACAATCTAAGCCGATCTTTAGTTTCTTTGTTTTTAAATATTTAAATGTCGCCATCTATTAGTCTTTATTCGAACAAACAGGAATGGAACTGTGTTCTTAGGAGTAGATTAGTCCATACAATTATCACGTTTAATCTCAGATAAGCCCTTATTGAAATTACCTCAAATCGGGCTTGAATTTATTTGAACAATGTATAATGTAGGTAGTATGCATACATAGTTACAACTAAGTGAATACGGATTATTTGTGTTTTTCCTTCTAGTATATGTATTTCGCGTAGTAAATATGCCTCGTCATCATAAGCCTGTGGCGTCACTCGTGTCATTTGTCAAATCTGACATGTTCTGCAACGCGCTATCGAAGTTTCTAAAATCAGTTGCATATACATATATAACTTCCAACCAACTCTCAATGGATTTCGGTCCCTGAGAGATACACAAGAAGAAACGACATATAGGAAACACAAGAAGAAACGACAATAGAGAGTATTGTCGTTTCTTCTTGTGTTTCCTATCTATTGTATATTATATATATAGCTTGTAGATAACCCTTTGCTGTATACATTCCTCCTTGTACTTACCCCTACTAGGAGCACATCTCATATCTACAAGCCTAACAGATACGTCCCACAGTTGGGCACAGGCCTCCCCTCATTGATGAGAGGGTAAGGGTATTAGTCCCCACGCTGCCCCACTGGTCCCTTACCTTCCGTCCCGTGCGGTGCCGGCTATGCAGAAGCCTTATGTACAGTCAGCATCAAAAGTCCTTAATATAAGGGAAAAAAGCTTTTGACCCCTTCATATGCGTAGCTACTTTTGATGCTGACCGTCCCATATATCTGGTGGCATGTTAGTGCCCCGGCCAAGACGAGCAAAGTGAAGCGGCAAGGGCACTACCTATCTTTCTCGAAACGCTTCGTCGTTTTATTGAACCATCTTAACTTGGGTTAGGATTAGTATACTAGATAACTAGATAGTGGACTTAATAAACATATAAAGTTTCAATTGCCTAATTCTTATACATTAGATTTTATTGATGTTTAAAAAGCCCGATTTCGTGAACAAAAATGTTAAAAGTTGTATTTTTTACCCCCCAACTCCTTAAAATATGGAATGGAAGGGTCTATGAGACCTCCGCAAATTTTGATGCTAATAGAGGTCCAAAAATTGATATATATAAAATTGATTTTTAGTAAATCCCCTTAAATTAGGGGATGGATGTTTTTGTGGTTTTTTTTTTTGAACAAAATAAAAAAGAGTATCGTTCTAAGCAACTTACAATAAGCAGTAAAATTCCACCAAAAACATTTTCATGAAAATGTTGCCAAGACGAGAACATATATACATATTTCTTTATGACGATATTTTAGTGAATTCATTTTACTTTTTGAATGTAAAGTACTGTGTAATTTCCTAAAATATATTTATATATAAATATTAGGCGACATTTTTTTACACAAATCGAACTAGTCACATAGTAAGCTCGATAAGACTTGTGTAGTACTAGACTAGACGACGATGTATTTAATAGATATATATGTATAGTATATACTTAAATACAACATCCAAGTCTCATAAACAATTGTTTCTACTCACCACAGAAACAAATGCCCTTGTCGGCATTCGAACCCGGGACCTCTAGCTTCGGAGGCAGTCTCACTACCAACTAGGCTAAACAGGCCGGCGATATGCCTCGCAATGTCAAAAAGTTATCTCATGTAGAGCAAAGCACTATCTCTATACGCACTAACTTTACAAGTCCAAACTTTCTCAAACTCTAACTTCTTGAACGCTTGAACGTTTCTACAAGAACTTCTAGCTAACATCGTCAGAATTACTGTTTAGGACTGGGTATTTACTATGTATATAATTTTATTGCGTTCCCGATGTTTCGGCGCTGTTGCAAGCACCATTTTCAAGGATATACAACACAGTAATTGTAGTGAATTAATTATTCCACCACACTGCCACATCAGCCCAAGAAGGGTATCTACTGCTGGACATGGGCCTCCCCCAATTTCATGGGGCCTAAATGCCATATCGCCTCGCTTGGCATGCGAGTTGGCGATCGCAGTAGCTCCACGGCACTCCAGGGATGGTGCTGCCCATCCCCCGACGGTCTTGGTCGTAGTTTTAGAACATACCCGAGTCGAATTATTATTCACCTTGCGCGCATGCGACGCCGACGGTAGCGAAAAGGCCAAGCCACATATTTTTACTGAGGTGTAGAGTTTGTGATGTTAAGAGGGCGCTGTACGCTCGGTTCTCCATACAAACGTATTTACGCTCTCATTTTAAAACGCCATGCTAGAATAACATGAAACTTTGTATACACATACACAAAGAAAAAAAATACAGCGGTTTTTTGAGTATTTTACGACTTGTATGAAAACCTTAATAATCGCTGTATTTTTTCTCCATTATAATTTCAAGCAACAGAAACTAATGTCCGACCTAGATATGCTGAATCCCATTGTGTATACAAAGTTTCACGTTATTCTAGCATGGCGCTGTAAAATGAGAGCGTAATTATGTTTGTATGGAGAACCGAACGTACTGCGCACTCTTAAGGTTTGTAGAATTAGGGCGTGTAGAGGTAAGCTTTGCTCTACATGAGATCTGATAACTTTGATAGTGCGACACTTCTTGATCTTTCTAGGATCTGAGGTGCGAGCCATATGTTTTCGTCTTGGCAACATTTTACATGAAAATGTTTTTGGTGGATTATTGTAACATAAATAGTCAGATTTTTACAAGCTTTTCTGTGACGTACACTGTTCGTAGGTAGGGTGTCCTCAATATTTTACAAATTTTCACGTACTTGCCGTTATCCAATTGATTTCATTTGTTCGCGTAAAAAACAGACCTTCGGTTAGCTCTGAGCTCCACCGGTCCCGGAATTCTAGCAGCTAAGCAGTACAGGCATTGCATTTAAACAATATTCAGTAGACCTAACCTCTGAGATCCTTTTTCAGCAGCAGCTTCTCCGGGCTGGCCAGCACTGACTTCCACACGCTCCGTACAGAGTTTATAATTAATTAAGTTGTCCACACACATAAAAACTATGAATTCACACCGATTTAACCAACTTTTATGAAATATTAGGCAAGACATATAAGCCGCGCGTCCGTGCGTGATGCTCCGATAGCAAAGTCCGATCTACGAGAGTCTACCCGTCAAATCCGCCGAAAAACCAAGGCTTCGCAATCTACCTACATATTGAAAGATGCCTGAACATCATTCTTGCTTATGTGTATGTATGTACTTATTTATAAATGTGACCCTGCAATATTATATGTACTATCACAGAGCTAATCTGATGATGGAGACAGAAGGTGGACATAGTAACACGGAAACTGCACAAGATGAACCCGTCGTTATTGGGCTCATTGGAATGTTTGGAATCGTCTCAACGAGTAGTTGATGTTTATGAGAAAAAAGGTACAGTCGGCAATAAAAGTGTGTACCAAAAATGTTTCGTTTACAGAAACTTAATCGGTTAAAATTCTATGTGCACGTATTTTTATTTGTACATCTATAATCATAGATTTTTTAATTTAACAAAACGTTATCGTGGTAAAAGTTTAAATTATCTTCCAAGCACTTTGTTGGTAGAAAACCCAGTTACCCTCCACCACTTACAAAGATAATTATAGTTACTAGTGTAGGTAATTAAGCGACGGGACACAAGAACTATAAGCATATAAGTATCCAAATACAAACAACATATGTATATATGGGCCGGTATATTCTCGGCAGAAACAAGTTAATTTAGCAGTTACAATGGATTAAGATACAAAAGTGTGAACCCACATTTGACGCTGACTGTACAAGCTTGTACTCATGCTACGCGAATGCTCTTCACAATACATTACAACCGAGATTTAATTCCTTTATAGTAATTTTTAGTCTCTTAATTACATACACATACCAATAAACATCTAATATTTTATGTGAAACACAGGCCCCCCATTATCATCATCATGAAAGTACATATTTTTCGAAATCACAGTATAACCAGGTATAACGTAATGTGAAAATTTCCAAAAAGAGCCATCAACTGTGTCGAAGCAAGATCGCGTGTAAATACAGATAAAAGCCGTGTCCAAACTAATGTCTCTATTCATTGATTCATAGTAACAATTAGGGTTGCTTTCTGAAGGTTGTGTGTGTTCAGTAAGTTTGAAGTACCAAGCGCTTTTCCTGTTGTGGGATAGGGTGCAGTAGCTTCAAAAGTTCTTTATGTTAGTACTTAGGTACGTTAGCATTATGTAATTAATGAGACCTGGCGGCTGTTGGTTTGGAGAAGTATTATAATCAAGTACCTAATGAAAGGGTAAAGTATAAGTACGAGTAGTATCAGCTTTGTACGTCATCAGAGTGATTTGTCGTTTGGAAATTATACGAGTAAACCGATGGTATTGACATACGATGGTAAATGGCATGATATAACTGACATGTTACAAGTTCAGCATTAGGGCTAACACAAATAGCTACAAAGTAGAGTACAAAGTCACCATCACCATTTACAGACCAGACCAGCACCTTATCTCGTTGCAAGTTCACAAAATATGATTGGTCAATTTCCCGTGTCATCGTAGTACAGTCAAGGGTACCAATTTACTTATTATTTCACTTTATTTCATTGAAATAAGGTCCAAAAATTTAGACATATTTATACCCCTGACTATATGTATATATACACCCAAACTTCTCACTATCTACACTAAAAGTTTCACGGAGCTCCAACGTATTCCAGTTGTGAGTTGCGTTTGTACCGTTTGTGCCGTATTTACAAGCTTTTAAGATAACTAGCACTGTTCGTATGTACATAAATAGTCATCAAAATATGCAATACTTTTTTCAGCCACTTGCCAATATCTAATTGAGCTGACATGTGGATTTAATGTAAGTTGACAGTCCAATATTATGGTACCACCGAGCTGATCTGATGATGGAGACATAAGGTGGCCATAGCAACACCTACCTAACTACACAAGATAAACCCGTGACTGTGGGAACAAAAGTACAGTCGGCAATAAAAACTTGTACCTAAAAATATTTTTTACAGAGACTTATTTGTGTTATAAAATATATATTTGCTCTGGCAAAAATGTCAATATAAGATGAAAGGGTACAGTTTCAGTCGTTTTACTGTATATTATGTACTTAATTGTAAATATATTTTCCACCTACAAATAGAAAACTAAAAATACTAAAATGTATTCGATTAATCTCAAATGTACCTATTTATGCATAACAACTAATTTTTAGAACAATATTAGTACCCATACTTACGTGGAACATTAGAATTATTCAAATTGGCCCGTGTCACGGGCATCCTGCTTTACGGCGCGGCGGCTCAACAGTCAAACGGTTCCGCGAATCGGTGGATATTGTCGCAAATTGCTGCTTTCGCCGCTGCTGAATAATACATGCGATAACATAAGAGCATAGCATCACGTCTCGGTGTACCGGTCGCCAAGCCGCATGCGTGGCTACGCTTCTAATTTCTGCGCTAAAGACGAATTTTCACCCCCCATTTAATATTTAATCAGCATTAACTTTGACCCTCACTAGTTAAATCATGTTGCTGAAGTACGAATTGGTAAATGAATTTTGGTTCGTGTGATATTACCGCAGCCTTTTATTTCAAGGCAAGAGCATTTGAGGTAAGGGCATTTGTTTCTGTGGTGAGCTTAAACATTTGTTACTGAGACTTGGATGTTTTTTTTAATTAAAAATGGGATTGCTCTTGGCCAGCATCTAGCCAGGGAGCAAAGATGCCGCCGACGATGAAGCGAGCTCACCCAGATGATGCCTATTTACTCGTGCCTTAAAAAGGTCTAGGTTATATTTATTTATTTATTTCTTACAAATGTTTACATGGCCTTACAGTTAACCCAATAATATGAACTAGGAACACGTTTTCCATGTATCTATGTAAATGTATATGTAACTTTTAAATATAACACAAGCCTTTTGAGCTTACTATGGGACTAGTTCGATTTGTTTAAAAAAAAAGACCCCTAATATTTATTAACTTATTTTATTCCTTTCCTTTTGTTTTCGCAAGCCGTTTGTTTTGATATACTTACTGTATGCCCTAGTTTCTAAGATGCCTACCAGGTTAATAGCCAGCATTGATCGTGTTTATGTCGGACATAAAGCATTTGTCGTCACTTACTAACATTATGTACCTATCTATGTGAATGTGTGAGGGAGGAATGCTCGATTCAGCTAATCTATATTGCCGTAGGAGTATCACTTAATCGTTTGGCCTTCGTGTATGGTAGCTTAGCTTTGCTCTCATGAAAGACTAGCCTAATATTTGTTTAGACTATACATCAATTTACACAAATAAGATTTCCTAGGAATTGGGGGTATGTCGGTATGGGGATGCTTGCGTTGACTATGATTTTATGCTGACAATGAGACTAGCCAGTCATTTAATAACCTTTAGGCTCAACGAAAACGATGTAATTATACACTATTACGCTGTCAAAATGCGAGCGTGTCTACAAAAGAAGAATAATAAATCATATTATTGACGTTAGATGAAAATCGTGGGAAGGATCCCAGTTATTTAAACCCGTTTGTACCAAATACTAACTGACACTTTACTGATATACACACACTGAAAGTTACCTAACGTTTATTAAATTTGTCCATATACGCTAGTTATCATATCCTTACACAACTACTTTCCAAACTTTCACATGGCCATTCTCTCCTTTTGTAGCCGTAATGTCATAATATTCGAGGTTTATTTCCTTATATATGAAGACACTCATTTTGGTTGATAATGTAATGATAGTAAACTATCCTTATCAATAACAACAATCTATAGCCTTATCTACATCCTGTACGACTTTATAGTAAACACTAGATGAAAGCCCGGCTTCGCTCGGGTGAAATAAATAAGAAAGAAATAAAGTAAACATTTATTCGTGACAGTTATGCAAACGACGAAAGAAATAGTGTACAAAAATGTATAAAATAAAAACATTACAACAACGGATTATGATGCAACTTCGTATAGAAATATAGTCTGTAGTCTGGATTAACATATGGAATAGGGAGTAAAAGATTACGCTGACGACGTCACGGGCAAAGGCTACGTATTCAGTGTCTCGCGTGATAATAATAACAGTTGGTAATACTTTCTCCAATTAATGGAAGCTATTTAACAACTTGTTCCGTTTTGCCAAAGGTTCACATTCCGATACTCGCACCATCCACGAATAGGAGCCGTCAGACCAGAGGGCCTACCGCGATCTGAAAACGAAGTATTTCCCTCTCCGCGCTCGAATATGCAAGTGCGACCGAGAGGCATATATATTTAGTTTTCGGTTGGTAGCACTTTAGTCCGAGCGCGGCGGACGGTCGAAGAAAGTCAAAGAACATTCCGTGTGTTGTCTGTCACACATATAATTTTTTAACTTCCCATCGACCTATGAACTTGAAATTAGGTGATAATGTTTATTATGAAGTATATTTTACCAAAAATATCAATATATTGATAAATCACATTTGTTTTTTAGTTGTACGGAACCCTCAGTGTGCGACTCCGACGCACTTGGCTGGTTTTTATTACATTTTGAATTTTATTTCTCTTATAGTAAAATACCCTATTCGTTTTAAAGTTGACGCCTGACGGCCTACCACGAACCAAAAACGAACTATCTTCCTCTCTGTCGTTCGAATATACATGTGCGAGAGAGAGGCAGATACTTCGTTTACGGTTCGCGGTAGCGCCTCTAACGTCCGAGCGCGGCGAACGGCATGAGCTGGAGGTCTACTCCGAAATTCAAAATCTGAACTTCGTATGGTGCCGTCCCTTTCACTCTCCTGTCATAGATTATATGAGTGAAAGGGACGGCACCATACGAAGTTTGGATTTCAAATTTCGGAGTAGACCCCCAGTACCACTAAGTTATAAGATAGAGCGAGATAGGGATAGAATTTTGCTAGACGTTTAAAAGCTATAAGTCACCTAGTAGTTTGTCACAACAAAATAGAGACGCAGCTTTAAGATGGCGGACAGACTCAGCAAACATTCAAGTGGTGTCCTTTACACGATTAATATTATCACAATACTGGGGTGTCAATATTATCGCAGTTTTCAAATTTGTATGGATTCTGCATCAATATTCACGTGATACTTATCGTGATATGAATGTATCACATGATAATAATAACCATGTAACATTCGCTTGAAGGCGGTTGTTGTGACAATCAGCCTAGCTAGCACGATAGATGATATCGTTACGTTTTATGTGACGTTTTAATACATTTCGCCCATATAACGTGACGGTATAAGTTATCGTGCTAGCTAGGCTGATAGGTGTATAGAACGCTTGAAAACTACAAAAACAAAACGCTGCAGACGCGGCTAGCCGAATCCACGCCCAGCAACCTGGCCAACACACCGGACGCAAACATAGTTTACAATTTCCGAACGTACCCAACCCGACGCTGTCAACAGTATCTTCTTAGTAGTCTGTGCTGTCAACCAACAAATTTAATATGGAGGACCTTTTGTCGTAAAATTAACACTTTTAAATGCAAAATACGCGACAATCCGAATTTTGCGGATACATATGTTCAACTCAAAAATCGTTATTTTTATACGTTCTTCAATTTGAGACAGGTCTCGTTCGGGTCTACCGTACCCCTGCACGAAATTATTAATATAGATATCGACTCCGGCGCTTCTTTCGATCCATCGGGCTGCCTGAAAGGCGCGCTGAAATTTCTAGCATCGAACTCTTTAAGTTTGACGGGTGTCGCTGCCGCACTTCCTAAAAGGAAAGTCAGGATTCCTGGTCCGAGTGGAGATTAGGTATGGGCTGCATCGTCGTGTGGGGTGGCCCTGGCGGCGTTTCCCACAGAGGCGGCTCCGCGACCAGTCCGTCGGAATGTGGTCGCGGCACCGGCCCGCACTTTCACCAAAACAATTCGTTAGCGGCCTCTTTCGGCATCGCACCGCACCGCACCCGCCACCCCTCCACCCCGCATACGTGAAAATTAACAACACACTGATACTTGACTCCGCGATCAGTATTTTGGATGCGAGGCCCTTTTAATGTACCACGCCGACAGCGCGTGAGCAAACATAACATGTCCGTTTCAAACACCCAAAACATCGGTCATCTAAGTCATCTTTTACTTTGCACGAGTAAAGCTACTTATGAAATGCCGAGCGTTTACATATACCAAAATGTTAGTTGCAGTAAAATCGTACTTTCAGGCGGTCCACCCTATAGCCGGCTTCAGTCATTTCTATGGCTACATTGGCTACCCATATATATCAAACTAACGACGCCCACATAAACTTGTTAAGTAGGAGTAGGCTATTCAGCGCAGTATCTAACAGGTCAAGAGATTGTAACGCGCAAACTTTTATCTTTGACGAGACTAACGACGAAGTAGTTTATTTGACGTTTGGAGAATTTGTTTTATTTTCCTTTTGACTGTGGGGATCTTTTACATCTCCAAATTGACAAAGGAGATTCTTTATGTCTCCATGTTATAGATTAAGTTACAAAGGAGATTCTTTATATCTCCATGTTAATTGTATTGTTGCTGTGTCAATGTTGCTATGGTGTATTCTGATGTCATAAATATTTGTAAAACTGGCATGTAAAATAGCCCTTGAGGCATACTTCCAGAATATATTTGATTTTGATTTTATACATATACTCATATTAGGTAAAAGTGATCTAAATATATAAAATTCTAAACTCCTCTCGTGAATCCCTCACATTTCAACACTTGATTAGGCACTGCCATTAGGTCTAACATCTAACCTGTATCATTTTGAAAGTAAAGAAAAATCTTAAACGACTCCTCTAAGCACATCAGGCAATGAGTTTTTCGAACTTACATATAAAATATCATATGATATTTACCGTCACCTTTTCGATGCATGAAAATATTTTGAGGAAATCTGCACATTTCTGCAAACAAATTCAAAGATGTTTATGAAGTTCGCAACGTGCACTAGGCCAGCGTGGGGACCAAGCTGCCCAAATCCCTCGCATCTATGAGAGGAGGCCTGTGTCCCTGCCCCGTGCGCACGTGCTGTGGGATGTATATAGGCCGATGATGATGATAATTTTGTCTAAAAATATTGTACCTATGCTGTCAAAATAGGTAATACCTACCGTTAATAAATTGGTAGAACTTTCGTGAATATAAATAATCAAGTTTACGCATTAGGTTATTTTTGCCAAACAGCCCTCGTTGTTTATTGCCTCTGAAAGTACAACCGTATAATTTCAATTCCCTGATTTTTTAATAATATTTTGGTTTTGTCACCCAGGTATGGCCAGTTATCTGGCATGGTGGAGCCAGTATTCGGTGTGTTAGGCGCGGTGGCGGTTGCGGCAGCGGAACCCGCGCTGCCGTACGCGCTCGCCTTCGCAGCAGGCGCCATGATATACGTCGTCGCCGACGATATCATCCCTGAAGCCAACGCCTCGTGAGTATTGTTCAGTATGTTTCGAGCATGGTGGCATTGAGTGTGTTAGACGCGGTTGCGGCAGCGGAACCCGCACTGCCGTACGCGCTCACCTTCGCAGCAGGCGCCATGATATACGTCGTCGCCGACGATATCATCCCTGCAGCCAACGCCTCGTGAGTATTGTTCACTATATTTCGAGCATGATGGCATTGAGTGTGTTAGAATCGGTTGCGCCAGCGGAACCCGCGCTGCCGTACGTGCTCGCCTTCGCAGCTGGCGCCATTCTGCATTTAAAGCTACTAAGTCAGACCAACGGGTATACTGTACTGAGCACAATGTACGGTGGAGTTGCCGTTATACACTGCAACGTTTAGGTCGTGGATCTTCTATTGAGTATATTGTAGAATTTTCATTCAGAACCTTCCTTTCTCATTTTTGATGAGTTGTCAAGTGTATAGTCGGGTGGTCACGTGAACAACTATTGGTAACATTATGCTTAACAACGTCTTTAAATGAGTACTAAACAACTTTTCGTCACAATTATTCAGTCTTATAGATTATGCAAATATCATAAATATTTAACTGACTGTTTCATAATTCTTGACACGTTTTCCCATGTTTAGCAGTGCGAGTACCAATAGTACACCATTTTCCTTGTTAATCTCTTTCATGGATCGCAATTACAAAAGCTTAATAGAACATATTAATGTACCAATTATTCCCCCAACAAGACTAGATGGTGAAGCAGCAGTGTCCTTGAGATTGACCCACAAATAACGAGGTCGAGTAGCCTTTGTGTGCCCCTCTCAGACGGCGGCCCTTAAATCCCGGTTCCGGTGGCGATAACGTTGCCCTTTATTGCTCCACGTGATGTACCCACTAGTACTCATCGTCTACAAACGCTGATCCAATTCACCCAATGATTGTGTTTGAGATACGTATCTTATTCAATCGAAGCTTTGGACGGACACGGGTTTCCTTTGGCATTATTTCGCGTGAATAATACTTTAGGATCAGAACAAGCATTAGTCATTACTCGTACGTATTTAAATGTTATCTGTATATTACCATACTGGTACCTGTCTTTAACTGCATAAATAAGTGTATATTCTCGGTGCTTCGTCCTTGATATTCCAACTCCCATGACACTGGGAATTCGACATGTCTATAGATAGACTGAAGCATGTATCTTTGTCGTTTCTATACTTATGCCTGTATACCTGTCTACGCAACAATGCGATGTATTAGTTATCGATGCTATGATTGGCCGAGTTCGGCTGCTGTCATAATTGGATTGACGAGGGACGCGAAAAATCAAGAAATGAATAGTTCCATTTGCGACATATTGGGACTGGACGGGAGCCGACAACAGTTCGTTAGCGTGTGAAGGAGCACCGTGGGTATATACTGCGTCTTGGCAGCACTTCCCCTTGCCGAAGGTCCTCATTGTCCATCTCGCGCATTGTACGCAACCGGTCCCGACCCCTCGATACCAGTATTCCCTGATTGACTAATTGTTGACATATCCTCTCAGTCAGCTCAGGACTCGCATTGTCATATCCGCTTCCAGCGCCTAACGTACTTACAAAAATTGTTTGTTATGTTGACGCGCCACCGAAGGACAGATGTCTCCGCTAAGTCGACTCATTATCATATAAATATGGCAATGTGCAAGGAACACCTTGTTTATCTTTATCAATTATGGTTAAAGTGTACCGCGTGTAAACTAAAATTAATTAGAGAGAGTGTAGATGTGTGTGCGACCACCTGACACGCCTACGCGAAGCACGCGTTCGCATCACTTAGCTCGATTAACAGTGTTATAAAACATGATGATTTTTTATCATAAATAAACACATATAGATACCCCTGCTAGATGCTGCCTTAGAGAAGCTTATTATATTAAACAATAGCCACAGTACATGTAATACACACATGCCTATTGAAAAACTCTTTAATCATGCTGCTTGTCGCTTCTGCGTGTCCACCAAAAAATTTGAGTACTCTTTGAATAAGAGAACATTAATTGAGCGTAACAGAGCTTGTTATACAGCAGTTTTCCTATTAAACGAGACAATAGTGCAGCAGTTGTGGAGTGAGGACGGAATGGCACGCAAATATCCTGCCAAAAATAGCGGCGCGCCGTCTCACACCCTCGGCGACGACGCCGCCCGGCGTTTGGCAAGGCTGTGGCCACTGGTGCGGCGAGCAGAAACGGGTCGCCGAGGTAATTAAGTTGGGCTTTCATTTACCTTCTTCGCTAAATTGTGTCTATACATACTATACATAGGTGCTGAAGACAAATGCTTCGTAAGTACGAGACAGTATACCTCTTGTCATTTTTATTGCTAGAAAAACTTGATTTCCTTCCAGTTAGACCTCACCTCTTTTATTAGCGAAACCGTTTACGAACTTGGCGTTTTATCACATTTATATTTATGATGGGATTTTCTTGTCTATACCCTTCTCCAGGACTCAAACTATAGTAAAAATATTAAAAATTAATTAAAGCGATTCCAAACTATCTCACATATATAAGTAAGAAATGTCATATGCACACAATCACATTGTCACTAATAATTGAATAGTTAAATGTTATTGGTAAAGAATACCTATATTAATAAATTCTACTAATCAATTGCAAAAAGTGGCACTGATTTGAGTGTGTTTCATATACTCTGGGAAGTTTTTGAGAGTACAGGACTGTGTTTTATGTATGTTTGGAATATTATATTTTGAAGGCAAGCAGAATCGAGCACCCGTTCCCATGCGTGTCAGCTCTCGGCAACTGCACACGATTTGATAAAACACTCGAAATGTTTGAGCACATAACCGTTATCTCTCATTCTTATCACGGCTTGGAATGCAATGGCGCTTGCCGCTGCATTGTGGAGCGTAGTGAACGACAATGTCTCAGAGGACAATGTGCCCGAAACATGATCACGTGTTAAACGTTATTGTAAACCGGGTCAAATATTTTGAAGCTTATAGATTGGAAATGCCTTTGAAGTCTTGTCTTCGGCAGACAAACCGAGAAAGAAACTCAAAAAATACACGCTTACACGGTCTTGTTCTTATTTTTGTTCCTATGCTATAATAATAATAACGAACAACTACCGGAAATATATCGTTAAGGATGGTAAGTAGTATATAGTCGTATATAGTAGTGTAGTAGTATATAGTCGATAGTACGGTCGGCATTTGTCGGGCACGCCGCCGTCCCGGAGAGTCACTCAGGCATATTATTTCCGGTTGTAGTCATCTTGCTAACGGCGTGTACTAGCACAGACATAACTTGGTGGCCAGGATTATTCATCAGCAGCTTGCTCTTTTATACGGTCTTGTGGATTTCGAAGTTCCGTACTATAAGTACACACCTGCGCCAGAGAATGGTCGTGCAACGCTCTATTGGGATCGATCTGTCATCACCGACAGGACTATTGTAGCCAACAAGCCTAATATCGTGCTGACAGATCGATTGAAGCGCCAGGCAATGCTCGTTGACATCACCATCCCCCATGACGAGAACCTCGTGAAGGCTGAGAAGGACAAATCCAGCAAGTACCTAGACCTGGCACATAAGGTAACCGCCATGTGGGATGTTGATTCAACGATCATTGTCCCGATAGTCGTCTCTGCGAACGCTCTAATAGCGAAGAGTCTCGACCAACATCTCAAGAGACTCTCGTTAGATGGCTGGGTCAAGCAAGGGTCAGATACAGAAGGCGGTACTCCTGGACACGGCGCGGATAGTCCGGAGGTTTCTCTCTCTGTCTTTCTCCTCACTGCCGGCGGCACCCTAGGTTAGGTTTTTTATATTGGTTTTATATTTTGTATGTATGTTTATATATTTTACTTTTATAAAGTTATTGTAAAAAACCTAGCTTAAGTAAGAAAATAAATACAGGGAATAATAATAATAACCTTTCATTTCATGCAATTTCAATATTCAATAATTTTCCTATGTTAATGACTCTTAAGTAATTGTTTGATATTCTTGCTATTGAGTGCAGTGATAAAAAACGCAAATTTTAAAGGATTTTTCCGAAACGTTAAAATTTCAGACCGATTTAAAGATTAGTGGAGCAGACCGTTGTGTTATCTGTTGTAAAAATTTACATCTCGACGTATTCGCATCAGAAATCAACCCAAACACCAACAAATCTCTATTAATTTTCTTAGCCCAATGAAATGTCACCCATAATCCCGATATAAAGCTGCGTCTGCGACGCGGCTGCGCGTCGCGCCGCGTCTATTTGCAGTGGCGCGCAGGGCGGGCGGCTACAGCCTCGCTTACACCAAATTCTGCGTGGGCTTGTCACCGTCTCGCCACTGTCAATAATAAATATATGAAATTACGCGTTTGTCGGCGGGATGGGGCCGGTGACGCCGCTCTAGTTTGTCTATGCGGTGACGTCACCGTCTGGGAATCCGGCGCGACGGTTGCGCTCCCTGACCTACGTCCTAAACGTACTGCACCCTGTCGACTACCCCTCGGACCGGCTTCCACAACTCTCCAAAACAACCATTCAACAATGCATTGTTGGATGCAGGCATGGTTGCACAAATGTGCCTAAATCCAACAATGCATTGTTTTACCGTTTTCGTAACACTCTTATTTCGTTACCACCTTAAAGAGTGGAATTTTATATGTAATTTTATGATGTAGGCAGTTAACGCAGTCGCAGTTATCATTCTATAGGTAATACGCGTGTTTTGGTATTGTAAACATTCAGTCGCACTAACAATCAGGTTGTTACCTCTTATTCACAAAACGACTCGTCCTCACCTGTCTCCTCACACCTCAACCGTTTGTATATAGAAACTGTCAAATGTCATTTGTCAAGTTTTGACAGTTTCCATTAAAAGAATATGTACTTGGTTTTTGCTGAGGGATTATTTGCACATTCACCCTTCTTTACTTCTTTTTTACCCTACACGTCTCCTTTTAGGGACAGTAATAAATTAAAATTATTACCATAAGCCAAAGGACGTCCACTGCTGGACATAGGCCTCCTCCAAATTCACGGGGAGTATATGCCATAATCGCCACGCTTGGCATGCGGGTTGGCGATCGCAGTATCTCCACCGCACTCCAGGGATGCTGCTGCCCTTCCCCCGGTGGTTTTGGTCGTAGTTTTAGGACATACCCGGGTCCCACACAGCAATACACTACTCATCAATCCATTAAGCAAAAATGATTATTTTATATTAGGTTAATTAGATACCGGTAAACAAAATTAACCCTTGCAAGGCTTCTTTACCAAGTGCTACGCCGTAGCTCGTAGCAAGTAAATATCGCATGGAAATGAAAATTCATAGAGTCGTACGTTATGCACACATAATGGATTAACTCTTCAGAACGCATGTCATTTTTTCAGCCTCTGCCCCTGATGTTTTAACATTTTTATTGCCTAATTCATAAACGTATCATACCTATTTAAGTCAAAATTCCGCTAAAATTCGTTTGCCCTTATGTGTCCTTTAGACATTTATGATTGTGAGAAAGCGACAAACCAAATTTTAGTTAACAGAGGATTGTTAAGTTTTATGAATGAAGGGTAAGACTAGCCCTGATGTTAGGTACTTCTAGAAAGTTTTAGTCAGTTTACTAAACGCTGTAAACGAATATACGAAATTGTTATTATAAACTAATTTTGTATTTAGTAGTCTCTGTTAACGAATAGTCTAAATTTCAAATTAAAGGGACAAAATTAAAAAAATGGGATTTAAGTAGGATTTGAACGTTTACTGAGTTAGACACCGAGAGCGTTTACTGAGTTACTATCCGCAGATTTGTATGATAAATAGGGAATTGTCTACCGAGTTATCATGTTTTAATTAACCGACTTAAAAAAGGAGGTTCTCAATTCGTCGGTTTTTTTTTTTATGTATGTTCACCGATTACTCTGAGACTAGTGGACCGATTTCAAAAATTCTTTTTTTGTTTGAAAGGGTGTGTTTTTTCTAGTTGGTCCCCTTGTCACCAAGTCTGGATCTGATGACGGGATCTTGGAAAAATCGACGGAACTCCTCAAATTATGAACCAAGAGGATGGGGTAAGGCAAAAAATAAGGTACTCCAATTACCAAGAGGATGGGGTCTGAAAAAATTTGGAGTCGGTGTTTTTTTATTAAAAATTTACTTGTTAGATTCAATGTTGAACATTAGATTATAAATATTATGCTCTCGATTATAATGTGAACTATAAAATATTAAAAAGTAAATATAATTTCACTAACAACAAGTCCCCAGATGTCTAATTATTTTATGAAATCTGAACGATCAGAGCAACGGACAAAAATGTGTCGGTAAAATAGTTGATTAGCCCAGTTACCTACCTCCTAAGTCTGCGTATCCACCAGAAATGAGCGAAGCCGTATTCTCATACAAATCGTTTAGCTATACGAAACTAGTGGGCACTTGTATGAAACAACTTTGTACAGTTAACTAAATCCTCGAACACGCCTGACCTGACGGCCTCTATAGGCTGAGTTGTGACAGTTGTTATTCTTAACTTCAATAGTGCGTTAAATTTGAAGCGCCAAATTACTGTTTACGAACGAGATTACAAATACCTAATCGGTATATTATGCCAGAAAAAAAGTCTGTTAATTAGCTTGGGTATTCAAAGCTATACATGGGTTTCCGTCATCGCTTAAAAAAAAGCTTACTGAACACCCAATTTAATTTCACGTCAGCTCCAATTGTGCGCCGAAATTCCTCCGTGCGTTTTCATGATGTCAGATTATATTTAGGTGCGAATCATGTCTTGTGTCGGGGTTTCCCGCGGGACGTGATCGGAATCCGGCGGAGTCGCCCGTGCCTCGTTGCAAGACGGATATAAAAACTAAACCTTACTCCAATCAACGAGGGTGTTGACCACAACTACTCGTGTAACTTCCTATGTAGCGGAATGCTTAAAGAAAAGCGCTCATACTCATATCCATGTGGCGCTCGTAAATAACTGATCCGCGACATCGACTCGGGTCGGTAACTGGATGGGCGACCGCTTTGAATGTCGTAGAGATCTTCGGGTGGGGAAAGCCGAACGGGTCACTTGCTTCGCAGCACTGACGACGTATAACCGGGAAAAGGTAAATATGAGGAGGCTTAAGAGTCCGCAGTAAGCTCAATTGTCCATACAAACGTAGTTATGCTCTCATTTTAAAACGCCATGCCAGAATAACACGAAACTTTGTCTGCACATTGGGATTGGATCTTGGTCGGAAATTAGTTTCTGTTGCTTGAAATTATAATGGAGAAAAAATACAGCGATTATTATGGTTTTCATACAAGACGTAAAAAACTCAAAAACTCGCTGTATTTTTTGTCTATTATAATTTCTAGCAACAGAAACTAATTTCCGACCTCGATATGGCGGCTCCCATTGTGTATATAGGTCGATTCACAAGATCTGGCGCGGAATGTCTATGAAATTAATGACAGTTGCATACATTTTCCGCGCCAGCTCTTGTGAATTGACCTATACAAATTTTCATGTTATTTCAGCAAGGCGTTTTAAAATGAGAACGAAACTACGTTTGTATGGATAATCGGGTTCAGCCGAGCGTACTGGGGACTCTTAAGTTAGAGTATTGTTGTCCCAAAATGCACGCGCAATTTTGAATTCAATCAAAAATATTTATCAGATTTTTTTATTTAATTATAAAATAAAGTACACATAAAATGCGCGTGGGCGGCGAGCATAGCATCTGTTGCTAACACGAGCGAGTGAGCGGTAAAAATATTTGGCAACGGCATATTATCCTTAATAACAAAATAAATAAAAAAAAACTGAAAAAGTGTGTTTTCTTAATAATTCAAAAACCCTAGCACCGTTATTCAAATTGTTAACTTCGCTTATCCGTTAATTTATTTAAGGGAAGTTAACGTTAATCGTTAATTCGTTAACACGTGATTGAAATTACTTTTTTAAAACCGTTGTTTACTAATTTAGGTACTTATAATTTTGGTAACTGATATGGAAGCAATTCTTTAACTATAAAATGTTATTTGTCATTAATCTATCTTAGGCCTTCCTTGTCGTAGCGTTATCCCAATTTCTCACTAATGGAAACCACTATAACTATAGGCACTTGCTTTTGCAGAAGTAACTGCCTTCTGAAATTCCAACCTAAAGTGGTAACTAGGATTTGATGGGGTTAGGATCATAGTCTAGTTAGTGTCCAACATAATTGTTAGAACCAAACTAACTTGGCTTAACTACTTCTGTCATAGACAGCAAGCGAGATAGACAACTTAGTGTGCCCTCAAAAGCATGGGAACGATCAGTTAATAGCCACCGACGTTACTTAATCCACATAATCAGTGCGACCGTGTATCTCTAGGCTATGAACCCTTCATTTAAAAGCTACCGGTAAACATAAAATAATATTCTGTAAATAAGTTCTGAAAAAATAGCACGAGCCAAGATTAAAATACATGACCACAAGACTGTGAGAGGTCATGAACCACTTGGCAGAAGCTCATACCAAATACTGTATAAGTATGTATGTTACATACAAAACCCATAGGTACCTAAACTGATAAAAAATTAACGTAGTCACGACAAAATTAATCGGATTTTCATAACCAGCTCGAACGTGTCTGTTTACCTGTATCAGTTAAAATGTGTTTTCGCGACATGGGACACTATACAATTGGCAAATAGAATAATGAGTTATTTCTGAAGTTAACTTAAAAGTCAATCCGTTAGTCACTTATGAACAGTAGTATAATAGTTTAAAAATTGTGTGAATTTCGAAGCGCCCTAAAGATTTGGAATTTCATTAAACGAATCATAATTAACCAACAGTTTTATAAATTAATATGTACACTTTTACGAATATTTTCTTGGACGACCTGTTTAGCGTAGTTGGTAGTGAGACTGCCTCCGAAGCTAGAGGTCCCGGGTTCAAATCCCGGCCAGGGCATTATTTGTGCATTTAGTTTTCTATGTAAATATATAAGTATGTATTCTTCTATATAAGTATGTATATGTATAGTCGTCTAGTACCCATAGTACAAGCTTTGCTTAGTTTGGGACTAAGTCGATTTGTATAAGATTGTCCCCCAATATTATATTATTAAATATAGAAATTAATAGGTACTTGTGTTTATTTAATAAATATGCTGCATAAAATTGTGGTCTAGGTGTCTTAAACAATGAGAAACCCCCTTGATCAGAGTATTTGTCCAATACCCAAACTATGGAGAAACAAATTCTGCAAGCGTTATGCGTCACTTAATGGCCGCGACGTCGTCGTTTGCGTTAGGTACTTGCCTGAATTATTTGTCCTCTTGTCCGTGCTTTACTGCTCGCTAAACCGGATTTAGCAACTTTTAAATTTTGGCAAAAATTGCTCGGCATATATTTATTTTATCACACTTGCCCGTAAAGGGTCTTATTGTACGCAGTCGTATATAGCAGTTATAGCCAATTTATCTCCCGGGGGAGTTATGGATTTTTATAACACTCGAGGAAATTATGAGTTCGTGTGTGATTGGTTTAAAAAAATGTACTTGGCCGCACGCTACAAGAATACCGCTCTGTGATTGGTTAAAATATTGAAGCTACAAAATCTAGATAGCCGCGTGCCACGAGAATACTGTGATTGGTTGAAATGTTGTAGCTGCGCGCTTCTCTCGCAGGGACGCCCCGGATAGTGGAGGGAAGTTGTAAATTTCGACAATTTTTGATTGGTGCGGTTTGCATTAAACATAGTTTATCTGCCTTTTGTAGCTATTTATATCTCGCAAATGTGATGAAAAACATTGTGTATAACATGGATGTAAGAATATTGCAAACTTCATTAAAAGCCCTCCGCCTTTGGCGTTGGGCTCCTAATAGACTCTCGTTCGCAATTTTCCGCTTACACCCCTCTTTAAACAATATAACTTCTTGACATTTAACCAAATAAATATTTTTAGTTTTATAAATGGTTTCTATTGGGGTTATACTCAATAGAAAAAAGCAGTCTCGCTTCGCTTACCATTGACAACCACAGGGTCGTCAATGATAAGCGGCTTTTTATATTTTTTATTTATTAAGGACAAAAAACAGTAACACACAAAGTTTCAGACTTAAAGTATAGGAAATAAACAATTCATAGGTGTGTGACCAACAACATTGTCCACGGGTTATTAGATTAGTTATTTAGCGCTGAGTAACCAACACAGGAGTACATTATATTATTCCATGATTATTATGAGAGTTAAAAATAACTGAAACGAAAATAAGTCCATAGGAAGACACAAATATCTGACTTATGTAGACACTATTAATTTCGGCATCTTAACGATTTGTAATGTAAGATTTAAATTCTTAACAATTTAAATAGAACCTGACTTTTGTATGCGGCAACTGATTCTAAAAAGATATCGACGTCATTGAAGTGTGTGTTGTATGACTTAACGAGCCTGTGCAGGGGGTCGCGATCGCCTGCATAGGTGCGGCAGCGTACTCTCGAACGGCGCGCTGCCGCGCCCGTGTTGGTACGCGGTAACACAGCTCCCCGCTCAGGCTGAGGCAGTCGAACTTGCTATGGCACAGCTTGTATAGAACCATTGCATCCAGAAGAATGCGCCGATTGTGTAAGTCAAGTAATTTGTGTTTGTCGAGAAGCTGCTGGTAACTAAGACGTGAACCGTTACATCTGTACTGTATGGCACGTAAGATTTTTTTCTGCACGGTCTCAATTGAATTACTGTACTTATTATAAAAGGGATTTCATACGGACACTGCATATTCGATTCGATTATAACCAACGACTTAGAGGTAAGTAGAGGGTTGCTTGAAATCCATTCCGAGACGCATAATAAAGCCATACATTTTGTAGGCTCTACTAATCACATGCTGTATATGGGCATCTAAGTGAAGTTTAGAATCTAAATTAACTCCGAGGTCCCTAATTGTTGAAACTTGATCGATAGATATACCGCTTAGAGTATAAGAAGTGGGAAGGCTATTTGGCTTCTTTGTGAATGTTATTGTTTTACATTTACTTAAATTAAAACTAAATTTATTTTTATTACAGTATTCACTAAGCCTGTTTAAGTCATCTTGGAACCGATTGCGATCATCGTCGTTTTCTATGGTGTGGTAGATTTTTAGGTCATTACACACATTGAATTACACAGATTGAATTACAAAAGATAAATTCTAACGAATTTCAAGTAAAACTACACGCCCGCTACCGGCCGATCGATCTCTGTTGTGTGAGCGCACGTCACGCGAGCGAATGTTGAAGCGAGCGGCACCCCTGCGATTCATCTTGCCGCGGCTAGCTGTCCACACACCGCGCGCCCCTCGCGCACCCCCGTTCACGTCCGGACACGCACACGTAGCCGCGAGACGGGTTTACAGCACACATGCTTCGGTGTCGCTTCTTGTTACGTTAGTATATATCTTCTTTGCCTAGAGTGCCGCCGGTAGCGAGGCGGGGCCTGAGCTACCGGTGGTTAGGGCGACAGGGAGAGGAACCTCCGGACTATCCGCGCCGTGTCCAGGAGTACCGCCTTCTGTATCTGACCCTTGACCCAACCATCTAGCGAGAGTCTCTTGAGATGTTGGTCGAGACTCTTCGCAATTAGACCATTCGCAGAGACGACTATCGGGACAATAATCGTTGAATCAACATCCCACATGGCGGTTACCTCATGTGCCAAGTCTAGGTACTTGCTGACTTTGTCCCTCTCAGCTTTCACGAGGTTCTCGTCATGGGGGATGGTGATATCAACGAGTACTGCCTGGCGCTTCAGTCGATCTGTCAGCACGGTATCAGGCTTGTTGGCTACAATAGTCCTGTCCGTGATGACAGATCGATCCCAATAGAGCGTTGCACGACCATTTTCGAGAACTGGCGCAGGTGTGAACTTATAATACGGCACTTCGAAGTCCACAAGACCGTGTAAAAGAGCAAGCTTATTATTATTATTATTAATACATTTGTAAGGATAAAGTATTTGATTGAGAAGGCACTTAAAAGTAAATTTTCTAAATTTTATATTCTAACGATTTTGTTTGTTCTAAGAACTTCAAAACGAAAACCAAATGACTACTCAATTCTTCACATGGCATCCTAGTTAATATAAAAGGACCCAGGTGCTGGTATATTTCACATTTTACAAAACATCTAGAGTGACTCGGTTTCCTACGGCACCAAGTGAAAAACTTCAAAATAATGGGTCGTAAGCCTCGAACATCTGTGGCACAACGTAGTGCTATCATCACACTAAACAGGAAGGCAAAACAGAGCGATATATAGCCAGTAAATTTAATATTTCTAAGACAGCTGTCCATAACAATATCTCGAGGAAGAGGAAAACTGGGAGTTTATTGGATCGAGCATGCTCAGGGAGACCCAAAGTAACCAGCAAGGTCGAGGATCGAAGAATAGTGACGACGAGCAAGAGAAATCTACGCTTAAAAGCTACAGAAATCTGTGCGGAAATAATCAGCAGCCGTGAAAAGCCCGTGTGCGTCTCTACTATAAAACACCGACTACTTCAACACGGTCTCCGGGGCTGTGTAGCTGTTAAAAAACCATTATTACGCAAACAAAACAAGACAAAAATATTGCAATGGGCTATTTCCCACAAGAATAGGACTTTTGCAGACTGGTCGAAAGTACTATGGACAGATGAATCAAAGTTCGAAGTTTTCGGTTCAAAACGTCGAACGTTTGTTCGCCGCACACCGCAAGAAAAAATGCTGGAGCAATGTGTTGTACCAACTGTGAAGCATGGTGGAGGGTCTGTCATGGTGTGGGGCTCATTCAGTGCAAATGGTGTTGGAGACATCGTAAAAATCGATGGTATTCTTAGAAAAGAGCAGTACAAGAACATTTTAATAAGACACGCAGTGCCGTCAGGAACTCGTTTGATAGGTAACCCACTTGTTTTGCAAGAAGACAAGGATCCCAAACACTCGGCAAAGATCTGTAGAAGTTACACAGCTAATAAATAAGGCCAAGGTGTGTTAAAAAATATGATTTGGCCACCGCAATCCCCAGACCTTAACCCGATCGAGCTTTCATGGGATGAACTCGACCGTAGAGTCCGAACACAATGTCCGACATCTGCAACAGCTCTATGGGAGATACTGCAATATGAGTGGAAATCCATTAGCCAAGAAACGCTACACAATCTTGTAGAAAGAATGCCAAGAATCTGCTCCGAAGTGAAAATGCGTCGAGGAGGATTTTTCGATGAGAAAACCGTTTAACGTTTTATTCTTATTATGTTCCTTTTTTAAATAAAATTTCTGTGGAATAAATTGTTATACGCTTTATTTTCTCGGTTTTAGGTACTGAAAATTTTATTTTCATTGGAATTGTTGATTATTTCCTTATTTTGTGTTTGGTCTTATACTTTTTGACGGTAGTGTAGGTATTCGTACGAATATGCCGCGCCGTTTAGGCGGCATATGACGTGCGGTATGCGAGTTTAAGGAACATGGGCCCGGGGCAGTTCTTGGATGGACGACCGCTTTAAATTGTTTGTAACTGAGCGCTCCCGTACTTTGGAACGCACGTTAAGCCGTTGATTCCGACTGTTGTCTGCGCTGCGATGTCATAGACAACAGTCGGAATCAACATTCCGACTGTTGTCTATGACAGCGCTCGTTAAGCCAAGTTAGAGGCCTTTGAGCGGCTTGAGAGTTACTAATATAACAGTCAAGTTGCCCACTCACTTGACAAGGGGGGGTCGAAGTTGCACCACGTCCGTAGGTGTACCCAACATTACCCTACACGTGAATACTACTGACAAACGTACTGTATTCTCGAAGATCTTACAGTTCGAAAAAAAATGCCATACGATTATTATTTAGTCCAATCAAAAATTGGGATTTCTAGCCCCTTAACTTTGTTTTTTTTTTATTAAAATTGAATTGCTCTTGGTCAGCATCTAGCCAGGGTGCCCCAATAGATATCTTTACATTAAAGGCGTAAACCTAAATTATGTTACCGCAAGCGTCTCATAGGTACTGAACAAGATCAAATTCTAATGTGAAATGTAATTTTAAAAAAGTCAGATAGACCTTTAGTTCCTTTTTATCATTTCGCTGTGCAAACTCCTTGACTACATTTTTAGGGTTCAAGACGACAACCAAGCATCGTATATTCTTAATATTGAACTTGGCTCCCATTTTCACATTTATGTTTTTGATGGGATATCATTACCTTTTGTCTATATTAGCCAAATGGTGCTTTTAAAGAGCGAATGCATGAGTTACTATGCAAAATACCCAAATCGCTATAGGTGCACCTCAAATATTTGAAGAGTTCCCTCGATTTCTCTAGGGTCCTATAATAAGATTCTTACCTGATAACTAAAGGGCCACCCCTGAAAGTAGACCGTTTCAAACAAAAAAAGAATTTTCCAAATCGGTTAATAAATGACGGAGTTCTGAGGTAACTAGCATAAATAATAACATTAATAACAATAATAAAACTAATAAAAAAATACTGTTTTCGGATCTTTCCTGGTGTACACACACAATTACCAAGCTGTGTGCCAAATTTCAGCTTTCTAGGTCACCTGGAAGTGGGTTAGGTTTTTGATTACTAGTCAGTCAGTCAGTCAGTGGTAAAAATGCCGTTTTTGGAATTTGATATCTCAATAACTATTAAACGTATATTTATGAAATTTGGAGTTCTAGTTGTTCTAAAGGATCTTCATCATAATATATGTACCAAAATTTATTTTTTTATGTTAGATAGATTTGGAGTTATTGGGGGGTCAAAAGTGGCTCCAAACGGTTCGTGTAAAATAACACATGGTTCCTGGGGTGAACTTGAACTCAGGTCTACTGTCCCTTGGAACTGTGAAAAAATCAAACTTCTAAGCCATCGCAATCAAAAGACAGCCGTTTATGCCTCAAATTTTCGAGACTCGCAAGGAAATCAAAACCTACAGCGTACATGTAGCAGCCTTCCCGTGAACTCAGAATCTTAAAATTTGGTACGAAGCAACGTCTTATAGCAGTTATAGCACAGATAAAGGAAAAATTGCAAAAACCGTAAATTTTTAGTTACATCATATAATAAAAATCTTTATTACGGAACCCTCGGTCCGACTCGCACTTGGCCGACTTTTTTAATACCACGTCGGTGGCAAACAAGCGTACGGCCCGCCTGCTGGTAAGAGGTCACCGCAGCCTATGGACGCCTGCAATACTTGGGTTTGGCCCGTAAAGAAACGAAAAAATAATAAGTCGGCTCCTCAGTTATACTTTACAATTTCAATGTTCAATAAATCTACATTCCGTTTGTTATTTTTGTATATCCTTGACCCTTACCGTGGATGTTCACAATACGATATCAGGTTGTCATTCTTTAATCGAAATATCTAAGTGGAGCACCGGACACTCGTCACTATCATAGTTTTCTACTCCAGTATTGTAATCTGTCAATTAAATGACTGGCAGCAGTAGTAAAACAATAAACTTTATATACCAATGCAAGTCTATATCATAGACTATCCCACAAGTCATATATGGAATTGTCATAATGGATTTCTATACATTATTATACAACTGACTGAACGTTACATAGTTAACATAGATCTTAAAATCCGAGAGTCGTTGTAACAAAGCGTAGCGATCCTTATTATGTAACTCTTTCATAGAATGCAATACGACGACTCGTATTGTACTTATTTCCATTTATTTTATGTTTTTACATCTTTTTATTCTTCTACAAGAAAAGTAAAAAATTAATAGTGTTTTTTCTTAGAAAGAAGGTTAGGTAAGTATAAGTTACTTCCTTTTTGCTCATAACCGGTTTTAATATAATAAGCAAATTACACTTAATATGCTTAAATGATCGTGTCAAAATGGTTATGATTCAATAGGTTGTCGAACAGCCGTTAAAGTACATGTGCACCTCGGAGTGACTACGAGGAATTATTTTAATCGGCATAATTCCAGTTACCGTGTCCCGGCCGGCTATCAATGACTATTGTTTCTCTAAATCCAAATGCGTGAGTCGCAAGCGCCATCGGCGTCCTTCCCGTATCGTAATTTGGCTGCCTCGTTGGTATTCAAATATCGTTTGCTCGTTTATTTCTCAATGGCTCGTACTGTATGACGATAGCATTTTATAACGGTCCTCATTGTATATTTTGCGTACATACTATAAGCCTTTTAACCATAAATCTCATCATCTCCCTGCCCTTATCCGCTTATGCAGGGTCGGCGCAACATGTTTTCTTCTTCCATTCCTCTCTATTATTCGTCACTTCAGCGCTTACTCCTTTCTTTCTCATATCCTCTCTCACACAATCCATCCATCGCTTTTTGGGCCTTCCAATCGCTCTTCGTCCTTCTACATCCGACCCTAATATTCTTTTATCAATATGACATTCATCCCTCCTCATTACATGCCCATACCATGCTAACCTACTGCTCCTCATTTTCTCTGTCACGGGTGCCACTTTCAAACTTCCCCTTATATACTCATTTCTAATTCGATCTTTCCTCGTCACTCCACACATCCATCTCAGCATTCTCATCTCAGCTGCGTGCACTCTTCTTTCATCCGTCACTTTCCTTGCCCAACATTCTGATCCATACATTACGACAGGTCTTATAATCGTTTTATAAATTTTCCCCTTAAGTTTAAGGGGCATTCGTGGATCGCAAGCTGTTCCAGAGACCTGTCGCCATTTCATCCATCCCGCATTTATTCTATTTTTCACGTCACGGTCTATATTGCCGTCATTTTGGATTAATGATCTAAGGTACCGGAAGTCGGAGCAGACTGGTAGGGATACACCATCCAAGGCAATTTGGGAAAAACTGGATAAACCGCCGAAGTCGCAGAACAAGTGCTCCGTTTTGGTTCTGCTTATTAATAACCATAAATCTACAAGCATGAATTCTTTGCGCGTCTTGATTGAATTTATCGTAAAAGAAATGAGGACTGATATTTTGGGCGATGAGCTAACAAACTATTATCACTGCAATACTATACTATCGCAATCTTTAAACCTACAATGAAAATTCTATTTAATGTGCTCTGCCTAGGCCTACCCCTTTTGGGAATACAGGCGTGATTTTATGTATTTTATATTTTGTGTGAACAGTGGCAACGGTAAGCTGGCGACGTGGGGCTGCATCGCGGGCTTCATGGTGATGATGTGCCTGGACGTCGGGCTCGGCTAACGCCCCGAGCGACTCACCGTGTGCCTTCACATCAGCGACCGCAGCTTCCAACAACCACTATTGAACCTTACTTTGGCACTGACATACCGCTCTGGGATCCAATACGGTAGGTATTTGACTAATAGTCAAAGCAGTAACTTTTTAGAAAATCTCAAAATCTACGGTCAATTAGCGCCCATTTTTTATCTTTATGTTAGTATTTTCGTAATTTGTTTTTTATTACTTATCATACTAGCAATGTTAATTTCTTTTACTTTCGTTCATATACCGTACTGCCTCCGAAAAATTGGGTACCCGAGTTTGTTAATTGCAGAGCAGTTGTTGAAATATTAGATTTATTTTTTATAGATTTTCTATGATATTATTATCTGTGCTAATTTAGTTTAAAAATAATCCTAACTTGTCGGTTACGTTCATACCGAATGCATTTTAAACAGGAATTGTGCATATTTCTTCTGTATGAAGAATGTTATTTAATGATATTTGCCAAAGTTATATGCTATGTTTTTGTATTAATAATATAAATTGTAAGTATTTATCGTTCACAATGTTAGCTGACTTCAGTTGTTGAAATTACTAAATTATGAATTAAGTTCAATGTAACTATTGCCAATTATTTCAGTATTGGCGTTGCTACAATTTACTTTCTGATCGCATGTTTTTCAATTAAATGCATATATAATTTATGCAATAACGATAGGTATTCCTTGTAAATATGTACAATAAATAAAGTTAGCTACATAAGGACAGCCATCAACTGATATCAATTAAACATTAAACTAAGAATGTCTTTACTTCTAATGGGTTGTGTTTCTACTATACGAAATATGAAGCTTTACCTCAAGCTGACTTTGTTTCCGAGTAATCAAAATAGGTAATTCCCACTGTAATGCGACCTAAAATGTCCGCCGATAGAAAACCCCGCTTGTTAGAATTACTGATGTTTAAACAACTCAAATATTTGCAATACTTGAAGGTCTCTAGGTAGTCGACAATGATACAATCTCGATGTAGATAGCTACAGAGCGGTGAATTCAGAAGTCAGTATGGGGAAACTGTAAACATAAACATGTCGGTGCACTGTAAGTGCGGTCCCGGTGTTTATTTTCGCACAAAAAAACTTTTTAGAAATACATTAAGATAATGTATTTCTAGTGAGTAAATGTTGTATATAAAAGCAAATGATACAAATTTATATATATATAGAAAGAGAGGGAGTTATACCTACTTGCATTCGGTATTCATTAAAATTTACCTAATTAATTCAGTGTCAAACTTCCCTTTACTGACCCATTTTGAATGCTCACTCATTATAATATCGTCTGTTTGAAAGTGATATAGAGGTATTCGTGTTCTATAGTTAAATTTACAAGTAGGTATGTCACAAATTGTTAAGATTTTACTGACTTAAGCATTATTAGTGAGCCTTGCACTACGACCTCTTGCCGCGTTGTTAGTAAATCAATTACTTAATTCATTTATAAGTTGTATTAAAAGGAACCTAAATGCAAAGATACATAATTACGTACATAAGTTTCGCCACATAATTTTGTGACCCTTATTTTTCCTTCATACATGTAGATACATATATCTGATACTATCAGCGCCATTGTAAGTAAGTCTTAAATCTTGATATTTGTATTATATTTTCACGAAGGTACACTTATTGTTTCGCTATCTAAAACGGGTATTCTAGTTAAATTTCAATATGACTTTTATAAATAAAGTTTGAATCCCCCTTTGGTGGTTTTGGTAAATAAAATGTAGTATTTCTAAGAAACAGTTTCTAAATTCTGATTACTTTCCTGCATAAGGCAGTTCTTTATTTCGTGCTAAGTGGCCTACATTTACCCGAGCACAGCGCGTGAAGTCTTAGGTAAGTTTTAGCCCTTAAATTTTTATGAGTACCTATTAGTAATTTTATGTTATATGGAAACCCAGTTGTTGAAATGTTTTCCAGAACCGTAATATATTATCCTTGTTTAGAATGAAAAAAAAAGTAAAAAAAAAACGCTGTGCGCGCGGGTATGTATCTGCGTATTCTTAACCCGTGGAACGAAATGTCAATAAAAAGTGTATTGTAATTTCAACTATAACTATAAGTATAACAAATCTAGGTTCGAAATTCAAAATTTGTTAGGAACACCCGTGTGTTCGTAGCGCGTTTTATGATACCTAGATCTCTTATAGACCAGTCGTGAAACATTAATAGGTTATTATAGAATTTCCTTTTAAGATATGTTGTTGGTGGCATGTCAAATATGAATTATCTAAAAATATTAGATAATTCATATTTGACATGAAATTTAAGATATGAGTTTCGGCCATATTGAAATATTTCATTTTTTGCCAAAAACGCTGTAAAATAATTCTAAAATTCGAGTTCCAAAAAACTGTGGTATATCGAATTATACTTTTATTTCTTTACTATATTCCGTTTGTAGAAACCTGGAACATTTGCACCCTGGTAAACGAAAAACATGCTAATTATGTTGTGAATAATGAATTAAAGTACACAACAAGATGTGTATATACATACAGAAATGTCTTCATTTCTGAAATATGACTGCATATCTTCTTTTATTGTAGTAGATTTATCTTTACAGACTGTAATTTAATATTAGGTATATCATGACATCAAACGTATATACATTTTAAAGCAATTATCATGTTAATCTAAATGTTTGAATTATATTAACTTGATACTAGACATATTACAGTAGATTTTTAAAACTCGAATTCAATATTGGCTATATTATAAACTAATTCACGCTTGACAAAGTCGCGGAGTAAATACATTTCTACAAACTTGATAGTATAAAGCGACCAACATATCATCAACGATGAAACTCTAATTCAATATTCACAAATCGGCATCAAAATATATTAATACCTAATTTATACCTAACGCTCGTTCTAACATTTCGTGTTATATTACAAATATGCTTAAGGATATGTTAACTAACATATAAGCAACAATTTTTCAACATTACAATTATCAAAACCTTTAGGTCAAGATTCCGTTTTCAGACTGGACTATTAAGTTAGCGTACGTACGATTTAAGCTTGAAACGCAAGGAGTGCGGCGCAGCATTGTTGCGGGGCGGAGGCGGTTTTGTGGTAAACCGAACGCAAGCCGGGGTACGTTGCGTCAAAAATCCGCGCGGGATAGCGGAGCGGAGGCGGCGTGTGTGACATAACGAAGCAGATATCGACACAATCGACAGTTTCGGAAAGATCAAAAATACAAAACCGCTTCCGCCCTGCACCGCGTCGCGGCCGCTATGTTTCTTATGTTAAATGCCTTTCATTTTGATAGAATTATAAATGAAAAGTTTGTTTGTGCCTGCCACTTAAATCCGAATTCTTTTCCACATTTTCGTTAGTGTTTGGTGAGTGTAACAAACTGATGTTCCTATTGTGGGCCTTTCTTTAATGTTATCATCACCCTATCACCTCTGGAAGTTTTGAGGGGATACAGTACCGTGATATTGTGTATTAATATAAATTCATCAAGTGAGGTCGAATGGGTTTTTAGACTACTTTCATTTTACAAACTGTCACCACAGTCGCAGTCGGCTCTAAAAGATACTTTATCTACAAAAATGAAAAAAAAACTGTCACTTAGTGTATCCAATAGCCGCAAAGGATAAATTAAGTATGAAAGACAATATTTGTAACGGTTAGATGTATTATTTAAATTATTAGACAATAGTCGATGGTATTGCATTTGACTAGCTAGCGCGTGAGGCTAATGGGTGCTTAGACTGCTCAGTTAAGGTTAAGAATAAGTTTTAATTATATTGATAGAGAATAGCTATTTACGATACAAAGGTTGTAAAATATAGAAAGGCCGATATCGCAGATGTTTGAGGCCCGAGCAGCAGGCGAGGGTCATAAATATGCGATAGAGGGCTTTCTGTTTTACGACCCGTGTTTTGTACACAATTTTACGTCACCACTTAGCCAAAAAGTGTGTTTTTTAAAAACGCGCTTTTTGGCAAGGTGTGGTGTAAATTTATTTTCGCCATTCCAACTGTATTTATTCAGAGGAAGCATTTAAGTTTAAATTTTGGTGTATACTATACAAATCTTTAATTTTGATTACAAATCTGCCAGCATCAATGCCGAAGCGGCATATAGAGTATAGGACTAGACACTGTCTGTGATTTCATTACATATGGAGGAAAAGCCTCTAAAATTCATGGTTGTTCTGGCTCTACATTCTGCAACCAACATTACCTATGTACCTACCTACATATTTAATGCTTATTTTAAATACGTGTTTATCAATGAGTTGCTCTCACGTACCCTAATTACATATAAGAGTATAAGTATAAGAGTTGTGCGCACTTTGCGATCATATTAAATATGTACGTATGTAATGTTTGTCGCATATGGAATGTGTGTATTCGGGATTTCAGGAAGTATTGAATATGTAAATGAATGGCATAATATATTATGTATTTGCAGAGATTCTCCTGACTACTATCATGCTTGAGTAGCTTGATTTTTTTTCTAAAATGTTAGCACAATCCAGAAATACGAATTTAATGTGCATACTGGGGTTACTTTAGGAAAGAATACGGCTTCATTGGTCAATTTGAATGTAATACGTGTATAATAGCAGATTTATTCAAGTCAACGGCAATATGATGAACTAATCTGATGATGATCTGTGCCACAGGTGACACAGGTCACACGAGAATAAGTATAATAATTTAGGAGATAAACTGCTTCGATCAAAGTGTCTCCATGAATTAAAGTAACCCCAGTTTACTGGTATTTATTTAGGTACCTAATGGTATTCTTTTTGTTATTTTAATTTTAAATAAATTATGAAATGCAGCAGTTTATGTCATTTTATTTTGGATTTCACTCCTTTCATTTATGAATCACACGTATAAGTACAGCTTTACCTCGGCCGAACGAATACTACTGTGTAGCGCTGGAGTAAGTATACAAAACTTAATATCGATGTGGCATACATATTACAACAAGGAGAATTGTTTAATTAGTGTATTCCATTCTTGCATGTGAGCACCATTCTTTACGTACAGAACGTGCATCTACACGCCAATTACAACTTTACTTACTTTGCTTTGGCAGCGTACAGTCAGCATCAAAAGTAGCTCTGTATATGAAGAGGTCAAAAGCTCTTATTCCCTTACAATAAGGACTTTTTAACTTTTCAAATGCGTAGCTACTTTTGATGCTGACTGTACCCTTACCTAAACCTTAACACTATCCGTTAAATTAAGAAAGAATACTGTTAATGTATCATTTAAATTAATGGAAAATAGTCTATATTTCACTTGACTAGCCAGCGCGTAATATGTAACATAATTGAGTTAATACTCATTTAATATTAATAAGTAAACATATTTAATCAATCCCTTTTCCGTGAATCGGGTTATCTACAACAGGAAACAATAATAATTCTTGAGCTGTGGTTAACCACTATGATTACTGCTTTGAGTTGACTGTATTTAGGACTAAATTTCATACTGAATATGAAGCATTTACGACAAATTGCATTTTCTTTCTGTTCCTAATTGTAAACGTTCAAGTCAATCCTGTTGATGGAAATAATTGTCAACTGACAAAAGTCCACCATACACCACCAATTGGTTGAATGCCTTTTAGGTGTCCATACAAAATTTAAATAAATGACATATTATTATTATGACTAAGAAGTTGAAAAACCCCCGACATTTTCATTTCAAAGTTCTATATCAAAAAAACGGCTAATATTGTTAAAAAATGTCTCAGACCCACGTTGGAAGAACTGCTTTCTAATAAAAATGACCGCATTGAAATCGGTTCACCCTTTTAAGAGCTACGATGTCACAGACAGACACACCCATACTCAGATACACACGTTTAACTAACACCCCTATTTTGCGTTCCGAGTCGGGGGTTAATAAAGTGTAAGCATAGTTATTAACTAATAGTTATTCAATAAACTAACTTTATAATTAATGTTTAACATTGAAAGTTGATCTAATTACTGAAATAACTCTGTTCTGTATTAAATGATAGGTTAAGGCCAATGAGTGCCATATTGATTATGTTCAATTAAAAGACTGCATTTGGGTGACATGATTATAACTTTTCAAAGTAAAAAAAATACTTTAATAATAAAAAAGCATGTAAGTGTATGTAGTGCGACTGTGCTAGTCCGCAAATATCTGCTATTACGCTAAACAGTCCTAAAAATAGATTTGTGTCAGATATTTAAGGGCGTTACAGTTATAAATGATTTTGAATGCACTGCTCACTGATAATATACCGCGTCATAACAGAAATCAGAACTTCTTACCCTAAGGAAGGCCTAAATACCTAACCTCTGCTTCTAATTCCTGAAACAGCGTTCAAAAATCTTAATAGATATTTTTGTGTACCTTCTGGTGGTAGTGGTGGTATATTGTAAGGTTTTTTTTAAATACAAAATGTAATACGTTTAGTATCAAACTTATGCATACTTGACCCATTTAACCCACGCATGCAAACATCAAAAATATAAGAAAGGAAATCGATATATTCCAGAGATTACCTAATCCCGTAGACCGGAACAGTTAACTTTAGACGGCTTTCCTCATTTATTGCGTACAGTGTTGAATGAAATTACTTTGTCAATAACTTTTCTTTGTCCTTAAGTAATGCCGCTGTGATTTGGTGCTTAATGATTTACATAATCTTAATATGATTTTGCATAAGTGGAGTGGAGTGGTGTTGCATGATATATATATATGTACGAGTCTTATATCGAAATACAAACCGTAAGGCAAAAAAGTCACAAACTGACTGAATTAGTACCTATTCTAGCACACAGATAACATCTTAGACACCGTACCATACACTCTTAGCTCCTGCGCATTATGTTACACGCTTACGTATATAATTATTAAAAAAAACCGGCCCAATGCGTGTCGGCCCACGCACAATGAAGGGTTCTGTATCTAATAATGGTACAGCTTTGAAAAATAGTCCTGCGTGTGCTACATACAAATTTAAATCTAAATTTTTCTGCAAGTCTATAGCCGCATTCGTTCAAAATATCGTTCGGGGCACTCCTTCACGATGTGACCAAACTGTTTGCTGTAACGCAATAGTCACAAGCCGGAGCCACTTGTGCAGACAGTAGTTGCAGCGAGCGACCAGCGTGCGGATACGGTTCAGTGTCCTCAAGATTTTACGCCTGGCTTTGAAACCAGGCAGCTGAACGAACAGGTCTCCCACCCGCTGAACACACCTGGAACTCCTAGTCAGCGGATCAGGAAAACCGTGTGCTAAAAGACGGCTAAAAGGCAGACGAATAATAAGGTCAGACCAGAGAGGCCTGCGCGAGGGGCGTCTCGGTCGCCTCGGTATATCCCTGTCCAGGGTTTTGCTGATTGGCAACCTGTGTGGGAGTGGGATACTGGCCGCCTTGCTCCACTTAGATGGGGAGGAGCTGTTTGCTAGCACGGGGAGCCAGGAAGTAGTTGTGGGATTCAAGGTCCCCGTGATGATGCGCATGGTTCGGTTCAGCTGTACGTCAAACTTGTGGGTACCAACCGGGGCACAGTAAGCCAGCGCAAGAGATCCACCCGGTTGACCCGGATTTTAACCTTTTGCGTCGAGGCTTCCAAGTGTTCACGAAAGGTCAACAACCTGTCCAAAGCGACGTCAAGGTATTTGGGGGTAAAATTGTACCGCACTTCTCTCCGTCAAAGTGACATTTAGCTCCTTGCTAGCCATGCGGGTTAGTAAGATGGAAAGCGCTTGCTTCTGTCTTAGACGAGTTTGGGCAAAGTCCATTTTTGACCATTTTGAAACTGCTTTCGTTTGCGCCTAACATCACCTTTATCAAGCGAGGACCGAGCATGCTTTTCACGAACTTAAGGATCCTCTTGCAATGAGCCATATCTATGATTTTGTGAATCAGTCCATTCACCAGTACAGTGTCGTAGGCTGCGTTCAGGTCGACAAAAGCCGCAGAAGTTCTGAGATCGTCTTGAAAACCGGCTTCTATGTAGGATGTGACTGCTAAAACCTGATCTGTGCTACATCGATTTGTCCTAAACCCAGCCTGCTCAGCGGGAATGTTGGGGTTGACAACAGGGTATAATCGATTTTACAGCAAGCGCTCCAGCAGGTTATACCCTGCAGCGTCGTTAGCGGACGTTTTCAGCTTTCGCATAGCTACCACCACGCTAGCTCTCCTGAGTGTAGATCGGTGGCAAGATACCGGTTTCGAGGATGATATCTTGTAAGCCATCGTTTTGCTCGCTTTCCGAGGTGTAACAGGAATTCAAGGTATATTTCGTCCAGCTCCGCCGCTTTGCCACACTTGGTTGACCACTGAGCAGACTCCAGGTCGATCATAGTGAAAGGAGCATCAAGGGTGTCATGGTGGGAGTGTCCCAACATTCTCATCCACGCCCATCTGTTGAACACTCATTACCAAGCTACAACATGGCTACAACTACCGTTTTCACTTACCTACAATACATGTAAGGATATCGTTCGAAAAGTTCCCCATCTGCTCTAATTGAATGTTGTGTTATTGTTTGTTTTGTACTTTTTATATAATAGTTAAATGTCGTTTGCTGACAAATTTGCTATGATTTGGTATAAATACGCCGTACAATACAAGCCACATCAAGACATTTTAAATTTTAATGAAAGTTGTAGAAGAAATGGTGTAAATCAACTTTTTTTTTAAAGTTAAACAAAACTCAGTGGACGTCGATTACTGCCAGTAACCTACGACCGACAGATCACTACAGATTGTATAAAGCATGTAGAAAGAGTCTTATTAGAGTCTTACTTTATGCTACAGATCTGATGCGTTGGTTACTGCTGCCACGAAAGAAGAAACATAACTGTCATGCCAGTTTCCAAAAAGCACAAATCTGTAGTGTACACCGTTTACCTCATTATTATAGAGAGTATTTTAGGCTCAACTTTAGAATATGCGACACTATTTATAAAAAAAATATGAATGCTAAACTCGGTGTTGCATATTCTAAAGTCCTTCCGTATTATATATTATTCTTTGGTATTTACCCAAACAAACTTCAATTGCATTAAATTAATTTGAAAAAAGGGAATTCCGATTGCCTGGGGGACATAGTCAAGTCGCGTGTGAATGAAATGCGAATTAATAGGTACCTACAAATAATAGTGGTTGTGCAAGAAACTCTAGGACTATTTACTGAGCAGCCCGGCTAGTATGATAGCTTAGAACGTCATGTTATATGGCCAAAATATACTGAAACGTCACATAAAACGTAACGGTATAAGCTATTATACTAGCCGGGCAGAGGACACAATATTAACAGTCCTAACATTGCCAATATACCCGTACACGTAAATATACCCGTACACGTAAATAAGGCGTAAAGGTAAGCCTTGAGTCTTTATTTTTTATTATTATGGTTTAAAAGAGGTGTACAAAACGTGTAATCGCTGTGTTGACGACGTGGTGACAGTCCGAGACAAATGTACGAATGTACTTAGTTCTCTCGTCACATCGCATCTTCAGTGCAACCAAAATTCGGTTAGGTATTTTACCTGTCACAAGCAATACAACACCACATTTTTCAGAAACTTACCACTGTCGCCATCGCCAGCATTTTTGCACTGTTTCGTCATTTACAAAAGCTATTCGTGAGTGAACTCGTTCCAAGTATAATATTATCTATAAATGTTGTCTGGCTGTCGGAGTGGTGAAGTACTTGGGATATCGGACATGCATAATTGCATATATGCCTGTTTATTTATTTATTACACAAAAACATTGTTATATTTAGCCACCTTACAACTGCGCCAAGGCAGTTTCTTACTAGTTATTTAGTTGTTTGTTGGTTTGGTATTGTGAACGTTGTTGATTTTTTCGACACCAAAGTGTGTAAGGACTCACTTCTAGTTAACCGGCCTGAGCCCTTCGGAGTCTTGTAGATTTCGTTTCTCCTATGATGTTTGGGCAAATGTCAATCCACTGTGGGGCGTTGCGCCAAATTTGTAATACATATAAATGAAATGCTTATTCGAATAGTCCACAGGTGGTCCACAGCAACGAAATACAAGAGCGGCTCTTAAGGTTGTTATCTATAAGTACTCCATTTTCATCATTTTCTAAAAAAAATAGTGATTTGATCAAATCACTGGATCTGTTAAGTACGAAACGAGCTCATTTCCTCAACACTCTGACGGGTTTAGAGATTTTGTCAAATGAGAGACTTTTTTACCAATTTTATCATTTCTCTAAACTAACCCAGGGATTTGGTCAAATCACTGAATTTTTTCTAAATAAAAATTAAAAAATGAAGTAGCCATTTTACCATCACCAGAATTGATCATATCTCAGTTTTGATCATTTCCTCGCGACACGTAACAAAAAACTAATCCGTGTTTGTCTTGATTTATATGAAATTAATGATTTTGTTAAACATTAGCTTATTTATTTATTAAAAAGATGTTAATCTGTCACCGGAAATTCTGTATAACCTCGTGAAACTACCTTAATACTCCTAATATTACATACCTAGGAGATTAAAATAATGCTTCTTTTTGCGGCAATATTGTGGCAAGACGGCCCATACATTTTCACAGTAAATGTCTGCATTTCTTTCATCGACATTAGTCTTCTATTCATAAAGACTTCGCTGTCTATGGCATACTACGTCAGCGGTCAGCGAAAAACAAAACGCCTAGAGCTCCCATCACGGCAAATCCCTCTTTGCCTTTAAAGGAACGGCCATTAATGTTTGACACCCCTTTAATCTTGCAGAATTACCGTAAAATCAGACGACTTTGCCCTTTAAACATAGCTTTGCCCACCACGTCACATTTCAATAAAACGGGCCTATCACTAAATTGGTTCCAGATACATTTACCTATTTTTTTTTCCTGTGTGGTTGAAAGATAAGCCTGAGCTAGTGTGTTGTAGTCTTGCCTACGTAAACTTTGTTATTTAGCGATAATACCGCCAATAGTCTTAACGTTATTTTTTATTACCATTGTTTTATTTTCTTTTGGTGAACAGTAAATAATATTTTTAATACAGTTGCTCAAAAAGTGCTACTTTACGTAGCTGTTTAGCGTGCGGAAAGTTGGTTTTCGCGCACTAGTGCTTTTCACTTTTCCAATTTTTTTAAATTTATGCTTGTTCCATTGCATGACTCCTTATTGCTGGGTGTTAAATATTAGTTTCCTTTAAACGTCGTAATCAACATAAAAACCTACTGTTAATATCAGAATACGAAAAATATACACATTTCATATTTTATTACTTACCTCTTCATCATTATAACACGTTTATTTTTTAATATTGAATATTGAAAAACCGTTCTTAATAAGTTGTCTGAGTGGAACGGAATAGCTGCCGAAACGCCTGTCAAAGAAGAGGCGTTTTTACTTACTGCAAGCATGTTTTAAGTTTCTAAAGGCAACATTCGATATTGTTTTTATAAATATTACTTGTTGTTTTTCTTATTTTTTCGCAACTGTATTAAAAAACGTCGTTCAATACACGTGCGGAAATGTCATTCTTCACTCGTCCCGAGTGTTGCCACTCGCCTGCGGCTCGTGGCATCCCTCGGTACTCGTGAAGAAATGACATACTTTCCGCACTAGCATCGAAATGTACTATTGTATTGTATTGTAAAATCTTCAGAGCCATCTCGCAGAGCCACCCCTGGAGCACATTATATACTGTGCCTGGGGCCACAGGTTTGACTGATTTTCTACTAATCGGACGACGTCAATATTTTGACATTGAAAATGTCTTTTCGTTCGCTCCAGTATAGGGTCCCATTTCACGAAATAGTGCGATCCCCTTATATTTCAGAGAGTTGTGAAGGAATGATATTCAAACTAGGCTCAAAAGACGCGTATTTACGAGATGTGTAAGATGCAAAGAGAATTATTTGAGAAAGTCCAGGACGAAAAAAGTTTTGGCCGAAATAGTGAAAAAAAATTCAATTTCCTCCGATTTTTTCATTTTGGCACTCGATATTTTGGAAACGAAGAATGATATCAAAATTTTGATCAAAGCTCCTCTGGACAATTTAGTCGGCTACAATTTGATCCTAAAACAAGAACGATCGGGTCAAGGGTTTGCGCTGTAGCCTAACCTTTTTGAAAGAAGTCAAAAAGTCAGAACGACTATTAGTAGGTAATATATATATTTTTAAATCATCACTACAATTGTAGTTAGTTTTAGTTTTATATTTCAAATTGTTTAAATTAAACATGTATTGTTTCTATAATAAATTATTATTAATTATAGTTCGAGACAAAAATAGCACATTATTGCAGTGCCCGGGAAATAGCAATTCGTGCATAAGTCAATGATGTTTTGGAAGACCAATATCTTCCAAAACCTTGGCAAATAAAATAGTTGATTGAGATTGCATAAAACAAGCCATTTTATCCGAGACAATTTATCGACCCGAGCCGCAGGCAAGGGTCGATATAAAGTAGAGGATAAAATGAGTTTTATACATGAGTTATACATCTGCTTTTCACTTCGATTGCGAGAAAATTAAACAAATAATCAAGGTTATGATATCATATAATTTATCCTTCTCCTGGGGCCTAGGGTGTCATGTTGAATTCGACTTTGAAAATTCTTGTTATAGTTATAGTCGGAGTTTGGAGGTCGAGTTAATTTGAAGTCGCCGTTATCTTGCGTGAATATTAGTAAAGTGGCAAATGCCTTTTTATGTGGTTACCGTAACTTGGCTGCGCTTTAAAAAATTGCCAATTTAATAGGAATTTTGTATGTGTTTATATATTATTTTGTTGTTTATATATTATATATCAACCAAATTGGCATAACGTTAGCAAATGTAATGCATTTTTTTATTTTGTTGAGTTCATTTTCAATGTACCTTGATGGTCGTGTAGTGCACACGATCTGTGATTTTTTTTCCTGTTAGTCCGAGTAGTCGGACTACAAGGAATCGCAATTCCTCTTCTCTCGACTGGTCGGTCTACCTAGACTGATTTATTCCTGATAGTTCGATAAGTTTGACATTATTGAAGTTCAAAACATTTTAAATTTGTAAGGCTTCTTGTGCATAATTTGTAGATCGTAAAAGGTGCAGATGAAAACAACACTGTAGGTAGGTGTAACTTTTATTTTTGTAACTACGACGATGGGCGACGTCATGAACGTATTTCAGAAGACTTTACAACATTGCCCGGTAGATGTTTACCCCTGGGGTTGGCACCCTGGAGTTATAACGAAGGCAACCAGTTACAATTTTACATTTAAAATTAGTAACTTAGTGTGTATATTAAACTTCCTTCCTTTCTATATAATTTGTAGTAATCGCAAAACAAAATCGACAACCCAAGCTCAGTCAGATTTTGAAGAAGACTTGGAAGAATCCAGCTGTTCCATGACCATTAAAGCCTATTAGAAAAAAATAAAAAAATGTAAAAAGTAATCCAAAAGTGGCAAATCAAACCTGTTATTTTTTCACTTTTTAGTTCCAGACTTGTAAATAATATTTTCTCTAATAAAAAAACGTGTTTATTAGGTACAAAAATTTTAAAAAAATAATCAAGTTTTAAGTTTGTAAACAGCAGGTAAAGTTGCATGATTCTACAGTCACATTACAGTCGGGTTATGTATGTCACTTACCCACCATCGTCGCATAAATAAAATCTTCGCCGGCAATTACCTGTTAGTTTATGCTATATAATTACTTGGTTCTCACACGGTATGCCTTCGAATATGCCCAACTGGCGGCTTCTCGGTATTCGTATACAAATAGGCGGCGGCCGCCCGACCGCGTATCGGTCTCCTGCCGGGGTCGCGCCCCGCGGTGCATGGCGCCACCTAATCATAAACCGCCTCCTAAGGTATGTAACCTACCGAAAGAAAACTAACATAAAATCTATGACACCATCGACGGCCTTAGACATCGAACTCCAATCATAATTCCAGGAACAACGAGCGGAGTTTATAAATGTGTGCACCTGATAACATTTCTTTTTCCATTGGCGGAGTAGGTAGGAACATCGGTCATTATAGGAAATTATACTACTTGACGTCGTGAATACTTTATACTACTATACTTTCTTTCTCTTAATTCCATTCCACAGCATAACCCTGCATTAAGCCGCGTTAACGCTACGTTAACGCTCAAGCGACGCGTGCGATAGCGCGGCCAACACTTCGGAAGTCACTGCCAAATTGCTAATACTTACGTTTATGTATTTAATTAATTTTAAAACGTTATTCCAGAATCCTACAAAATTTCAATCGAGAAGTTTATACAAACCAAGGTGTTCGGCACAAGCACCGTCAAAGTTTTTCACAGTGCTTGTATTCATTTGCAACCTTTCCACCCTTGGATTATGGGTCCTAAGAGCCACATTCATTGAGGTACGATTTTGCCTTTTTGACATGATGTGCCTTAAATTTCGTAGTGGAGATGTTTTCGTACACTCATTTTTTTTGTTAATAAAAAGCCCATGTGTTCATTATGTGGTGTTCCTTGTAAGAGTAAAATGGCATATGATATGTAGTCTACAATCAACATTGCCCAATACCCAAAACGAGACTTTTGTTGAGGTATGTTTATTTATTTAATCTGCAATGCACAAAAGAAAACCTTATAATACGAAATAGGTGGACATTGCTATAAAGCATTTTGTACCTTACGGAAAAGCAGAAAAATTGTGGACGGTGCAACTTATAGAGAAAAAAACAATAGGTGCAAAGACAGGATGGGTATATACAATACTAGCTTTTGCCTGTGACTTCGTACGCATAGGTAGAACATGCTAATTGCCCTGGCTTGACATTTAAAAAACAATTAGACTTTCTCGTATGGAATCAAAATGATCTAGGCTATAGGGTGAAACTGATCGACTAAATGCAAACCACCGAGGGAGAACTAATTATTTCATCGTTTTGGAGCTATCCGAGGCTACGTCTCATTCGATTTACTTACATACGTGTAGTAAGTTATGCTCAGAAATGTCTCGAGATGGTGACGGTCGATAATCAAACCGACGAAAAAAGTATGGTTCTATTCACCAATTAATTTGGTCATATTATGGAGTCGGGACATAAAATTATTACATATTTTTTCTATTTTTTACAGCGTATTTTATTGAGATATATATACTTCTATAAACTATATTAAATCATTTATTTCGTCCAGGAAACACATGCAAATTGTTTGATTTGCAAACACTTGAGCAAGCTAAATACAACTGTGCATGAGAAAAACGTGGCGTGCCCAAATGTATTCCTGGCACTTTCAACATTTGCCCCTGTGATTTATTAATAATAATAATAATCATAGAAAATTCAACTTTTAATGGAAACTGTAGACGTTTAAAATTAAATGGTCATTTATTCGGTATAATTGGAATACGTGGTATAAGTACACTTTTCTCCTTTGGTTTCTCCAGTTAAAATCGTGCCCTTCACAATGTACTTCACTAATTCGTTGATTTTGTATCTACTTAGTGCCGTTGCATAATTTGGCCGAGTCTAAGTTCTGCATTAACAAAACTGGTACGCCTACCTTCAGTTCTCCTTGCGTGTGAGATGGCACTCCGGATAGATCCAAAGAGTTCAGAAATTCAACGGGATAAGTAGTGGAGTCCTCAGCGGACATGACAGTGTCGGACGGAGTTATAAATTTTTGTTTGCGTAGAAGTTATTTTGTCCTGGATATTTTTGAAAACAATATAATTTTTTGGTGCCAAAATGGTTCGTTCAAACAGCCAATTTTCGTCATTATTATATTGTCCTAAATCAGGAAAAACTTAAGATATTTACTCAACCTCCGATTTCACAATATGACAAAATTCTAAGCCAGACATTAAATATCAGTAATAAATAAAGACAATATTTCGCTACCTATCCCTCGAATATACTAAATGAGAGTAAGGCTGGGTTGCACCAAACAGTCTGTAATCGTAAGCTGTGTTCGGTAAAATTTGAATGTATGGAAAGTTTGATAAGTTTCTATGGGATGACAACTGCCAGCGCCATATTTAACGTTGATCAGTCTGTGATCGTAAGTCGGTGCAACCCAGCCTAAGACAGGTAGAAAATACTGTCGTTATTATTGATAGTGTCTGGCGGGCTATTAATGAATAGAATCCTACCTTTTTTCCGTGGCGAAATGTCTTTACGCATCCCGCCTGGCCGGGGGAGCCAACCAGGACGGGTATGACGGACTCCCGGGAACCGCCCGGACTACAGTCTAAAACCCCACGGTGCCCTTCTCGCTGTTATATGGTGGAGCCACGGGAACGCTAACGCACACTTCCGTGACTCCACCAGCAGCTACCCATTGTTTGGAACCATCACGGGGAGGGAATCGGCCCTTTTCCGAAAAACTTCATGAGTGGCGTGCGCGAACACCCGGCCCGTACTCCAACTCGAGGACCTTATTAATTCGTGAGGCGAACGTCCCCGTGTCTGTCACCCGGAGGCCCTCCTAATACAATAATACCTTCTACGTCAGTTTCTGACCAACCGTCACCAATTCTAGCAGTTTCTGAGAATATGCACCGGACTCTACATCTATACATCGTTATAGGTAAATAGTGTTTTTTGGAAAATTAAATTTTGAGGTTTCAATTTTCTAGCTTAAAAAATAGTTTTACTCTGCGTAATAAAAATGTCATCTATCACTAAGATATAAAAACATCTTACAAAAAGTGCCGGATTACCCGAGTGCATCGTCTTTGCAGACCATTTCTGCAGACCATATGCCAAACCACCGAGCCAGGGATGAGTTGTAAGCACATGGCGAATTTTTGACTAAGTACCTTGATGACATGTCTCTATGGCAACGAAACTGTTATATCCCCCCGTCAACAATATTATCTCTCCATATAACGTTTCATCCCCTATTTTGGCCCTAAAAGGGATGAAATTTGATATAACTTATAGCCTATGTCCTATTTTGATAGGGTACATAACTGGAGAGTTTCATAAAAAATGGTCCAGTAGTTTTTGAGATTAAGTGGAACGTACATACATCCAACCTTTAACGTTTATCTAAATTTATAAAAGAAGAAACTGACTGACTGACTGACTGACTGACTGACTGACTGACTGACTGACTGACTGACATATCAACGTACAGCCCAAACCGCTGGTCCTAGAGATTCCAAATTTGGCACGTAGGTTCCTTATAAGGTCTAGGGGTGCACTAAGAAAGGATTTTTCGAAATTCAACCCCTAAGGGGGTGAAATGGGGGTCCGAAGTTTGTATGGGCAAACAAGATTAGCTGGACTATTTTATTCGAAACTTCACAGGAGTATTTCTAACGATAAATGAGTAAACACGTGTTTCAGGTTTTTTGAAAATGCAACCCCTAAAAGGGGGAAATGTGGTGGCAAATTCTGAAAATCGACTTGGGTATTGTTTTTTTGGTTTATTAGGTCGTTGATAACGAAAAAAACAATGATTTTAAAATTCCACGTGAAAGACGTGAAATACCATCCCCCCTGTTGCGGTGCGAGGGGGATGAAATGTCTAAATATTAATATGGGTGTCGTTTTTATGGTTTTTGGGGACGTTAATTACGAAAATGGCATCGATTTTGAAATGTAATATTGTGGACATGAAAACTTTAGAAAGTTTGTGCCAAATTGCAAGAAATAACCGACTGTCTGAGTGAGTGACATATCAACGCATAGCCCAAACTGCTGGTTCTAGAGATTCCAAATTTAGTACGTAGGTTCCATAGTAGGTCTAGAGGTGCATTAATAAGGATTTTCCATAATTCAACCCCTAAGGGGGTGAAATGGGGGTCCGAAGTTTGTATGGGGAAATAAGATTAGTAGGACTATTTTAGCCAAAACTTCACAGGAGTATTTCTAACAATAAATGAGTGAACATGTGCTTCAGGTTTTTTGAAAATTCAACCCCTTAGGGGGAGGAATGGGGGTCCGAAGTTTGTATGGGGAAACAAGATTAGTTGGACTATTTTATTCGAAACTTTGCAGGAGTATTTCTAACGATAAATGAATAAATACGTCTTTCAGGTTTTTTGTGAAATCAACCCCTAAAAGGGAGAAAGGTGGTGACATATTCTAAAAATCGACATGGGTATTGTTTTTATGATGTAAACGCGGGTCGCTGATAACGAAAACAACAATGATTTTAAAATATCACGTGGAGGACGTGAAATACCATCCCCCCTGTTGGGGTGCAAGAGGGATGAAATGTCTAAATATTAATATGGGTGTCGTTTTTATGGTTTTATGGGACGTTAATTACGAAAATGAAATTTAAAATTGTGGACATGAAAACTTTTGAAAGTTTGTGCCAAATTTCAAGAAATAACTGACTAACTGAGTGAGTGACATATCAACGCACAGCCTAAACTGCTGGTTCGAGAGATACCAAATTTAACATGTAGGTTCCTTATAAGGTGTAAAGGTGCATGAATTGCCGTGAGTTCTCTATGAAGATACGACCTTTTTTGATTCAATGTATTGTAAATGGTTTTATTAATGAGTGCCGTCCGATACGATTTCGACATAAATCGATATTTGAGCGTCTGAGAGGCCTCTTAATAGGAATCCGAGATACCTAAACTTTGAATAAAGTAACGGCCATATTGATTTTCTTCATTTCCGTCCCGATTTCGTTGAAAATCGATATCTGAGCGTCCGAGAGGTCCCCTAATACGACTCCGAGGTAAAATTTGGAAAAAGTGGCGGCCATATTGATTTTCTTCTTTTCTTTCCCGATTTCGTTAAAAATTGATTTCTGATCATCCGAAAGGTTTCGTAATACGACTCTGAGGTAAAATTTAGAAAAAGTGGCGGCCATATTCATTTTTATCATTTCCGTCCCGATTTCGTTTAAAATCGATATCTGAGCGTCTGAGAGGTCCCCTAATACGAATTTGAGGTAAAATATGGAAAAAGTGGCGGCCAAATTTTTTTTTTTTTATATCCGTCCCGATTTTGTTTAAAATCGATATCTGAGCGTCCGAGAAGTCCCCTAGTACGAATCCGAGGTAAAATTTAGAAAAAGTGGCAGCCATATTGACTTTCTTCATTTTCAACCCGATTTCGTTTAAAATCGATATCTGAGCGTCCGAGAAGTACCCTAATACGAATTCGAGGTAAAATTTAGAAAAAGTGGCGGCCATATTGATTTTCTTTATTTCCGTCTCTATTTCGTTTAAAATCAATATCGGAGTGTCCGAAACTTCTCTTAATACGAATCCGAGGTAAAATTTGTGAAAGTGGCGGCCATATTGATTTACTTTGTTTTCATCCCGATTTCGTTCAAAATCGATAGCTGAGCGTCCGAGAGGTCTCTTAATAAGAATCTGAGGTTAAATTTGGCACTCTATACATACCAGGGATTGTAAAAAAAAGTTTATTGTTACTATATAGGCGTGTGGGGTATCTATGGATTGGCTTTTAAAAACGACATAGAGTGAGATCTTAGAGAAGACAAATACGGTTGCCAGTTTTTGTTGCACTTTTAGCACCACCCAGGGGTCACGTGTAGGGTAACGGTGGATACTCCATACGGACGTGGTGCAACTTCGACCCCCCTTTGTCAAGTGAGTGGGCAACATGACTGTTAGAATTTCTCAAGCCGCCCGAAGGCCACTAACTTGGCTTAACGACTGCTGTCGTAGACATCAACCGGGATCAACGGCTTAACATGCTTTCCAAAGCACGAGAGCGCTCAGTTAGTAACCACTAAAAGCGGTCACCCATCCAAGAACTGACCTGCGCCCACATTGCTTAAACTCGCATACCGGACGCGGTAGGCGGGTGCCGCTGGGCCACGAGCGCTCTAAATTCTTTATAGTTTGTGCCAAATTGCAATTCAATCGGTCCAGTATAAGCAACTCGGTTGTAACAGACGGACTGACAGTAAGGAGTGCGAATGGAAGTGAGGCCAAATTTTATTTTTTGATGCGCCAATGGGATCTGGTAAAACCTACCTAATAAATTTTATTTTAGGAAAAATAAATGTTACACGTGATATTGAATTATCCGTATTTCTTTACTTCAAAGGACCAGAGATTAAGACCGCTGCTTGGTCGTTTACAGACTTTCTATTGGTGTTACTGTAGTACACAGATACTTTTACTAAGGGCCATTTAAGATATGCTTTTATTTCATCTTCCCTTTCCTCTTCGGGCTCTCGGAAATGTATGATAATAGTTTTCGATCCTTATTTTTGCCAAAATCAAATGAAATTCAACAGTTTGCCGGTTCTCAGAATGTATACTGACTGTCATCTGTTCATCTGTTAATGAATCACAATCACCAAACTTCGTATACCGAAACCCCCAGAATGTAACAAATACTTTTCTGGAAACCGCATCTAAATCGGTTCAGACAAACGCGAGATAATCGTGGACAAACATACATACACACCTACATACGTACATACATACATACATACGGGTCAAACGGAGAACCTCTTTTTTGTAGACGGTTAAAAATTCCGCTTAGTACGCGGGCGAAGCCGCGGGCAAATGCTAGTAATGTTATAATTAGGATTAGGATTAAGATGATATGATATTATATAATACATATTATAAATCATAACATAATATACAACCACGACTAAATCAATATTTATACATACATACATACACATAACATAAATATACATATGGATCAAACTTACAAATCAGAAATATTATGATTTCTTGGTTCTGCCAGCAAAAAACTTGTACAGTTTTTTTTTAAAGGTAGCCTAGGTATTTGGGTATCGTCTGTCTGTATGTGTCGTACACTGCGCAGGGTACAGCGATTAAAAAGAAAAGTGATAATAATAAAAATTATGTAATTTTAAAATATGAAAACTTAACAATTTTTTTTTGGGTAAATAAGTATTAAACAAAGTTGTCACTTGACTCACTGTGTCTTGATAAAACCACCCTTGTAGTCAGTGTTTACACCTTCCTTGAGTTCAGTGTTCAGTTGCAGGCTTTCGGTCTGAAGTATCAGATACGGATGTGTTATATGAGTTACATCTCTCCATAGATGATGGTATCGAGTTTGATTCAGAACTTGTATCAGAGTTATAAACATAACATTTTGGCATTCAGGTTCTTCGACAGAGCAGCTAGCAGCTCTTCTGACGAATAGATAAAACAGCATTTTCATGCGAGAGTTGCTGTAACAAAATGAGCGAAGCGAGAACCTTTTATTATGTAACTGTTACATAAAATACTAGAACATATACATAATGTGATCAACATGTAATACAACTCAATAAGGTCCAAATAAGTCGATTTACTTTTCATCGCGCGGTCTCATTTCCATTATGTGTTTTGATAGTCGGTGTTGGTCAGAGGGCGCGGGGTGCGTAGGGTTACCATGCCCAATTCATTTCGAAATATATTATGTCTCGTTTATTTCTTTACAAACAAGATATTTAGTATGTGTTAATGATTAATGGTCGTTGTCGGTGTTTTATTAATGTATTCGTTCACAGTCAATAGATTCTTATGTAGGTATACACATTAAAAGTAAAAAAAAGTTCAATTTCAGAATGCGTTAAAGGTGTATAGTTTTTTTTATTATAATCCTATTGATTAGCATTCTTTCGGTTGTGGTAGGTACCTATGTAACACATAGCTGATTTAGCCAAGTAGGTAAGTACGTGTGGTAGCGCGAGCGCTTTAACCAATTCAATTCCTATGGTGTGGTCCGGAATATAACTCTCATGTAAAATTTTCCTTGGACCATCGGTACCCTAATAACAAGTTAATGAGGAATACTTTAAAAGAAAATATATCTAGTTTGACGATACTATAGAGTTCCTTCGTTTAGGTACATGTTAATGTTAAACGATCGTTGTACCCAGGGACCTTATAGCTCGAAGTACGATTTTTTCTATGGAAATGTTAGTTTAACTTGTTTGTACCAGATGTCGCTGGGTATTATCTCTATCGCACTTGCATATTGAAGTGACAGAGTTGCAGCGTTCGTGCGGTTAGTTCTTACTAAATACACAACGGCGCTTCGATTTCGATCTATGTGGAGTATTTCACTCTATCTCAGTGTATATATAGTACTTGTAGTTTTTTTTTTTCGTTATTGATGGCTTCTTGCTGCTAAGGCACTTTGCCAATGTCAAGTGGAGGGGGGTGCCTTTACCTGACTTTACGGTTTTGTGGAGTGCACCTACTAATTTTGCCCATGCAGGGGTCTATTTATATTTATTAGTTAAGGTTATATTATATCTCTGGGAAGCAGGCGTGATTATGTGTATGTATGTATGTAATGTACATATATTTAATACTCTAATTTGAATTAATAAATATATACTATCATTATAATTTAATGTTGTTTTTATCAATAAAATAAGCTATCGCCTTAATGGAATTAGGGTCAATAGCGTTTTAACGTTAGTCGGGAGTTGGACTTTAAGTTTAGTTAATACCTTATAAAGGTCGAAAGAGATTAGGGGGCATTCGAAAAACATGTGGTCAATTGAGCCAACCCCATGACCGCACATATATTCTGGACTATTTTTTACCTTTATTTTATGAAGAAATTCCGGAGAGCACACATGACCAAGCCTGAGACGAATTATACAGCTGGTTACATTTTTTTTAAATTTAAATTTGATGGTGGTACGTGGTTGTACCTCTGTATTCCTGGCTTAAATAAATATGTCACCGATAAGAGTGCCCTGACGTGTCCACAAGCGCCACTCGTAAATAATTGTAGTTAAGTATTTAAATTTAACGATAGACATTATAAAATAGGGGCCATTGCATACTGTATTTTATGTTTAAGTACCTTTTGATTACATCTGACTTGTTATTACGTTGCTGGATACGTCAGTATACGCGTCTATAGTAAAAACGGCTGTTTTATTTTTGAGCTATTTGATCGACGAATAATCACAATTATTTAAAAAAAAAGAAAGTACGAAAGAAACATTTATTCACAGACACAGAAGACACACAAATATGACACAAATTAAAACACAAGAAAACGTACACATAAAATGTATGTCCCCGCGGCAGTGAACCGAACACTGGCTCAGCATTATGCTGAGTTGTCAGACACCTACAGCTCTGATTTTCTGCCAGTACCGTCGGTGACTCACGGAACGCCATACTAATATATATTACATAAAATACGTACATAATTTTAATCGTGACAAAATATCGTCGTCGTTACGTCACAATAGTTTAATCTAGATAATATAAGAGATATATTTACGAGTGGCGGTAGTGGACTCGTTAAAGCCCTCAAAGGGTAATAAATGTAAGTACATTATTCGATTTCCATTAACCCACCCCCAGGTAACACGTACACAGTTGCTTTTAAATGAAACACAGAAGAGACTTTGAGCTGACAGATTAAGGCTAAGTTGCACCAACTTACGATCACAGACCGATCAACGTTAAATATGGCGCCTACTGTTGTCATCCCATAGAAAGTTGTCAAACTTTCCGTACATTCAACGAACACCGCTTACGATTTACTCGCTTGCCAACGAGCACTGCAGTGCAGATGGCTCGAAATTTTGTGATGTACATTATTACATAATATATACGCGATTAAATCCGTTTTAATCCATTTATTTACGTATAATAATGGCGTAAACGGTGGGCAATATTATTGGCCATATAACTTCAGGACTATTCCCGAAATCGCTATCCAAAAAATGGTAACCCTGTGGCGGGGTGACGTCGCCCCCCGGCTGCAGTCGGCGCCCGGCGCCCGCGCCCCGCGCACGCTGCAACGTTGCATGCGCACGCGCATCGAAAAACCCGCGAAACGCGCGCGCACTACAACAAGCCCAATCAACTGTAGACTCTATTCGAAGGGATCACGGCTCACTTTACAACGGATGACTTAATGCACTTTCAAAATAAAGTAGCTGCGTACTGTCATCTGAAAACAAAAGAGCAGAAATCACCAAGTAAGCTTACTAACCGTTAATTATGTATTGTAATTTAGATTTTACAGGAACGTGCTATGGTTTAATATAGATTACTTGATAGGTACAATGCAGTTTCGTGCAATGTTTTTAAAAAGAAGCAACCGGTATAGTATGTAACCTAGCACTTTTTATTTCAAGAGCGTTTTCTGTTACTGCATAATTTCATCAATTGAAAAACGTCACATAAGAAAATTTCTCTTATACAATATTTACATATAAAGGTTGGTAAAACCGACATGTGATTTGTACATATAAAATATATGTCGTCTGTTTAGAATGCATTACTAGGTAACTTTTATTCAGTTGTGACTTTTGTGACACATGTAATAGTGTCTTGTGCATGTCTTTATGTTTTTTACCTTTCAATGTATGACATAAGATCTTATTTACACAGTTTTGACAATAAATGTATCTATCTATCTATCTATCCCAAATTTATATAGCGCTTTCTGATTATATTGACAATTACTATAAACGCAAGCGATAATTTCATTCATTCATTTCATTTCATTACATGTAGATAGGGTCCAACAGAGCGTCGATAGGTTAGTTAGCGATCAACTAATTTCCTGTGCCAGTTTGCGACCACTTGGATGAGATGATAAACTGAAATGGTATATATACAAATAAAAATAAGTATTTGTGGACAAATTATAACACAACTCGACCTAGTTGCAAATTAAAGCAAAGCTTGTTCTATGGGCTGCGATATACATACATACTTATATAGTCAGTTAGTTTCTGTAACTCTTGTTTTGGTTCACATGTATTTAAATTAATTTCTAAGCCACAGGGGTGGCAGAATACAGCGTCTGTTGACCAAGAGTCCTTTGTGGTCTCTTGAACCTTGGTACCTCAGGCACAAGCTGAGCCACCTACCATTTCAATTGTTGTTTTTGTACCTATGGGTACTTTTTGCTGTGTCATAAATTAACTAACATTGCATCATTGCATCCAAGACCACCATCTTTTATGCAAATAAATAATTATGAATTAAGACTCAGGAACAAATGTTTGTGTTCATTACAGAAACAAATGCATTGACTGGGATTCGACCCGAGATCACCAGCTTCATATTAGGCAGGATCACAACTAAATAATATGTTTCACATTCATTAACTGTCAAATAAAATGAATACAACTCACTGATTATTTTTTAATAGTGCTATATAGATATAAATACATATAAATCAAATAAAAAAAACCTCATTCTAATGGTCGCAAACTGACGTTGGTCGCGGAACAGGCCTAGGGACCGTATACGTAAACATGTAAAACCATCATACCTAACTCTTAATATGAAATAAACAGTTAATTTTCTTTTAAATATCCGTGAGAGTCAAAGTAAATAGTAAAACATATTTAGTTTTAAATATGTCTTTATTCCTGCATTTGTGTACATTTTGTAAGAAAGAGAAAAAACCAGTTTAATAGACACATTAAGTTTTATGAATAAGTAGGTATGTTGGTTTCCTGTTAGACTTGCCAATACCTACTCCAAGTAGTGTCATAATTACGAATAAGATTTATATTCAGTATCTTTCTGATAGCGTCGATAAAATTTACTACGTAACAAAATCTCGCATCATTAATGCAAGAATGCACATGGCGAGTGCATTCAAACGAAAATAAATATTAAATTCAACATGCTAACGTTGTTTTTCGGTTGCGCTGCAGTTAGATTGAGTCGCAATTCCGCGGCGCGCGCGCCGTCCGCACACCTGCCAGTCACGCTGGATTTGCGCCCCCACTTGCTTGTTTAAACTAAAATTAACAGTCACTATTTTAAATCGTTAAATAAGTTCCCTAGAATACATATTTTAATTTTAATTATAATGCAAATGCATCACGTAATATGTATGTACACACTGATTACGGGGGTCAACTACATGAACCGTATTGAATTGCGATCAAATTGATATTGATCGCGCGCGTTCGACGAGACGACGAGTATTTGGTCACAAACGGACTCGTCCGCGCCTCATACATCACCCATATTTATATGGAAACTGTCAAAATTTGACAGTTTCCATATAAAAACGGGCGAGGTGTGAGGTGTCAGGAGAGGACTAGTCGATTTGTGCATAAGAGGGCTGATTTAAATCAATATGTTTAGAGCATTGCTGGTCGATTTATTCTTACCTACTTGCCTTATTTATTTTTGTTGGCTGCTCCTTCCCAACAGTACACTGGACCTTATTTTAGGCACCTGAACAAAAAGGACAGTAACGCTTATAAAATGTCGCCGTAGAAGAAATTTAAGTAGTTCAAAAACCCACTTCTACCTGCCTCATCTACTAGCTCTCCGCGTGCTATGATTTCTTGGTAAAAATGTACTCTTTAGTTGTCAATCCAAAATTCATTAATCAGTTTTGCTGTTTTTATAGTCTATCTAGCACGATAGCTTATACCATCACGTTTTAGTACATTTTGGCGATATAACGTGACGGTATAAGCTACCGTGCTAGCTAGACAGAGCAAGTCATAGTCAAGTCAGCTATTTGATTTAGGCAACATATTTGAAGAATAGACATCAACGCGTATAATTATAACAGCTAGGTATACCTACCTTGTGGTAACCATAGTCATAACACTCATAACCCATGAAATAGCCTAATATAAGTACTTGATTTTGGGTTAGTACCCAAGTCCCATAGCGAGAAGGTTAGAACTCTATTAGGTATGTTCCCAACCGTAGCCCTTTACAACTGGCTAGTACAATTTATGTTGTATAAGTAGCATGTGTAGCTATATGTTGTCTTAGCGTTATCCCAGGCTCAATGATCGATAAGTACAGTAATTTTGCTCTAGTTTTTACGGAAGCGACAACCAACTGTTCACATACGGTTGCATCAATATGTCTATGTAGCTCTTATTATGGTACTGTTCAGTGTTCATCAAGTTCATCAATAAGGCGTTATTACTGGTGTTAAAGTTGTAGTGCTTGGTGGACTATCCTAGCCTGTTCCTGTAGACTACCTAGTTGAACAGTGTCAAGACAGAAGGTAAAATACCTACTCATACCCAACCGCAATGAAGGCGTTACGGGTGCGGCATACATTCTGCATGTCTGGCAGGTGTGGTTGACTTAGGCATAAAAGCGCGTTGACTTGATCACTTTTTTGTTCGCTTTTTTGCGAGTGTCTATAACCATGGTTGGTCATGTCCTTTATGCTCGTCCAATACCGATTGCGGTCATTTTCAAATGGTTGAGCTTTAAATTAGAAGTACTTAGCTAACGCGAGATGTGTGTTTGATGACAACTGGTGCAACTCAAGGCAACGTGTGTTAGCCGTTTTGAGCTTTTAATGGACCTCTTATATTATACACGAGGATTGTATTTATTGTTTTTCCAAATCCAAGCCATATATCTACTCGCTTCCTAACATCGTCGTCTCCGCTAAACTAGACCATTCAATCCACGAAGAAGCATCAGGCATCGCGGGTCTAGACCTTTTTCCACTATGAAAACATGCTATTTCGCTAGTCTAAGCTGGCTAAATTGGACAAACATCCAGTTTTTATTGGTGTGCTGCCTAAGTTTTGTTAGTTTAAGCATGTAAAATTGTAACTTGTAATGTCTTCAAATGGACCCCTTCTCTTCATTTGTTCTGTGGCCTAGTATTTAGTCCGCAGATAGGAATGTCGCGCTTCTTAGTGTATAAAACGATATGAACTCTAACGTCAAACTCTGCTGTTGTAGTTAATTACTCGTATACACTACGTATTATTTTTAACCAGCATTGCATTAAGAGCTTATAGACATAGCAAAAGACAGCTTAACGTTGACTATAACCATTAGGATCTCACAGTAAGATGAGGTAATAATTGCGTTTACAGCGAACAGCTTTCTTAAGACTAGGAGACGTAATTTATGTATTTGCTACGCTATTATCGAAGCAACCAATAATTCATCGCTAGCTGATCTTATGGGATCTTAATGTTTAGTATGCCCTGGGCTATTGTTTATGTATCAAGTACGTGTGGCTCACTCATTAGTAACGCCTGACTAACGATTGCTAGACATTGGACCTGCTTGTCCCAACATTGGTTGAGTCATGCTTGACTGGATATGATAAACATACATATTTATGTCGTATGTTTGTGACTATATTCCCAGGGGATTAGTCAGAAGTTAACTGAATGTTGGCGAAAATTTAAGTGTCAATCGCCAGCCGTTTAAGGCTGAGTTGCACCAACTTACGATCACAGACCGATCAACGTTAAATATGGCGCCGACAGCTGTCATCCCATAGAAACTTGTCAAACTTTCCATACATTCAGATTTTAACGAACACCGCTTACGATTACAGGTGGTTTGGTGCAACCCAGCCTAAGTCCTCTGCCACTTCTATTACTTTCAGAGAACCTGTATCTTATTGAGGTAAACTAGAAACATGGAGTTCCCCTGCCTCTCATACCACCACTCCTGCTACAGCGGTTAAAAGAAAGGTCGTGGTTTTAGCAGAGGCCGCATTTAATACTCCTGTCATATTTTATTACGGAACAATTCGTTTCTTAATTCTATTCAGCACTTGATAATATATCTTGTGTCGTCAGTGATTTTGGTTCTCTTAGACCAATCTACCAATAATGTGAACTGTGCGTTGAACTGTTTCAGAATTGCATACTCTTGACAAAATCTACTTTTGTCAAGAGTATGCAATATAGCTCCTTACCACTGAAAACGTTCCATGGTAATAGACATCTTAATGTGACGTCACAGTTTTGTTGCCCCTGCTACCGTTGTATTGAAAAAAAGATTCCGACGAATTGAAATGAGAACCATCTTCTTGTTTGAGGTCTGTTATAAACGAGTTGTTTGCTGTTTTGGTCGTGAAATATTGTTTAGCCGCATATGTCGTCATACCATTTTAGAAAGTAAAATAGTTCATAGCTCAAGATTTTATTCCATTATATCCATTCCATGTATGTGGGACAAATCCTGCTGAATTTTAGACCAGTTATCATCAACCATAGACCTGAAATTTAGCATACTAATGTAGGTAAGTCGTGAATAATGCAATACTCGTATTATGGTACCATCGAGCTGATCTGATAATGGAGACAGAAGGTGATCATAGAAACTCCTTATGTACACAAGATAAACTCGTGTTTGGGCTCATTGGAACGAAGAACGAGAAGTTGATGACTGTGGGAAATAGTGTAAAGTCGGAGATAAAAGCTCGTGCCAATATACATTGTTTTTTTTGTTTTTTTTGACAGAAAATTATTATTGTTATGCAATATATTGATGGTTTACTACATATAGCAAAACTATTTTATAAATTGCAACATGAAGGAACTAAACTACCCTGCCTAATGTGAACCTATCGCATCGACTCCCAACCAGGCATAAAGATTCTACTGACTTAATGAGCTGATTGTCTAGGGTGCAGGTGTAGGGTGCGGAGTGGGTAGGTTGTTTTGCCCGTGTGGTGCCGCGTTAGAATAGCAACATTTCTTCCCTTGGGTGTCATAAGAGTCGATATCACATTTTCTCCATCTATAAACAAGCAATAGCTAAAAGTGGCACTGAAAAGTAATTTTCATGTGCTCTGCATACCCCTTTTGGGAATATAGGCGTGAGTTTATATATGTATGTATATCTAGGGTGCTAACGTTAGTCCATTGAAATTTACATCTTTAACCGGTTGACATAAAGACTATTTCTAAGCGAGATATAGTTGTAAACGTAAATTACAATTACGTTGATAGTTTAAGTTGTCCCTTGCCCGCATGGGGCTCCCCTGGCTGTGAGAATGGCTCAATATTGGGGCAATAACAAATAAGATCGCAGGCACCGCTTCGGGTAATAACACTAATACAATAAACACAATAATTAATATAATATCAATAAATCCGATGTAACTATAGTCTCCAACATACATTCGTAATATGCATGAGAGATCATAAAATCTGAACACGTTTTAACGCCAGGACAATAAGTAGGAGGGTTTCTTGGGTTCCGAAGTCAACAAGACAACATACACCCTCTTTACACAGCCCACACACACACAGACACAAAAGCCCCTAGAACTGAAAGCTGTAATTTGGCACGAATATAAATATCAATTACGCTGCCAAAACGGTACAATAAAATCTAAAATGTGAAGATCTGATGATGGGATCTAGGAGGAATCGTGGGAACTCCTCGAATTTGATAGACTCGCATATGCCGATTTTGGTATTTTCTGTAGTTAACCAAGCATTGGCTCTCGGAGACCACAAATTTAGTGAAGCGGAACTGGTGATGATGACCACAGATGACATATGGAACTTCACAGATTCCGATGAAATTTCGTTAATATTTTATTTTCGTTAACTAATGCTCGTACAAAATACACATCTTGAAGTGGAACTAATGATGAGGTCAGTATGGGTTCCCTGAGGAATTGACGGAATGCGTCATTGTTGCGAATATCATTGGCCCATATAAAGTGACTTGGCTATTTTCTGTAATAACTACCATCAAAAACATAAATGTGAAAATGGAAGCCAAGTTCAATATTAAGAATATGCGATGCTTGGTTGTCGTCTTCACCGACAAAAGATCTAAATGGTTGCCAAGTTCCGTAGATTGTTTGAAATGGTGCCAAGTCCGGCACTACATTGTTTACAGTAAAAGCAGTTTTCTTAAATATCCAACAGCTTTTATGGTATTATAACATACTGCATAGAAAACTGCCAAGTTAAGGCTCAAAATGCATTAAGCCGCAGTAAATTAGTTTTACTGTAAACAATGTAGTGCCGGACTTGGCACCATTTCAGATAATCTACGGAACTTGGCACCCATTAGATCGCAATTCTTTTGACAGTGAAGATGACAGCCAAGCATCGCATATTCTTAATATTGAACTTGGCTTTCATTTTCACATTTATGTTTTTGTTGGGATATCATTACTTTTTGTCAATCATCACCAAATGGTGCTTTTTAAGAGCGAATGCACGAGTTACTATAGAACTTAACCAAATCGCTAGAGGTGTACCTCAAATATTTGAAGAGTTCCCTCGATTTCTTCAGGACCCTATGATCAGATTCTTACTTGATAACTAAGGGACTACCCCTGAAGTATACCGTTTCAAACAAAAAATCTATTTTCCAAATCGGTTAATAAATGATGGAGTTCTGAGGTAAATAGCATAAATAATAATAATAATAAAACTAATAAAAAAATCATTGTTTTCTGATTTTTTCTGGTGTACACACACAATTACAAAGCTGCATGCCAAATTTGAGCTTTCTAGGTTACCTAGAAGTGGGTTATGTTTTTGATTACTAGTCAGTCAGTCAGTTAGTAGTAAAAATGCCGTATTTTATATCTCAATAATTATGAAACCTATATTAATGAAATTTGGGGTTCTAGTTGTTCTAAAGGATCTTAAATCTTAATACATGTACCAAATTTCATTTTTTTATGTTAGATAGATTTGGAGTTATAGGGGGTCAAAAGTGGCTCCAAACGGTTCGTGTAATATAACACACAACTGCTGTCCGCCAGTTCCTGGGGTGAACTTGGCTGGACACGCTGCCGCGTGTCTAGATCTCATTTGCTATCGAAAAGCAGTACAGTCTACAAAATTACAAATGTATACGTGTCTTTATTGATTTAACAAGATACCTATTTTTGTTACTTTCGGGTGGATCGATTTATTGACCGAGCGAGCGAAGCGTGTCCATTTCAGCTTTCGGCAAAAATTCTTTTTAATGTTTGTCTGTCTGTCCGAATGTTCTCTACAGGTCGCATTTCTCAACCGATTCTGTGCAAATCTCATGTGTACAAAAGTACAAAATTGGAGTCGGTTTTTTTTGGGTATACATTATTATTACTATCACAATAGTGTCATACAAACCTATCGGCCTACCTGATCAATGGTAAACAAGAATATCTCATAGATACATGCTGTAAGGTAGAGGTACTTCCACATTGGGGCAGGGTTATTCCAAATATGAGCTAGATGACTTTCAGTTGGGCCCTACTCATTTTGCAGGCTTTCCAATATTTTGAGAACAGCCTAACTTTAACTACTATTACTGTACGATGTAGATATGTGATGATGATTTTGGCGTTAATCGTTACTGGGGTGGTTGCAGGATGTCGTACTTTTTCTTGCGGACTTACATGTCTGTCACAAACAACTCACTCTGTCTTCATATCTTGTCTCACACGGTTACCCACTATTTTGACTACCTCGTCATGGCTTCGCATTACATTGCATGCCCGTTTTATCAATGAAAATTAATTTTAACCATAAAATAGATTTACATACTATCCATTAATTACGAATACTATGATGAAGTAGTGAAATGCGAGAATAAAGTTTTCACGAAAATCCTTATTAGCATCCTTAGTAAATTTTGGGTATATACTGCGTTATATCGCGCGAATTGTAGTATTCCCAGCCTAGCTTAAGAAAGAGCACAACATTAACATTAACACATAGTTTCTTACAAATAATTACCCACAATTAACAAATAGAATATTCATTTTATTAAATTTTGTTTGGATTTTAGCGCCGTGAACTGCACATAGCTAGCATAGTCACGTATATGTCTGTTGCACTTACCTATATACTAGCTATGTAGTAGATATAAACGAATGCTATAAGTCCGACATAAACACGATAATGCTTGCTATAGGCATATCAGATTCACGGCGCTAAAATCGAATTAATATCGAAGTAATTATTTGTAAGTTATGTTTATATCGTGATCCTGCTCATTTGATTTGAACCACGGTTGTTTAAGCCACGATGAGATCGTCATTCATATCAATCAATTGAATGAACGTCCTATAAACCTCAGGAGGTTCTAAGAATTCAAAAGCCTCTGCACAGTCAAGTGCAAAAATATGTATTGTATGCACTGTGCATAATACAACTTACTCAAAAATATGTACCATAGTTCTTATGACAGTCAATTAAGGTTTCGGTACATTTGATTGTACTCGTACACGGTAAACAATAAGTGATTTCTATTCTATTATGAGACGATTAATTCGATACATATTTTTGCACTAAACCCCCTCTACGATAGATGGTAAAAGAAGTGTATCCCTCTCATTTTGTACCTTGTCACGGTAAAAATTAATATGAAAGCTGCTTAGATATTTCATATTATTGTTACTGTCACAAGGTACGAACTGGCCCAGAAATCCAATTGGTCGACAGTACCTCCCCTTCGTAAAGTGAACATGATTTTTTTCACTTCCAAAGCTCACTATGTGGACTATCATTGCACAGCTCGTTTAAAATATGTAAATGAGGATTTTCTTCAATCATTTTTGAGTCAGGAATCTCTTTTCGTGATATTAAACTTTTAAGTGCAATTTTTTGTTGGAGTCGAATGTTTTACATTTATTTTTATACTAAACAAGTGGCAAATGGCATACGTTCCGGCTGATGGAAAGGAGACACCGTAACTTATGGATGATTGGGACTCCAATCGCAATCGAGCATTAATGCAGATCCCTCACTCTCATACATAGCGCATCCTGGGGAGCTCTGGCTGCCTTGCTCTTATGTAAGGTAGAGTTCTATTACTCCTCAGTCGGACTGCTTCAAATACGAGTATGACCAATGCGCTATGCCCTATCTTTTATAACATACTTCTCTTATAGAGATAAGGCATAGCACATTGTCATCACTGCCACTTGTCAGGCTGGTCCTATTGGGTCGAAATGAAATTCCGAATCCATCTTTAAGAATTTGTTTCTAAAAGAACAAACCCACGCAGCACTTTAGATATGATGATTAGGGTCGTGAGTAGGACGTTTGTTTGGTTGGACGTAGGGTATGTAAATTTCCCGGGAATTCCCGGGAAATTTCATACAAATCGGGACCGGGACTGCAAACCCTAATAGACTTGGACGAGCGTAGCTGGCACTTCCCTGGGCGGTTTCTGTCCGGTGAGAGTGGTCTGGCTGCCGGCTGTTAAGATGTTGATGCAGAGGTGGGTCGGTTATAGGAAACGGCTACGGTGCTTTACTACAGTGATGTACTACCAGCTCTTTCTTGGCCTTCATCCCCCAGCGGACGTAAAAGCTTCCCACCTCGTGGTAAACCTTGGCCTTCCAGGCCGTACCGAGCTGCCCTGGAATCCAGAAACACTTGAGACACGGATTTAGCCGTGTGCCAAGCCATACCAAGATACAAAGGCCTCAAGGTAGTCGAACCCAGTTTAAAATGTTATGTGTTGGCTGTTTGCTGGCACACGCTAATATCGCACAGAGATTTACAAAAATCAACTAAGCAAAGATGGCATAATGAATATCTCAATTTATAGAAACAAGAAACAAGGAGTAAGTAATGAATGAACTATTTAAGCTCACTTCTGTACCGTGACCTGTAAATATTAGTTCAGTATTAGTAGGGTCCTATCTTATGGAACACAAGCATGCAAAGGGTAGATCCGCATATGCATACTTATTATGTTATTATGTAATCATTTAAGCGTTGTATATGAGATAATAGTACATTACGATACAAGTGCAGAGAACAAGAAATTCGCAACGAGAGGTGATAAATTGAAACACGACCGAAGGGAGTGTTTTAAATCGACGCGAGTTGCGAATTACCTGTTCGCACGTGTATCGTACAACGTTTTACAGTACATATGTCGAAACTTTAAAGAGCCATATGTACTGTAAAACGTTGTACGTTGTATTAAATTCTAGTAAAAGTAATACTTGTTAAATTGCGCATGACTTGCGCATTGAAACAAATGATAGGCGATGTAGTTTCCACCATATCAGCCAAAAGACGTCCACTGCTGGACATGGGCCTCCCCCAAATTCACGGAGGGTATATGCCATAATCGCCACGCTTGGCATGCGGGTTGGCGATCGCAGTATCCCCACCGCACTCCAAGGATGCTGCTGCCCATCCCCCGGTGGTCTTGGTCGTAGTTTTAGGACATACCCGGGTCCAAGGTCCAGGTTATAGTTTGAACCTACTTATTGCACTAAGTGTGTCAGTTATCTAAAAAAATAGCTAGCTCGTTAGGTACATTCTGAACCGAGAGAATTTCCTAAATGACTAGAAACCCATCCGGAAATGCATCAATGCCAGAAACATAAAATGTGGATACCTAGTTTATAAAGGGATGTGCGCATGATTTGCACATTTTACGCATTTCTACAAATGATTGGCGATGTAGTTTAATTTAAACCTAGTTATTGCACAAGTGAGTATTGTTAGGTAAAGAACGTTATATGTATCTATGAAGTTTCGCTCATTGCATTCTGAACCGAGAGAATTTCCTAAATGACTAGAAAGCCATCCGGAAATGCATTAATGTTCAAACATAAAACATGAATGTCTAAATTCGCGGTTATGTTATCCACAAGTTACATTGATGACATTGACGTAGAATATTGTCCGCGCGTGCGTCATTCGTAACCTTATTATTTACAAGATAAAGTTGGTTTCGGAGCCGAATGTTTTTATGTATTTTACGATTCGATGCCAAACTAAATTAAAGCATTTTTGAATTGGTATTAAAATAGGTTTGTTAACCGAAAATGTTATTGCATTCCTGTAAAAGATATGTTTATTTCATTCTGCCTGCTAATTTCCTTCATCAGTCCTGTGGTTTTAGTATATATGTTCAAATTGAGCCGGAAAAAAATTCTACGGACTCTACCTCTACAATTGAAGAGAATACATTGAAGTTACGCCTCTATATTTTTTTACCTACCTACAATTCTCAAAATTAACTACTTCAGTATTACACACTAGAAGTGGCACACATAGTACTTAGTACAACTGCACTCCGTAGCATTGCACTTATTTTAGTTTTTGCCTAATAGATGTCCCGTAAATTGATTCTGACTTGCAGATACGAGTACATACTTTTTCTTTGAAAAGCAGAACAGACAGTCCGTAAGAATCATTAAAAGCGATCGATTACTGAGCAACTGATTGTTGATGACCATTAGTTAAGTCTTCGTTAAGCACAGGTGTGACGCCGCGGGCACGGTGACGATGACGCGCCCGTGGCGTCACAATTGTGCTATTTGCAGCTTTATTCGCACGTCTCTCTACTCTATTAGCGCTAATCATAATTTTGTTAGTATTTCACTTACAGAGCACATAAGTCTCCATGTTGTAATAAAACGAATGAATCAGGGAGACTGGGGTTTCCACTCAACATGGTGATTATTCCTCAAAAATACAAGCAAATTAAAATTAGTCTACTTTACCTCGTAAATTCCATTTTCAGACTATCAAAATATAAGTAATTTGTTCCTACCTTCGGGAATAATCACCACGTTGAGTGGAAAACCCAAGTCCCCTGATTCATTCGTTTTTCGTAGTTGTTCTTTCCCATATTTAGGTTAGGATTTATCGACGGTGAAGTGGAGTGCAGGCCGCAGTAGTGGCATGCATGACGTCACGCGCGTCATCGATGACGCCGCGGAGTGCCCGGCCGTCCATCTCTCTGTAAACACGCAATTTCTCCGCACGCCGCGCGCATCACAACAACAACAGCTGATAACTGTGTTGAAACTGTCCCCTTTAAATAACACGACAATACCTATGACGACATAATGCCGACAATTTCAGTAACTAACAAGAATTGTTAATGTTACCGAGTTGCTTACTTATGCTAAACATTTACATCACATTTATATAAAAACTGAGACAGTAGGCGGGAGCTGCGATGTGTCAAATGCTTTATTGAGTTTCAGGCCGTCGCGTTTGTGTTCGATGGACGCTCGCTAATTTGACGTGGCGAATAGTTTTTGCAGTTTGGTGTTGGAGGCCTCAGGCCGGTTGAGGCTTTAGAGACTGAGAGGCGATGCCGAGGAGCGCAGAGTGCAACAGTGACGTCATGCCGCGGGAGGCGGGCTGGGGGGCGCGGGACATCGAGGACGGAGCCGCGCGCCCGTTCATTGTAGTTTTTCGATTATTGTTTAATTAGGGCGAAACGGCGGCGGAGCGGCGGCCAGGGCATGTCTACTCGCGGCCCGCTCGCCTGTTATCAGCTAGAGGTACGTAAGAATATATTATTACTTACTTCTTTCAACTTCAACCGGTTACAATACTCTTAACGTATAGTTTTACTGATGTTACTTGTTTTTAATGCCTTTACATTACAACATCTATATAGGGACTCAGTAAAAAGATTAGTACCAAGGTGCAATTTTTAGTCAGACACTAGTTAGTAGGTCCTCCTACGCAATACACAAAATCAATATGTAAGCGTAGGATTAAAATATATGTTATGCCGCAAAAGCATTATTGACTGTCTAAGAAGAAGGCAGAAGTTTTGTTGTCCAGTCGAAAAAGAAAAGGTTCGTCACTTTACAGCTCTATTTAAATGCTGTTAAGGTCGAAAAGTGACGAACCTTTTCATTTTGCAACTATACATATATATGATACGAGATTTTAACACATAAGACGCAATAAAAATTTGTATGTAAAATATAGCTGCACATTTTCACGTTTCGTTCACGTCGAGATATGGAAAAATGTAAATAAATATATAGTAGCGGTGCAGACGGTGGTGAGGTTGGTAGCGGCTGGCGGCGGCGGGCGCTATCTGACGGGCGGCGACCGCGCCGCGCCGGGGGCCCGCGGGGTTGGCGGCGGGAAAGAGCGCGTAAAAAGGCGAGCGGACGGCGCGCGCGCAACGCACCGATTCCAACACGCCAACCGCAGCGGAAATCCACGCGAACTCGCTGCGACCATTATCGCAAACCAAAAACAACGTTACGTTGCAGCTCTCGCAGAGTTTAACAATGTTTGACCGAGAAGTTGGTTGTTCGATTACTTCTGATTCGGTGACGCCGCTCGTAAATTATACTCTCAATGTATCGTTTCAGTTGCAGCATGTCGGTATCAGATTTTGTTTGGTTCGCACTCGCGTGGGTGTACGCCCGACCTCTACGGGGTTTCGCGAGGCTCGTTGCCGCAGTTTGCTAACAGTTCGGTTAGCAGAATCGGTGTTCAGATCTGCGCGGCTTTCACGAGGTCATCGCACTCGGGGCCCCGCCGAAACGAGCCGTCCCCCGCACGTCCCCCATACCGCTGACCCCCAAGGAAATTTGCAGACTAGTTCTCTCACTCTACGTCACTCGCGTTTCCGAAAAATGCAAAATGTCCAGATCTCTAGATTACCTACTTGCCCCATTAGCTCTAACCAACCGCTTGTGAATCTTCGTAATTGATTTCGGAGAATTTCAGTAACAATTCAAGGTATATATTAATTGCTCACTAGTGTGATTCATACATTTAAGAGTATAATCCTAGCATTATACCTATGCACGCGCTAAAACCGACATTTGGTCCCAACTCCAAATCAACTGAACTGAAAATTGTCTCTTTTCCATATCCTTAGACTTAAGTAGAACTCTAGAGATAACGTCAAACACATATTAGGGGATGAGGAAAGTATCTGCACTTATACGGGTGATTTATACCTATTATATAACTACGTTTTTCATATAATAAACATATATAAATGGCTAAATCACAAATAAATTCATTACCTAAGTACCAACCGATATAAGTATAATGGCATTGTAAGCAATATCGCATTGTCGCGTCGAGTAGTACGTAATCCAATGTCTATATTTAGGAGACATTCGTCGATGTCTCAAGGTGATTGTAAAACCGTGGTGTGAGGTGTAAATGCATCCGGCGGGCCGCCGATTAGCAGACGGGAGGTCGTCTGTCAGCCTCACGACTATCATAGCTATGCCGACGTAGCTAGAGGTCCCGGGTTCGAATCCCGGTAAGGGCATTTGAGTATATGATGAGCAAAAACTTTTGTTCCCGAGACTTGTGTGTACATATTTAACTATTATATTCTTAAAATATTTATGTCGTCATCTAGTACCCATCACAAGCCTTATTTATAAATAAAAATAAATATAAGGGTACATTTTTTTACACAAATCGACCTAGTCCCATAGTAAACTCAATAAGGCTTGTGTATGGGTACTAGACGACGATATATTTAATACATAGAAAACATCCAAGTCTCAGAAACAGATGTTTCTGCTCATTACAGAAACAAATACCCTTACCGGGATTCGAACCCAGAACCTTTAGATTCGGAGCTAAGAGCTATGTTGGACTAGTAGTAGATTTGTGTAGATTGTAGATTTGTGTAGACTGGTTGTAGAGCCGCCCTAAGCAATTAAAACAATACCCATAGATTGGGCGACGCGACGCGCCGTTGGTCCGTCGATCTGTATTGGGCCACATCTAGATATAGATAGTTGCTCGACCTCTAGCCGCCCTGCTTCGCTTGCCGACTTAGACAACCTGACAACCTAATGTGAGGCCAGTGTAACCTTTCCCAATGTTTCTTAGAACGTTGAGTTCACCGCAAAAATTAGATCGGCTTCCAGTGAATCAGACCTAAAGAAAATGCTTTACGGCACGCCCACTGGCACGCGGTCACATGAACCAAAGCCGCTAATAAAAGGACCATTAACTGTCGTAAGAATTTTTAACGTTCGTATGCCAACGACGCAGTCATGTGAACCTGTAATGGGAAACTTGCGGTAGATCAGGCATTATTGGGGACGCGGGCAAATCTTAGTGGGAAATATTAAGGCAGACTGCTAAAATACAATAATGTCACTATTATCATTCATATGAGTTTTCATTCCGTGGAATTCATCTATATAAATAAGTATGTATATCGTAGCCTGGTACCCATAGTACAAGCTATGCTAAGTTTGGGACTAGGTCGATTTGTATAAGATTTTCCCCCAATATTAATTTATTTATTATTAATTTATTTAATTCACTGTTATTTATTTTTTTAAGTTAACTTACTTTTGCTCTTGATTGTACCTGAAACGAAGTATCATGGATGAGACAATTCATAATATTGTTTTATGATAATATTGAAAAAAAAATATTCTTCAGTCACTATGAAAGTGGAATGGAGTGAAGAACGTGACAGCTTGGAAAGTAAACGATCAGTTATAAAATTTAGAGGAGGATGAAGAAGGCACAGTAAGCTGAAGTTTAATTAGATATTTTTATTGAACGAAGATATATACTTAAAACGTTTCTTGAGGTAGCAAGGAATTGCTGGATTAAAAAGTATATATTATATAAGTAGAGACGAGAATAAAGAATGTGGGAGTTACGGCGAAGACGTACCTATAGGGAGCCACTTGAGTTGTATACAGAAACTATAGAGACATGGTCATACTTAAGAAACACAAATATGAACCATACGCATACATTTTAGATACGCTCAAATTTATTGAATTGCTCTTCAGTGATATCAAGATATGATATATCAGTAATCGGTAATAGAGAGAAGTAGGGTTTGGGCAAATGCAATTTTAGTGGCGATGTGTAGGAAACTACGAAATTGTCTAATAGAAGCTACTGCAGCAAACATCTTCCTGTTAACGGAAATGAATACCATCGAAATTTAAAGAAGGGAAATGGGTAAAGTCGATTATGGAAATAAATTTACTGCTGCCGATGATAATAACCTGGATGTGCTGGATCAACTTTCAGCCCAAAACTCTCGCCCCACTTTGAAAAGCGTAGTACCTAAGTCCTCATTAGCAGATAGATCGCTAAACAGGTTCTCCAGTGGCAACCACGTACAGGAAAGCGCAGCGTCTGTAGGCCACCACAAGGTGGACTGATTGATGACCTGCTGAAGGTCGCGGGAATCCGCTGGATGTGGGTGGCACAGAACTGATCATTGTGACACTGTTTAGGGTAGGCCTGATTATGTCCAGCAGTGGATGTCCTTCGATTGATATGATGATTATCGCTAAGCAAGTGACAGAAAAGGGCTGGGCTGGCTTCAGGCTGTTAACCCTTTGAACGCCATCATATTTGAATGAAGTGATCATTCCACAGACTAGTAAGGGTTCAGACCACCAACTCACGAACCAAAAATATAGACCTTAAGCAAGTATATTTAATCTGTATCCGCTGGTAGATTGATGACGTTTATTTTTTTTTAATTATTGAATGGCACTGTGGCAATGGAACTTACTGTGAACATCCAACGATAAATATATACCTATAGCTCATTTAAATTTAACTTTGTGTTATGCTCACGGCATTTCCAATTGAACACCAACGTCCGATGTAAAATGAAACTGGTGTTCAATTGAAATACTGTAAACTATGTTGAGCCGTATCTTAGTTAAATGAAATTAAACAAACATTTTACTTATCAGCAGATTTATTTTTTAATGTAGCTCAGTTCATATCCGGGAAAACGATATATCTTCGTCCTTTCAGGGAGGGAGTTCTACGTTTTACAACCACAACACTCGTACATTTTGCAAAATGAGAACTTGCATGCCATGCCACATACGACGCACTTCACTATCTTCCATTTGTTGTCCAAACAATGGTTAATACGCGCTTCCAGATGAATTTTCGATTAGCTACACACTGTTTCGTTTACTGCATAGTAAACTATCAATACTACAATTTAAATAACAACATTTGCAAAAATGAAAAAAATGTTCAGAGACGACTAGACGAAATTCCGAGGAGACGCCATTTTATTTTTATTTGTCACTTTATTTTGACGTTTGGCGTCTATTGACACTGCCATTATGGCAGTCAAGTCAAGGCAGTAGCCAACAAGAGCTCGGTAAGTCGTCAAAATCTTTTTGACACAATATGGCGGCTATCATACACGTTTCCTTCTACGTAGATAAACAGCCGTGGATCATTCAAACGCCAAGGAATCAAAACTTGATGTAACGTTTAAACCAATAAAAACACTTAACATAATTGTTTTTTTTTTCATGATCGAAGACACCTTCACTCCGACCATTTTAGTGGTTGTTGGCGTGGTGGGCAGGACGACACAAGACCACTTTATAGGCTCTTGGCGTTCAAAGGGTTAAAAGAAAGGCCTTGGAAAAAATGGGAGAACATGCCTGGGAACATAGGAGATTACTCCAGCAACAAGACCCTGGCTCTATGATGATGAAGCAAGTTAGCACCTCCGCATATATATAATGCCCCGCATATACCTAGTTGTTTACTAAGTTATGTTACTGTAATAATCCTTATCTACATAAAATATACTAACGAAAGTTAAATAAATTATATATTAAAATGAAGTACACACAATCAGGATTTACATTTGTCAATTTCATTCAAAATGGCCTCCTTGGGCCTGAACACAGGCCTTCAGACGACGAGGCCAGTCATCAATAGCGGCACGCACGGTTGTCATATCTAATTCCGTCTCTGTCTTGACTATGGCCCGCTTGAGGGAGTCAAGATTTGTGTGGGGTTTAGCACAGGCTTTCTCCTCAATAACCTGCCATATAGCATAATCCAGGGGGTTGAGGTCCGGGCTGGAGGAGCTTTGTTGCTTCGAAACCAGGCTTGAGTTGTTTTTGCCTTATGTGCAGGGGCTGAGTCTTGTTGAAAGACCCAGGGCTGGTTTGAAATAGAGAGTGGCTTAAAGGCTTCACTATTGGTTCCAGAACGGTTTCCTGGTAAACTTTAGCCCCAGTTTTGACACCTTTTTCACAGAAATGGACCTGTGTTAACCCTGAGTATGGCACACCTAACCAAATCATGACATAAGAGGGATGATGGCCTCGTTGCACTCTCGGAACAGCTACACTCGCTTCTTGACTGTTTTTTGCATACACTCTGTCATTCTGGTGGTTACAACATTCAACAATGGTAAAAATTTTTTCGTCTGTAAATAATATATTTCGGTGGCCATTTTGTGCGTACCGCTTCAGTAGCACGCGACTTCTATTCAGCCTCATAGGCTTCAATCGTCCATTAAGCAAATGACCTTTCCGTCTACGATAAGCGTGTAGTCTAAGGTCTTGATTGATAACTTTTTTAAGGGAGCTTCTCTTCACAGACATCTGAATTGCCAACAACTTTTGCTTCCGAACGGGGTTTCTTGCGATTCTCGCCTTCACTGCCTTTATTAGAGCTGGGGTCCGAACGGTGCGTGGTCTTCCAGACCTCTTGCGGTCATCAAAGCTCAGGGTACTATTGTACCTATTAATGGTACGATAAACGAATTGTTTGTTCATTTTCAGATTTTGAAGCAACTTCAAAATCACGTTTGGCGGATGCCCGCATTTGTGCAACGCAATTACAGCGACACGATTTTCTTTTAGACCCCAATCCATTATAAATATGACGAGATAAGTGTTGTGTGTGCTATAAAATTATAACTGACAACCCGCCATTATACATCATTTTTTATTTTTTCAGTAGCATTTGTTTTAACGCAAGAAAAGAGTTTGCAAATCGAGTAACAGAACTTAGTAACCAACTAGGTAGATAAATCACTAGCTGTCCCGGCGAACTTTGTTCCAACCCAGACCCGTTCCGTACAAAATGTTTTTTTTTGCATATAATACCGATATTTTAAGATTTAAATTCTATTTATATTCCGACATAGGTAATATCCTTCTGGATATACGAATAGTAGCCGTTCCATAGACAAATTGTACATAGTACATCATATAAAATCTCAGAGGACATCAGCTTTCTAATAGACCTATGCAATTCAATCGTTGGTACAACAATGTTTTTCTTCTTAGAATGATACTTTAAAAAAATCCCAATGGTGCAATTTAAAATTAAATGATTTATGTTAAATTTTTAATTGCAAAATTCTGGTTGTGTGAAATATACATATTATTATGTTCTTAAATTCAAATATTTAAGTAATAATAATAACTTACCGCAGATTTAAGGAAAATATTTTGGCCTGGCAATACCAAGACACATCAATGGAATGGAAAATATACATAGTCGAGTATTAGCTTAAAATGAGCGCCTCTCTCTCTCTTAGTAGACATTGTGAATTTCAATGTATTGCGCCTATATGCATAAGCGCTTCAGATGTGAGACTAACCCTAATGAAGGCGTCAATAGAATTTCTATCTTATTTGTGCAACATAAGGTTCAAATTTTTTTTTTGTACAACGAAAATATACACAAGAATACTTAACCAAAATAATATAAAGAAAATTAAAACTAACTTAAATCTAAAACGGGCCCTTGAGGCATTGTACCGAGGATGCTGGCGGCATTTCCTCGCTGTATCGCAATGCTGATACGTTGAGCGAGGAAACCGCCAGCTCTTCGGTCACCAGTTACGTCAACCAGACGCTTCGCAATTTCTGCAAATAACTTATGCGCGCGGGGACCCCATGGACCTAGAGTTTCGACGCCAAAAGGTACAAACATGTACTCTCTGCCGAGGCCCTTGTATTTATTACGCTTTAGAATTTCGGCGTTTTCCGCCGCTGCACCCGCTTTTACTGTAGTCCGTTGGAGGTGAGACGGTGCCAGTGTGTCTACACAGGTAGCATCCCACACCAACATCCGTCCCACGCTCCAAGGAACTAAAGACACCCCATCAGGTCTCTTACCATCGTCCCTGACCATGCCAGTCGGCTCAAGAAGAGCAGGCACATTGACGGTGGCAAGAGACCGGCGGATTAAATAAAAAAATAATATTGGGGGACAATCTTACACAAATCGACCTAGTCCCAAACTAAGCAAAGCTTGTACTATGGGTACTAGACGACGATATACATACTTATATAGATAAATACATAGAAAACATCCAAGACCCAAGAACAAATATCCGTGAAAAATGCACAAATAAATGCCCTGGCCGGGATTCGAACCCGGGACCTCTAGCTTCGGAGGCAGAGTCACTACCAACTAGGCTAAACAGGTCGTCAAACCCCTGGTCGTATTATATCATTAAGCGTCGCATGTCTCGAAAAACGGCCTGCACTTTTTTGACAACACAATCCATGGTGTCCCAGTCGGTCCACGTCCGTGCCACAAGAGCATATATGTGGGGTACATACCGCGACCCCGAGTCGCAGTCCAGTCGCCAATCTAAGCGAGGTCGGATCCAGGAAGGTACCGGTATTTGGCGAGGGATGGGCATGTAGCCAGTAACCAGCCTCCCGGGTTCCGACCGCCAAAAGTCCCACGATCTGGACCTGCACTGCTGTTTAGAAGAATATTATAATTTAAATCACAGTAAATATTATCCCAGCTCCTTTGTGATTTTGGGTTGTCTGGAAATTTTTTACCTGGGCAAGCAACTTTAAAAGCATTTTTGGCACCCTCCAAGCCCGCAATCTCACAGTATGTGGGCAAAGCCCTTAGGATATTTCCTATGAGACCAGACGTGCTATGGGTGGATGCCAAAAAGGCTGGGGATGCCACACTGGACACTTTGCGGATTCCTAAGCCACCGTATCGAATAGGAAGGGACGCTTGAGACCAGGAAGGCTCAGTTAGCTGAATATTTAGAATCATTTCTAAACTAGTTTTGATTAAGTCATCCATTCGTGACAAAAGATTTTGATGTTTCCAGAAAGGACAGCAACGGAGCACATATGTAAATTTAGGGACAAAAAGACAAAACTTAAGAATGATTAGCGCATAATGTGGGCTAATTTCGAGTAAACGATTCGCGTGGCTTTGGAATTTAGAAATAGTGTCAGAAATATAACCGGGAAAGGATTCTTCAAAAATAGGAGAACCCAGGAGGCAAAATGAAAATTTATCGACTATTCTGATACCAGGAGCCAGATGAACAAATTTTTGTATTAAATCGACCAAACTACAAATTAGATTGCATTTTGAAAAATTAACTTATTTTGAATAGGATTACCAAAACGTAACTACATATTTTGTACATTTTATTTTTTGTAACGCCTTGGTGGTGCCTATAAGGGTTAGATTAGTTTTTCTCTAAGTAGTTTTCAGGCCATTTCCTACCTTGTCACAGTGACAATAATTTGAGATCTCTCGTAGCTTTCATATTAGTTTTCACTGTGACAAGGTACGAATTGGCTCAGAAATCAAATTGTGGACTGTACCTTTTCACGTAGATTATTATGCAGTGCGGATTTTTTGCGCGCACTTGGAGAGTGAAGTTGGTGATGGTGGTTTTATTTTTGTCTAGCCTATTACCTCTTGTTTTTAATGAGATTGAGATGATTTAGACATTTGTGAAAAAATGAAGCTACGGTAGCCTACTGATTGAAGCATGCGGTTTTCAAGCGCGGTGGTCGTGGCGTCGTGGGTTCGAATCCCGGTTGAGTTTTTGAAACTTATGTACGGAGTATCATTTGGTTCAAAGGTGTATGTGAAGTCCCCAACCCGCACTGGGCCAGTTTGGGGACTAATACTGCCCGTTTCCTTTCACCCCCACTACTGGGCCTCCTCCTCTCATGGGCACAGACCTCCTCTCATGGGGAGGTCTGTGCCCAGTAGTGGGACGTATAGGTAATTATAGGCTGTTGGTTCAAATAATTTTTGTTAATTTAACACATAGTTTAATATGAATTTGAACTGTTGTTGTGATTGTATCAATATTAGATATTTTTTATGTTAGGTTAAGATACGTCTCATTCCTGAGGATATGAGGTTCGATTTGGCAATAATAGTGGGTGTCGTAGAAGCAGTGAGTGGACGTGCGCGCTCATCGGCAGTATCCGGGCCAATGCCAGTCATAAACTAGAAAAGTATTGTCCTCGATGTTCCAAGCGATAACCACATTTCGAGTGGCGACTGATTGGGACTTTAGCACGACGCGGGAGGGTCGGTGTTCGCGTGGCAAGTGTGTGTCGAGGTTGCGCGTGAGATATGTGGAGCCGCGGCATGCGGGTCGCGCGGCGTTCTCACGCTTTGAATATTCCTGCTCCCGGCTTCCCCTCCCCCCGCATCGACGTCCCTCGCCCCTCGACTGGGCCCCGCACCACCATCTAGGGTTGTCAAAAAATGGTACCAGGACGTCTTCGATGTCGCTGCAGTCTCCGCGGCTGGCGTTTATAATAGGTATCAATAATTGCTTTAAATGTTGGCGTCGTTTCTCCATATGTTTCTCCATCAGTTCGAGTTAATGGCAAATGCTCAGCCTTGCCGTGTGGGATCAAAGCTCGATTATGTCATGCGAAGCTATTTAATTCACAGGAAATGATTAAACGAATTTAGTTAAATATACGCGAATAATTCAATGAAAGCTATACTTTAGAAATACATATGACTTTGTATTGACTTCGTTGATTATTACATACACATAAATATGTGATTTATGAGTATATAGGTATTTTCAGTGTACTTAGGTGTTCGAAAGCTCCAATAAAGCAATACAAATACATTTCCTGATAGTAGGTTCTGTAGGTAGGCTGACGACCTGTTTAGCCTAGTTGGTAGTGACACTGCCTCCGAAGCTAGAGGTCACGGGTTCGAATCGTGGTCAGGGCATTATTTGTGCATTTAGCACGGATTTTGTTCTTGGGTCTTGGATGTTCTCTATGTATTTATCTATATAAGTATGTATATCGTCGCCTAGTACCCATAGTACAAGCTTTGCTTAGTTTGGGACCAGGTCGATTTGTGTAAGATTGTCCCCCAATATTTATTTATTTATTTTATTTACGTAGAAAGCCGCGTTATTTTTTTGTAGAACTCAATACATATTTTTTTCATCGCTGAATTAATAATATGTTTTTAAATAATTAACCTGATTCTTTGGCGACACCTTCAGCACACTACAAACAATGCAATTTGTCATAAAAAACGACAGAGACGCAGCTATAATTGGAATGAGACAAAAATATTTACACGACTTCATTCAATCTATAGCTGGGTCACTTGTTGTAGCAAATTTTATTTCATAGTTAGTACCTACCTAGTGTTTTCTTAGAACATGTGAGATGGACATCGCCAGCCCTGCGTGGCGGCCCTTCAATGACGTCCCCTGACTCCCGCTCAAGATCCGGACACTAATTGAATGAACCTCACTAAGTCTGTTTACGGCCGGCGGCTCACTTATATCTACATATATTTAATCTCACCGGATATTTATTCATATTCATCATAATGTAAACCACATTGTAAATTTGTTAGTCTTATGGACGGAATTTGGCAAGACAAATGTATTTACGTGACGGTCGTTTAGTAAAAGATCGGTTTTATGAAGATCCATTAGACCTTGTGTCGGTAAGTTAGGTCAAAAAATGAACAGTCAACAGAGAAGTAGATGATCAATATAGTACCTTGTCAGTTTAACTACTTTGGCGTATCCCAACTGTCGCAGTGTATTTTCATGTTAGCGCGACAAAGTACTAAAATGATCATCTACATTTGCTGTTGACTGTATCTGTACTGAGTTACCAAAACTTGATTTAACGTTAGTTCTAACCATTCTTTATAAAACACCGGTTTGCACCGACACGATCACAGTCATCACAGACCGATCAACGTTAAATATGGCGCCGGCAGCTGTCATCCCATAGAAACATGTCAAACTCTCCGTACATTCAAATTTTAACGAACACAGCTTACGATTACAGACGGTTTGGTGCAACCCAGCCTTAATGTACTTTCGTTACTTACATAAAAAATATGATTACTATATTACTAGTTTTTCCGAACCAAAAATAAGTCGAAATTGCTATACGTTATAGCATGTACGTACATATGTATGTACTCACATACTTATAAGGCAGCGAAACCTGGCACTGGCACGTATTTACCAATTCATAACCCTTACTAAATGCTAACTATTTTTAATTATAAAGATTGCAATAGCTGACGCTAGACTGGCGCATTAAAGTCGAATGACTTTAAAGTCGGCCCATATCACCTCTGCTATCTTAATCTGTCTTAATGCTAAAAACCTGAATGAGAATATATGCCGTTCCGTAGTACGCAGACATACACAAAAATTTATAAAAACGTAATGATCATATCGCACACAAACAAAGTCTCGCCGAATATAATTATTATGGAAACGAGATGAATGAATGTTTTATTTGGGCATTTTGGTGGTAATAACGTTTTATTTGAAGGAATTTAGTCCGTTTCTACAATTAATATATTAAAATAGTAAAAAATGTGTGTCTGAAGTTAATAAGTAGAACCTGAGCTGTGTGCTCGGTTACTCACACATAATTCCTAGATTTAATGAATGGATGTTCGCCTTAGTTACTCATTCTCGGCGACTAGGTACCTGTCGGCTGGCGGATATGCAGCTACACGACTGTGCTAATGAGTAGGTAGGTACTGGATGCGTCATAAACTTTCCTTTCGCCTGCCACTTTAACCCCGGCCAATTGGCGGTTTCACAAAATGACAATATTTTAAAAACGATTGTTTTGTTAATTATCCGCCATTATTCTAAGTTTTCAGCGATGCATTAGTCACGTTGAGGCGCGCAACTCTCCCACGCGATCGCACAACCACTCAATACTCATCCTTGGCTTACATTTTGGAAATGTTTCCTTTTGTGCGCGGGCCCGTTTCCGTGAGAACAGAATATTTGTAGTTTAAATTTCACTTCTTAGCTGGGAGCGATTAATATTGTGTCACGAACAAAAGGTAAACGCGTCCCTCTCGTTTGTCGGCGCGGCCGGCGCCTGTGCGGTTGCTCGACAGTTCACTTCTTTGACTACTCAAAAAACCGGTCAACCATGAAAATGTTTCTTGGCTTTTGAACTCAACTTATGTGATTTAGATTTCTTCTGCCTATCACTTTATGAGAATTAATTTGTTTCATTATTTTGCTACTTTTTAACAGTTTTAACCCCGAACTCTTACACTCTCACATTAGACATTTTTAGATATTAATTAGTAGGTACGACAATGTTGAATATTCGAAATACATACTTTCATTCATAACATAAATAATTGTCTGGACGTCGTGGACACCAGATTAATAATCACGAGCTGGCGAAAAACAACATCTAATCGCTTACCTGGCGCCGTGTTAGGGTCTCCCCCAAACCTATCCACGAGGAATCGGCAATAGGCGAAAGAAAAAACCTTTATGCCTACGCAATAAGAGCGTAAATGACGTCGACGCGTCAACCGGCGTCGGCCGAGCCGATCTGAGCCGCACCATGCCTTTGTAGCTCTAATTGCATGGACATAAAGCTTTTTTCTATCGGCTTTTGCCGATTCCGCGTCAATAGCTGTGGGGAGACCATAAGCTAAGAGGTGTCATTTGATAATTTTCAGGCAACAGGTTGCTTAATAATTCTATCAACTACATATTTTAACAGGGATTTATACAGGGTGGGCCCTGTAACAGAAGCAAAAAATTAAACGTTGGACTATTTAGCGGGCCAGCAATTATTTACTGAAAACATAAGAAATAGTTGCTGAAATTGCTTTTCTTCAATAATGGCTTACTTAAAAAGGAAACACAATTTAAAAAAATACCAAAATTATCCTTAAAAAACAAAAAAGCAAAAACAATTATGACGATAACTTGGTACTACCTCAAACACTGCATTGACTGATGTGCTTTAATCTCGTGCTTTAATCCATTACTCGGAGGTCATAACATAAGATCAAAATTTCTCCGAAACGAAAATTTTGAACAGAAATTGTATACCAGGTGTTAGGAAGCGTCCTTTTAAATATTTTCTCCAGTTACATGGCCCACCTTGTATAACACAAAATTTTTAATAATTACAGTTGTCAGTGCTGTTGCGAAATTAATGAATCCATTCGGACCCTTGCTTTGCAATTTGTACATATTACTTAAATAGCCCTCCGAATCGCTAAACTGGCAGTGGGCGGGGCACATTGCACGTAGAATCGATGGCCGTTGGGGCGGCATGGCTATCGAGTGGCGTCCACGTAACGGAAGGCGCAGCGTGGGTACTGGGTAGGCCCCCCACAAGGTGGACTGATGACCTGGTAAAGATCGCAGGAGTCCGCTGGATGCGAGTGGCGCAGGATCGGTAATTGTGGCACTCTTTGGGGGAGGCCTATGTCCAGCAGTGGACATCCTTCGGCTGGTATGATGATGATGGCTTAAATAAGAAAAGAAACTTAAATATTTGGCTTCGAACCACGAGAAACTGATCTACGGCATTTTGTCTCGGTCACTTTCCATTTGTGACTGGTCACGGTCAGCCAGGCCTTTACGAGATAATCAGGCATCGGAAACTCGGATACTTTTATACCTACAACCAGCAAATTCCCTGAAACAGCTAGACAAGTATGAAGTCGGATTTTGTTAAATTAATATTTCTATTATTTGGTTTCTAGGATTTCGGGTTTTTATAGAGCATAACGAAAAGGTTTTTTTAGGTTATGACTATTTTCAGTAGATTATAGCAACATTCACGTTGGTAAACAGTTTTAACGAAATTACAAGTTGTACCAAAAAGAAAATTGTGGTGGTATGTTCAAGGGCGTCATATGTATTGTGTATGGTATCCTTATTTTAGGTATTCCGGGAAATCCCGGCAAATTTATTAGTAAAATTTAATTGAATCCGCCTCCATGCTACTCAACAACAAAGCGGTGTAGGTATTGAGGCCGAAGTGTAGGTAAAAAGTATTCGAATTTCCGATCCCTGGAGATAATACATTCAGGACTATTATGGACTATTCTCCCATGCACTACTAATGTATACAACCTTGTTCGCACTAGCCTCAGCCAAATGTGTGAGAGCGAGACGTGAGAATGCGGGCCCATACATCGCTTGCCCATGGAGTTTGTTTGTAACGCTTGTAAAATCGCAGCTCGGAAGACGACACCTCTCGTTCGCCGAACTGCACAAGCGATGTCATCCAATACAGCCAAGCGAGCTGAACTATTTAGCGTTCCGTACAAATGAACACATTAACCATGAAGTTTAACCTGCCTAACCAAGATAAAGGATCTCCCAAGTAGGTAGCACAAAACTTAATTACCATGTAATTTTTACATAGGGCCCACTTCGTCGATATTAAGCATTTATGATAACATTGATGACTTTGTAGGGTCAACTTAGGCTGCAACTGCTGAATTAAAATGAGGTCCGATATACCGCTTGGTGTGGAACTTAGTATGTGGTCCTATTAAAAGGCACTAGGAATACGCCACGTCGTCAGAGTTATTCAGCGTTTAGCACTGCTGTGTGCTCTATCAGCTGTAGAGCACGTGTTGGCGAACACAAATAATGCCTGGATAAATAATGTTTACACAACGCAACCTGTGAGCCTCATAAGAAGGCTCAAAGTCACCCAAAGAGCAATGTATAGGGCTATGCTGGAATTTTCTCAGCGTGACCGCATCAGGAATCCGCTCCAGAACCAAAGTAACCGACATAGCCCTCCGAATCGCTAAATTTTAGTGGCAGTGGTCGGGACATATAGCACGTAGAACCGATGGCCGTTGGGGCGGAAAGGTGTGGAAACCATCGTACCGGAAAGCGTAGCTAAGGTGGACTGATGGCTTGGTAAGGGGTCACGGGTGTCCGCTGGATGCGGGAGGCGCAAGACCGGTCATTGTGGTACTCTTTGGCTTATGTCCGGCAGTGGACGTCATTCGGCTGACATGATGATGATGACGAAATGTTTACGCGTCTCCTTTAAAACTTGCATTTAAATAAGGAGAGCTTAAGCTGTTATCATCATCATTCGCTTGCCCTTATCTCTTTTACTTGGGGTTGGCGCAGCATGGTTTTCTTCCGTAGACTTTCTCCGCCATCTCGTCACCCATATCCTTCCTCTTCATATTTAATAATAATTGCTTGTGGCGAGCTGACGGTGAGTGGCCACACCGCGGACTCCTAATCTCCTGAGGGCCCTTTCCATCTGGCCCTCACCTCTGTGCTTGCCTTAATTGGCTGGCCAGAGTGGAGTCGCAAGAGCGAGACCTATGCTCCAGGTTGGAAGTGTAAAATGTCATAACGCCGGCGGCCTGCTGATCGGATTACCGGGATCTGGCTACCGCAGACTCACCTCTCGACAACCTTACAGCCGCTCAAAGAGATGTTGCCCCACTGTCGCGCTGTGCGTGCAACTGTTATGTGGGGCCCACTCAGCGAGCTGGCGAGTCACCGCCTGCCTTTTACAATATTGAGACTGATTGTCACGGCAGGTGTCCGCTAGTCTCCTCAAATAGCCCATTATCCAGCCCATCCAACATTTAACACAATAGCCCATGACCTTAGTTTCCATCGCAGCACAGTGATGCACTGCAATAGTCTTTGCACCTGGCGGGGACCATCTCCGGATGTATCACATTGTGCGCTCGGAGATGGTATCCGCCATGTGTATCCCTTACTTTTTGATTATTTTTGTCTTAAGGGGCCTCTGCGCTGTTGGCTTCGGCCCCACGCACGCCTTCCAAAGGTCCGGGACCCCATGGTCCCGAGATGTGGAAAAGACGTACAATAATAATAATAATAATTTATTTACTCAGACAACAGAGGTCCATCGAGTCGTTAGTAATTAGGTACTAACTAACTAACATAAGATAATGTTAGTTTTATTAATTTATATAATAAATCAATTTAAAATTAATTTATATAATAAATCCGCTCGGACTCGGGGTATATTCATTCCGTCATCCAGTGCCTTTGCAGAACACTATCTGGGCGGTCAGCTAACACAGATATTTCCCCTGACACAGTCCATCCACCTTTTCCTTGGTCTTTTCTCTCTTAAGCTGCCAATCCTTATACATACCTATGTAAATCAAATGAAGAATCTAGTTACATTAGATAATCATTTAATCTATTTTGTAATAATTAATGTTTCATTAGTATTGTATTTAAAGCATGACATATTTTTCTGTCTTTATTACAAATGGGAAAATTCGATCCTGCTAATGGTGACACAGAAAACAACCTTCGCAGCTTGGATATTTTTCCTGCACTTATATTATAGTATAGGATCCTTTACAACCATATATTCGATTTTCCTCTTTTTATGTTGACCTGCCGCAACATATATATGGTGACAATAATCTGACGACACCTAACTAGCATGATCGCCTATAAGTCGGACGTAACACCCTCTGGACCCGGATCCTCTGGATGGATCTGGGTCTGGATACTCTGGATGGAAGTATAGGGCTTTATCTAAAAAGATAAAGCCCTTTACTTCCATCCAGCTCTTACCTATTTATTTATGGCCATTCAACCTAATTTAAGGTTGAAGGACTTTTTTTCCTTCGTTGCGGATTGCGGATCCGCGCTCTCCACTCACGACAGGCGAGGCTTCGACAAAGAGCGAGATAGTCACGTATTGTGATTTTACAGCCGCAAAAGGGAAGCCTTGCTGTAGGAGTACCCATATCACTTAGATCTAATAGTTTTAAATAAGTAGTTGACATTATTAAGTGGACACTAAAAGCATCTACCTTTCTCAAGTCGCAAGACTTTCAACTTCTTCGTACTATTAAAATTTACGCATTTATACACTGTAGGTAATCTTAAATACTTGAGTAATAACTACGGGTACAAAAAAACAACATCGATAAGGGATAGTTTCAGTACCGCCCTAGTATGTAGGTATATTATGAAATCATCCCTTCCCACTTTTCACAACCCGCATTGCGTAACTTAGGCGGAGGGAGTTTATAAGCAGGCTTTTACTTGAAATGCTTACTGAGCGCCTCGTTCGAGACAAACCATTATAAAACTGACCTGCACTCGCCCATAGTTATTAAAAATTGAGGGGTCAACCGATATAAGGCGTGTTTACATATGAGAGCAAAATGTTTTATGAATAAGAGCGGTTATTCAGCAACTGTTTAGCGATGTTACTATGTGTGTTTATCGCAGCAAAATATTGCCGTGTGTTACCACTTTGATAAGTAAATGTTCAGCTAGTTCAGCGTTCGACGTTCGTCGACTTCGTCGTTCGTCATTTGGCGTTGGGCGGCTGCGTAAGGCGCCCGGCGTCGCAACTTGCTATATTTTTAACTCGTGAGGCCGCCGCGCTCAAGCTCACCTTTCGATCTATTTCTGGATGCATTATTTTTAAACGTTTGTCTAGATTACTTTCCTTCCGTCTGCTTATTAGTGGATGATTGAGATGCGTCGCAGGGGGCGCTCGCCTCGAAATATATTGCGTTGATATTTCCGGTGTGGGGATCACATGGCATAGACATATTGCTCACGTTTTTATCATTACGTTTCTTATAGATCAAGGGTTGTACAGAAATAGATATTTTTCACTGTTTCTTCCGTTTCTTATTTGAAAACTTGCACATAAATATTATGGTAAAGATTTCTCAAAGTGACCTATGCTATTCGTGTAAAACGTGAAGATGTTCAGATATTAGGTACACAAAATAGTCATTATCTGTTACTAGTAAGCTACCCTGTTAATATAATGGAGCATTGTAGAAAAGATAGTGATAGATTACGTCTAAGGTAGCGCTCAGAAGGTTTGCAGAGGACTCAGAAAGTGTTGAACCTCAAGGATCTAGTTGATCAACGAACTTTATCATTGACGACTGAGTTCTCGCACGAATAGAAATGGCTATAATTGTTGATTGCTCTGCATGACAGGATTTGAAGGGTTGCACATAACCATTAAGCCACAATTATCTATTTGGTTATTAACTCACATATAATTACATACTAATAAAATACCCTTGCACCTATCTTCGCTATTTTCTATTTTGCCCCATGGTTGACTGAGAATAGAAAATGCCTTGAGGCATAAAGTCCGCCATTTGCACTGATTTATTTTTGCAATAAAGTTTAAATAAATAAAATACTATATATTCCTTTACGAGACGGAGACATGGATTCTAATGACAAAAGATCGCAAACTTGCAGCCTTTGTGCTGTGGTACTCTAAAAGGACGCTGCCCAGTGATTGCACATAGGTAGCCCAAGTTCTCAATTTCTAAACTCAATTCAGAAGAAAATAACACCTCTCAACAACTATAGTATGAAGCACCAAAAAAAGGAAGTGCCCCTCGTCAATACGAAGCGATTCATGTTGCTGTAAACCGGAACTGACGGCAGACCACGGCAAAGCTTATGTCCTGTTAGGTCACGACCACTTCGACATTACATTAGTGTATCGACGCAAGAAAATATGCTGAGCTAATTAGTTACTACCACAAACTTTGAAGTATCGTGCTTTGGGCCATGATAAGAGTCATCAATAATGCCAAAGGAATCCCTTAGAGGCCTTGCTAATTTTGTTGTTGCGGAGGGGGTACGGTATGAGAAACCTGTCAGTGTCAACCGATACTAATGCAGTACTGCCCCACTTCTGCGCATGGTTTTACTACTGCGCAAACGTAGATAACACTGACAGTATTTCGTCAAGTGGGGAAACCTCACCGTATCAGTAAGCTCACGTCAAAGAGCAAAATACCACATGTGACATGACATATCTCCCGCCCCGCAAAGTCAGGACGTCGCCTAAGCGTCGTGAAATCAATGGAAAGTCGCATTTCCCCAGCAACAATTAAATAGTACTTAACGTTAGTCAGATATCCACTAATGTTGTAAGACTATAATAAAATACATCATACTTATAGGGCTTACACTTGATAATAATGATAATAGTAAGTAGGTAACCCGGAAGGCTCGCGATTCCGCATGTGCGGCGCAGCAACGACATCTGCGCGGAACTGCCCCAGCGTCCCCCGAAACAATTAGCGCGCAAACACATTTGACATATCCGTTTTTTTCAACTGCGCACTAAGCACAACTAGGATATTACAGCGGAAATGTATTAACCCTGGAGTTTGTGAGTACGAGAAACTACACAGTTCTTATTCGGAGACCGTAATTTAGCGCTAGAATACTGACCAGTAGTGTCCGACCGAAACATGTTTCTGGCCGAAACCGAAACCGAAGGTTCGGTTTTGGCTCTAGTTTCGGCCGAAACCGAAACATTTACAGACGTGTGAAAATCGTTGAATAAAATGTCAGTAGGCCATTCTTTTTAGCGTATGAATCATATGATCAATGAAACACCTATAATCCGTGTAGGTGCGTTGTTTAAACACGTTTTTTTTTAAACGACATCGGTGGCAAACTAGCGTACGGCCCGCCTGATGGTAAACGGTCACTGCAGCCTATGGACGGCTGCAACTTTAGGGGTGACACAGGCGCGTTGCCGACTCTTTAAAATTTTATACACTCCTTTCTTGAAGAACCCCATACTGTAGTCCCTCGGGAAAACCTCGACAGGGAGCTCATTCCACAACCGGAGCGTCCGAAGGAGGAATTCCTTTGGAATCATACCGAACGTGACCATTTAGGTGTGAGGGTGAATGCCCTGCGGACCGCGAGCTGTGCGATGGTAAAAAGCGGCCGTAGGCATCATATTGAACAGTTCTTAGGAACAAAACCCATTAAGTAAGCCATAGGACACGCACAAGAAGGCAAAGTTTCTCCTTCAACTTAATGGTTCAATATCGTTCATCAGTTTGGGATCGTCCACGATTCGTACAGCACGTCTCTGAAGCAATTCAAAAGGCCCAAGCTGGTATCCAGGTGCTCCCGCCCAGAAGTGACAGCCAACTCAGTGGGGACGGACTTGTGACTTATATTATAGAAGTCTCTGTCCAGGGGTGATGTATCGCTTCGCTCTATTGAGCACAGCTTTTTGGATGCCAGCCTGGCTTTGTCTTCTAAGTGGCTCCGAAACTAGACGTCCCATGCTGTAGCCCTTTGGTAATACCTCGGCAGGTATTAGCTACTAAAGTGTTCTGGGTATAAAGTACCTATTGAAACGTACTGTATGAGAACGCAACGGCTCTAAGGTAAGGGGATGAGCTCGATGGCGAGAGGTGCGATGATCCCCTCCCCCAGAGAATGCCAAAACAATCAATTAGGAGCTACCCGCATCCTGCGGACCCACGCGACCTTAATCAGGTCTACATCAAGCCTCAGCAACATTGTGGGGGCAGCTCAGCAACATTCCTTGTTCCTACGCTAGGTCATCCGGTACGTGGTCGCCACTCGAGAACTCGCTTGCCCCACCCACCGTCGGTTCTCCGGGCAATATGGCCCGCACCTGCCAATTTAGTTTGGCAAACCTTCAGGCTATGTCAGTTACTTTGATTCGTCTGCGGGTATCGTCATTTTTTAGATCTCGCAGAGTAAGTTCGAGCATAGGCCACAGCCCTCTCTATCGCTCTTTGAGTGACTTTGACCCTTCTTTTTCGGAGCCATAGGTCATCAATGGCAACACGCACTGGTCAAAGACTTTAACTATTGACGAGAGAATAATCGATACATAATTAATGAAAAGATATTGCGTCTCCCGAACGCCACCCAGCCAAGTCATTTTTGAAAATTGATCTCCTTCTCGAAATTGCTCCTGCCCAACTGAACTGTTTGTCCTAGGCTCAGGGACAGTACACAAATTTATGGACAACTTTGAGCGTAGAGTCTCTGATCTTAACTGGAGTACGTACTATCCATGTTCATCTTAATCCCAACTTCTTTAGAAGCCCATTAGATCATCGAGCATATTACTTAAGTTCTCCATGGTCTCAGTTTTGAAGAAAAACAACCAAACCCCTGTCCCATGCCTTTGAGAATGACTAAATCGAACAGCTTCTAAACTAGATATAAAATTAACTAAAATAATATTTTGATCTTAATGTTAACAGATCACAATCAGCCAGCCTCGAAAGACTAATTAGAATTCACGATCTGAAAGTAGGTACAATGTTGTAAGTTTCGGCACGGCCGAAAGGTTCAGCACTTTTTTGGCCGAAACCGAACCTTCGGCCGAAACATGATTTTTGGGCCGAAACTGGCCGAAACCGAAACCGAAACTTCGGTCGGACACTACTGACCAGCCTTCACCACCACCACCACCACCACCTTCGATTATATTGGTTATTCGTACTGGTTACCGGTAATTTCTGATTGTGCGAGGCAACGTTACATCTCCCTCAACATACTGATATTCGCATCGACAAGGCGGCTACGGCTATTTGCGTAGGAACCTGGAAGAACAACTATCATGCCATGACTTTGATTCACTAAGTACAATATTATACGGACGGATCTTAACGTCGTTGGAAGGTCGCTTCCGTAAAAACTATGCCAAATTTTGGGATTAGGTAGCGGGCGCCGGGCATACTTCAGGAAGCAACTTTACTGGGATAACGCAGGATGATGATGATGACATTGGTTACATATGCGTTGAAGTCACCGGGCGAAGCTCGCTCGATATATGAACTCACAGCAGGCGCGTTCAAAGCAATGGATGAAAGTAGCGAAAACGTTGCTGCGTTAAAGGTGTAAAGCGATTCGATGGGAACCCTATGGACTAGCATTCTTTCATAACCGGGGGATGGGCAGCAGCATCCCTGGAGTGCGGTGGAAATACTGCGATCGCCAATCCGCATGCCAAGCGTGGCGATTATGGCCTCTGTCCAGCAGTGGACGTTTTTCGGCTGATATGGTGGGGGGTGGTGGTGGAATAGTTAACTGTATATACTACTCGGTAACGACTATTTGTATTACCTAATGTATTTATATATTTTGATCTTAATGTTAACAGATCACAATCAGCCAGCCTCGAAAGACTAATTAGAATTCACGATCTGAAAGTAGGTACAATGTTGTAAGTTTCGGCACGGCCGAAAGGTTCAGCACTTTTTTGGCCGAAACCGAACCTTCGGCCGAAACATGATTTTTGGGCCGAAACTGGCCGAAACCGAAACCGAAACTTCGGTCGGACACTACTGACCAGCCTTCACCACCACCACCACCACCACCTTCGATTATATTGGTTATTCGTACTGGTTACCGGTAATTTCTGATTGTGCGAGGCAACGTTACATCTCCCTCAACATAATGATATTCGCATCGACAAGGCGGCTACGGCTATTTGCGTAGGAACCTGGAAGAACAACTATCATGCCATGACTTTGATTCACTAAGTACAATATTATACGGACGGATCTTGACGTCGTTGGAAGGTCGCTTCCGTAAAAACTATGCCAAATTTTGGGATTAGGTAGCGGGCGCCGGGCATACTTCAGGAAGCAACTTTACTGGGATAACGCAGGATGATGATGATGACATTGGTTACATATGCGTTGAAGTCACCGGGCGAAGCTCGCTCGATATATGAACTCACAGCAGGCGCGTTCAAAGCAATGGATGAAAGTAGCGAAAACGTTGCTGCGTTAAAGGTGTAAAGCGATTCGATGGGAACCCTATGGACTAGCATTCTTTCATAACCGGGGGATGGGCAGCAGCATCTCTGGAGTGCGGTGGAAATACTGCGATCGCCAATCCGCATGCCAAGCGTGGCGATTATGGCCTCTGTCCAGCAGTGGACGTTTTTCGGCTGATATGGTGGGGGGTGGTGGTGGAATAGTTAACTGTATATACTACTCGGTAACGACTATTTGTATTACCTAATGTATTTATAGACGCACCCCCCTGTAAAGTAACGCTTGCTTTCTTTTCATAGATGGATATCATAACACCTTTCTAAATAAAGTTGTCTAATTTTAGAACTTTATCACATAGATACCTACGTGTTGTTCTATCGCTGCAGAGGGTGGTTCGCAGGTATAAGGTATTGGGACTATTAAAATGTTACTTATTTATATGCAAGCACAACACCTTTCCAGAAATGTAAAGGCCTTTGTGATTGCGATTACCTATCGACTAAAACAAAATAAATCATTTTTTGTCACTTTCTAGCACGATAGGAAAATCATTTATGTAGGAGCGGCGCAGGAAAACAATGAATAACTGAAAAATCTTCAATTTATTTACAGCTACTATATTAAAACATCGTTCACCGTCCAACGCTTCTTTCATACTCTATCCTACGTCAAATCATTCGCCATTCCAAAACAATTCAAACTACATTCGAACGTCCTTTATTCATCATCTAGCAGCCAGCACCTTACACAGCTATCAAAAAGTACCAATCCCACACTCGGCCAATCCTGCAATCATGATCTGGTCCCTCAGTCATCTACCTTCAGACACCGCACTTACCCGTCACCAGCAGTCACATCTTACATACACCGTCACTTACAACACACCCTATATACAACGTCATATAAAAAATACATCAAACCATCTAACTAATCATAAATACACCGTACAAATAAAACCAATACTTCCAAACACATAAAAACACATGACACATTGTAATTGATGCCGTTGCTGCGTCGCGTCGTAGTAGCGCCGTTGTTACGTCGTAGGTCTTCGCCGTGCCCGTGTCAGTGTAACAGAAGCCTTCTTTACGAGAACTGTCCTCCGTGAGTCGAATCTTGGGTCCAGCGGACTTTGAGAACATGTGGCAGGCTACACGCGCACGTAAATCTTCCCACCTCTGCTGTCGAAATCCCCACACATCCTGCATATTTTCGTCAGTTTTGCGAATGTCGCCCCACCGCTGCTCCTCAGGTACGACTTGAGTTCTGCTTTCGCCCAATCCTCCACATTCTTTGATTTTGCAACTCTCGTCGACAGTTTGGCATTTAATTTCCATATGACACGCATTCGCATCGATTGACATTGACAAATTTTCTTCTTTTATTTGTTCGAACTCTTTCGTCGAATTATCGAAACTTGTCACTTCCGCGTTCGGATGCCCGTCGTATCGTATTAAACCGTCATCGTCATCGTGAATGTCATGATACTCATGATTTTCAAATCCGTCGCCATTGTCTTTGTTTCTTTCATGTATTTCAGACGTATCCTCGCAGAATTCACGCAGCAAGGCCAACTTCAAATCATGCCAACTGTCTAGTGGTTCTTCCTCCGCAAGCTCCGCCCGTAGCCACATCGCCGCCGTGCCGAAGAACCTTTTCTTCGCTATCAGGAATTGATGCCTCGGCGTCCATCCGTATAAACATGCTTTTTTCTCTACATCCTCTATAAACATCTGCACATCGTAATCGTTTTCTGCAGTAAAAACACGCAATGTCATAATTTCATGAAGCCTATTCATGTCTCGTCTTCCGTCTTCTCACGTACCTAATAAATTCGTCTTAACTTCTTCGTCGTCCGTCTTCTTAATCTTTGTCGTCTTCTTGAATATTTTCTTCTTTCATCGCCGTATTTGTCTAGGGTTATATTTTCAGTATTCGTTCATCCTGACGTCGCGATCCCGGTCGTGCCCCCAAAATGTAGGAGCGGCGCAGGAAAACAATGAATAACTGAAAAATCTTCAATTTATTTACAGCTACTATATTAAAACATCGTTCACCGTCCAACGCTTCTTTCATACTCTATCCTACGTCAAATCATTCGCCATTCCAAAACAATTCAAACTACATTCGAACGTCCTTTATTCATCATCTAGCAGCCAGCACCTTACACAGCTATCAAAAAGTACCAATCCCACATTTATTAATACAAAAACGTCCATGACACTGTTTCTAGAATCCAGGCTAAGTTCGCAAGCTCCGACCGAACACATGCCTAATACTTCTGTTATATGAAGGAAACTTGCTTTTGGGATCCGGCTTGGTAGAACATAATCGTTGTGCCGTTACAAACCACGTGGTTTCGTTCAAGTACTTTAATGACTTTATTTCAAGTCATTTCAAGTACTGTGAGCTGAACAGACTTCGGATTCGGCAGGAGGTAATGACACTGATACGGTTATCATATTCATATTATTACGAGTATCAATGTGATATTCATGAATGTGTATATTTTATTTCCGGGTGAAAATGTTTCTTAAGTTCCTCGGAATACTCATTAGGATCCACCACCACCACCACCATATCAGCCAAAGAACGTCCACTGCTGGACATAGGCCTCCCCCATATTCACGGGGGGTATATGCCATAATCGCCACGCTTGGCATGCGGGTTGGCGATCGCAGTATCTCCACCGCACTCCAGGGATGCTGCTGCCCATCCCCCGGTGGTCTTGGTCGTAGTTTTTGGACATACCCGGGTCCGGGTCTCATTAGGATCGCTGATCGTTTATTGTTAGGGTTCCGTACCCAAAGGGTAAAACGGGACCCTATTACTAAAACTTCGCTGTCCGTCCGTCTGTCACCAGGCTGTATCTCAAGAACCGTAATAGCTAGACAGTTGAAATTTTCACAGATTGTGTATTTGTGTTGCCGCTATAACAGCAAATACTAAAAACAAAATAATAATAATAATAATTAAGGAGGGCTCCCATACAAAAAACGTGATATTTTAGCCCTTTTTCATGGCTACCATTCGCCGAGCTAGATCTCAAGAACCGTAATAGCTAGACAGTTGACATTTGCTCAGATTATGTATTTTTATTGTGGCTACAACAACACATACTAAAATAATAATAATAATATTTTTATTTTCTGGTACGGAACCCTTCCTGCGCGAGTCCGACTCGCACTTGGCCGTTTTTTTTTCTTCCCGAGAGGGGTGATCTGTCACGTCACGTTGTCGAGACTTCTAGAGTGCGTAATCTTAATGGCATTTTCCATACTTAAAATGATAGTACGTACTAACCCTACGACGTAAGTTTCACAGGTTACATGATCAACTAGCGGGTTTCAGGCAGGGAGGTTTCCATTTTACGAAAAATGAAGTGTTTAGGACGACGACCTGTTTGTTATACACATACATTATCGAAAAAGAACAAGCCACTTACACAATGACGGCTACTAGTAACCCCTTCCTGAGGTCGATCGCTGGCAGATTCCTCACAGGGTATCGTATAAAGAGTCTTTGCACTTCAATAGTAGATTCCAAGCTAAATATTAGATACATATTATCATTAACGCTATAGTGAGGTCATATACCTCTGGACAAACGTGATTTTTGTGCATTTTTGTTTCGTAAATAACATTTTAAGTACAGTTGGTATCGAGTGCATGTGCATGTGCAAGCAAATGTTCCTGAGATTATCCATCCACTTTTGCAGCTCTACTATAACTATATAGAGATCGTTAAACCCACGAGGAAGTTTCCCATCACTCTTCTGGATTGTAATACTCGAATTCCAAATCGCCTCGTAATTCGCTCTTCTAATCTGTGTTATACCCATGTCTTTGAAGTAATAAAGTAGAAACTCTCATGCCTCTGAACCTTGAAAACATCGATATTCGGGAGCGTGCAGAGCAGCGAGAATGCGTCGATCTCCGACTGGTTTCTAACTCAATGTCGCTTGGAATGCAGCGGGCCGGGCGCATCGGCATCGGCCTGTTGTCGCAAGTGCTCGCCTGCACTTGTCGGCGCTTTTGACTGGGAGATATTCGGCGCGGTAACGGGCCGCGGCCTTCTTGGAATCGGTTACCTGTTGCATTCCTCGGACGGTCACCGCGGCCCGCGTCCGCTCGGCGATGCAACCACCTCTAATCGCGCGCGCAGCGCTGCACGCGAATGTTTCGCGGCGCGTAGCGAAACTACGCGAATAATTATGTTAAACCGGCGATAAATAATTAAAATATACTTACAAATCGTCTGGAAAAGTATCGGAAAAGATCGCATCTTGTAGATCCCGGTCAACGTTTTTAATGAAGGAAAGATGAAAAGAAAAAGATTTGTTAGATTAATCTACTAGTTCGATTATTGCGCGTTTAGTCAATCAAAAGCAAAGGCAGATTTGCCAATAACTACAAGTTAATAACTAACACATGTAACGTTGGCATTGTTACTTGAAAAGCAATTGTTCTTTCAATTTCCATTAGCTCCGTACTCAAAGAACGGACACGAAGAGTTCAGCACACATGCGCACTGAGCAATACCGACAAATTACTTAAACACGCGTACACACACAACACTCGTATTAACCTCACACTCACACATGCAAGCAGGCACTTTGTGTGCAAAACGCAACAATTTGAGCTTTTAAAAGAAAATTTTCAGTCGATGAACGCGTGAAAATGCGAAAAATACGCTCTTCAAAGTAAACTTGAATAATTTTCATTTACTTCATGGCTCTCTATTTAGTTATTACTAACGCATGTAATTGTAATACAGATCGTTGTGATATATAAGAATGCGATGTGCGTCAAAGGGTAAATTCAGATTCGGTTGCGGTAGTTCCTATTCGAGTCGACGTCGCTCGCGCTGTCCTTATCGTCCGGAAGGCGTGCGAATTGGACAGAAGAGTTATGTGTTATAGTTTCGGCGGCGACGGTGGCGGGTAGGTCGGAAGGCGTGGATGTCTGTAATGGCACCCTCGCGGCCCCAGGACCGGCGCCCGCGCCGCTCCATACGATTAGGGAAATCGAGCACACGCAGTATAGCGCAATGTAATTAGAGGCGCTTTGTGAATGTTATCGCCATTTGTAGGTAGCTAAGTATTTCAGTGATGAAAATGCTAACTTTACTAGAAAAATCGACCGTTCGTCAATCATTACTCCCATTACCTGTCTTGTACTTATTCAATTGTTTTAGAAATACGTAGGGAAAAAAGGGTGCTTGTAAAGGCCGCAATTAAATATATCTCATGGTCTGCTAATGATTTGTTACTTCTATGAATATTGAAAACTCTAATAACGCGTAGAAAGGCCCTAAAATTCGTTGCTTGTTGACACTTAAGTTCATCGGCCCTTGATGATGTCGATCTCTCTTCAGTTACTGTTCTAACCGTTGGGCGTGGTGTTGAGGTGAATGTCGCCAATGCTTGACGAAACTTTTCGTAGCGCTGTTGGACAGTCTCGTACAGTTCCGCTGCTTGTGTAGCAAAGGGTGGCCCCGCATTGACTAGTCTTGTGTGATTTCCTTGGAACTCGCCCCACATGTTATCTATGGCTTCTATTCCACGTTTAATGTACTCTTCGGTTTTCCTGCTGATGGAATCCTTGCTGAAGTTGATAGCTGCATTGTCGATCTTGTCGGAGAGTTCCTTTTGACGCTCGATTAATGCCTCCATGTTGCTGGCTCTAATGTATGTATGTGAAGTAACCAACAAGAGTAGGCAGAATTGTAGATGTAGTTGTTAAGATGATGTAGCTGTTGTCCACTTGGATGTCGTGGTGTTGTTAATCCAGTCCTTTTCGCAGCCAAGTAAGTAAAGTTGGCAGTCCACTGGCGATACCCGCTTGTGCCCAGTGAGCCGCTTCCCAGCACTCCCAATACTGCAACAGGACCAGATCCGGTTCGAAGGACCAATGTTTACGGGCTGTTTGCCCTTGGGATGAATGTAGTTTGTAGTCAAGTAAAAGATGTGCTCTGTTGAGTGAGTTTATTAACACTAAAAAATAGTCACAAATATACCTTATATAAACGATGCAACTTATACGTGGGTATGTAAACAATGTTAATGATTATGCTGTATAGACATAAAATTGCAATGTACTACTTGCTTGTACAGTACATATGATTTTTGTAATAGGTGTTTACTATGTTACTATGTTATATGATTTTTGTAATAGGTGTTTACATTGATATCCTTTTCTTCATACTATAATACCTAATATTTATTCAACTTCGGCTTGAATCTTCTTAGTCGTTAACTCTTGGCAGAGTACCTGTACCTACCCGTGGTCATTGAGTCGGCGAACGGTTTTTGTTACTGTCTCTCGCCATCTCACCCTCGCCCGAGAATTTCGCGCGCACAGATTTAAGGGGTGATTCAGATAACATAGATATAAACCATAGATCCGGCGTTTGATTCATCAGTAATATATACAACCAACACCATATTTTTTGTGTGGCGTGCCTTTAATCAAAGAACATTTAGATTTGGGCTTGCAGGGCACATATAAAAAATAGTGTTTTTTTTTTAATATACTACGTCGGTGGCAAACAAGCGTACGGCCCACCTGATGGTAAGCGGTCACCGCAGCCCATGGACACCTGCAACTCCTAGGGGTGTCACATGCGCGTTGCCGACCCTTTAAGAATTTATACACTCCTTTCTTGAAGAACCCCATACTGTAGTCGACGGCGAGCGGTGCGATGGTAGAAAGCGGCCGTAGGCATCATGTCGAACAGTTCTTCGGAGCACAACCCATTATATAAGCGATAGAACACGCACAAGGAGGCAAAATTTCTCCTTAAACTCAACGGCTCAATATCGCTCGTGAGCTTGGGATCGTCCACGATTCGCACAGCACGTCTCTGGAGCGAGTCAAAAGGCCCAAGCTGGTATCCAGGTGCTCCCGCCCAGAGGTGACAGCAATACTCCATATGGGGACGGACTTGCGACTTGTATAAAAGAAGTCTCTGTCCCGGGGTGAAGTATCGCTTCGCTCTATTGAGCACACCTAGCTTTTTAGATGCCAGCTTGGCTTTGTCTTCTAAATGGCTCCGAAACTGGACGTCGCTGGAAATATCGACACCAAGGATCCCAATAGTCTCTGAGATGGAGAGGGTTGCGTCTTGGAACCGCGGGGCTACAGTGAATGGGGTTTTTTTAGCAGTGAACGCGCGTACGAGTATATTCGCTTATTTTTTAAAGGATTACATTGCTTCGAATTTAAAGGCTGAATAAAATAAAAATATAACTATATGGATAGTTCGCGACAGGGACAATATTGACATTTGACACTTAACAGTTGTGGGGTCTATCTTGTCGAGTGAAGTACATGGGTTAAAAAAATCTTTTAAATAAATATATCTTGTTTGCTTATCGAGTGAAAGAGATGAAAAGACACATTCACTGTATTTTTTTTACTATTGTGGCAACATATTGCCTTGGTACCTTTATTGAAGTCAACTGCCTACCCATCACGGTCATGCATGACATACAGCCTGGGGTGTTATTCACAAACCGACTCAAAATTTTGACAGTTTCCATATAAAAACAGGTGAGGCGTGAGTTGAGAGGTGAGGACGAATCGGTGTGTGAATAAGAGGGCTGTTTGCTGATAGAAGGACGGACGAACGGCTAATTAGACATTGGAGGTTGAGAAATTGCTACCATAGGCTTCCTTTGCGACCGAAAACCTAATAAAAAGTATTGTTATAAAATCGAATTTTGAGATTATTTATTACCCAGTAGCTCATATTTTAAGATAAATAAATATAATGTATAGGTATATTCGTTTTACAGAAGGCGTGATTAAATATTGGGTGTCAAATCGGCTATCTTAGATATTCTTATCGATTTGATACATACCTACTTATTCTGTATCTAATATACCTGTGTCGATAATGTAGGTAGCTTTAGCTTTACCATATAAAACTGACTCGTTAGGTATAGCATCGTTAATTCGTTACACACTCTACCCCCTGTTTAGAACCTATTTTAATTTTTACATGCCTGAAATGGGTGAATGTACTGGGAACTGCAATGTTAATATATTATTATTTATTATGTAACACCTGTTGTACACTGTATGCTCTTGTGAATAAACATTTCATTTCATTTCTTAATCTAGGTGCAGGTTAGTCATCTAAGTATAACCTAGTACATATCGAGGCAACCTGAAGCCCTTATGTTGTTGATAATAAAGATTTGATCAGATATTGTCAAATCAATTTTAAATCAACGACAGTAACCGCCAGTATAACCATTAAAATATGTATTGTTTTATATGAAAATGTATGTTTAGTAAAGAATCAATCTTTATATCCATTTTACATCTCATCATCAACAAAAAAACTTGTAAATTTTAGCTCTCACTCAAATTGACAGGAGCTAAAATGTTTCAAAGCATTTGATTAAGTGTGACATTTTGTATACAATCAATCTCACACGTTACTGAGAAGGGGACATGGCTAAAAATAAATACTTAAATATGGTTCTTTTACCAGCCGACTGAAATAGAATGGATAAAACTTTTAAATTTAGAAGTAGATAGGGGTACATTTTGTGGTAAATAGCCTTCACTCTACATACCATACTACCACCACCACCACCATATCAGCCAAAGGACGTCCACTGCTGGACATAGGCCTCCCCCAAATTCACGGGGGGTATATGCCATAATCGCCACGCTTGCTACATTAAGTGTTATTTATTTATATTGTCGTTAGCAAACTAAAAGCGAGTTTAGTTTTACTTTAGTTTAGAAATAAATAGGCAATTTTTTTATAAAGTTGTAGTATATATCAGCAGTCGAAAAGTTTATATGTCAAAAAGTAGTTACATTTATTAAAATCGAAATTTGAAAATAAGCGGGATGTAAAATAAAACGCTAAGAACTTTTATTTTTTCATTAAATTTAAAGTTTAATTAATTAGTATTTCTTTATTTAGGATGGGTTGCACCAACATACGATCACAGACCGATCAACGTTAAATATGGCGCCGGTAGCTGTCATCCCATAGAAACTTGTCACACTTTCCATACATTCAAATTTTAACGAACACAGCTTACGATTACAGACGGTTTGGTGCAAACCAGCCTTAATCTTCATTGCTCCAAAATAAATCTTAACGTAAAAAGGCGGACTTAATGCAGTGAAGCACATCTATTCACTAGGCACTTTTACTTACTTATTGTTGGTATTTTTTTTACATATGTAGAAATATTATTATTGTAACCATCAGGCGAAACAATTACTTCTATAGGTAATTAGATCGATAGAGCTTCATTTGAAGTTTTTCGAAAGGGACAGAATAAGGAAAAATATTGATTTATGATTGTCAGAGCCGTAGAGGTGCATAGATAATAATACTTTGCATAGCTAGGGGCGCTAGGGATGGCACACGCCACCGCGCTTAATGCGGCTGAGAAAAATATATAAAAAAGAATGAATTTAATGGTAGCGGAGTTTATTCTAAAATCAGACGAGTTATTTTTCTCTACAATTAAGTCGTTTTATACAAGTTCTACCTATAGTACATTGCCATCTATCATCTAAGCGGGTTGGTAAGTTAAGTTACATTTATATTATTATTATTATTTCTTTTTGTATGCCGCTTCGACCAGCGTGTAATCCATTTATTGTAGCAACTCTTTTTAATTCCAAGAACTTCCAGATTCTTTAGGCGGTGATGTGTTGTACCTTTTGTGGTTGCACGTTATGCTGCCCTAATAGGTAAGTACCTGAGTACTTCTTTTTTGCATTAGTGATCTGCAGGACCGGAGAATATGCATTGCCGTTTCTTCTGGCTTATGGCAAAACCTGCGTGATGCGTCTTGTTTCATTCGCATTTCATGTTGTGAAACAGGTATTTGTTCAATTTGCAATGTCACAGGTTTTGTGTCTTTCGAGCTGTAGGTAATAATAGCTCCCTAGACAGGTTATTACAAAATCCTTTAATAAAGGCCTTCAAATGTTTTTGTCCCCTTGTGAACTTCCACATCTCGAGTGCCGTTGACTTTTCTGCACTTTTTATCAGAGAATATACGTTTTGTAATGCCACAATGGCACAGAACGGTTCTGGGCCCACTAAATGCCTGTCTGCGCCCTTTCTGGCAAGTTTATCTGCTCTCTCATTTCATTTAACAAGGGCGTTTAGGTTGTTGTTGCAAATCTGGACTAGTTTAGAGTTGGACTCTAGGGATTCTAGTGCCGGCAGAGCAGCTTGGCTGTCTGAATGTTGGTTTCTAATCCTCCTGGCCAGATGATCTCCGCGTTTTTGTTAATAGACGATTTCAGCCTGATGGAAAATTGAGGCTTCTTTCCCCGCGTGCTGACACGCTAACTTTGAGCTTTGGCCTTTCGTCATGCATGCCACATCCAACATGGTCACCTATTTTTGATCCATTTGTATATCTGGTGTTTCATTCGGTCGTATGTCTATTTGTCTTCTGACATTGCAATATCTAATTTTCATCACAAATTAAATTTCATGTAGGTACTTAATCTCCCCTTTTGGGAATAGGTATGAGTTTATGTATGTACATATATTATATCGTAGTGACGTATTATTTCGTGAGCTGGCAACCCTGCGCGCGGCGTCAGCGCAACTGCACGTAATGTCTAGTTGTTTACCTGCGCTCGCGCTACTAGGAACTGCCTTCCACGTGTAGACGCGGTGTCGTTTTCCTTTGTGCTATGATCCCCTGACTAAGTTGAGAACAAGGTTTATCTTACATTGTATTTTTAGTACTAATTCTAATGAGACTCCTAAATATTTCAGCATAATCCAAAATAAATAAATATTTATGGGCAGTCTTACACAAATCGACCTAGCCCCAAACTAAGCAAAGCCTGTATTATGGGTAGGTACCTAGACGACGATATACATACTTACGAGTGTATAGATAAATAAATTCTTAAATACATAACAATTCCAAGACTCAGGTACACATATTCGTCTTAAACACTATGAACAGAAATATATGGCGGTAATTATATGTATAGAAATATAAAACTTACTACACTCACAGGTACGCCCTAGTTTACATATATGCTAGTTCTGATGACTGCATCATTTAGAGAACTAATTTTTACCTCATTTTGTTATCTAATTGGGTATAATTATTGGGATAATATAGGCTCAGTCAGGCAACCGGCCACGCATTTTATTATGAAAGATGTATAAACACGTGATCGAGATGTATGAAAAATACACGTTGCACCGACCTTCAATAAATGAGAAGCGGTTAGCACAGCACAAGATGCAATTATTGTAGGTAGTAGCATTTCCTTAAACATAATCTTATATTGTGCTATACTGACCATAAAAGTTTAACAGTCTTTATTAAAGACTCTTATAAAAAGGTAGAAATCTTTCAATTTGCTGTCCCTAATAAACGTATTGAACAATATTATACTCTTATACAGGTAGGTGGCATCAATTACTGACTATTATTCTACACAATAATCCATCCATCCCTCTCTAACCTTAGATTGATCAACTACTATCTAACGTATAGCCATTAGCTACTATTAAATTACCTACACGATGTAATAGCAAAAAAAACTCATTCATCAAAACACGCCTGTGCTGGCAAGATTCACCCCGTAAATTCTAGAGTGTTTATATGTTTCTAAATTTTGAATATTTTCTTATATCCCGAAAATTTAAAACTTGATTTGAATGTGTAAATTACTTACTTACAAGTAAGCTACGCAAAGACGAGGCTATGACTTGTAAAATAGTAACTTGTAGCGTTACAAAACGGGTCCTTGCCGCATTTCGTAGAAGGCAGGGCAGATAGGGAAAGTTGGTTATCGGCTGCGACGCACGTGGTTGCCGCACTTCCGCTCCTCGCTCCCTCGTAAAGTTTCACTTAACTCCATCATTAACGCTTTTATTTATGTCGCCCATTTAAATACAACTAGACCCGACGCATGGTTGACTCTGACCTGATCTTTATATGCCGAAGGATATTAAAATTGATTTAAATTTTTATCCACGTGCATTTTGGGAAAGTTTGTCAATTTAAAAGTTAAGTTTGGTTCTCAAAATGATGGCTGGTAAACTTGACAAATGAATTTAATTAACTCTATTGCTAAGGTAGGAATCCAAACAAAACCTTTAAACGTGTTATCATTTAGCCGGGTAGATGCCTACCAAGGATGTGCTGTTGTTAAATTAAAGAAAATATAAAAATATAATTTGAAAAATTATACCTACTTATAAAAATATAACTATGGACCTACACTAGCTATAACCCTAATCCCCCTTACCCTTTTACTTATGTAATTACACAAGTATAATATATATTAGGTTATATTCCTTTCGAAGCGCAATTGATCTTTAGGAACAGATCTCTACTTTAACCTCGCCTTACCTAACACAGATTCCTTCATTTTACACTGCATAAAATCAAATAATTTCAAAATTCGTTACAAATCCTGTAATTCCGTTCATTTCAATTTAAACAAGATCATAAAATAATGTGTGCTTCAACTAAATATTTATTTTTTAAGACTTCCTACAGAAAGCATCCATCGTAGAGTCGCGACACGAACTGTGATGCACTGCGCGACCATCGTTTCGTGTCAATGATTATGCTAACTTTTAAACATTATTATCATCTCCACGTTATTATGATATTCTTCACATGCTAAGTTGCCATAATATGTCTGTAATTAAACCCCAAATCAATAGAACTGACGAACACACTTGTCAATATTCATGCGCGCTCTATCAATTACTTTTAAATACAATCTCTAATATTTTTTTCCTACGACAATTTGTTACAAGTTATGAATATTTCTGCTTCAGCTCGACAATCAGAATTATTTCAACGATTTTAGAATAAATTTGTGCACCTGACTCGGAAACTCCAATGCGGATACATCGCTTAAGTTACAGTGAGGTCGGAAAAGTTCCAACAATTTTCCCCAGAACATGATTTAATGTAGGTTGGATTTTAGTGATCAATATTGATTGTAGGGTCTGCGCCTGTGTTCTGGTAGAAAAAGATGTGAGGTGGGAATAGATATTTTTCCAAGTAGTATGTCCACGAAGGGGCGCAGCGAGAGGCCGCGCCGCCCGCGCCTGCGCCGCGTTGGGCGGGCCCCCGCAATCCTCAATAATCGATAAATCTAATCAAACAATTATTAACTTCAATGCATATTTTCCACCCACAGGGTATCCTCTAACTGAATAATACTTAAAAATTTTAAAAAAAAATTACAATCCATGAATACGAGCCCTTTATAACATCACAGGCTTCAAACCTGTCTGTAGCCCACTCTGAATGCACCACGTTATTTTCCATTCTTCAATCAGATTGCGCTTTTCAATAGCTTTCAAACAATGTATATATTCCCGGGAAAAACCAGAGGGAAAAAAAGAAAAAAATATACTAATTGACAGAGGGATCGCGAGGAGTGTGAATATTTGTGATTTTTTTTCAGAGGATTCCGAGTCGGTGGTGGCAATGTAGAGCTTTGTAATAGGGGTAAGTAGTGTGCGCGAGGGAGGTTAGATGTTAAACGTGCACAAAATGTGCAGGTTTTTGGTGAGAAAACTCGGTTTTTGGCTATGGTGCGGCGCGCGTGTGTGGGTGCGCGGCGCGCGGCCATTGGGTCGCGCGGCTGTGTGCGCGCGCCCCCGCTCGGCCTCTCGCCGACGTCGTACCTACCGCGCCGACTCGCGCGCGCACCCACACACTGACATAGAAGCCTGCGACATTTTTGTACATTTCCTTATCATTTAAACATATGTATATTATTTTAACAGAATTAGTTTGTATTATGTGCACTACTAATGACTTAAAAGAATTTAAAAATATTAAGAAAAAATATACTCATTTTTTTTTATTAATTTAAAAAAATGTGCATGGTACATACGGGTTTTTAATTTAATATATATGCGTTTGATAAAAAAATGGTAGAGCTTGCTACATTAATGCGATTGGACCATTTCGAATTAATTATGAAAATAGTATAGATACTATGTAACTGGATATAGGAAGAAATATTATAAAGGTAATAAATATCTAAATTGGTAATTATAAATTTATTTAGAAATGATTAATTTTAAATACCTATGTATTTTATAGTTACATATGTTTAACTAGAAATTATTTTTAAAATAATTATTTAGCTGCAGCACGACACATTCTAATCAAACCTATCTTAATTGTATACTTACTGGACCTACCGATAGAACTTACAGGAATTTTCATTATTTTCAATTGGAATTTAGTGAAATTTGCTTTGTGTGGGTTATTTTTTAAAACAAAGGAAATTCAGCTCTATTACCCTATTACTATATGATTCAAATTTCAATGCCATATAAAATATCAATAAAGGAACTAAGGCATCTAGCTCTTTTAGTGATATTTCATAAAATAAGAAAGGACTTCCCTGTCTTGTTCCACTAGGTGCCAGACTAAACGCCTTCCTTAAATTGGCAGGAACATTGAATTGAAGTACACATTCGTAATACCACCAGCTCCAGGCTATTACAAAAGGACTTAACTTTGTCTCAATTTCAATGATTCATATCATGGACCCGGGTATGTCCTGGACCCGGGTATGTCCTTAAACTACGACCAAGACCACCGGGGAATGGGCAGCAGCATTCCTAGAATGCGGTGGAGATACTGCGATCGCCAACCCGCATGCCAAGCTTGGCGATTATGGCATTTACCCCCCATGAAATTGGGGGAGGCCTATGTCCAGCAGTGGACGTCCTAGGGCTGATATGGTGGTGGTGGTGGATATCATGGACCCGGGTATGTCCTAAAACTACGACCAAAACCACCGTGGGATGGGCAGCAGCATCCCTGGAGTGCGGTAAAGATACTGCGATCGTCAACCCGCATGCCAAGCGTGGCGATTATGGCATTTACCCCTCATGTAATTGGGGGAGGCCTATGTCCAGCAGTGGACGTTCTAGGGCTGATATGGCGGTGGTGGTTGATATTGGATCATATTGAACTGCACAATATGAATGGGGCGGTTCAATCAATAGTTGCACTACGTCCGTAGGGAGTACCCACCGTTACCCTACACGTGACCCCTGGGTGGTGCTAAAAGTGCAACAAAAACTGGGAACCGTACTTGTCTTCTCGAAGATCTCACGGTTCGTAAATAAATGAAATACGATTATTATTATTATTTTCAATTACAAATGGGATTGCTCTTGGCCAGCATCTAGCCGGGGGGCAAAGATGAGGCCGACGATGAAGCGAGCTCACCCAGAAGATGCCTATAAATCAATACTTCATGACTAGATCTCATTTATATATCTTAGAATACTCTAAGAAAATAAATATATTTACTTAACTATAAGGACTATGGGTCAACTGAAATAACTTATTAAAGGAGTTGAAATAATTTTCTAACCGAAAACAGTTGCATTTATTGTGTCACAACAAACAATTTAAGACTCTATTGCCTACAGTAGTTGGTTCAAATATCATTACCCTTTTGGCCCTTAGAGGGCACAATTAAAAGACAAAAGCAAATTATTCCCTTAAATAGATCTCTTTCTTTTAATGGCATTTAGGTATATTTGCAGTTAAATAATTCTTGCCCACGTCAAGCTGAAATTAAGTTATTCACTGTCTTAACTCTATTAAGACCGCAATATACAGAGAACCACTTTTTTTTTGTATTTCCATTATATCATTTCCTGCCAGTCCCTTCCCTTTGGTGACAATGATTCACGTTAATTACTTAAACAAGGCCTTTTATAGGACATGTATGAGCTAAAGACCATAAGGAGTTTTCTTACCTAATCAGTAATCAGACAGGTAGTAATTATCTAACGAATTCTAAGCAAAATCAAATCCTATCCAAGTACTTATTGGACATATCCAGTGAGAGTATAACATAAGAGTACTTTTGGGTTTTACTTAGGTATATCAATGGCTTGTTTAAGACTGAAAAGAATGCCAACAATGCAAACAAACATACAAATTACTCTTAAGATATAGGATATAGGGCCGGCTCTAGGGTAGAGATGGATCTCGCTCTAAGTGTCCTGGTACGCCTGGGCGCCTAAGTGAGTGAGGGTCAAATTTTTGTCACCATAATTGGCTGTTAATTAACCATAGTTGGTTTGGACCGGTATGTCCTAAAACTACGACCAAGACCACCGGGGGATGGGCAGCAGCATCCCTGGAGTGCGGTGGAGATACTGCGATCGCCAACCCGCATGCCAAGCGTGGCAATTATGTCATTTAGGCCTATGTCCAGCAGTGGAAGTGCTTCGGTTGGTGGTGGTGGTGGTGGTGGTGGTGGGTTGGATAATTCGGGTTTAATTCGTCTATACAATTTAATTGATTCCATTGTGAGATGAACATTTGTCACAATTTATATGGGTAAAGTGTCACATCCGAATCAATAAAATTGCTGACGAATTAAAAGCCTTCACGGAAATTTGGTCCTCATACAAATACCGAATAAGAAAAAGAAATGACGGGAAAGATTAATTTTTGGTGACGCCTTTTGAGTTGCGAATCGCTCCTCCCTAATCAGGAACTAGGGCCGGCGTTAATAAGATATTATAAACGATTCGCATCAAACGACCGGAGTCGGCATGCACCCTACTAGAGTCAAAGGAATTCGAACCCTCTATTGAGAAGTTAGATTTGATATTTGAATGGGTTACGAGCAGCCGGTAGCTCTGCCGCTGCCGTTTGGATACGTTGTCTAGCTTCTGCATATGGAGAGTTCGAATTCCTTTGACTCTGGTGGCGTGCGCGCCGACTCCGGCCGTTTGGTGTAAATCGTCCATTAGACATTATATATCAACATCACTATAAAGATCTTATAGAAAATGTGGATGGGGTCACAGGTTTCGCCTGAAACTGCACATGGATATTTGACATGTCGTGCGCAACTACAAGCAAAAAAACCTGTGGCCCAGTTTGAAAATGCGATGCCACTTTATGACATCTCATATTGCCTTATTTTCATTAGCTTATATAATCTACACGCGTACAGGTGAATCAGTATAACTCTGATCTCAGATTATTGATAATTAGTTTACGAATCTGTAGTATCAAATTACACTAGAGACGGCACTGAAACAAAGCGTTTTATCAATAGATAAGTAGAAGGTCAGACAGAGCGGGCCCAAGCTGCTTAATGAATGAAATATTTACCCGCCATATGAAAAAACACCCTTGCCCTATATCTTTTTTTAAAGAATCCCTTATAAGAATATCTTATGAGCAATTTAAGCATTGTGCAAATATACGGTTACTGGGTATGAAGGCAGAATCGACTGGTTTATTATGTTACGAGTAGATCACACTCTTAGAAATAGTAGTAGGTACCTAATCGCATGCAAACCTTTTAACGTATTTCTCAATTTCTCAAAAAAGTCTATTTTCCCTCTATGACCTCTTCCAAGGCAGTCGCCTCCGCCCAATCTTGTCATTAAGTACCAAAGCGGACCCCTTGCTTCTTTAGTATATACCTGTAGGTATCAACTAGATAAAGCTAGGACGATGAATGACTATCTTCTTACGTTTTAAACCACTGGTCTGTAGCTGTGGTAAATTCAATCAAGTGAGAACGTTCTATTCCAAGAATCTTATTTCTGATTGATGTTTGGATAAATCCTTTTTCATATTTTTTTAATCGATCATAAATACACAAGAACTGGGCATGGAGTTACACACGACGTATACAGTCTACCTCACATGTACCTGATGTAACACTTTTGCTCCTAGTTCAATTGTGATATGGTGACAACCTGTTAATTTTGTTCTAATGAAGACTATTCAACTCATCCCACAATAATTTATTTATTTTCGATCACATTAGATAATAATTTTATTATTAAATTAATAGAATACAATAGAATATTATTAAGAAACATATAAATAAATAAAAAAATGAATTAAAAATGACATGTCCTCGTTTAGTAAATTATCTTAAATGTCTGAGTATTAGTAATCCTTACATGGAGCGCAGTGCAGTGGTTAAGTAAGCACCATCACACCTTCCAGCAAACATTGCTAGTATGCTGCTGGTACTGACCCTCACCCTACTAAGCAGCGAGTTGGCGCGCTTCCGCATTATGACAAAGAAGCTGTCCACGCGCGCCTCCGCGAACATCGCTGACGTGCTGCAGTACCGAGGCAGCCCCATATGCACCCTATATTTTGTAGAAAATACAATCGGCAAAGTGCATGTCGGGCCATGCTTAGTCTAAAAACTTCATAACTTACTCTAAAAAAATCAATAACAAGCAAAAGGGAATACCTTCACAGCGTTTCATACGACTTATACTAAAGACTTTTTACGATAACTCAAAAACAGCTTAACTGATCATGTCCGCTATAGTTTTCGTTGAAAGTCTTTATTAAGCTTTACTTTCATGATTTTTTTCATAATTTTTGGACCCATAGTTCAAAAGTTAAAGGGTGACACTTTTTTTTTTCTTTTGGAGTGATTAGATTATTATTATTAATATTTTATTCTGTTACTTTTGTTGATTTATATATCCATGCCAAAATCCATGCAAAAGTATTCCACTTTCGCAGCGTTTCATATGTACGTATTTTACTAAGAAGGGAAGACTTTTTACGATAACGGCTTAACTGATCATGTCCGCTATAGTTTTCGTTGAAAGTCTGTATTAAGCTTTACTATCATGTTTTTCTTTTCCATATTTTTTGGACCCATAGTTCAAAAGTTAGAGGGGAGGGACACAATTTTTTTTTCAATTTCAGACTGAATATTTTTGAAAATATTGACTTTATCAATAAATGTTTGTTGAAAACTTCTCTGCATTTTCAAAGATCTATTCAACAACACCCCACACTATAGGGTTGAAGCAAAAAAACGTGTAGGGGATGTCGTAAAATAAAGTCTAAAAAAATATAACCCCAAAATGCTGGAGGACCACACCCTACGTTAGTTAGCGAGTCCATCGGACTTAGCCGTATAGTGAAGCTAGGCTGTATATTAAGTACTATCGACCGTTCCCCTATCCACCACCCAGGGGACGCTCTAATACGCCGTGAGGGCCAGCGCGTGGCGCTGTCTTGTGTCGGAGGCCAAATCTCATTTTGAGTCGCTGAGCCAACGGAGTAAGGATGTAAGTTGTCAGTTTTCTTGATTTATATATCCATACCGAAATGCAGCTTTCTAGACTAACAATCACAGAGCAAAGCCTCGACAGACGGACGTTGCGAAACTATAAGGGTTCCTACTACGGAACCCTAAAAAACTGCGATTGGCACTTTCGGATCCTTGGACTCTCACTTTCTGTTGAAAAGCAATAACAATGCATGCAAAGGAATTTTCAAAATAAAAAGGAATTTTCAAGTTTTTATTATTAAAATTACTTCATGATGTAATGCTAATTACTCTGAAATTGTTATAGACCAACTCTAAACATAAGTTAATAGTATAGTTCTACTTTAAAATCTACGAGTACTTATTGCATTACACGCTACAAAGAGCATGTGTATGCTGCTAGACCAGCAGAATCGCCTTTTCCAGAGTGATCAAAGAAAGGGATACCGGAAGTAGTAGGGAACCGACCACCTTGTGTCCGACGGACAGCAACCAGATGCTACTGCGTTGGTGTAGTATCTTGGTCAGTGCCTGTCAAACGTCAAACACACCGAGATACTTAAGTTGTGCCATCTATACGGCCCCGGACTAGAAATGTCCGGCGCCGGATGGATTCATTGTACAAATTCTGGTGAAGTGGTTTCGATGCTCACATGATCGTTTGGCAACGCAGTTCCAGCAAGCCCTCGAACTCGGTTTCCTCTGCTACCTCCCTTAACAACTGGTGTTACCTCCCAGCTGAACAAGTGAGGTAGTTACCACGGAAGCGAAGAACTACAAACCCATCACGAGCTTGCCTACGCTGTACAATACAAGCTCCTTACATCCATTTTGAGAGCAAAAATTGCAAACAACATTTTAGCCTCCACTCAAAATCCTCTAAAAAGATACTAAAGAGCTTCTCCTCATAGGCATGTCTATTTGCACATGGCGGAGCAAAGGAACCCTCTCGGTCACTTGAATTGAGCTGAGGCTGTGGCATGGCTGAGCTGTATAAAGTTGATACCTACAACTTTGAAATCCTTCTGAAGTGCTTGCATGGGGCAGTGGACCACAGTCCTTTGACTACCGGTAAGAAGAGCCGGCCCCTTTGGCCCGCAGGACTATGTCAGGAATTCCAGGGTGGCGACGACTTTGGCTTAGTTGGTACTGACCCGGCCTACGTAGCCGAATGTCCCGGGTTCGAATCCCAGTCAGAGATATTAAAATATTACTATTATTTTAACGATAAATACAATTATTTATTGTTAAAATATTCATTTATATTGTAAAAACCATTTATTAAATAATGATGTTTTAGATGTTTATTGAAAAGATATAACGTGTTTATATTATTAATGAGATTCGGTAGGTGGTTATTATTTTATTTTATTACCATGTAGCGCGACTTGATATGCTTATTTTTTTATTTTGAAAGAAGTAATTTAATCTTGTTTAGATAGATATGTGACAATAGGTAGGTAGCTCATTCTGTTATTTTGTACTTATAAAACTAGCATGCAAATATTTTTCAAACATTACTGATCTACATTTTTACCCAGGAAATCTTTCAGACTGTAGTGATTTTTTTTTTCAGTTAGATAACACGTATATTTTTTTTGAGCTATGAATGCAATGCTGGAATCTGTACAGTTTCCCCACAAAATAAGCCCGTATCTCAAAGTTGAGCTAACATACCCATGATATGCGGCTAAAGTGGCCCTGAAATACGTCTTATGAAATACGTTTAAGTTGCAATTTTTTCTTTTGAATTTTGCTGTAGTCGGCGAAAATGAGTTTGAATGGTTTCTTACAAATTTAAATGATTCTAAGATATAAACCGATGGGTATTGAAGTTCCCTGAAGTGAAGTTTACAATATTACATTTGGTCAATATTATTGAGTATTCCAATGTATTTCTTTTGGAAAATGACGATTTTCTCTAGCTCGCTGCTATTCCCCCAAAGGACGAGACGCTATGTTTTTGAATACGCGTTTGCATAAAAAGGCTGTTTGAAAGTTAGGCAGTCGCTCGTTTGTGGTGTTGTAGTGCGTATATAAATGTGAATAGCTTTTTTGGCAACCTTTCGATGAATTCGATGTATGGTTGTGTGGGAATCAGTTCATACTAAGTGTCGAGGTCGATACCCAATGCAGTAGCTGAAGCAACAGGTTCTGGGGTTATATCATTAAGCTTAAAAATAATGGCGGTTTTTGATAGGGATAATGTACTAGTATTGCACCACAAAAAGAAAAATATGTATTACATACATAAATTCGGCATAGTCCATAATGTCCAAATGTCTCATGACATATTACATAATAAAACTAAAGTGGTATAGAAGGATATTTTTTTAAACGAATCGTTTATGGAAATATAGTGTACATGTGACTTTATGTGGCAGGGAGATGAAATGGAACTTTAATGAGCGAACGTGAGGGTAATCTAGTTTTTCCATTATAGATTCCTTTCAACATAGATACCTACAGTCAAGTGCAAGAACACCCTATTCTTGCACACAAGTTACTCATAAATATGTCCATGTCGAAGCGGCATTTCAGTAAATTAATGTTTGTTTCGTTACATACATTTGTAGATAATATTTTCGATATATTTTTGGCACTTGACTGTACTACATTTAAACTGTCTAAACTGAAAACCTTTTATATGTGCAAATTGCAAGCTTACTACAACAGTACAGTGATGCACCCTGACTAACAAAATAGTTTAGTTACCAATTATTCTAACCCCTTACTAATACTTAGAGACTTACTTAGCGAGCAATTGTGAATGGTCTATAGGTAAACAGCTCATTGATTCGTGACATACAATTAGTTATTAGACAGAAAAAAAATCAACAAAAGAAAAGGGAAATGTCACAAAATCTCAGCTTAGCCAAGCTAAGTATTAAAAGTATTAATTTTAACTAATAATTTCCCACAAATTTTCAACGTATCATTCGTTACAGAGAAAGACGAAGATTAGTCTGTTGATGGCTGCCGAGATTCGTACGAGATTGACTAGGTTTAAGCAGTATAGGACCAGTACTAATGTTGCAGCCACATGTGGCCAGTCCCACAACACACTTCCACTACCGGTACCGCACGGGGCTACGCTATGTGTGAGAGCCAGTTAGATAAACAATCACCTTACGAAAAAAACAATACGTTTTCATTGTTGATTTTGTACATAAGTATGCCCGTTCATCATCACTGGATAGAAGATACAAGTAGGTATCTGAATGTGAAGAGTACTTGAGGTTTTTAGTTAGGTAATCATCAAATAATTGATAAAGAGAAACCCTAGTTTTCCATACGAAGATTGTGTTTTTAATCCACATTAAAGTGGTCGGCGGTTAAGAAGTCCATTCTGACATCCAGTACAGCTTATAACCTAAAAGTCACTTTCAGGTTGTATGGAAACGTTGTATGGAAAGGACAGATGTCAGGATTGACTTCTTAACCGCCGACTACTATAGGAAAAGGTTTTACTATTATTTTTATGCACGAATATATTGGTTGCCATAGTTGGTTTTCAATAACATTTCTTATCATGGTCAGTAGGGTTTTTGTCAATGCAGTTTGCACCGCATTCTAGTGCGTTCTCGTCAATGGTTTACCGGAGTCAATATCAAGCATAGGTACTTTTGTTCAAGCACGCGTTGTCACGTGATGGCAGAGTTATTGCGCTGTTCAAATTTATACATCCTGGGCTCACATTAGTCGAATGCTTCATCGTGCTACGTTGCGTGAATTTTGATAACCTTTTGATTAATTTGGTGTTCAACCGCTATTTCATGGATATGATTCATTAATTAGAAATTAGTTAAAAAATAATTTACTCAATTTGATTTACTTTTAAATAATTAACAAATCAATAAGCATAGGCATACGTGAAACAATATCTACGTAACTTCCTTAGTAAAGAAAAGAAAGAAAGAAAGGCGTCATACAGTGAAGAGGCCAGTCGTAATAAGAAAATTTTAACGTCATGGCCTCAATTGGGGCTAGAGCGACCCCGCAGAGCAGACGGTTGAACAGCCGTAGCCCACAATGAAAACATTGCTCTATATGTACTTATAACCGGATTACAGGTGTTAGTACTTGTATTTTGCAAATGAAAACGTGTCGAAAGCGGCGCGGGCGCGGAATTGCGAGAGTCCGAGACGCGTTCGCGTGGGTTTTCCTTTGATTTTCTCAAACAGTACGTCACGCCAGCTGCGCACACAGGCGCACTGCGGCGCCTCTCGCCGTCGCTTGCGCAGCTGTTACTACGTCATCACGTAATTCAATTATTGTAATCGATTATTGGCAAACTGTCTGCCTGGCGCCCCGCTTGCGCGGTTTCTGGAACGCCGGCCGCAACAGAAGCGCTGGCAGCAGACAGCGAATCTAGCGCGAGACGATCCTTGACCACGTTTGCGTGAGCCAGTTTGAACCACCTCATTTATTTATGCATGTCTGCAAATCCAAGGTTTTGGTTACTTAGATGGTCGCAAACTTTTGCGTCGTACCGTCGTGACGTAACTCGTTATTCCGTAAATATGTCAATAATGCATAAAATAATTTCTTTTTTTTGTTTTTGTTTCAGATGGTGTCTGCCGTTTTAATGTTCTCCATTTTGATCAGGGTGAGTTACTTATTATACTGTAAATTCGCATTGAAACTTTTAACGATAAGAGATGATCGGGAAGGATAATCGGAAAAAATTATGATATACATAAATATAGTGTTTATCGTTGTTGGGCTGTGGGCGCATGTCCGGGGCGGCGCGCGGGCGCCGGCACGGGCGCGCGAGTGTTCGTTTCACTAATTATGCGCACCCGAAATAGGTCGCGATAAGAACGATGCGTGTATGCGGCGGGTCCCATTGTTGTCGGATCACCACCACGCCTCTACAACTGCCACCTAACAAATTGAACTGTGTCGATACTGTATATGTCTTAAATTAGGGTAGGATATTATAATATACTAGCTGTTGCCCGCGACTTCGTCCGCGTCTTCGCTCCTATTGGTCGCAGCGTGATGTTATATAGCCTAAAGCCTTCCTCGGTAAATGGACTATCTAACACAAAAAACATCAATTCGAACCAGTAGTTCCTGAGATTAGCGCGTTCAAACAAACAAACAAATAAACTCTTCAGTTTTATAATATTAGTATAGATATTAGATACCTACAAGGGGTGATCAATAAGTTTTGATAATCAGTATTAAATATGGGAGATATGTAAATCGTTATATTTTTATCACAATATGCACACTTTCTATATTTTCAAATACTTATTCATCATCATCATCATCATGTCAGCCGAAAGACGTCCACTGCTGGACATAGGCCTCCCCCAAAGACTTCCACAATGACCGGTCCTGCGCCACCCGCATCCAGCGGACACCCGCGACCTTCACCAGGTCATCGGTCCACCGTGTGGGGGGCCTGCCCACGCTACGCCTTCCGGTACGTGGTCGCCACTCGAGAACCTTTCCGCCCCAACGGCCATCAGTTCTACTTATACTCAGAGTATCCAAGAGGTACTCGTTGACGGTCATACAGGTGTACGCGCCGACCTCGGCACACTCCGACGACGAGGTGGAGGCTATGTATGAGGATATATCAAAAGTCATGCATAGTTCCAAAACCTACTTCACCGTTGTTATGGGGGATTTCAACGCCAAACTGGGCAAGAGAGACGGCAATGAGCTGAGAGTGGGGCAATTTGGAGTTGGAAGTCGGAACCACCGGGGCCAACTACTGGCTGGTTTCTTGGAGAATGAGGGACTCTACATGATGAACTCCTTCTTCAAGAAACGCGAGCACAGGAAGTGGACCTGGATGAGTCCCGACGGTGCAACAAAAAACGAGATTGACTTCATCATGTCGACGAAGAGGCGTATATTCAACGATGTCTCTGTGATCAATACGGTTAAAACCGGAAGTGATCATCGTCTGGTAAGAGGCACATTGAATATATGCGTCAAGCTAGAGCGCTCTCGACTGATGAAGTCCACGCTCCGTCCAGCTGCAGTCCAAATCCAAAACCCCGAGAGCTTTCAGCTGGAACTCCAAAACCGTTTCGATTGTCTAGGCGGCGATGTGGACGAATTCAACGACGGGTTTGTGGAAGCTGTCCATAGCGTTGGGTCTAAGTTCTTTAAGGCCCAACGAACTCACAGAGCCAAAAGGCTCTCTATCTCCACTCAGAGGCTCATTGAGGAAAGGAATGAGATGATTCTTCAGTCTTCAGTCAATGCGACATTATACAGGCAGCTCAATAAACAGATCTCCAAGTCCCTTACCCGTGATCTGCGCCAATTCAATACAAATCGTATTGAAGAGGCCATCGAGCAGAATAAGGGCTCTAAAGTTTTCTCAAGAGATCTGTCTATTGGGCAGAGCCAGCTCGTCAGATTAAAAACTGAAGATGGTAGAATCGTTTCGTCCAAACCTGAGCTTCTGAATGAGATAGAGTGATTTTATGGACAGCTATACACGTCAACTAGCAGAGCCGAAGTTGGTCTGGCGGAAGACCGAAGAGCTAGATTAACCCGGCACTATACCGAAGATATCCCGGACATCAGCCTGTACGAGATTAGAATGGCTCTTAAACAGCTTAAGGCACCCGGTGAAGACGGAATTACAGCGGAACTCCTGAAGGCGGGTGGAAAACCGGTCTTTAGGGCCCTTCGGAAGTTGTTCAATTCCGTCTTACTAGAAGGGAAAACTCCAAAGGCATGGAACAGAGGTGTGGTGGTCCTGTTCTTCAAAAAGGGTGACAACTCCTTACTGAAGAACTACCGACCCATCTCACTTCTGAGCCATGTCTATAAGCTGTTTTCAAGAGTCATTACGAACCGTCTCGCACGCAGGCTACATGACTTCCAGCCTCCCGAACAAGCCGGTTTCCGAAGAGGCTTTAGCACCGTAGACCACATCCATACGCTCCGTCAGGTTATACAGAAGACTGAGGAGTATAACATGCCCCTCTGTTTAGCTTTCGTGGACTACGGGACAGCCTTCGATTCGATTGAAACTTGGGCTGTACTACAATCTCTCCAGCGGTGCCAAGTGGACTACCGCTATATCGAAGTGCTGAAGTGTTTGTACGAGAACGCCACTATGTCAGTCCGACTCCAGGACCAGAACTCGAAACCTATTCCGCTGCAGCGGGGAGTCAGGCAAGGAGATGTTATTTCTCCTAAACTGTTCTCCGCTGCACTGGAGGATGTTTTCAAGACTCTGGACTGGAGAAGGCTAGGCATCAACATAAACGGCGAGTACCTCACTCACCTTCGGTTTGCTGACGATATAGTAGTCTTGGCTGAGACCATGGAAGATTTAAGTACAATGCTCAATGACCTTAGTAAAGCCTCCGAGCGAGTTGGTCTAACGATGAACATGGACAAGACGAAGATCATGTCAAATGCCCATGTCGCACCAACTCCCGTAACAATCGGACACTTTACGCTCGAAGTTGTAGACGATTACATATACCTAGGACAGACTGTCCAGTTAGGTAGGTCCAACTTCGAGAAAGAGGTTAATCGTCGAATCCGACTCGGCTGGGCAGCGTTCGGGAAGCTACGGCACATCTTTTCGTCCAATATTCCGCAGTGTCTCAAGACGAAAGTCTTTGACCAGTGTGAGTTGCCAGTGATGACATATGGTACTGAAACGTGGTCGCTTACTATGGGCCTCATAAGAAGGCTCAAAGTCACCCAAAGAGCAATGGAGAGAGCTATGTTAGGAGTTTCTCTGCATGATCGCATCAGGAATGAGGCCATCCGCAGCAGAACCAAAGTGACCGATATAGCCCTCCGAATCGCTAAACTTAAGTGGCAGTGGGCGGGGCACATAGCACGCAGAACCGATGGCCGTTGGGGCGGGAAGGTTCTCGAGTGGCGACCACGTACCGGAAGGCGTAGCGTGGGCAGGCCCCCCACACGGTGGACTGATGACCTGGTGAAGGTCGCGGGTGTACGCTGGATGCGGGTGGCGCAGGACCGGTCATTGTGGAAGTCTTTGGGAGAGGCCTATGTCCAGCAGTGGACGTCATTCGGCTGAAATGATGATGATGACCGCCTACAGTCATACTGTTTTGCCTGAAGGTTGACTGGTAGAGAATGCCTCATGGCATCAAGTCCGCTTTCTGTACGTTAAGATTTCTTATTATGCAAATAATAATAAATAAATACATTTGTGTATAACAGAATTCCCTTTGTAAATACTTTTTATACGGGGTATCATCAAAGCCAGGTCACTAAATTTACAGTATTTATTTAACTAAATTATCAAATGACATCACTTTTAAACTAAAACATCATTACCATAACTTACTTACTGCGCTGGCTCAGTGACCCAAATTGGATCGTGGCCTCCAACACTAAGACACACTATGTACAAATCGTGCTATTTCCTGAGGGCCTACCGCGAACTTCAAAAATCGAACTTGGTGTCGTGCCGTCTCATTCACTCTCGTGTTTATTTATTTATTTATTATTTATTAGGAAGGTACACTTTACAGACATCATACAACACATGGTTCAGTTAGCTCGCGCGTGTTCAGTAGCTTATAAACTAGCATGATATCCAAAACTAAGTGCACACAGCTTGATCAGTACAACATAGTGTCAAGTCGACCAACACAGATCAGGGTTTTAGATTAAGATCATACATGTTCAACATTCTATAACAGCTTTGTCCTAATCTATTTTGGCCAAGTCGACCCAATGATGCATCTACAATCTACGTTTCGATTTAACACAAGTGACATAAGCATGATCAGAGGATATGCAAATTTTTATCTACTAATAAACTGTGAATTTGAGAATTATAGGCCTTTAGGAACGAACTTAAATATACCTACAGAGGGTTCAGGTTTAGGCGTTAAGCGTAAATCACGCGTTACTTACGAGGGAGGACGGGGGGGGGGGGAGGACGATGGGGGAGCAGAAAGGAGGATGACCGCCAAGATCCTCCTGAATTTAGTAATGCGTGGATCAAATATGTCGATACGAACATTGACCACAGCCAAGTCATTATATTGACTGCACATTCTGGTGATTGGGTTATAGAAGGAAGTATTGTTTTTGTACACCTTCAAAAATGTGTTATACACTATATGACGGAAAGGGACGGTACGATACGAAGTTCGATTTCCAAAGTTCGCGGTAGGCCCTCTGGGCAGCTCGTCGCGTAGGCTGATGTACGAAGATGGAAGAAGTATATTTGGACTTGGTCTATCCAGCGATACCTTGGTCTGCCGATCGGGCATTGATCATTTGATCATCCCAGGTAGGTACGCTTCTTTAGCTACACGATCCTCTCCCATCCTCTCAGTGTGCCCGAGCCAGCGCCAGCCGAGCAGATTTACTCTCTCTGATGATGTTGGGCTCGGCAACCAGTATTTCCACTTCCGCATTATTCCTAACACTCAACTAACCATCCTCCCGTTTCGTAGGTCCCAGAATCTTCTTCAGGTCCTTTCTCTCTCCTACTAAGAGCTTGCTCTCCTACTTTAGCTTCTGTGTCAGAGGTTCGCATTCATACGTCATAATAATACCCTTTATGCCCTTAATTCCAGTAATGTCTCCTAGAGCGGGTGGTAGAACCTCGGCCTACTCATAGACGGGAATCTGCGTTTTGAGAGCCACATACTAAATATTTTCAGTAACTGGTTCTGTCGCCTTAAAGTTCTATATAATAGACCTGATTACCCTAGAATGTATGCACAAGACCACGGCTTTCTGATGCAGTTTCAGGTTTGCGGCGTTTAAGCGCTGGAATTAACTCCCACCTCCTATCCAGGGGGCGCCTAGTAGGTACGAGTAGGTGTAACACCTAAGCTACACAAGATAAACCCGTCGTGTCTGGACTCATTGAAACATCACAAGGAGTAGTAAGTTCTGACAGAAACTTATTTATATAATAAACCTAATACAGCCAATCAATCGATAATCAATGATACCAATAAATAGTATTTTTGTCGGCCTGTTTAGCCTAGTTGGTAGAGACACTGTCTCCGAAGCTAGAGGTCCCGGGTTCGAATCCCGGCCAGGGCACTATTTGTGCATTTAGCACGGATATTTGTTCCTGGGTCTTGGATGTTTTCTATGTGTTTAAGTATGTATTTATCTACACATATAAGTATATATGTATATCGTCGTCTAGTATAGTACCTACCCATAGTACAAGCTTTGCTTAGTTTGGGACTAGGTCGATTTATAGTGATTAGCTGATAAAGATTAGGGTAACAGTACATAAAGCAGATATGAGTACCTTTACTAAAGTAGGTACGTTCTTTTATGAACGGAACCTTATAATGATTAATTAGACAAGTCTCATTGACATAAATTGATTTATTATCATCGGGAATGTGACGCAAGTTTTGTCTTACTGTTTCTCAACATCGCACCGCCTTATCTGTCACATTCGGAGACGTCCCAATGCGGAGCCAACTTTAGTTTTCTGACACTCAGGGCTCAGGCGTTTGTTAAACAATTTGTGCCACGCCACCTTGAACTGTAAGCTATTGTAATAAGATCTGAAAACATTGCTTCAGCATTTTCAAACCAGCATACACAAGTTTGTTATATATGCTGTTTCTTTGATATGAGGCTATGGACTACGCAAGCCTCAATTATATTTTGGTTATCTCAATATTATTTCCGGTCATTAGAGCGCTAATAAAACTTACTGATACCGTCGCCGGTCACTAGAACTGGGCTCCTATCCCTGGCCATCGACCTTACAAATATTGCTTAATGCTGACGCTAACTTAGATACTGCACAGTAAAGAGTAAAGAGAACAGGCGTGCTTTAAGGAATAGAGGTTTAACATCCTTAGAGCTCACAGACACATATATACATACGTCGCGGAAAAAGGTCGCGAACGCCCGCATCCCGGCGTATGCGGAAAGCTCCTCTTATACATATTATTTTCCCCTTTAACCCTTTGAACGCCATTCTTGATGAATGACAGTGAAACTTACACGCCAACTCATTTTCCATTAATACGTCATAACATATATATATAGTTTTTATACATTGCCGCCATTAGGCACGACATGCCTTTAGGTATTCTTGGCGTTTAAAAGGTACCTGAGGTGAGGGTAGTAGCAGCCAGAGAATTATTCTGTAAACAATATTATAATACTTTAATGAGGCCCTTTACACTTTTAATATTGACGGCCTGTTTAGCCTAGTTGGTAGTGACTCTGCCTCTGAAGCTAGAGGTCCCGGGTTCGAATCCCGGCCAGGGCATTTATTTGTGCATTTATCACGGATATTTGTTCTTGGGTCTTGGGTGTTTTCTATGTATTTAAATATGTATTTATCTATATAAGTATGTATATCGTCGCCTAGTACCCATAGTACAAGCTTTGCTTAGTTTGGGACTAGGTCGATTTGTGTAAGATTGTCCCCCAATATTTATTTATTTATTTATAATATTATTACAATATTGTGATGTCAATATTATCGGGGTATTCAACACTGTTTGAATTTAGCTGCAATACTCATCAATATTCACGTGATACGTATCGTGATACGAGTGTATCACGTGATAATATTACCGTGTAAAAGGCCCCACTCTTACCCACTTAGCGGCATAATATTTGGCCCAAATTCGTAGCAGAAATTAAATTTGGTACATTTTTCTACTCGTACTCGTATATTAGTAATCTGAACGTTGGTTATTTCTGTAACAGGTACAATAAATAATACCTATGTTAAAAAAATCTTGAAATAAGCCCGATTTCAGCTTAAAATTTGCTAGGTACTATATAGTAACACAGTTCTACTCCTTTAGAAATGGGTGCTGAAGTAGACCTGGACGGCTAGCATAACTTGGCGCGCGACCTATCTCACGCGCGAGATAGACTATCCGCCTCTTTCTAATTGGTACACACAGAAAGAGACGGATGGTCTATCTCGCGCGTGAGATAGCTCGCGCGCCAAGTTATGCTAGCCGGGCTGTTACTTGGTAATATTAAAAAATATCGTATCTGGTATGCGTTAGAAAAATAATTTTTAAGAAAAAAAGACGACTTTAATGGGGAAGGTCGGTGAAAGATTATTATACTTAGATGGTGCACTCTTAGATTCCATACAATAAAATAAAAATGGCTATAAGTATGTTTATAATTGTAGAAGACTAAGTACCCTCAATTCCTCATGGAATCCTCCATCAGAACTCAAGCTTGACGAAAATGTGTCCTGAAAACCTAGCTTGCTTGACAAACATAACGAAGAGAACAAATCGCCAAAAATGAACTACGCGTCGTTGAAGAGTTCCGTTGTGATCATCATCAGCAGTTCCACTTCATCAAATGTCACTTTTTTGAATGAAAATGCTTGATTAGTTCATGAAAATACTAAAACGAAGTTCCTCCTCAATCCTAATGGATCCCATCATCAGAACTCGAACATGACAAAAATTAATCGTGAAAATAAAACTTGCTTAACAAACACAGCTAGAAGGACAAATCGCCATACGTGAACTGTTCGTCGTTGAAGAGTTCTGTTCTGATCATCATCAGCAGTTCCACTTCATCAAATGGCACATTTTTGGATGAAAATGCTCGACTTGTTAATAAAAACATAAAAATCACTATATGTTTGCCTTTAAGATTTGAGGAGTTCCCTCAATTCCTCATGAATCCCATCACCAGAACTGCGTTTTGACAAAAACGGGACCAACTTGGATATATATATTTACAATCAAAAAAGAATTTTCCAAATCGGTTAAGAAATGATGGAGTTCAGGAGTAACAAACATTAAAAAAACATATACAACCGAATTGATAACCTCCTCCTTTGAAATCTTGAAGTCGGTTAAAAAATGGCTAAAATGTAACGATGTGTTATATTTTTTTAATCGCCTCTAAAAGGTCTTTCATATGATACCACACACGATAGGTTTCTGAAAAAAAATACTATACAAAAAATAATGACCCAGCACTCCTAAGGGTTTTTTTTTAAGAACTGCGGGTAAAAAAGATGTATGACCTCCAATATGCGTGTGCCAAAGGGCTAAACTGTACATCGAATTGCGGTTTTTTTTGCGTGCTATAGAGCCAAGTCTTGTAAGGTTCCCGTTATTAGAGATGTTTGCGGGACTTCCAAAACCGCTTATATTTTCAACTTGGTTCTACAAAAACTACAATCATTTCACTGTAATATAAACGTAATTTCGCGAACCTACTTTTCTAGTTCCGTCTCGGCCCATAAATTCCATTATATTTCTCATCCGCAAATGATTACACAATCAATATTTTCTTAGCGCACTTTTAACAGAAAGTCCGGAAGCGTGTATGTATATAACCAAAGCAGACATACGAAATGTCAACGTTTCAGATAAGTGAATCGACTATTGTTAATATATGTAATGTTAAGTAGCAAGCTACATTCTCGGTTATGGGGGCGCCATCGCTTCGCATCAAAGCGGTATCGACATCCGGTGCTGGCGATAACCCGGGGCGACCTCCGAAAATTCCTGACGAATTTCCGAAAAGTCCCGGCAATTAGCCTGAGGCCGCCCTTTCCTCTCGCGGCTTCCGCCAGCGCGTCGCAAACGACGCCGATAAGCAGTGCCGCTGCCGCTGCGCATGAGTTTCCTAGAACTACTAGAGCACCGTACCTACGCGGTTATCACACTATGCATTCATAACTGCACGGATTTTTATCCTATCTAACAATAGTTTTGTTTTGCGTGTATAACTCTGTGTCTATTTACGATACAAGGGTTGTAAAACAAAGAAAGGCCGATATCGCAGATGTTTGAGGCTCGAGCTGCAGGCGAGGGTCATAAATATGCGAGAGAGGGCTTTCTGTTTTACGACCCGTGTTTTGTACACAATTTAACGCCACCACTTGGCCAAAAACCCACTTTTTGGCAAGGTGTGGTGTAAATTATTTTGCTTAATTCCTTTTGATCTAGGCTATTTCTTAAACCCAACATTAGATTTTTAACTTTTATGTGTCCCACAAGTTTATATAAGTACTGTAGCATTTAGGTATTATCTAGTAAGAAGTTAGATAAAGATTCAACATTCTAGTAGAGAATAGTTCCCATGAGAAGCCCTAGATGGCGCTAGTTACATGTAGATAAATCAACATTCCTGAAGGCTGTAAAATACAGGCCAGTACTTTCCATGTTATTTAAAATATTTAGAACATGCCTACATTGTATAAAGTTAGATGCAAACATATTGATGTATGCAAACATATTGATGAGTTCCACGCTAGATGTCGCTGTACCGCCGCCATAGCAATCCTGCATCGCGGTGTTGAGATTTTTCTGATTTAATGGGGTCAACCCCGAACCAATGTACATTTGAGTAAGCTAGGTGATTTGACAGCGCACGACAAACATCCATAAGGTCGGATTTTGAACGGTCCTGTCTTTTCGAAAAAGGGTTAAAGCTTCCCTTGGGAGTTATTCCGCAAGGCACCTACATTGGTCCAGCGGTGTATTTGCCAAGCAGCTTCTTAAAGTCTAGTCTTAATTAGGCAATCTATATTCATATTCACTGTTACAACATTCTGTTTGATATCCTCAATAAACAAGTTCAGTCTGCGTTCCTGTTTAATTGCTCACCGCTCCGGCCTAGCTGCGAAACCCCTCCCCTACAAACTGGCGCACAACGGTGGAGCTAGGGAAGAAGAGAGGGAGCCAATTTACACGAGATCGAGGGCTGCACTTGCTAGGAAGGAAGAGGACAGCAAGATGGCCGTGAATATGACAGATGACCAATTTAGACTGCTCTTGGAGACGATTACCCGGCGTGAACCCCCAGCTGCACCAAGTGAAGAGCGCCGATCGTCCTTCGCCGCAGCCAACTTTATATTTGATGGCTCACGCGACCCGGCACGAGTCGAGGCGTTCTTGACCGCTGCTGCAGTATTCAAGATGGTAGAAAAGATGAAGGATGCAGATGCCCTGCTTAGCGTTCCTCTTGTTCTGAGGGATGACGCAGCCACTTGGTGGAACGGCATCAAGGGAGCTGTCAAGAAGTGGGACGATTTTGAGAACCGACTGCGTCGAGCATTTGCCCCTAAGCGACCGGCCCACCTGATCATATACGACATAGTCACCGTGAGGCAGCCAGTGGACATGCTAACGGAGTCGTTCATTGCCCAAAAGCGCGCCCTACTCGCGCAACTGCCGCCACCGGCCATTAATGAAGAGCTCCAGCTCAACATGGTTTATACTGCGCTGCACGAACAAATTAAGGACAAGGTGCCTAGGGAATCTGTGTCAACGTTTGACGACCTACTGAAAGCAGCTGTAAGTGCTGAATGCCTCTACCAGGAGATGGGACCGTCTGCAACAGAACGGAATCATGAGCGTAACCAACAAAAGGCAAAACCAGAACGCAGAGAGAAGGTACGGTGTCTACACTGCCGTAACTTTGGCCTTACCGTAGATGTCTGCCGCAAAAAGAAGGAGGCGCTCCGAGGTCGTCGAGATACCGCAGACCCTCAAACACATACAGCACAGCGGACATCAAACCACGTGGCAATGTCCACACAGGCACCATCCCCTTCGCAGCCCGTTATATCCTGCTATGGATGCGGAGCCCCTGGTGTCACAAGGAGTCGCTGTCCAACATGTACGGGTACAGTTGCACCGAAACTGGAAGCAACAAACTTAGCCTTTTGCCCAGTTAATACCGTACCCATACCAAATACGGATGCACAACCGAGACCGTACATTGGTATCGGAATAGGTGATATCACGGGAACGGCCTTCGTGGACACCTGCGCCAAAACCAGCGTCGCATCGTATGCGCTATATCAGTGTCTGAAAACCAAAGGACACCAATTCTTCTCCGAACAAGCGGAGGTGACACAAGCCGACGGCATAAAGAGAAGCCAAACCATCCTAAAGGTGAGGGTCCCGGTGAAATTGTGCGGGCGAACGATTCCGACAACATTCGTCATACTGCCACAGTCACGAGATAATCGCACACTTCTGGGAGTAAGATTCATTCAGGATGCTGGAATGATCCTGAATTTGGCCCAACTGACATGGTACTTCTTGGACAACCCAAACATGATATACGATCTCCATGAAGAAGGAGCTGATGGAGTATCAATGGCGCACGTGGAAGCTGCATCCGTGAGGGATCCTGCCATTGGAACCTATAGGGCAAAAGAAGCGTCCCTGCCTCAGGCTAGTGCTACCACTACGCTACAGCGGGCCTTGCCTTTCGAGGAACCTGCGCCACCGGTTTCAACAGCAACAGACCATTACCGGATGATCCCCCTCAGCATCAACGAGCGTACGCCGCCCCGGAAACGCACCAGAACCCAGCTCTTTGATGGCTACTCGCCCCGATTCGACTACATGCTCAGGGATGCCCAGCAAAGCATCCACAATGCGGAAGTCGAGCTGTCACCTCACTCGTCGGAACTATTCCCCGACCCAGAAGACATTAGCATCGCTCCCTTAGCGGTCGATTCTATCCAGACAGAACTTATAAGTGGAGAACAGGAATTAACCACGTTAGCGGAACATCGCATCAACACTGATAACCATGGTCCTGTGTCAGTGCCTACGTATCGGATATCGCCTCTACGGCGACAGATGCTCAAAGAAGAGATAGCAAAAATGTGGGATGACGAAGTGATAGAACCTTGCTCGTCCCCAAAGCCATATACGATAAAAACGGATGCAAGTGGGTACACCCTTGAGGCAGTTTTAGTCCAGGGGGAGGGAGAATACGAGCATCCTGTGGAATATGCGACCCGGCTTCTTAGCCCAGCAGAAAATAATTACTCCATGAATGAACGGGAGGCCCTCGCCGTGGTCTGGGCAGTCACTAAGTTTCGTGGTTACATTGAAGGACTCCAAGTGACTATCGTAACTGACCATCAAGCCTTGAGATGGTTGATGTCCATCAAATCTCCAACAGGACGTTTAGCAAGGTGGGCCCTTCAAATTCAAGCATACGACTTAATTATAAAGTACACCCGAGGGAAAACAATCGTTAAAGCTGACGGATTGTCACGACCCGCGGGTCATCGAAGTAGTGCTGACACTTGTGAAATGTGCAGTGTTGCTGTGGTTGACGCGCCCACAAGAAGTCCATCCTGATCCTGTTACCTCGTCGGGACGCCTTCAATAACAGAGGGGGAGATTGTAGCATTTAGGTATTATCTAGTAAGAAGTTAGATAAAGATTCAACATTCTAGTAGAGAATAGTTCCCATGAGAAGCCCTAGATGGCGCTAGTTACATGTAGATAAATCAACATTCCTGAAGGCTGTAAAATACAGGCCAGTACTTTCCATGTTATTTAAAATATTTAGAACATGCCTACATTGTATAAAGTTAGATGCAAACATATTGATGTATGCAAACATATTGATGAGTTCCACGCTAGATGTCGCTGTACCGCCGCCATAGCAATCGTGCATCGCGGTGTTGAGATTTTTCTGATTTAATGGGGTCAACCCCGAACCAATGTACATTTGAGTAAGCTAGGTGATTTGACAGCGCACGACAAACATCCATAAGGTCGGATTTTGAACGGTCCTGTCTTTTCGAAAAAGGGTTAAAGCTTCCCTTGGGAGTTATTCCGCAAGGCACCTACATTGGTCCAGCGGTGTATTTGCCAAGCAGCTTCTTAAAGTCTAGTCTTAATTAGGCAATCTATATTCATATTCACTGTTACAACATTCTGTTTGATATCCTCAATAAACAAGTTCAGTCTGCGTTCCTGTTTAATTGCTCACCGCTCCGGCCTAGCTGCGAAACCCGTCCCCTACAGTACTTAATATGATTTTATCGTGCACCTTTTCCTTATTTTTTAACAATGGGATTCCCGAACTACATAATATAAAGCATGATTGATAACTTATTTACCCTATTTGTGTTTAGTCCGGCATTTTATATTGTTCTAGGCGGATATTAGAACTTATGAAAGACTTTGTTTTATAGCCAAGGACTCCAGAGGAGCGCATTACCGACTCTTTATTGATATGAGGATTCGTTTTGTGACACCCAGGCAAATGCAGTTCCGGCACTTTTAACCCAGAGCGCGTCCTCAGGAGTTCTGGCGACTTCTTACTCTTACTTTACCGCCAAGAACACATAGGCACAAACAACACCTTATTTTGTTTTAGCCTGGCCGCTATCGAGTATATATTTTTCACAAAACCTTATTTTGTTTTAGCCTGGCCGCTATCGAGTATATATTTTTCACAAAAAAAAACAGTATTTATAGTAACTTTTATATAATTAACCCAATTCAAAATATTTAAGTTTTGGTTTTTCATTTCCGTGACAAGTCTCTTTTTACGAAAATGCAATGTAATCTATTGACACGTATGTGGTCAATCAATCGTAGGTAATATGCCTGGAAAAGGGTTAAACATATATATCATATATGTATCGAAAGCTGAAATGATAGCCGGTCGACAGAGCTTATTTTTGGTTTATTTTGTAAATAAACCAAAAATCGGTCTTGTAAACCAATGCGGTATCTAACACACATACTTGTACTTAAGGTTTAACTTTGATTAATTCGATTGTGTGCCATATCACTATATCAAATAATGTCTGTATTATATAAGCATTGTATTTTTGATCGGTGTATATAAAAATAGGATTTTATTTGATCGGTCTTATAGTAGAAAATCGAATAGATTTTGAGTAAGTATGTAGTACGAGTAAAATATCAAAACAGCATATATTTGATATTAATAATATTTGACTCGGAAAAATAATACTAAAATTAAAACACATTATTTTAAGCGACGTAACAGCGTGATTCCGTTGCGTCGTCAACATAGAACTCGGTAGGTTGCCCCGAAACCGCCGAAACACTACACCCTTCGGCCAGCAGTCAGCACACGCGATGGTCCCCTGCAACGGCCGCGGAACGCGCACCACAAACGAGCTGAAGTGCACGTAGTGGCGCGAACGCAGCTTAATTTAGCTTAGAATTAGAAAATTTAGCTACTTGTCTTCAGATTTTTTATAGTATTGGTCTATATTTATTTGAATGGCTTCGGTACCCCTCCAATTGGAAATAAGTAAATTGAATTATGTTAAGCTTAAGGATCTCAAAATAAATTTAGATAAAATAAAAACCAAATTTAGCAATATTAATTTTCCCAAAAAATTCTTACCTACAATTCCATTAGCAATAATTAATCAGGTACATTTTTTAACGTTGGGAAATGCTTTTATGCATCCCACCCGGTTGGGGGACCAGGACAGGTATGACGGACTAACCGCAGCATACGCGTTGGACTACCGTCTAAAACCCCAACGAGTGCCGGCTCCGCCTTGCCGAGGGGTACGCAACGCACTCAGCATTCGACCGCTCGCGTCCCAGCGGGCAGCCCACAGGTTACGAGTCCTATACGAGCCAGTGTAGGACGAGCACGTTGAATTCCGTTGGGCCGTTTTTGCAGGGTACCTATCCCCCGACGCCTGTACGGTCCCACTAAATTAATTAGGTACATTAGTAAAATTGTACAAAAATACATAAATTATATATTTACAAATGTATATTAAAATAAGATAATACATATATAGGTACGAGTATAAATACCACCCTGTAATACATCAGGCAACAAGTATTTGAAATGCACCAATTTTTAATTATGTGAGGGCACTGACCCTAAGTATCACCTGTCACCCCTGTCAGGGACGAAACGACTGTTTTCTCAGTAAACTAGATGGAAGGTAGTAACGTAATAACTGTATGAGACTATTTACGAATTATACTTATAAAAATGTACTATGTAATTTGTCGATCTAATACGAAGTTTAAAGTGAAGCTTTTGGCTTGCAGAATTGGGAGAAAGTATATGGAAGTCGTGTCGCACAAGGAAATGGCTCTGGATATGACAAGGTGGAAAGAACTGCATGCTTCGTCGGCTACACCTATTAGCAAACCAGAATCGTATAGTATTGACAGTTAATTTTACCAGTTAATAAATGCAAGCAATAATTAATTATGTGCAATCCCGGTAAGAGCCAATATTTAGGCGTGTTTCTGACTTCCTGTTATTATACAAATAAATATGTGTATGTGTAGCTAGTCTGCTACCCATAACACGAGTTTAATTTGGCAATATTGTCCCCTGAAATATTTATCAGACAAGGCTATGTCTACCGCGACGCAATGTGCATAGAGCAAGAAGCCGACTGGGGCTATCTATAAAGCCCATTTAGGGCTGGGCATTATATCCTCCGAGAGCGCGGTAGGTACGATCGGCCACTAAATAAACACACAACATGAATGAACGTTTGCTCGAAGTCGAGCGCGCACTTCCGTCGCCTCATATTAAGGACACCGCGCGATACCGTCGGTACAATTTCGAAACGGGAGAATGTAAGGAGGTCACCGGATAAGATTACGGTTAACTGTGTAAACAAACCGTTTACATTGATAAATCGTTAGTTTCTGCGACGGCGCCTATGACGTCCAACAATATATATGAAGCCGATTGATAAGCTCTCTTTCGATATGTGACAATCGCTGATCATTAATAATATAATCCGGCCGAGCCCTGCCAACTATCTATTAATGGCAGATAAGCTCGCTTCACTCGCAAAGAAGCAACTTGATTAGGAGAACATGAAAATACACTTCACAACAGGAGCGGAATTAGACTTGTAAGTAACAGCACAGACAGGAGCACCAGATGGTGAACAGTATCTACCAGCATTAGCTAGCACGATACCTTATACCTACCGTCTTATAAAACGTGATGGTATTATAAGCAATTGTGCTAGCTATTAGGCAGACATTTGTTAAGCTGTGTCTTAATATATTTAACTCGCATATTACGGTAGACAGCCATATGTCAGTCGCAAACACAAGTAGCATATCTCTGATGGATGCTCGCCTCAATGCTTTTATTATAAATTCATTAAAACAAATATTGTAACATGCGGCCTTATCACATCATTTTCGATGTTACTAACTGAACTTTAACTATTTACAACCTGTCCCGTCTCAAACTATGAAACTGCTTTCTTTAGCTTTAGAGAATTCCTAAGAAACGGGCGGTTGAAATAAGTTTGGGCAGGTCCAACTTCGAGAAGGAGATCAATCGTCGGATCCATCTGGCTGCGCGGCATATGGGTGACTACGCAATATCTTCTCGTCCAATATCTCGCAGTGTCTCAAAATGAAAGTCTTCGACACCCCTAAATTATAAGCTGTGTACATGTATCAGATCATTTCGATTGCTATGTTCCTAATACTGTATACCTGTCCCGTGTGATGTCGGTTTACAATACCACCAAACTACCCCCTTTCTTCCCATGGGTGTCGTAAAAGTCGACTACCTATATATCACTTTCTCCACCTCTAAACCTATAATTGCTTAAAGTGTCACTGAAATTACGTTTCATGTGCTCTGCCAACCCCTGGCTTGAATTTCTGTATCTACTGTACTAAGTACCACATACTGGTCCAAAGGGCTCTTACCAGCACAACATATTCCCTCCCGGACCCGATAAGATACCGCGGAGTGCGTAGCAAATCAGTTCAAGCAATTACTGCGCCACATTTGTCAATCAAGGCACATGCTAAAGTGCAAGGCAAAAGGTCAGTCGTGAATATCGCAACCCTCTCGTACGCATACGGATGCTTCTATCATACAATGGAATGTGTGTGGACTGGTTGCTTTAATTGAATATGTTTACTTGATACATGTGAAAGAGATAAAATGAATGAAGACAGTTAAATAAATAAAAGACGCTGAGATATCACCCCTGCCACTGCATTGACAGTATTACCTTGGGACTTATGGATATTGGGGTACCTTTAGTGCATGGATAAGATATGAATTAGCGTTTTGATCACAACAGCCCCAAATGATCCGTTGATATGCGTTTACTTAACAACTTCGTCAATCGGTCCAATTTTTCTGTGAAAATATCGAATTGAGAAATAAACATAATTATCAGGTAGATAATAGAAGTCACACAAAAAATCAAAAAGCGACAGCATGCAATTACCATAAATAAGTTGTTTCAAAACAACGCGTAACTGACGAATGATGACACATCGAGACCTATGAATGATAAACTTCTCAGAATAACGGATATTTGTAAAGCATTCAAATGATGTATTTGTAATATGAGTCACTGCATCGCGATATCAAAAGTCACAAGAACTGAATCCTGAAGCTTTAATTAACTTACGTGTTACCTATTATTCACACATAAAATATACTTTATTCCGGAAATAATTTCCATTCGTGTGTCATGATTTCGCATAACTAACAGAGCTGATGAATCAATGAAGCATATCAATGCGTGGTCAAGATATACGAGTAACTGGCGCCATACATACATTGTATCTGCGTGAGTCAGAAATAACTTTAAGGAAATTCGGAAACTGCATGACCGAAGTATGGAGGTACGTAATACCTTTCGTGAATGAAGCTCGGAACGCACTGAGCGAGCGCGGCGCGTTGCGGAGCGGAGGCGGTTTTGCATTTTTTATCTTTCCGAAACTGTCGATTGTCGATAATTGCTTCATATGTCACACACGCCGCCTTCGCTCTACCGAACTACCGAATACCGCGCGGTTTTTTGGTCCAACGTGCCGCGGACCGCGTTCGCTTTACCGCAAAACCGCCTCCGCCCCGCAACGACGCTGCGCCGCGCTCTCTGCGTTTCAAGCTTAAATATCTACTACAGTCCATAGTAGTTACTAACTATATAGGTAGATATCTACAATTCTACATATACATAAACTACTCGTATGGAAACGTAAGCATTTGCAGGTAAATAAATAATAGAGCCTTCCTTGAAAAAAATGTCTATTTCAGCAGCAATGAGCAAAGGATAATCAAATAGCTCACTTCGACCACTTTCGACACACTAAGTATTTACTGACCGTTCGATTCCTTATCTATCACATTAATTGGTAACACGCAATAGCTAATGGGGCTGATGACATCCGACGCTACTGACTTGACCGCCGATTGCAGATCGACACGTGTTCGAGTAAGTGCATTAATTTCCATGCTTTGTGCACTTCATTCGTTAGCTGAGCTATTTGGCACTGCGTGGTTCGGCCGCATCGTTATCGAGCGCCTGCAATCCGCGCTGACCCCGCGATATCCTCGATCTATATTACTCCTCGCCCCGCCGCCCTCGTCAATCCGTCAAGCAATCGTAAGTTTTCTACAAACTACTTAAAGACTAAATTGGGTTGAAGAAATCAGTGGGAGCGGGCGCATGAATGGGCTAGCTTGTGAATGAGCGGACTATGTCCCGGGGCGATAAGCGCTATCGTCGGGGCCAGCTGACGGTCCATGTTGACAAACCCTGTTCTACTTTCGCTCTACGTCCTCTTTAGTTATTTAATTATTCGGACGTTACTAAGATCCGCTTCAAATTTATCAGTGAACAGTAAAAAAAAACTGTTGAATATATTCGATTCAACGCATTTTTTTTATTACATCATTGAAGACGAGTCTGCATATTATGTAAATAAATACTCTTGGGAGTGCACTTTTGCACTACTTATAGTCACGTAGATCTTATATTGAAAAACGGCACAAACTGCAGGCTCAATAAAATTCTTTATCAAATGAATATTACTGTTGCCCTTCTTTTTCCGTCCTTTGTTACGATCACTTCAACACTGTCAATTCTCAGTCAAGTGTTCTATCTAGAATACTCACATTTGAGAAACACGTTGGCTAAAAATGAAATTATTCAGTTGTTTGTTGTGGTCTCCACTCTAATCACAACATTCGCTGTTTTGTCAACCTCGTACCTTACCTATTTATCCATAAGAGTATTGTATTATACAGATTTCAGAGAGATTGGATATGTATATATGTATTCAGGCATTTTAGGTGCGATTTGACTTTTGAAATGTGACATAACATCATGTCATAGAGATATATCCCTTTATATTTTTCAAAATGAGAATGAGAAAGACATGAAAGAGGCACCATGAAGGATGCGTCATATTTTGTAAGTGAATGGCTAGGTTGCACCGACTTACTATCACAGACTGATCAACGTTAATATGGCGCCGGCAGCTGTCATCCCATAGAAACTTGTCAAACTTTCCATACATTCAAATGTTAACGAACACCGCTTACGATTACAGACGGTTTGGTGCAACCCCGCCTAATACCGGCCCAGAGTACTAGTTCTAAGTATACTCTAATCCACTTTAGTCTCGGAGCATAAAGGCACGACCACACTTGAAGGCCTTATTTATGTTATGAATAGGCGACGTGGTCGGTTTGGTGACACATCTCTCATGCTGTCAGGCGGCTGCGGCCACGCAATACAAGCTGTACATAAACAAATTGCAGTCGCAGCGTTTACATAGTGACAAATCATCCATATCTTGACTTTATTGCTTTGACTAAATCAGCGTAATGACGGTGCGTTAAAGTCACAAAATGCATTTCCGCCATAATACGGGGATTTGACGTGGCTCCATTGACTAATTCAACGTAGTTAAACGTTAAAATCCAGTCTTCATAGGAGTCACGAGTAATTACATCAATCACAAATCTCAAATCGTAGTGTGGCGTGGTAGGGGGTATATAGGGATCTCCATACTAAGTCGCCTCTACACAATTATGCTCTATCTGGCATGATAGCTATCTGCATTAAGTCGCCACCGAAATACTAAGTAATATGCTTTTTAGTATGGAAAACGCATCCACTCCAATTTTACACACCGAGCAAGGCGTTGTATGTGTCGCGCCCGCATTAGGTACTCCGCCACGGCCAATGACATGCTGGAGTATATTTGTCAGAAGACAGGGTACTCGCTGAGGGTGTTCCAGCTGTGTTCGCTTACTACGTGCACTTCAGCTACCGCACCCAATAACACCATTTCTTAGTCTGTGGTTGTATCCTTGGTGGTGAATGGTGAGTACATAGGTTGCCAGAGCTTCCGATTCCGAGGATGCACTGTGATGAGAGTGACGGACCAACATTTACCTCTAGCTGTGCCCCCCTTTGCTACTAACCCTGAAACCAATTAAACATCGGCAAACTTCCTTAGTAATCTGGATCAACTACATCAGCAGCAAACACCGACAATGGAGTTATCGCAGGCATCCATAGAGTACGGTGGCCGCCACTCATTGTTACGTAGTAGGGTGGTCCTTATTTCGTTAATTTATATTTTTCTACGGGGCACCCGCTTAATGTAATATCTACCACTAAAAAACCAACGTATATTTTTATACCTTTTAGGGGTTGCTACCGAATTTTGAAAATTTGGACCCTCCATACAAGATGATATATTTTTCCATTTATTTTTTTCGATTTTTCGGTGTGGGGCCATGAGTTAGGGTGTTTTAATGTGCAACTTAACATAAAATAGCGCCGCTGATTTATAAAAAATGTTTTTTTTTAATATTTTAAGACTTCTAAGTATAGTAAGTATTGATTTAGAGGAGCGTCCATACTAAAAATATTTAAAAATTTTGCAATGTTATTATAAGTTAAATTGGACATGTATACACTTTGAGTCGTCGTTCCACAATGAAAAATCGAAAAATAAAATAGAAAAAAACCATCTTGTATGGAGGGTCCAAATTTTCAAAATTCGGTAGCGACCCCTAAAATGTATTTTAAAATTCTGGAAAAAATATTACGTTGGTTTTTTAGTCGTAGAAATTAAATTAAGCGGGTGCCCCATAGAAAAATATAACTTTGATGAAATAAGGACCACCCTATTAGTTAGGATGTGTGTTTGTCATCGTTGTGGAAAAAACAGGCTCGTACACAGGGGTGAAAGCTAAACCTGACGTTAGGAAGAAGCCCTAAGACGTACCATAATTGTCCGGGTGGGAATTCTCGCGGGTAACGAGCCGGCTGCAGGCGCACCTGCGTGGCGCACGCGCTCGCAAGCTGCACCTCCCGAATGCATTTAAACATCCTTTTTTTAATTGAATGCTAAACCTTATTAATGCTTGTTGCCCTGCGGACTATTCCTGATTTGTGGCGACTGTTGTGGATATTTTTTTTCAAACAAACATGCGTTACATTAGTTAAGTGACTGTGTGTTTGTGTAAGTCTACGCTTATAAACGCTTGGGACTCCTTTAGAGTAGTAACAAGTACGTTGTCCACTACCTACCGAGGCTACCGTTCTATTGTATTGACAGCTAGAGACAAATGCAGATCCCTCACTATCAACACAACGAATCCCCAGTGGCCCGTAGTGGTAAATGAAACTCTAGAAAAAGTACCACCTTAGATCGAATTAGGCTTAAAATAAATTTGATATCCTACAGGTCAGTTAACACATGTAACATGTCAAACTTAGGATAGCTAGATAGAACTGTAATTCTTAGTGTAGTAAATTATATTGAGATCTACCCTCCGCATGCTCAAAAATGTTACGTTATCACCCCTGAGTTCTATCAAAGTTGACTAGGTGATCTAATAACTAAAAAGGTAAAGGGCACAATCCTTGAAGGTTTAAAAACCACGCTTTAAAGTATCTGACAAGGTCTTATGAATAAAAACAGGCTCTGTTCAGATAGTTTTGAGCATCTTGACTTGTCATTTCTTATTGCAGGCAATTGTACTGTGGTACCCGGGTGTGGCGGACACAGGTATGTCCTAAAACTATGACCAAGACCATCGTGAGATGGGCAGCAGCATCCCTGGAGCGCGGTGGAGATACTGCGATCGCCGACCCATATGCCAAACATGGCGATTATGACATTTACCCCCCATGAATTAGGGGGAGGTCCATGTTGGGCAGTGGACGTTTTTGGGCTGATATGGTGGTGGTACTGCGGTACATAAATATACATATCATTTCTTTAGATTTGAATAGATAGCCAACTGATTTCTTCGCTTGCTAGTAGGTAATATATCATTTTAAACTAAGCCGTTATTTCTTAACCAATTAGGATTATCGCTTATCTTCCTAATAGCCAGGGCCAAAACCTTGTAACCTAAACGAACATTACAAGTATTATAGTTGAATGTCACAGATCATTTTTAATGAATACCTGCGGGTCCCTGGGTATGAATCATTCGAATCAGAGGAACTGGCTACTTAATTGAGTATTTTACGAGTTACACATAAGTGACAAAGATATTGATTGCGAGGTACCTACTGTGAAGCATCCGCATTCCACCGACAAGGTGCTCTTAATATCTAGCACGGGAGGCTGTTCGAGAATCGAGGCATCGTTATGAGTCATTTGCGACAGTGCACCGGCGATTAACATTCCAGTAAACACCTCGTCAATCGATGCCGCGAGCTACCTCATATTCACAATGTGCACATAGCGCATTGCTTACCAGTACAAACCTGGTCTCTTAATGCGCGTAGTATTAACGAATGTTGCGATCAAGTTATACTACGAGAATTTCTCTCAATCAAAGTTTTGTGAATAGATTGCGTCTGCGCGCGCAGTTCAACGACGTTAGGATTTCGTCAAACTGGTTGATGTTTTCAAAATATTCCTACACTACCTGTTCCAATACTAAATGCTGTTAATGTTCAATCATTTACATTTCATGATACGAACAAGCTAGATTCTTTTTGAATAAGTTAATACGCGAAAGCCAAGATAATATTGGTTCCAATAAACTTACCTAATAAGAGTACCACCCATACAAATGTCAAAAAATTTGACGTCGATATTTACAGGGTTATTGAATTAATACACCAATTCAATTAATACATTTTTGGGTTCCGTACCCGAAGGGTCCAAACGGAGCCCTATTGCTGTCACTCGCGTGTCCGTCAGTGGTCTCAGTGGGTGACCCTCTGGCTGGCCAATATTTCGCACAAAGAATAAGAATTGCCATCCAGCATGGCAATGCAGCCAGCCTTCTGGGCACTCTACCCGCTGATAGCGACCTAGGACAATTTTTTTTATCTTTAATTTATTTTTCAGGGTTCCGTAGTCATCTAGGAACCCTTATAGTTTCGCCATGTCCGTCTGTCTATCCATCTGTCTGTCCGAGGCTTTGCTAAGTGATTGTTAGAGCTAGAAAGTTGCAATATGTTATGGATATATAAATCAAAAAATCTGTCAAAGTGGTAAAATAAAATCTAAAAAAACGTTGTGAGTCGGGCTCGCGCACCGAGGGTTCCGTAAAAATATTTTTATTATATGATGTAAAAATTTACGGTTTTTGCAATTTTTCCTTTGTCTGTGCTATATGACGTTGCTTCGTACCAAATTTCCAGATTCTGAGTTCACGGGAAGTACCCTGTAGGTTTTGATTCCCTTGCGAGTGTCCAAAATTTGCGGCATAAACAGACGGACAACAAAGTGATTCTATAAGGGTTCCGTTTATTCCTTTCGAGGTACGGAACACTAAAAATTTTGGGTACCTCTCCTACACGTAAAATTACTTTTTTTTGCTTCAACCCTATGGTGTGGGGTGTTAATGAAAAGGTCTTTGAAAATGAATAGAGGTCTTCGTCAAACACTTTTTGATTAAGTGAATATTACAAAAAAGTCTTTCCATCTTAGTAAAATACGTATGAGACGCTGCGAATGTGTTCCCTTTTGCTTGTTATTGATTTTTAGTAGAAGTAAGTTTATTGGGCGACCACGGAACCCTACACTGAGCATGGATCGACATGCTCTAGGCCGATTTTTATTTATTTAGGTCGTCTTCGACTTTTTGAGAATTGATTACCAAAATAAATTTTATAATGACTAATGTCATTATAAACATTTATAATTTATACAATTACCTACACTGAATAAAAATTAAGGCCCTACCTGGACCCCTACACGCAAAAGTGAAGAGTTACAGACCTAAAGGTCATTTAGATAGCTAAATGACCTTTCATCAAAATGCATTAAGCCATAATAAATTAGTTTTACTGTAAACAATCTAGTGCCAGACTTGGCACCTTTTGAGATAATTTATGGAACTTGGCACCCATTTAGATATCAATTATTTTGTCGGTGAAGACGACAACCACGCATCGCATAATGAACTCGGCTTTCACATTTATGTTTTTGATGGGATCAATATAACAAGTAACTACACATATTTTTTATCGAAGCTATACAATTCCAGTCATACTTTAGGTTTAACTTGAGGCCTAAAGCGATAAAGCAGGCGAACGTGTGGTTTACATAAAATTAAGCCTTATTATGGTTATTTCACTTACGAGTAGGTAAGTACCATAAATATTTTCAATGTTACGTATGAATTGAGGGTAGGTATTACTGATCATCCGTAATGATATGAAACGAATGATAATCAAAAACATTATGCCGGGTGTAAAAAGCTTTTGTATTTTACGTATTTGTTTCCCGTTTTATTGCAATTGAACTATCGTATAAGAAAAATATTATAAGTAACAAAAGAGTTTCAAAGCGTGGCTCTGCGCATTGAAACTGCAGTAGGTAGGTACTTACTTACATATATTATAAACAATGAAATTGAACACGAAAGTTATTCCGTGTCAACGAACTTGTGTAAGTAATAAACAAGGTGTCCAATGCAGTGGAAAATTGGTAAGTAAGACATTTACAACTCGTGTTTACCAAGTTTTATGATCTTTTTATATTCATTGGATATGTGAAAAACCTGTCAGTTTTAAAATTATATAATTTAAAACCGTTTAACCGCCATTTCTGATACATCAGCGTAAGTGACGGTATAAATAACACCTCCTTGATTGGTTAAGTTCTGGATTGCACGTACCTTTTTTATTTAAAACTAATGTTAAGTGTCTATTTTTTTGCAGCTTTATCTTGTGCAATTAGGTACAATTACATAATTAATTATCGACACCCTTGAAATTTTCAGTTTGCCGCTTAGTTAGACAACCACTTATATTTACGTACAACCACTAATTTTACCTACTGAGCAAGTGTTCCCACGGCAGTGTACAGATAAAGTGAGAATAGTTTTGTCTGTCAGTCTTTATGACATTGGCTAAATATTACTATCTATGTACGTGTACGTACTTATATATATATTTATAGCGCAGGCCTTGTAGCGCTCGATATCCTAGCTCTTTGTGGCTACGGTATGCTCCCGGGAAATCCCGATCCCGAAATTCCCGGGATTTCCTGGGACATGAAGCTTAGATTTTTCCCGGGACTGACTTTTTAATTCCCGTTACTTTCGGGACTTTCGGGATTTCATTATTAGTGGGAAATGTAACAATCGTATCACTGAACTCCTCTAGTGAAATAGCAGAATGAGTTGTTTCAGGCTCATTTAATTTTCATCAACTCTGACGTGTTTTTTAGGATTTTATTAAATCACTTAACTAGTCTAGTGTAATTACAAACCTATAATTTAATTAAGTACTCATCATCATTACTTCATTAGTACAAAATAATATTTATAGGCGTGCCACTGAACTGCTCATTGAAGAGTGCCTTGGAAAATGACGTGTCTTTACAAATTCCGTACTGACCAGATTAGGAAACATTTAGAACAGATGTAGTTAGTAATGCGTTCCCATGGGCTAAATTAGGAATGTGAGTAGACCCGAAATGACTTTCAATTATCGTATTACAAGATAGACAAATTCATGTCTGTTAATGTGCATTTATTAATCAAAAGTCAAATGTTAGAATGAAACCCGTTGCCATTTGACAAGACACTTTTTGGGTCTAGTCGTATTCCGAGTTTAGCCGATGTGTAGGTACTCATTTTCAGATTATTCCATTACATCAATTTCTTGATACACAAACATACCAAAGTAAAAAGAGAAACTATTGATGCGTTATTTTCTTTTTTTACCTCAGGTCACTCAAAACAACACAATCAATTAATCATCTGAAATCTCACTGGACCAACATTGAATAAAACTTCACAAAGGTATTTTTCCAAAAAAGGCATTTCTGAAAAATGCACGTCGTTTTTCCGTACGCAAAAGACATTAATGTGTTTCTTACACGGGGATGTGGATTATACAAAACAAAGCAGGTGAGGTCCAAAAGTTTCTGGTTGGAGAAATAAGGTGGTTTAAAAATGAAAAAAAAAATCATTGTGATTGTTATTTATTTTGCTTGTTCGTGTATAATTTTGAGGCTTCTGTTGTGTTTGATTTGACGGCGTTTAGAACAATAAGAAATCTAAAAGTTTTCAAAATGTTCAAGTTGGGACCTCGCTTTGTGATCAAGTTCCTGACAAAAAAAAGGGATCCGCCCGACGACCGATATAAAAAAAGGGTTAGATGCTGTGTATGGGGATACCTCTCTGTCTCCGTCATTTTTCCCCATTAAAAAAGGGAGTAAGCAGTTTCTTTTAGGACGGGAGTTCATTGACAACCAACCTCGCTCCGACCGGCCTTACCGTGGACTGCGTCAAATTAGTGGAAGAGAAAGTTTTGAGTGATCGAAAACTGAAGACTACAGAAATAGCGGCAAGGACGGGCTACCGAAAACTTCAGTTCTTAGAATTCTTCAAGATCTTCTTTCATCTTAGAAATGTTCACATGAATAAAGTTAGTGCGAGGTGGGTGCCCAAACTTCTTGCGAGCTTGCAGCGAAGAAGAAGTTTTAGACGCGTATAGACGACACGGAGAAGTTTTTTGGAGTCAATTGTTACGGGGGACGAAACCATGATTTTGTACTATGATCCTCTCTTCAAAAGGGAATCGATGGAGTGGCGTTGTCCTGGTAAAAATCCGCCTAGGAAGGCTAAGATAACACAATCCACCAAAAAGATAATGGCTACAGTATTCTAGGATTGTCACGGAATACTGCTGATTGAAATAAATGGTAGCTACTACGCCACCCTTATTGAGCACTTTGGAGAGGTGATCAAGCACAAGCGTCGTGGGAAACTTAGCAGTGGCGTTCGTCTTCTCCACGTCAATGCACCCGTTCACACTGTTTCAATTGCCAAGGCGCTGTTGCAAAATGTGGTTTCGAGGAAATTCGCCATCCACCTTATAGTCTCGACCTGGCTCCGAGTGACTATTATTTGTTTTAAAAACTAAAGGCAGACTTAAGGGGAAAAAGATTTTCTTCAGATGAAGAAGTGGCCCATGAGGTTTACGCCCATTTTGATGACAAAACTTCTGAGTACTTTTATAAGGAGATAGAAATGCTTATTAAGAGATCTACCAAGTGCATTGAAATAGAGACAGACTGTATCGAAAAATAAAAAAAGTTTTGTAAATATATAGGTATACTTCTTTTCTTTGTTCTATACTTCTTTACTTTGTTTTTTGGACCACACTTCGTACATAAATTACTGTTAGAATATAGCCATACAGGAGCTCACGTTACACTAGACATGTTCAACCACGCGCATGCCATGGCATGCCAAATAATTTAATTTGTTAAAAATCATGTGAGTACCGTGCGAAACTCTCGGGTGCAAGTTTGACTCGTACTTGGCCGGTTTTTTTCATACATAAATAAATCAATATTAGGGGACATTTTTACACAAATGTAACTAGTGCCACAGTAAGCTTAACAAGGCTTGTTTTTTTTTTTTTTTTTTTTACTCTGGATAGGTTTGCGCTTGACCACAAATCACCTGATGGTAAGCGATATTGTGGTCTAGGATGGAGCGCGCTTACCTAGTAAAAACCGGTTCACTCTCGTCTTGAAGACCGTAAGGTTGTAGTTTTCAGGGAACAAGGATTCCGGCAAGGAGTTCCACAGCTTGGCTGTTTTATGGGTACTAGACGAGACGACGATATATTTAATAGATATATACTTAAATACATAGGAAACATCCAAGTCTCAGGAACAAATGTCTCTGCTCACCACAGAAACAAATTCCCTTACCGGGAATCGAACCCGGGACCTCTAGCTTCGGAGGCAATGGCACTACCAACTAGGCTAAACAGGCCGACCACACACACATACATACTTCATAAAAACTACAAAGTCCGGAAAGTGACTGACTGACCCAGTCCCGGTCCCGAAATCTTCGGGACTTGAATAAGCTGCACTAGCTTGAAGGTAGTACTCTTGTCTCCGAGCGATAAGCTGTAAAAGGGCCAATCATTTTTACCGACACTTTTCTGTCCGTTGTCCACCGTTCAGATTTTATGAAATAAAAAAAACTTGGGACTTCTTGTTAGTAAAATAAATTTTACATTATTATAATAATCATTACCTTATTTTAATCATTCACATTATAATCTATTTTTTAAATTCAATGTAATAAAAATATGGTAATAAAAGTAAACAATTCACTATCCTACTCCTAATCTGCGGACAGCAACTCAGTAGACACTTGTACTTACCTAATTTTCACACATTTCGGAAACTAAAATATTTGGCAGAGATCGACTGGTAATCTAGTAACTAGCCTACATCATCAAAAACGAAAACAATATGGTTATGGACTCCTTTTTCCGCACTTAGTTCGTGAAAGTCGGACCATTGTGCGTGACGTGAACGCCGGCTAGGGATCTAGCCAGCCTAACTCCGACCAGAAGCGCAGGATCCTCCTGGTGTCACCACAGGCTTCGCGGAGTGACCTCGGTGCGTTGAGGATTTGAGTCCGTTGTGTAGCTACACCTTCGCATTCCAGGATGACGTGGGGAGCATATAGGGGGCTGTCGGTCGTACCTAGAACATATAAATGTTTGTTGAGTGAGCAATGTCCAGTGATGGTGCCTACGATTATACGTAGTGACGCTCTGTTAAGAGAGAGCAGACGCCTGGTAAATCGTGCCTCCGGGTGTGGCACTATTTCCCGGGATTGTCTGCATGTACTGGTATTTGTCCATTGATCAGCGTGTTGTTCAGATGTTCTGCGACGTAGCCATGATCTTAGCTGGTTAAAGGGTAGCGGGAGTATTGGACTAGGGCCAAACGCAGCCCGGCTAGAACCTCTCCTGGCCAGCTCGTCAGCTACGTCGTTACCTAGAGAGTCATTGTGCCCTTTTATCCATCGCAAGGTGACAGTGTTTGTTTTCCCTATCACCTCCAAGGCTTGGTGGCACTCTAGGATAAGCCCAGACTGGATGAGGTTGCTATCTAGGGCTTGTAATACTGCAGCGCTGTCGGACATCATCTTTGATACTCCGCTTAGCTACTGCCTTGGCAGCCTGTGTAATGGCGATGCACTCACATTGGTAAATTGAACTATGTTCGCCTAAGGCTATTGAATATGTTAATGTTTATCTCGGGTGAGTACACTTCTGCGCCCGATCCTGTCTTTGTTTTAGAGCTATCGGTGTAAATGCGCAGTTCCTGTGCTTCGGACCGATCGTATTTTTCTTCAACTAGCTGTATTGCATAGCTTTTGCTGAAGATATGTTGTTTGGGTACCTTGTCATAAGGAGCGGCTATCATTGGTTGGTAGGTGACCGTTTGTGACACCCCAGAGGTTAAGTGACTTTAGCCTGATGGCCGCCGAGGCCGCCTCCTGCTGGATAAACAGATCAAGAGGCGGCAGTCCCAGCAGTACCTCCAGTGCTGCTGTGGGTGTAGTTTTCATGCAGCCAGTCACCGCTGTACAAGCTAGTCTTTGGAACTGCTGCAGTTTATTTTTGGCGAACGAAAATAAGCTCTGATGTTATATAAAATCCGGTATAATTAAAGTATCGGTCGGAAAGTTGATTGGCCCAAATATTTAAACAATGTATCCGACAGGTAAATTTTAGAATTGTTAAAAAAAAGTATTTACAAGTATTACCACAGAATAAATAATTGTACAAGTGTATTACTAAATAAATACTATCTATAAATAAATACTAAATAAATATTGGGGGACAATCTTATACAATTTGACTTAGTCCCTAACTATATAAGCAAAGCTTGTACTATATAAATACATACTTAAATACATAGAAAACATCCAAGACCCAGGAACAAATATCCGCGCTAAATGCACTAATAATGGGATTCGAACCCAGGACCTCTAGCTTGGGAGGGAGTGTCACTATACCAACTAACTAGGCTAAACAGGCCGACGATCTATCCGTACTTGCGTTAATGCACTCTACTGGCTTATCAGTTATAGGTAATTGATATTTTTCTCAAACATGCAATGAAATATTGATGTTATGTTCCTTATACTAGGCTGCGAAGTATGACGTGTCAGGTGCGGCTAGGACAAGAGGTCGTTAATGGAATTTCATGCAAATCTTGCAAGCCTAGGCCGGCGAAGTCCTCTTTTTTAATTTCCATTCCACATAAATTTATGGCAAAGGCATCATGACATTCTCCCACTATGCGTATTAAAAATAAAATTTTGATTTTTTCCTTGTTTATTTCATTGCATGTTTGAGAAAAGCACTATACATACCTCGGCGGGAAATATGGGGTTGCCCGCCTCAGACCTATAAGGCTAAGGCCTGGCTCGCTCGGCCGTCTATATGTCTTCGGCCGGCAAGCCCTTTCGTCCCGGCCTCTGTAGTAATGTAGTATTATTACCGTGGGTACCAAATTCATAATTTTTCCATGAAGTCAAATCTTACATAAAAATAAAATAAATAAATATTATTGTTCATAATAAGCTCAATAAGGCTTGTGTTACGGGAACTAAACGACGATAAATTTAAGAGATAGAAAACATCCAAGTCTCGGGAACAAATGTTTCTGCTCACCGCAGAAACAATGCCCTTCCAGGATTCGAACCCGGGACTTCTAGCTTCCGAAGCAGTGTCACTACCAACTAAGCTAAACAGGCCGACAAACGACCTACTGACTTACTTACTTAACATAAATAGGAATGTTGCAAGTGACACTTTTCTGGTTTATCAATTTTGCAAATTTATTAGGTTGAGTCATTTGTTTGGAAAATGACTAACGACAATTACCGGCTCTTAACATTTTTCTTGGTTCAATAAGTACCGTTATAAGTGTTACTTACCTACAATAAAAAAGTATCAATTGTTTTGTAATTACCGCCGTAGCGTGGAGAAAATACTGGGGGCAAAAAGAGATAATGAAAAATAAATCTATCCATATTTCGATAAAACGAATGCTTTTCGAGTCAACAATCCTGCCATGTTGGATATATGGCTGTCAATGTTGGTGACTAAGAAAATGCGACGAACATAAGTTGGCAGTTTGCCTACGAAGAATGGAAAGGAGCATGTTGGGAATCAAACAGCACGTAAAATAAACAACCAAAGTATTCGCAAATGGACCAAATTAACCGATAATGTAGAAAAAGTAAGAGCATTAAAATGGAAGTGGGCAGGCCATATATTATGCCGAATGAAAGAAAACCAATGTACAAAAAAAACATTGAATGGACCCCAAGACATGGCACCCGATCGCGAGGACATTAAAGAATAAGATGGGCGGATTGAGCAAAGCCAGGGACAAAGAGACTACTACAGATTTTTAAACTGTAAATATTTAATTTAGTTAATAGAATGTAATTAGTTATGTAGTAGAGTAAATGTTGTTTTTATTATTTAATAATAACGGACCGGCCGGACGTAGGTAGCATAAGGACATCTCACGATAATAACTTAGAGCCCTAAAGTGTATTAAAAATTAAATACAATAATTCAACGAGTAAGTAGCACATAGTCAAAACCCAAAATGTTAGTAAAGTAGCCACCTGTTAAAGTAAGTAGTAAGTACTAGCGGTTGTTAGTAACGCAGCCCGGCGCACGCGCTGGCATGTGCCCCGCGCCCCCGCGCCCCGCACCGCCGCGCGGACCCCCCTGCCATTCATCGGAATGCAGCAGCGTACTTCGACTGTACACCTCATTATCAATACCCGCTATTGACTTAGATAGATACTTTATCTATTTATGGCCATCTTGGGGTAATTCTTAAATTCCGATTGTGTGGAATTTTATGGGCAACGCTCTCTTTGATGATTTCTAATTGGCTTCAGTACATGTATGGTGCACCATGGTGTGGTTGTATTGAACAGCCAGTAGTGCCCAGTTGCCACCCGCTGGAGCAAGCGAATATACTTATACCTAAGCACTGGATTTTTTTAACAAACCAATTGTTATACATGCTGTTTTATTTATTCCGTTAATTTCGGGGGCACATTCCTGAGATGGAATACCCAAAGTATTGTCTCTAAGAGACTTTTATTCTCAATTTAAAAAAAAAATCCTCTATATAAAATTGATGTTTTCCAGTGCACATCCTTTATGATACGAATGGCAATAGGTACCTACATAAAAACAAAGCCTCGCCCATGCCTTAAGCTACAAAAAATTTCCCCGTAAGTAATCTCACTTCTCCCAATTACATAGCTCTTAAATAATATTTACCTATGTGATATTGTATATTGGACGGTAGGCAAGTAATTGTACGAATAACATCGCCTTGATCTTGATAGTAGCGATGAGTTTCAAGTAGCACCCGGAACGGGAATCAGCGATGATCCCACGAACGACTTACATTGCCGTTGACGTTTCAGTTCTTTCAAACGAAGAACATAGGTGAGTGGAAATGGAAATAGAACATCATAATGTGTTGTTTTTAAAGAGCATGCCGTAGTTGTTGGGTAAAGAAGATCCTATGGACGTCAGAGTTAGATGCACATGTTCGTTTTTAGTGTGGCACGGCAGTGATGGTGGGGTGGTGCAATGAGCACGAAGGCGCGCTCGGAATGCGCGGCCCTTGGCGCCGGTTTACAAATAGAAGGGCTACAAGCGTGGACTGCACGTGTCACGCATTGCCGGGATTAATCTGTTAGCGCTGGTGCCTCGGCGAACACAATACAACCACGTGCCCGTATCATTAATTAAAACAATCGACAGAATAGTGAAGTGCCTTAATCAGGTCCATCGATTATATACCGATTTGCTCGGCCGTTTGCACACCTCGCTACTAATTTGGGGTTTGGTGGCGATAAAGGAAGCATCCGGTGCGCGGCGAAACGACAGTGATACGTTGTTTAGAAGTCGAGATCCGGGAAGGGACGGGAGAGCACGTGAATGACATCTCGGAGGGTCGGTGCCAGCACAAGGAAGTCGGCCCTGCGGCCGCTGACCCCGGCCGGACGTCACGGCTGAGAGAAGATGAGTGCAGCTCGCCCGCGCTCTTCGCGGCCCCTGTCACGGCACTGATCCCACTCTCTGCAGCTCACAAACCAAATCACATTCAAATAAATCTTAATATAAATCGGGCAATAAGCAGATGGGACAATGACCGTTTCATAATGCCTTTTGTTTACATGAGGTAAAACATTCTAAGATAAGGACGTGCATCTACAATTTTCATATAATTTCACGTTAACTTTCAGTAAAAGTAACACCTTCATGTGACTTGTGCTTCATAACATATACCTACCTGAAATAATATAATGCTGTGTTCTATTAATTGTGTTTTGATGAGTCTGGTATTTAGATAATTATTTAAATATGTCCTAATTCAGGTAAATAGTCCATTAGGTAATTAGATAATTCGAAGGCACGTTTTTGTGACAATGTAAAACATTTTTATTACATACAGGTGTGCTCAAACGTGGTAGTTAAACTAGTTATGTAATTATATAACTACAAGTGCAGATAAATGTATTGAATCACCTAGATGATTATGATTAAATAACTGAAATTGAAGTGACTTTTGCTTCACTTATTTTTTAACATTTTTTGGGTTAGCCATTTTTAGGTAGGTAAAAATCTGAATACCTACTGAAAAGTCAAGCGCAAGCGAATTTCTCTAAAAGGCGCTATTATTTACCCCCTTATTCATAAACGTACATCAAGCCTCTATTAGTTAACAAGCCGCTAAAGTTAGTCGTCCTTATCTGTCACTTTGACATTTATGTTTGTGAGAAAGGGACAAAACAACTTTTAGGTAACAGAGGTTTGTTAAGTTTTATGAATAAGGGGGTTAGAGTTTAAAATCGAATGACTAATAGTCGAGGCACTGACTAAAACGTACAAACATAGGGTTGGCATGAGACAAGACCCAGAAAGCTATTATGAATTACTTAGAATTTCATATTTATTATTTGATAGAGTAGCTTACATTATTATTACTCATAGATAAATTCAATAAAGATGTTTTCTTATTTACTAATATTATTTATATTTCTAAAAAAGAAAACATCTTTATTGAATGTACCCATTTCTTTATATACCTATGCATAATAAATACGGTGAAAATAAATATGAAATTGCATTCAATAGAAAAACAAAATAACTTATACTGAAGGTAAATACCTTCAGTATAAGTACATTTACGTAGAGTACCTACATTTTAATTAACCCTAAGAGGATTTACCTATTCTAACCTTTATATTATTTTTATTTACTTTGAATCAGGCTGATCATTAGTATCTTACTGTTGCCACCTGTAAGGCATCAGGTACTGGTACAGTACGGGTGCATTTAATAAGTCGGTAGACATTAATAGATCTTCAGTAAGTAGCAGGTAGTTCATAGTTAAAAATGCGTAAGTACCTTATCAAAAAGTAAAAAAAATGCCTCCTGAGTATGTCTTTATTCTGAATTTCATGAAAATGCCACTATGATCACAAATCAGGCATATGCACATGTCATTTAAAATCAGCAATAGACGGTAAATTGTGAAAATTAGCTTGGAGAACTATTTTTTATCAAGAAGTTTGGTGGGAGAGCACGATTAGATAGGCACAGCCCTACGCGATGATAAGCGTCGGCTTCCAAACCGACACACGCCCAACTCTTTCTCCAATTTGTACTAGAATAAAATGTTAACGTTACGATATTGATCTATTATGTTTATTTTATTTTTTTACTTTCATCGTTTAAGATGTTTGTTAGCTAACTTACGTCATAACGCTTTTAGCTAGACGAGGTCGCTAAAGACCGCTCATAGCAGAGAGATTTGAATAAAATTTATATATCCCTTCGTTAGTCTGACATTGTCCCGCTGCGGGACATTTTCTTGACTGTATTTTTGTTTTTTTATCCCTAAAAAAAGAATTACCAATATATCATTTAATCGAATATGCGTTATTTTTATAGAAATATAAATTCTTTAAACCGACATAGTTTCGTAATTGTTAATCAGGTTCTTTAAAACGGCTTATTAGTTACCACCGATTCCTACTGGTAACAGTTAATTTCCAATCTGTGCCCAGTGGTACCTCATCAATATCATCATCATACCTAATACGTCCCACTGCTGGGCACAGGTCTCCTCTCATAGATGAAAGGGAACTGGCATTAGTCCCTTACGCTGGCCCGATGCGGATTAGAGACTTCACATGTATGTACATATACATGTTAGTGGTAACTACTGAGAAAACAATAACAGCTGTTAAGGGCCCTTTCTTATTTTTGGTAAGGAAAAACTGATTTTTGACGTTGTAGTTCGAAGAAACATGAGTTATTGTAAGTTCTGAGTACTTGTTTGCATATGTAAATTTACTAATTTTTATGAGCAGACTCAAATTTGGGCAGCACTGATTTCATCCGATTACCGAAAGTACTTTACTGAAGAGCCCTTAAAACTTTAAGTTGTTATATCAAAATCCAGTTGATTAAATATTTTTTCACAACCATTGTATCCTGTGTGTGCACAACGGCCACAAATTTTCCATATTTTGTACATGTTAGCTACCATTTAAATATAAAATTATTTATACCATATTTATTTAACATTACTTAACTTAAGAGGGCGCAGTACGCTCGGTTCTCTAACGTATTTATGCTCTCAGTTTAAAACGCCATGCTAGATAACGTCAAACTTTGTATACACAATGGGATTCGGCATATCTAGGTTGAAAATTAGTTTCTGTTGGTAGAAATTGTGAAAGAAAAATTTTTTGAGTTTTTTACGGCTTGTATGAATACCTTAAAGATCGCTGTATTTTTTCTCCACTATAATTTCAAGCAACAGAAACTAATGTCCGACGTTTGTATGGAGAACCGAACGTACTGCGCACTCTTAAGAATACAGGATTTTCTCATATTTGTATGACACAATTCAGTAAAAATAAAACTAAGATGTTTGGATTTTTATTATTATTAAAAAGGTGGATATTAAATAATAAATATTAGGGGACAAGTTTTTTCACAAATCTTAAAGGGAAGTAATGTGAAGGCTGGAGATATATTGTATAGCGATTATTCGACTGCGCGCAAGGAAATTTTGAAAGTCAATGAATGTCCAGTGTTTTGTGAAAGGGCCCTTTTAATACTACCTCCTAGCGTGGACTATTCGAAAAAATTGCACCCAGGAAAGGTAAAAAACAATCAGAAATCGTTGGTATGATTATTTCAAGAAAAAGGGCTTCTTTCTAAACAAGATACAGAAAGGATTCTGAGTTGAGAGACACTGTTATCTTGTCAAGTCTGGAAAACGATTGGGCAATTGTCTTAAGTTTTCTCCAACACATTAATGAAACCGTAGATAATCCAACTGTTGAAGATTGAATTGAACTGTTGAATTTATGGTAATTGATAATCTATTATGCTCGTCCCTGCGGTTAATAAATTCCCCGTGTTATTCTGTTCATCATCGTTAGAGTGTCAACCTGTGTCAAAATAAATATTCCAAACAACAAGCGCCGGTTCTTTTTATAGGTAGTTATTTATAAAGCTACTTGTGACAGTTGAAAGTTGACGTAGACTTCTTTTAAGTTTCTCAATTATATATATACAGAGTGGGCCCTGTAACAGGAGCAAAAAATTTAACGGTGGACGGATGGTCTCAGATGAAAAAACACATTTTTTTCTTCAAAGATGGCTTACATGTATTTTTATTACTTTTCTGGAGTGACATTAATGTAATTCTATTTTAAAAATCCAAAAAATTTAAAAATAAATTAAAAATATCCTTGAAAACAAAAAATACCAAAACAGTTATGACTCATAAGTTGACACTACCTCAAACTCTGCATTGACTGATGTGCATAATCTCGTGGTGTCAAGATCCATTACTCGGAGGTCATAATCATAACTTTAGATCAATATTACTACGAAACGAAAATTTTTAAACAAAAATTGTGTACCAGGTGTTACTGCAGATGCTCTAAGGAAGCGTCCTTTTAAATATTTGATCAAATTACAGGGCCCACCTTGTATATATGTATATGTATACAATGCCTTCAACTTCATGTTACGATTTTAGGAAATGTTAGGATTTCAACAATTCTACAATTCTAAGCCGGCAACATCGAACGCAATGGCCGCTCGTCATTGGTCAAGCGCTTCAATGTTGCCGGTTTAGACTTTAAATTGTAGGTTATTGTACACTACAGGCATATCGCAATTGATGAGATGGTGGTCAAAACTACCAAAAGGCAAGAGCCTATTTAGTATCATCAGAGACTGCCAAGTTATGTGCCAAGTTTTATTCCAGTGCATCGATTTTTTACATAGGTAGTAAGTATGTGATTTTAAATTTTTGCGCTTTTTTTGGTATTGTTGTTTATTTTTACATTAATATCTCTATCAGATCCTGCTATCTGTACTCATCGTATCTTAGAAGTATACTCGTAGTATCCTTAATACCAGAAATAGATATATATTTTAGAAAAAAAATGCCTTATAATATCTATAGCATATATTTATAAGAATTAATAAAATCTAAGTACTTATAGAATATTTTAATTAATAAATTATAAAAGGGTATGTAAGTATATTTATTATCTAATTAATCGTTTAAGGAATTTCTTTTCATATTTTTTTTAAAATGTGAATGGTGGGTTACTTGAATTATATTTACAAGCAGTCATTATTTTCTTTATTTTGAAATTAAAGAAAAAATATTTGCAATTTGTTTGTCATAAAATTAAAAAATACCTAATTTTGAGAGCGTTTTTAATAAATGATTTTTAATGGTTTAATAATTAATTGAAATGATTTGTTCATATGTGGCGATGATTTCAAAATCCTATTAATGTATTATTCGGGTAACATCACGTACGAGTGTAGTCGGAGGGCGCGAGGCGCGGGCGCCCGGGCGCGCACCCCCGGCGCTCCCGGGCCTCGCACCACAAGACTCCGGCGCACATTTTACGCACCTACCGCCCCTATAACTCTGCGCCTACCCGTAATCATTAAAAAAAATTACTATTTTAATAATTTCACTGGTTTTCTTACCGTTTCTTGGGTACACTGCGAAGCTGTATGAACGAAGTGTCATTTATCCTGTATTAGGCATTTTTTTTAATGTATTAATGACTTTTCAAATATAATTGGTATTCAAATGATAAGAATAATACACTGTTAATGTAGAATAAACATAAAAAATGGAAAAATGGTGTTATTTTTTATATAAATATAGTTTTTTGCCCAATTAAAGGGAAGCAGGAGTAATGCTTAGAAAGTGAATGTATCCAGCAGATATATTAGATATTGCAACTCTTTATAGCAGTTAAAAATAGTATGGAATGAGTATATTTAGAATATTTTAATTAAACTAATTTATTAAATCGATTTTGGCGCTATATTTATACAACTTAAGTCCCAATAGAATAATCAAAATGTTCATGATTATGAAACCAATAAAGTACCTACTTGAATATAAATTAATATTAAATTTTAATGTAAAATATAATAATTACAACACAAACGGGTAGTTTATTTTCTTAAAATATATTATGTTATTAAAGTTAACGTTTTTAAATCGTAATCTTTTAGGAACCTTAGTATAGAAATGAAAGACAGATTGACTGAGATATCAGGACTATTTATTAATTTTTTACATAAAAACCTACAATAAGTACTCATGTGCACTGCTAAGCATAAAGGCTTATTTAATTCTATAGTTATTATTATTATTCATTCTGATTAATCAATTGTATCTTAGTACTTAATTGAGATAATATTATACTCAGATTAATGTCTCTGTAGGTATCCAACTAACTTTACAAAGTAGAAATCGAATTAAGTACATTAAAATTATATATAAGACTATACACACACCACGTGATGTCACTAGGTCAATCAGTGATTCCATTCAATATTGTATAATTATGTCGTATTTACTAGCTAATATTATAAAGTAAGGGCCAAAGACAGCTTCATAGGTTAAACATTTTGCCTTTATTTAAATGCCTAATTGGATAGACTCCCATTTTAAAATTAATACAGCCACAAAGGATATGTAAGTACCTATAAATAATAATATTTAAGCACAGGCGTCACTGTGGGTGTTGTCACATTTTGATTGAAAAAGAAATAGATCAGGCGTCAAGCAGGCCGGCTGGCTTAGGATATTACCAGTAAAACGCTATTAGAAGCAAAGATGAGTAGGTAATTGAAATAAAATCGAATCAATGTTATATTTGTATAAATAATTTTCGCTAATTATTTATATATTTAATGTATTTTGCATGCCTGTAAGGTAGATTTTAGTGATACTTTTAATTGTACCTGTGTCACCCTACTGTACCTAAAATCGAGCATAATAAATTATTTCATTTCATTTCATTTCATTTCATTTCATTTGATAATGTAGCTACCAAAATAAATATGAATGTTTGCAAGTATGGACAATCCAAGTGAAACAATCCAAATAAATAAAACAATAAACAATAAATGCTTCTCTCAAATGTTTGTCTCGCTCGCTCTAATGTTTGACCGATATGCTTTGCTCGTCACCCGCGCACTGAATTTTGCGATACAAGGCATGAAGTTTCATTGTTAAACGAATAATTATTTCATGAATGTTTTTTATGAATGTGTTTTGATTCTTTTCCCGAAAGAACGGTCCAAATATCACTTACTTAATTTAATACCTAATTAGTTGCAAAAATTATTGCTAAAATCAGCCTATTCTTTACATAATATTTATAATCCCACAAACATTACAAACAGTGAACTTAGCAATTAAATATCTAATGAATTGTTCCTCTTTTTACATTTTTTGGTTGGTAATTTTAAAGATTGAAGTCTTTAATCACCTTTTTATCATACAGCCTTTTGCATTAGGTAGGTATACATTTCTTTTATTCGTAGTCTGCTTATATGATATTTAATAAATAAAAAACAATACGTACATAGTGAACGTAGTACCTACTGTATATTTGAGCTATGCTAAGCTATGAGCATGTTTTATAAAAAAGTTTACAATTAATTATTAAGTTAGACTATTTTATTAAAATATCAAAGGAGTATTTTTTTATTTAGGGACAATCATCAATATCATCACAGGCGCCCAACTGAACCAAGAATTTATTTATCTTGTAATTACGAATCTTGTTAGGTATATTAGAATAATTGTGGGTGCAAACAAATATCAATATTTAACAAACACGCAATATCTAAATTCCTACCTACGTGCCGAAGTACTTTTGTATTTTAAGCTACCCTCTGCATTTCACGATAAATAAAAAATATTCTTATATAAGATATAATAACAGATACAAGTAGAAAATAACAAAAATCGAACAATACACAAGGAGTAAATGTTAAAGTACTGTCAGATTGTATTTAATGTAGTTAATTTCAATAAACGATAATTTAAACGAATACATATTACCATCTTCTATTATGGTATCATTATAGTAGTAATTTAGCCAAATCTGTGGGTAGGTAGATTTTAATTATTCTTCATTTCATTACGTTCCTCTTTAAGCGAAACGTATTGTATATATTATAGAAGTGGTTCGAATTTAGATTGAATTAATTGAAGTTCAAGTAAGTATAATGGAGGGTGCTCTTTGGAGCATGTTAATTTATTTGAGGTATCAAAATTGTTTTAAATGATACCTGCTTATGAGCCACAAACAATTAAAATTGGAAACTTAGCCGCACTAAACTTTTTTGAATGGATCATTATTGAAGCATTTATAAATGTACTTAAACTACTTGGTTTAACCTGTGCTAATAGAAATATTAAACCGCATAAACCTGGGTAATTAAGTCACGAATAAGTAGTTAGTTTCATTGGAATGGTTTGATGTTCTTTTCGTTGTGTACCTAGTGGTGATGATTGTTAGCTTCATTCGTGGTGTGTTTCGAGTTAGTGTGGAAATGTCAGTGTAGCATTGGTGTGCGGGCCAGTCAGTGTCAACGAGGGAGCTGGGCCGCCACGTGGCTGGCGGGCGCGCCGCGCTCACGGCGACGCTGCATGTCAGTTTTCTGGAAAAATTGACAAAAGTAGCACATCGGGGCGGCGGCGGCGGCGGCGCGAGCAATTTGCGCAGCTCCTTGCGTATGTGTGGGTTCTTGTCGCGACCGTTTCTTGCCACGGTGTGCGCGTACACGTACACGTGAAGTGAAGGTCGAATATTTTGTCCCTACTCCGCGGTTTATTGGCGTTCACGAGTCGGCGCTGTGATAATGAGGTGTCGTCGTCCCGTTCGCTCCGCGGGTGGTTGGAGCTCGCGGAAAGGGACGGGTGGCGGTGTGCGCGTGCGTCGGAGCCTCCGCCGGCGCCGGCGCGGCCTGCCCTCATCAGTCTCCCCGCAGCGGGGAAGTGGTTCGCGTGTGCGACTCCGCATCGCTCGCATTGCGCGCGCCCTGCGCCGCACACGAATATTTTTAGATAACAGCTCGAATCATTTATTCGCGAGTCAGTGATCGCAGGCATTTTTGCGGATATCGGTATCTGCTTGCGGGCGCACGGAACTGCGCGGCGGCGATGGTCGGGCGCGGGCCGTCGCCGGCGACGAAGACATCCCGATAGGTAAGCTGCGCACTTCCTGCGCGCTCGCCGCCATGATCGGTCGGAACGTCACTTCCGTCGAGGACCGGAACCTGCGCGGCGACGACGACGGCTGCGCCCGCGCTGCTGCCCGCAGCACCGCGCAGCGTCGGCGCCTCGCTTAGGTCAATGAGCGACGGCTCTCGATTCATAAAATGTCGATTCCATTCACGCCGCGGCGCGATGCTACGCCGGCCGTTCACTCGCGACCCTCGCGTCTTCGAATATTCATGTCTTCGGCGATAACATCGTAACCTCTGACTTCTTTTTGTATTATCACGTTTTAAGTGAACGCCACTAGTCGGGGCCGGATTACGTGCGATGTGCTGGAAACAAAGTGTCGTTCAATCATTTATGATTCCCGTTTAACTGTGAAACGTTAGTGCATTGTGAATTTAATGGTGATCCTCCCTCCGTTACAATGGAATGTTACGACCGGTATCGTAAGACTAGTTGAAATATTTTTATAACATTTTTTTTATGTTTCCTGTTTTATATTTATTGGCTTTTGTATTCCCTAAATATTCTGCCCAGGTGGACAGTTGAAATTTTGCTTTTTAAATAGTAATTTAATCCTCTTTATTTGAATTGTTATCGATAACGGTTACGCCATTACTGCCGCAACTGTCAAAAATATTTCAAGCTAGTAACTCACATACTCTGGCATGCATTAGAATATTTTAAATTTTCCTTTTTTTAATTATTTCGACAAATTTAAACCATTCTTATAGTTTAAGAGGTATTTGTTAACGACGGTTAGTGGATAGCTGGCAACCCGAACCAGCCGAGCGTAGCGCGCCGTCCCGCTCCTGCGCCGAGCTAACCCCTGTTCATTGCCCCCTCGACATACCCTCATTATGCTTATCTGGATCATTTACCTTATCGCTTTCTTTTTATTTTTACCAATATTAAATCTTATCTTAGACATTCTCAAAATCGTTTTCGTCACCTATCTAGGAAAACGACATCTATCTAGATGTCGTTTTCCTAGATAGGTAAGTATCTACTTAAGTAAAATTTTATCATAATAAAACCTGATTTTTTCAATAGACTTAAAACTATGCTCATCCATCAGTCCATCAGACTTCTCAAAAGCATGCTAGAATTGTTAAAAATAATAATTGCTTATATCACATAATTAATCTACATTGCAATGCACAATTTCTTATTATTTCTTTTATTTAAAATAAGTAACAGGTTGGTAATAAATGTAGATAAGTTTCTATGAGGGTGGGTACTATATTTTCAGATTCTTTCTCAATTAAATTAAGTAGATATTTATTTAGTTTTTACCGTAAATAGTTTCAACTAGTAAGTATCTGACGGGATGATAAATCCCATCAGAATATTGGGCAACCTGGCGTCTTGTAACGGCAGACAGCACGATTATTTATTGCCTAGATGTTAGATCGAGTTTGTGATGCGTTGATGCCGAGATGAGTCAGGTGCGACGTCACGCGTGTCGTGACGCGCTGCCCTTTGCCCTGTCAGTCCCAGTACATTCGCAATCGCATATTTCGGTCGCCGCTTACTGCGAGCACCGGTAAGTAGGCACCGCGCGTGGTCCGTTTCCGGCGGAGCCTGTGTGGGCGCAAGTTTCATAAGCACTTCCTCTCGCTTCTTCCGAACGTGGGACATTCCCTCGCCTTCTAACGTATAATCTTCCGCGTCACAACGACTCAATTCTGTTCTTACTAAATATTGACCGCATTCAATGTGTCGTTAGCACCCCATTTCCGGCTCAAAAGTCGAGCTCGATAACCAGATATCGGACGGGTCCGTGCCGCTTCACACATTGTGTGCCATTCTGGCATTCCCAGCCCCACGATAAGCCATTAAGAGTCTCTTAAAAAAAAGCGATCATTACAAAAGGATGTAAAGACTGCAGCGGCGCCGAACCTTCCCAGAAACGGGGCCATTCTTATTCGCGCTCCCGCCTTATTCAAGGGTTTTATGGCTGTTTTTTTTTCACGGGAGCGGCTCGCTTGAGAAATTCAAGGAAATCGCTTATTGGGTTTCTCTTAGGAGCGGTGCTATGTCGGGGAGCCGATCGCAGAGCCTGGGAACGGCTGCTCCGCCCGCAAGCCACACACGTCCCTAGTATCCCTAGTCCCATCGTTCCCATACACAAAAGGTACCTACTATCTTGTTGACAATTATTTCAGTCTGTTGCAAAATATTTCATTAGCACTTTCAATTATGAGTTATAACGCTCGTCACTTTCAAGTTCGCGAGAATGAAAAGTGATGACGATAAATTATTCTGCAACTGAATTGAGTTAGTTGCAAATTGAAAAGTAGAAAATGGGTTTCTCAATTAGAGAATAATCTTTAGGCTTTAGCTATCAGAGACGGCTCTATTAGTTTGTTAAGGGCATATTCAATATCTTTTATATTTAGTTTACGTTTTCAATTCGAATGTAAAAAAAACAGCACTTAAATATTTGTAGATAAATATTGTTTTATACCTGAAATATTATAAATATTGATTGGATTTATTTTAGACCCTGAGTTATGTGCTCAAAATTATTTACGTACAAAACTGATTCATTTTCATCACTAGTATTATTTTATTGCGTAGGTAGATGTAAACTGTAAATAGTCTAAAATTAATAAGTTGTGAAATCATTTTTCTATATCTTCGAATCGTTGGGTTTTTCAGGGAGAAGAGAATGGCGGTCACCACGTAAATCAACCAGAATAATAGGGGAGAGAGGTGAGGCACGGGATTGACAGGAACAGAAGCTGCTAGTTAAATAGGTACGTTTTATGAATGAAACTTAAAATAGTTTTAATTAATGTTGAACGTTGTGCAATATAGTGTAAGCTGTACGCTTAAAAAAACTGCAAATCGATGTACAGTTTAGCCGTTTGGCACACGCATAGTAGAGGTCAAAAAAAATTTTTGACCCGCAGTTACTAAAAAATTTCCCTTAGGGGGGGAGTAATGAGACATTTTAATTTTTGTATGGAATAAAAAATTTTTTTAGAAACCTATCGTGTGTAGTATCATATGAAAGGGCTTTTTAAGGCGATTCTAAAAACATACCACATCATTACATTTCAGCCCTATTTTTTTAATTAAAACAAAAATAGTTTTCGAAACATACCAAGCTTGGGCTCATCCAGACACGATATGGCTGATTTTTTTTAAATACAATATACCACAAATGATACGTGATATCCTCATATCTAACCTCAAAAAAGCAATTTTGAAAATAATTTCACTAAGTTTTTTTTTTACTATTACAAAGTGACACAGTTCTACTTTTCTACTTCAATTCGAGTAGAACTGTGCCACTTTGTAATATTGAAAAATTATACACATAAAAAATAAAAATACTAAATGAAATTATTTTCAAAATTGCTTTCTTGGGGTTAGATATCAAGATATAACGTATCATTTGTGATACGTCATATCTTGATATTTAACCTAATTAGTTGGGTATATCGTATCTGAAGGAGTCTAACCTTGATATTTTATGTCAAAAACTAAACAAACTATACCAACTGATGAAAAGGCGCAGTTAAAGGGTTAAAGAGGTATTTCCCGTTGGATATATGGATACTACGTATCATTTTATGATTAATATGTACCGTATCTGCACTACAGTTCCATAAGTCACGTAAAATAGGTATTGAAGTAGAACTGTGTCATTTTGTAATATTGAAAAAAAAAAACTTAGTGAAATTATTTCAAAATTGCTTTTTGAGGTTAGATATCATGTATCATTTGTGGTATATTCTATTTTTAAAAAATCAGCCATATCGTGTCTGGATGAGCCCAACCTTGGTATGTTTCGAAAATTATTTTCGTTTTAATTAAAAAAATATGGTTGAAATGTAATAATGTGGTATATTTTTAGAATTGCCTTAAAAAGCCCTTTCATATCATACTACACACGATAGGTTTCTAAAAAAAATTTTTTATTCATACAGTAATTAAAATGTCTCATTACTCGCCCCCTAAGGGAATTTTTTTTAGGAACTGCGGGTCAAAAGTTTTGTTTTGACCTCTAGTATGCGTGTGCCAAACGGCTAAACTGTACATCGATTTGCAGTATTTCTCTGAAATCGGGCTTGTACCGCTGGCTACCACTAATATTGTTGTGAAATGATTGCCACGGGTCAGATAACCTATTCAGCGCAAGGTCCGGGTTCGATTCCCGATTGCAACACACTGGATGACTTTTATCGTGACCCTAATATTAAATAGGTACCGATTTGAATAGTAATTACTGAACTAGTGCTCATTTTTAGGTTAATTTAAATTAAATATGTTTGTTCTTTTCTTGTGAATGGGAGAAACAGGAGTGACTACTGACACTATTAAAAGTTATGGCCCCTATTTCAATTATGTGTGGCGAACTGTCAATGCCAGGTGGCAATTGCCCCTATTTCACCAACTTGTCAATTATCAGTTACCCTGACAATTCATCGTAAATTTGTGGCGCAGCAGTAACGACGTTACTCGCCGCGAATTGCCAATGCCGACCATTGTCAAAATGATGAAATAGGGATTTGTGGCTTGTTGAGGGATGAAATATTTGCACAAAATGGCACGGGCACGATTATGCAACGTTCTCGTTTGCGCATTGGGAAGCACTTGCAGGTCAGAGGCCCTTATTGAGGGCAAAGGGAAGTAATAAATCTGTCGGCGCGAACAATGGCGCGATAACGTGCACCTTGCGCCTGCGCCGATAGCGCCCCCTCCCCCCGCGCGCCGCCGTTCCTACCTCACCTTTTTATCCAAAATGGCACAGCTAAATGCTAAACACTAAGCCCTTCAAATAGTATCCGGGTTCAAAAACGCGTAAGTACGAAGCTTTTTAAGTGCTGTAATGTAGGCAACATATACTTATAATTATGTAAACAATCTAGTGGACAATCTTTCACAAAGTCTACGAGCCCCAAGTGAAGCAGTACTAAATGTTTATAATGATGAATACATTAAAAACCCATCCAATACCCGGAAACAATCTTCCTCGACACAAATAATAAGGGAAGTTATAGCTTGAGATGAGATATACTTACCTAGGTCAGGGACTAAATGTTTGGCAGGGAAGAACGCTGAAAAAATGTTTCAATATATTTGAGATTGTCGTACAGAAGGAACGGTCCATAATAGTCCAAAATAAAGATCCTTTCACTGCTACGAGACATAGAAGTAGTAGCACCTTGCTACGACTTGCTACGCCGTAGCTGACCAGATACTGTTGCGGGGACCCACAAATGTGGGACTTTTCATTTCTCTTAGAATCTAAAATTTTTATTTAGTATCCCCATACTATTTTTAGACCTCTATTTGGCCAATTTGTCATTGTTACGATTCGACGTACAGTATTGTGTTGTTTCAAAATACAAGCAACCTATATAAATATCTCCGTTACATTGTCAAAATTACATTTATTCAGTTTAATTTTGATCGAATGGGATAAAAGTAACTTTTTTGGTTCCACTTGCTAAGTAGGATAGCATCGTTATCGAGCAATTTACATTGAAGTAGTACATCGAATTGCCACTGTCACATGACAATTGTCAAGTTGGTGAAATATGGGGCCAGATATTTTGCCATCTTGGTATTTTTTACAGCTATCTACGTATATGTAGTGTTTTTACCGTTTATCACGCCTTCTCGCTTGTGATTGTAATAGCTGCACCGAAAAAATCTGCCACAATTTCAATGTTCTACGAGTAAGTCTAAGTTTTCAATTCCCATTTTTATGAGAGACCCGACTTAACTGAATTCTGATTATTTAGCTAGTATACAATATACATAACTAAGTACTAAAGTATGTATAGACAAAGGGAAACCTATCGCTATAACGTGTTAGTATGAATTGATCATACAGTTTAAAAAAAAATCTTTTGTAAATAGTGCGACGTGTCAAATTTTATGTTAAATGAATCACTTATGATTTATTTTTAATAAAAAAAACACCATATTATAAATGGTGTACACAGGATTTTATTTTTAATAAAAAAAACCATATTATAAATGGTGTACACAGGATGTGAATTGATCATACAGTTTAAAAAAAAATCTTTTGTTAATAGTGCGACGTGTCAAATTTTATGTTAAATGAATCACTTATGATTTATTTTTAATAAAAAAACACCATATTATAAATGGTGTACACAGGATGTTTTTATTGATTTCCGTTCCTTCAAGCATATAGCCGTGTATAGCCAATGAAACGACGCCGTAGCATATTTAGTTTTTCAATATTCAAGAATTTTTTTCATTTTCATAAAATAATAATCAATTATATATCACCAAGGGTGAATAAAAAACGGTCTTAAGAGTTAACGTGAAGTTAAGCAAAAGTATGACAATTAGGAATTCGAATGACACGCACGCCAACATTGTTTAATTGTTAAAGATCTTTTATACTTTACTAAGGGTGTTAATTAAAGAAAATGAATTCTTGAATATCATCATCATCGAAATGGTACGAATTGGGTTACTAGTGTCTTAGGGAAGATTGCTTTATTTCATCTCAGGATTGAGCCCTATTTAGCAATTACTTACCGGAATTAAATAAAAACAGCCTGTATAAAGGCAACTATAACGTTATAAACATAAAAATATTTAGTGGATGGCTCAATATTTAATTCCTGAAGTACGGAAGGCCAAACTTATATTTAATAAGTAAGCATCTTTTTCTCAAATACATATTTTACTATTATAACAAAGCTATTATCGTGACTAATTCTGGAATTGTTTGGCTATATTGTCTGTAATTATAATAGGTATAAAAGTACGTGTCATAGCATTACGATACATCGGATCTCGGGGCGGATCGTTAGTAAATTAATAATTGAGGAAAATAGGCGCTTAGCGACTGGTGTTAGGTATTTTTGGCAGTTACTGATAGGCACGATGCCTACAGCGAGGTGGGAAGGAACTTGGCATGGCGCAAGCCTTATCGGTCATTGACCTTCACTCCTAAACCGAGCCTCACATCTCGCCCGGCGGTGACACGCACAGCGCTGATGCCGTCAATACTAAACTTTACAAATTATCCACTCTAGGACGATCGCTTTTCATGTACTGAAATTATATATATAGAAGGACTTTAAATCATACGATTTCTCTTGCGTAAGCGCAGAGCCTAGTGTGAGCGTGATGCACTGAAGGGATTGGCATCAAATTAAAATGAAAATTCTACTTAGCAAGTGGAAATTAGCCCAAATACAGTTAGTTAGGTACTTTTATTCCATTCGATCAACTGATATGTAATTGTGACAATGTAACTGAGATATTAATAGGTTGCTTGTAGTTTGAAAAACATAAATAACATAACTAGTACTGCAGAAATTTTGAAAACCTCAATATGTATGCGGCTTGGCCGAGTACATATACACCTAAATAAATAATTCATCGGATTTCCATAACCCGCAAACAGTTAGGTTATTGGTAGTTCAGCGTATTATTTTGTAAGTAAGGTTAAACCGAACAAATAGGCCAATGTTGGTTTGACGATAGAAGGCCTTCGGTAACACGAGAGAACGGTGTGATTGTTCGATTTGCTTCTTGTAATAAACAAATGTACTTATCTAACGCTAAGATATCTGAATTCTGCAGGTTTTCGCTAACAACCTAACCCGATCCTAAGATCGGGCGAGATAAGAAGATAATATAGGTACAGGTAACCGAATTATAAACAATAGTAGGTACCTATTATTTTTAGCACCAAATAGAAGAATGCAATTTAATAATCATGAAGATCTAGTACGTTATGTATGTCCATGTAGTTGTAGAGTTGTACATAATGCAGGTAGGTATACCTTGTGAGGTCCTGAAATCCACAGGTAATCCGGCGCTGTTTGATTCAGTATATCTAAAGTGTGTCAGCATAGGTGTTGTAGGCGCCAATGAGGCCTTGACCCCTTTACCGGCGCACTGTCGCGACAATGGACTATTCCGCGACACCCGACCCCGACACATGAGCACCGCCCCCCATTTCGCGAGCGCCTCTCGCCTCGACGCACACTCTAGTTAGTGTAGTATATACATACTTCATTTCACGATTAATTAATTGTAGAGGAAGGTTAGTTATTACAAAACCAGTGGGCATTGACGCGAATCAGCCTTTTACCTCCCCAGATACATAAATTGGTACTCCCATTGTGAACGGTCGAGACGTGTTGACTTGAACGATAATCGAAATAATCGTGACACGGTAATGTCGGTCATGTTAGTATGTAATTAGAGGCGACGAGGGGGACAAGACGAGGCTAACCGAATTCGGCGCGGGTCGTGGCCCGCGCCTGCGCGCGCGCTGCGGCTTTGAATAATACATGCCGCGCCGCGCCCTGGCGCCGCCGCTGTAGAAACAATACACGGAATCTAGGTTCTAGACACACGGTGACCTCTCGCAAGATGTCGCCCTGAAAATGAAATGTACGTACACACTCGTATTCGCCTTGACAACGGCTCGGCGCCGCGCGACTCACAGAAACAATTACTGGCTGTAGGCCACATTAATAAAATAATGATAAATGAAAATTCTAAGTGTTAAAGCAAATGTACGCGACATTAGAACCGGCGTCTTTGAAAACGATAGCGGTCGCCTCGCGTCGTCATATGATCTGCACTCGGAATTTGTCTTCTTAGTAAATAATTCAATAAGTGGGTACGCAATCGTCAGGAATGCGAGACGTCGGCAACATTTGGCTTGTGAAAGCATTACTCGCGGTGTTTACCAATTGTTACACGAATGTGATGTGCAGCGAAAAAGTGTTGGACATACGTATAATCAATGTGTTAATGTTTATTTAATCTATTTGGATATTCGATTGTAATGACCCAATAACTACACCTAAACTTGATTGACAACTTACTATAATGCTTTGAGATATCTCAGTAATCAGTATGTTTATTGCTTTCATAGGTTTTACAGGTGATACATTATAATATATCTCTATTTCAAGTACCCACATATACCTATACATAGATGAGCTTATCTTAATTGCTTACATTGTCGGCATTTATGCCAAGTGTTGACTTACAACACTTTAGAGCGTCTAGACATGTTCATTTAACTGTATCTAAGGAGACTTGCTGTAGTTTCACAAGTTATTGATGACATTCCTTACGATAACGTCTTAACCATTAGGTACTTGAAAACTGCAAACACTGATCCACCCTGCGCCTGAACTGCGGATGTCTTAGTCTAGAGTCTAGACTAGTGAGCAGTGTTCCTCTGTTTCGTAGATAAGCGCAGCGTAGCGGCACGTCGCGTAGCGATCGTGCGGTGAAAGTCTACCCTCCACTAGGTCTGCCTACGAGTACGAGCACATGTATTCCGTCACAACCTACCATAATTTCATTTTATTCTATTGCTATTTTGTAAAGCTATCATTTTAAAATTCTACTTACCGTTCAATGTCCACAGTAACCTGATCATTACAATACATCAGACCTGATTAAATGATAACCTAGGCATCTTGATGATTGCTAGTTTACCGTACTAAACCAGACGACCATAACAAGGGGCGCGTCTAAGGGGGAACGCTTCAAAAACACTATTCAAAGTCATGTCATATATACGTATTCACGTTCGTGATTAGTAGTTGGAAGTGGTTAAATGTCAGTTAATTACCTGTGGTTAATATTCAAGAAGCGCGTGACACGTAGCGGCCATTATAGGGACTGTCGGCTTGACATCGGTACTAGTGCAGGCGTGTGGAAATCCTTTCAAATGCTGTTGCGTCGAATACTTTATACTACTAATTATATAAGGTACAGCAATCATCTCCCTGGATAAGAAAGCCATTTATAAATAGACTGATCAATGATTGACTATTATCATCACTACTGCGGGTAACTAGTTATTCCGTTGTTATACCATACCTATCCTTCTCGAGAATAAACCAAAGTTATAGAATAAACCATTACATAACTGAAATACTTATATTTTACCCATTCCTAAACGACAGTTGAATCTATATACATGGTTACTTATTAGATGTGTAAGGTACGATTTCTATTCTATTTTCAACACACCTGCTTATGAAAAGGGTCACGAAAATTACGTATTTAGGTGAATCTCAAATTTTGATCGAAACGGTAATTCCTTTCCTAACAACCACATAAACCGTTACACTAGTTACGAACTTGGATGTAATTACCCTTAGATGTTATCTGCACTTATTAATAAGATTTGGGAGTGTTGGCGAGAATTTATTGACCTTATCTCCGGAGAGCCCTGCCGCGATTCACCTGTCTCGACTCAGACCAAACACCGCCAGTGTAAACTTGACCCGTTAGTGTCACAACTATGCCTTATCGGCGGTCGGACTTATGCTGGTTAGTCCGAGAATTGTCGGCGAGCGTTGTGGACGAGCCCTGCGCTTGCGCTTTCTTTGGTGTCCGTTAATGAGCCGCGTGTGCACAGCGGAACGGACGCGGGAACGGCCCTGCGGCTAGGGCTGTCACTGCACCAATTAACTTTTCGCTTAGGTAATATTCTTATTAGTTTTCGCGAGCTTCACCGCTCGTATAATGTAACTTGTCACTTGTCCACCAATTGGGTCAGTTGCGGAAAAGTTAAATGAAAATCCCTTACTTCGAGGTAACAGAATTTTTAGCTTCAAAAAGAAATAGGATTAATATTTAGTTATCGAAATCAAGTGTGCCTTGAATGAGAGTTTCCAATCCTGGACTAGACTTAAGAAAATCCCGCGACTTTTCATAACTTAGCTATTATTGACTTCTTTTCTTTAATTAATTATTCTAATTAAACTTTTAGATGATTTTATGATTAATCTTAACCCCCCTTCAATCTTATAACTAAGTATACATAGTATCAAGGCGACAGCCATCAAGGGTAGCCCTAGCTAGTGGCGATACTGGCGGTGCGATTGAGTCATTATCTTCCTACGTAACTACTCAAACCATCGAATTCATCATAAAATAAAACTGCGTTAAGAACAGTTTAATGAAACCGTGGTTTGATGACTTTTTATTTAAATGTCTTTGGAATCGGTATGGGAAGAAATTTCCAGGAAAGCAAATAATTAGTATCTCCTTAAAAATGTTTAAAATATCAATGTCCAAAAAACACATACACATACGGTAATGGCACAATGCATGGCAAGAAAACATAGTCGTAAAAGAGCTTTAAAATTCTGTTAAATATACTTATATATTCATTGGCCAAACTTATTAAGGCAAGGAAGGAACTATTAAATCAGATTGCTTCAAAAGTCCGGAACGGAAGAAGACGGTTGTAGACAATCTTGATTAACTTTATTAATATGCGGGACGGGACAGAACCGATCACGAGTCCGTGATCCGACTGTCAGTACCGTTACTTTCAGCGCTACGAATAGAGAGAAGAGTCACAGTTCACAAATAGAACTTCTCAATAATCTAAGTACATTGTTCTGATCTCGAAATAGGACCGGCTCAACGCCAGTGCCAAAATTTTAAACACCTCGACTCGAGTCGAGCGCTTGCGCCCCGTCTTTCGGTTCCAAATATGTACACATAGTTCGAATGCAGCAACCGAAAAACGGTGACGATTCGATGATGGGGAGCTAAACTCGTCTCAATGTCTAGATTCGGAAATAAATGCATTATTACATCAGGGGCGGGTGGTGGCGCGCGGCCGGTGCATCGCGCCCCGTCCTCTATAAATAGCTCGGCGGTCCCTTAAGGCGCGGGCGCATATTTCCGGGCTGGAAGTGTGTCGTTTCCGCTGCGAGCGGTCGTTGACGCTGTCAGCCGCCGCGAATAGCCGCGTGCATTGTCGCCGCGCATTCCCCGCCGCTGGCGGCGTCGACGACGTTTTTAAATAGAGGAGCGATTACGAGCGTCTGGCTTCGGCGCCGGGCTCGTGACCGCGCGAAAGTGCAGCGCCCGACGCGTCACGGGCTATTTGCGTTGCGACGTCGCAACTGCCCACCGCCCCACGGCCGCCGCCGGCGCCGCTGGCACGAGCCGCCCGCACACGCGCCCGACCCGCTCTCCCGCATCCAATAGCCGCGTTTCTAATATTCACTAATCTGTCAAAAAGTGGATCAAGGCTAAGCGAGAGTCTTCCTGTCTGCGAGGTTTCCGCTCGATTGAAGTGGAAGCGTTGAAATCTTTTGTAAGAGACTTCGGCAAACTTGTTCCCGTTTGTTGCTTACATCTTCATGCTTATAAAAACTTTTTCCTTTACTTACTTCAAGACCTACTTACCAAAAAGACTTAGGACTGCTTTGGCTAAAGTTGCCCATCGTTTAAAGATGGCAATGTGATGCAGTATAAACAACTAATCGTAGTGAGTTTATCAGGGAAAGGTGTCATTCGAGCTTGAGCCTCGCTGCGAGGCTGAGTGTGCAGCGATTGCATTCGCAGCTCCACAGTCGCGGTGAATAAATTCGGAGGGAGGCGCGCTGGAATGCGGGAGGCAAGCGGCGCGGGCGGGGGGCGCCGTGCGACTAGCGCGCGCGGCGCTGTCCCACGGTCGCGGGCCCCCACTCCGCGCCCCCCGCACCCTGCGCACCCGCCGCTCACCCCGCGCCCCCTGCCCCGACCACTTTCTTTCGCGCCATAAAGGTCGTTTCAAATATTTCGGAATGCTGTTTGGTGACATTTCACCGGTGCGGGCGACGAGGGAATGCAGCCTGCAGTCGACACGAGGCACTAGTGCGCTGCGCGAACAGCCGCGGCCTGATTCTGTCAGCGGAGCTGTGGATGCACTTCACTCGATCCCCATCATAAGTCCTGGTCTTCACGCGCTCACTTCGTTTAAACCCGCAGGATATTTTTATTTTCTGATTAGTGTCTTTGCACTTGCATCATACTAAAATGCATACCTATATGCACTGCACCTAAGACTAGCCGGACTTAGATGCACGTCAGCTCATCGGCGTATCGGAACCATTGCGCGTGCAATTCACAACTCTCAGACACGCTGACGTCGCGGCTCCTTTTGATAAAATTTCACACAACAGAACAATAACATCCTAATTCTTGTATGAAACGGCTTTGAGGAGCGGAATCAAATAATCGCTCTATATACTTCCGTGTTATTTGAAAGTTGTGTTAAAGAAGTTAGAAAATGATCGAAATTTCGGTGCCCCAGTATAACTAGGTATATGGCAAGTAAATCTCATCTCTCTACTTTCCACGCCGATGTGTGAACTTAGTTACTCCAATTAATAGATTTGTTCCAATAGCAAACATCGAGTCGGAGAAAGCAGTGACGGCGTGGGTCAATGTCCGACGGAATTCACACCGACCGACCGCCGTGACGATTACGAAGAAATGTGGCGTAACGCTCTAAAATGTCAAAAACCGCGCTCGTTTTCCCATTCCGGGAAGGCGAGTGGCGCGCGGCGAGACGTCGCGGTGCTCGCGCGCGCCGTTGAGGTACAAAGCCCTCCTTTTATTGATTCGCGCTTCGGTCGCTATGAATGGAATGTGGCGGCGAAGGTTGCGCAAGCGCCTAGCACTGCGGCGCTCGACGGAATGCGCACGGGCAGGGGCCGGGGCACACGCGGGGCCCGGGGGGCTCGCTGCAGCCTCCGCGCTGCACGCGGCCATTCACGCCGCGCCCGCGTCGCCGCTGCCGCTGTGTGGTCGGCGAAATAACTCACCGTTAGAGCCGCGGAATGCTCGCTCTATCTCTATACTTACCTGCGCCCGCATCGCACTCCCACCCCCCGCACCTCACCCTGCCGCGCCGGTGATACCGGAAAGCGAGATACCTTGATAACGAACGAGATCTCAATCCGAGACTACTTAACTATCTCTTGCTTATGTGTTTATTACTTATGATAACAATTTAAGGAATGCGGGTCTCTAGGCCTGAGGCATTTATTAATGTACTGACAGTTTAACGTTTGTGAGAAGGACGATTTTCTAAGTTAAGCTCAGTGTTGAAATCGCCCCTCACATACACTGTAATAGAAAGCTGACAATAGCGCAAATCTACAATGCAAAAGACACCAACCGTTCCCAATAAGCAATAACAATTCTGCTAACAAAGTTGCAGCCAATGAGTGGCTTAACTGTTTAACATACGTAACGCGAATATGTTGTGTGGTGCCACATTATACTTGTAAGTTAAGACTGCAGCGGAGCGATAGTCTAGCTCGCTACAATAGCTGTGTTTAAGTCGGGTAACAATAACACATTAACGGTACAGAGAACGATGTGCATAGTAAATGATTACTTATACGAATTCGCATTTACAGGCACCGCACGTTGCATTCTAGAGCAGTCGATTGTTAGACGAATAATGCGACTATGCGGAGAGCGGTCGTCGCCGAGCGCTAACCGCTGGCACAGCCCTCTGCACCCAATTCAGGGAGACATTTTGCTTTGAGTCACTAGTAACTTAAATCTTCTTAATTCACTAGAATAATTAAGTTTCGTCCATATAAATAAAGCCTACAATCTGAATCCGTCCACCTAGTCTGTTCTTGCTATTAACGCAAATTAATAAACATTAATCCAATTTGCTTTTTCCCGTTTCTTCTACGCTTTTTCACGGATCAAATTATTTTGTTAGATACTATTTTATTCGTGTCAATTTAACGTGGAAGTTACTCCGATCGAATTTTCAATTTGATCAGGGCAAGGATTGGCTGTGATGATGTGAGTGGTGTGGGTAGCGGTAAGGACGCCGCTGGTCCGGCGCGGATTAATCAGTTAATTTTTTTTCTTTGTATTAATTGGCATTGTCTGTATTCTCTGTATCTTCTTATAAGCTCGCGATTAGGTTGCATAAAATATTTCCTATAAAGTGCATCTAAAGTCGTTCTTGAGCACCCTGTCGCAATCAAATCCATTTTGGTATGATTTCGAAGTCGGTGATCGTCTGCAAGCCAAATAAGAGGTGTTTTAGATACAACATTTTTATCGGATGCGACTCGCTATGGACAAATGAGTCACTTCAAATAGGCTTTGCTGCTTTGTCAAGTGGCCGACCATAGCGGCAGCGGATAGGCGTTGAATTATGCAAGCGTGGGACAGTTGGATAATGCACCGTTTATAAGGTCTTGACAGTGGTATAGCGGGCGGTCGCACTATCAATAGTCGCACCGTCACCCGGCCTACATTCACTAGTTTGTACCGCTGCCACCGGGACTTCGTTTCGTCACCTCTTGCTCTAAATTCCCGCTCCCAGTGTATTGTTCTCGGCGCTCCTCGGCCCGAACACCTGCCGGGAGTCGCCACTCCTTCCCGACAGTCTCACGCTCATCGGACCCGCGTAGTTATCAACGCTCTGTCTGGCTCACACGCCTCTGCTTCAGTTCCTCGACACATATTTGTTATTCACACGATCCAATTCTGTCAAGAAGAGGTTGGTATCGCCTCGCTTCTCATACTTATTGGGGCACCATTACATCTCTATCTGTAAGAGGCATCGATTGACGTAATATGACGACTCGGCCCTGACGTTAAAAAATAAGTGGGTAGTTGAAGACTTAACATTTAACTATTATCAAAAGTGTAAACAGACTGCGATAAAAAGTGGCACATTCGCGCGTTATTTCCCATAGTTGTCAGCAATTAGAGCAATGTTGGTGGGTGCGGGTGCGTGAGGGCCGGGGGAGTGGGGGAGGGTGACACGTGTGGCCCACATAGTGCGCCCATTCAGCCAGCGCCGGCACAGCGCCGGCGCCGCCCGGATGTGACGTCAGCACTTCGCACCTGCACCCCGCCAGTTAGTACTAGGCACTTCCCTCGGCAAAACATGGAGGGCAAAGTTGAGTAGTTTAAGTGTAAAATGAGGTACAAAAACGCGTACGACGATGAGGTACGCGTTTTTATCAATTGGGTAATTGTTCAATGCCACTTCCGAGTAGGAAGTAAGCGGCTAGTGCTGGCGCCGCGACTCCCGCGCACGCCTAACATGGCCGGCGCGCCATTTGCGGCACTCTTCGTCGCGCCTAATTAATGCTGACACACGGTGTGGGTGAGCCCGCATTGCTTTACCAATCATACCACCACCGCACCACCGCCTTCGTTTATTACTATTTTAGTAGCTCAATACAGTTAAGTAAATGCAATATGTCTGTCTAAATGTGTTGTAATGAATGGGTAAGCGTTCGACCTTAGTCTGACATCCAACGTCCACTCCCACTCTAAGACAATCAACTGAATATAACAAGCATTAACTAGACACTAATTTGCTGGCCCCTTACTGTCAATGGCGACTTGAGGTTTAAGCAATTAATACGTATACATAAATTTACAGTTTTTTATTTTATTTATTAAATACATACATGGAAAACCCACAGCGTAACGCATGTCTACGAACTACAATAGAATTACATAGCCAATTACAGGTTCTGACTTATAGAAATATAAACAAAAAAAATTGGCAAATGAGTACTACGAGTAGAATATAAGTTTGAATTAAAGTACAATTTTGTTATTAGTGTCAATGCGACCAACGAAATCAAGTTCAATTGATGAGAGTGCATTCATTCTGAGGCAGCTAATTTAAGTTGAACATAGCCTCCGTCAAATTCCCGATTTCAGTACAAGTACGAAAGTTTAATAACTCTATTTTGCATTGTTTGAGCCATGCAGATATTGAAATTCTGTGTATCGGTCCAATTTCCTGACTTGAAGTGTAAATAAAGCATCAGTTGTCCGAATATGGTCAAAAATTGAAACAAACCGTTATTTGTGTTACAGATAGCAACGGACAATTAGCAGAAGGAAAGAAGCATTGTTGGTGGTGAGTCAGCATGATGTCATTCCCGAGCATGCGGCTGCGCTCGCGCCGCTAATGGGAGCGTCCCGCGCGTCACTTCCCATTCCCGAGCATACTTCACCCAATCGAGCGATGACAAATCCATTCATATTGTACCTAACTGTTGTTTAACATCACATTCCACGAATGCCGACCTAATTAAGGTAGGCTATTCGATTCTTTGCAGACCAGAAGAAGGAAGATAAGAAGAAAAGGAAAGACGAAACTGGTTTTCATAATGATTTGACAGATTGTTCCATATTCTGAGATCATTGTGAAAGCTGATTTTGTTCCTATGTCGACGGGTGTTCGCCGGGCTCCTGTGGATCTACGGCCGTACGCCTGCGTAAAATGGACATATAGAAGATGGAGAATCCTACTATTACTTGAAGAAGCAAAAGAAGAAGTCCTCTTGTCCTGTTTGTTTAAATTGTTAATGTGTTTTCTTTATACAACGACGGTGGCAAACAGGCTTACGGCCTGCCTGATGGTAAACAGATACCGTAGCCTATAGACGCCACTCCAGAAGAATCACAAGCGCGTTGCCAACACTTTATTGACTTGAGGATTCGTTGTGTTGCATGCTACTTACTACTTAATTATATCTATTTATCTCCCTGTGATATGCCTTTTCTCATGTTATTTTCCAGGTGTACTTATTTGTAGGTCTTACCTACTTTTAAGAGGAAATTCCATAGAATGCCTTGTTTTTATACCCCCTTATATTTTCATGATTACTTTTAAAAACTTTAGATTAATTTATAGTGTTATAATTCTGATTGACTTTTGCATAAATAGCGGGAATGGCACAGAATAAGTAATGGGATGGGATATTCAGATCGATATTTACTTAAACTTTGCGACGGTTTTGTAGGTAAGTTGTATGGAAGCAAACTTAATTTAATTTTATCAATAATATTTTGGCGTTTTCCAAATTAACCAATTAGCCTGAAATAAACTCATATTTAAGTAGATAAATATGTGTAATTAACTATGTAACGTTATATTTCATGTAGGTATAAATCTACTAAATGTTATTGAAGCTGCCTACAATTTTTTCATCAAAGGAACTAACGAAGTATTTTATTTAATATACATATAACGCTTTTGTTGTGAAAAAGTTATCAGATCCCAGGAAAAGCTAAGCCCCTAAGCCCTGACTTTACTAACCCTTTTTTTACCTGGGGAAATGCATTTGCGCATCCCGCCTAGCCGGGGAACTAGGACAGGTATGTCGGACTCCCGGTAACCGCCCGGACTACCGTCTAAAACCGCCAGGGTATGCCCATCACACAGCATTAGTGGCGGTGACACGGGATCGCCAAGGCACACAACCGCGAACACCGCCTGCTGCGACAGCCGAAGCTGTCCCCTCTCGGTAGAGACCTGCGCCTCCCTGGAGTGTCCTCCGCTAAACAGAGGAACACCCAGAGCGACCCCGTGTCCGGGTTATTGGTAGCATCGTTAAGTGATCCCTCCGACGATGAATCACTTAACGTTGCCTCCAGGGCGCACCGGCCAGAACCCTTCCCCTTCCCCCAGACCCGCGAGGGTAGGGTCCACAGGGACCACAGGAACTGGAAGAGCCCAGACACTCGTGGAGGTTACCCGACTAGCGCCCCGACTTTTACTAACCCTACACCTTGGTTAAAAAGTATGGCTTGGCGGTTTCATAGATCTAATGCATGTCATAAAATTGAAGATCTGTGACGTAATCATACATACGTATTTTTTTTAACCGCGCGCAGACCGACCAAAACCGTACTTGGCGGACTGCCTACTGCTATGTGCGAAGTAGGTGGTGGGGGTAAGCTAGGCGATCGCAGCGCACCTCCGGCAGAAATGTGTACTTACCGGGGACATCTGTCAAATTTACTTTCACGTTTCCTATTGGTTTCTTAACGTTTTGCTACGATTCGTTTCGTTAGTATTTATTTATTTATTTTCTTATTTATTTCAGTAAAAATTCCAGTAAGGGGTCTTTCTCGTTTAATAAAATAAATATAAGTATAATATTCATGTGTCATTATTTGTCACCTCTGAGTTTGACATTGTCCTGGGACGCTTGACGTTTCTGACGTGCACATAGCCAATACCCCGTTTTTTTAGGATTAGAATTTTAACGGCCAGTTTCGCCCACGTTTCTTCGTTTCCCTGGAATATCAATGGATAATATTGTACTAATTTCACTTATTTCGGTAACTTATTACGTTTCAAAGATAACACACAACGTATGTTCCCGTTTCAAGATTGTTTTCCTTGAAATGGCATGACGGATAACGCACGATTTTTCTAATCCTAAAAAAAACGGGGTATAAGCTATAAAAGCGTTTACGCACTGCCTGAGGGCCTACCGCGAACCGAAAACGAAGTATGTCCCTCTCTGTCGCTTGAATACTCAAGTGCGACGGAGAGGCAGAATATCGTTTTCGGTTCGCGATAGGGCCTCTGATCCGATAATCCATCTGTTTCGCATTTGCATAAGATATCGTAAGTGCGAAAGAGACGGACGTGACTAAATTGTAGACGTCAAACATTTAGTGGTTGTTACACCTGTTACACGGTGATTATTATAACACGATACACTCATATAACAATACGTGGATATTGAAGCAAGTTATTATCACAATACTGGGATGACAATTTTATTGCGGTTTTCAAAATTGTATGGCTTTTGCTTCAGTATTCATCAATATTCACATCGAAAAGGGTGAGTAAATCATGTAAAAAATATTCTTTTGTTTTTACACGGGGTAATAATACTAAAAATACTTTGTACGAATTAGGCATTATTCACCTACAAAATTGAATTAATACCATAAATCCCGGCCTCAATATACAAATGACAACTTCGATTTTCCCCCATCACAGAATTAAAACGCAACTCGTAAAAAAACTGAAGGAAGGCTCGAAGTAGCAATTTTCTATGGAGATGTTAGTTTAACTTGTTTGTACCAGATGTCACTGGGTGCTATCTCTATCGCACTTGCGTACTGGAGTGACATAGATGCAGCGGTCGTGCGGTTAGTTCTTACTAAATACCACGGTGGCGCTACTATCTATGTGGAGTATTTCACTGATATCTCTATCTCAGTATATATACTGTACTTTGTGGTAGTCTGTGGCTCAAAGCCGAGACCCACCCGACGTTAGCCGATCGTTTCCGAAAAATAGCCGCAGCTCGAAATTGTAACTTTTATATAAGTGATTGTAAAAAGAATGCGCAACGGAAGCGGTAGCTTTTATGCTCTTATTCTGGGGCAATATCCAGAGAATAGATTTCGATAGTTATTTTTCGTGTTACGCAGTTTTCGAGAAACGTGTCACCGGTGATCGTGCTTTTTGTGCTTTTTGTAAGGCGCTATCTCGCTCGCTCCCCTTACTTTTTATCCCTTTCTGTTTTTTCACTTTTATATAATAGATTCTATTTTCACAAAGGCGTAGAGTTTGTGAAGTTAGCACATAATTAATCAATGTGGTCACCCTACCCAATGATATTCATTGACCCTACCGCAAATTTCCATCAAAAGTGAAGCCCTCCGAACGTACCGGTTCCACCTAGAACACCGTTCACAATCACTTCAAGTATAAGCTGCTTCTTGCTATTCAGTGAAAATTGCAAGAGGTTTACCTTTCCTATTACTCCTATTAGGTATATATTTAACTTCATGCCATTTTCCTCAAAACAGTGCAGTATTTTACCGACAATGGCGGGTTATTCCCTTACTTCTCTTTGGTTACTGCTGAGAATGATAGCACAAATGTCGTCCGTATACTCGTACATTATAAACTTTGCAATTGGACTCAGAAATAGCAGGTCTTTCATCAATCATCAGCAAAGCAAATAATATTTCCTATGTTGGAACCCTGGAGAACAGATCAGTCTTCAACTGACCCTAGCTCGGATCACCGTTCCCGTCAGTTGATTGGCTACGACTGGCTAAAATAATTTCACTATGCCCAAGGCGGCGCCCCGAACACCGTAATATTGTTAATCATGAACGAATCTACCTAAGTAATTAATTAGTTGCTTTGCTAGTCATTTAAGTAAGCACAAAAGGTGATATGCGAGAACTTTTCATATTTACTAATTATGAAAAAACATTTAATCCATTCAATAAGGCGGTGTACGACTCATTTAAGTTTTTTGAATTTATATGTATAGGTACTCGGTACATGTACTGAACGGCGAACGCCAAGTAACGTTTTGACTTTAACCTACCTACATACGTTTTAAATAAATGACTTATTATTTCCTTCTCCATTTAGGTACAAATGAATGAATCTTACTATATTTTATTTCTATAATTTAATATAAACACTACAAAGGGCGTCAAGTAAACGACAATAAATATTTTTCTGTTCAAATCATTGACGTAAAACTGCAATACTTCTATGCAGCTATGCTGCGGGGATGTGAAAGCTACGCTAGCCTAAGCTATTAGGAATGTTGTACAATCTCCTGACATAACACCCCCCCCCCTCCCCCCACCCCCAAATACGGCCTCTAAGACGCGATAATCATACCATCGAGAAACCCTTTCTTTAGGTGTTTCGATAGGGTGACCCTATCATATAATAAGGTAATTTCGGCTAAGTTTCGGACAGATTTAGGTGGGTTGAAATGATACTGGATTTTACGTTACGCACGTTCATATACTCGTATCAAATCAAAATGATAAGCATAAACTCTCTACGGCACTGAAGTGACTGATGAGTCTTTATTTCGGCATCACAATATATGGTTTTCCATCGGTGGATCCTCAGTGGAGGATGCAGTCACTCGACCTTCTTACCTACATGGGCGTACACAAAAACTTGGGTCGCAGTCTAACGCTAAAGCGGAGAAATTACTTAACTTGATATGCCATTAGCTCAAGTGCAGCTTGTTACTCGTAACATGTGTTTCTCAAAGTATGAAAATACACAGCTTTCTACGAACCTTAAGTTAAAAATACATAACTGTAACCTAGTCGACAAAGCAACCTGTAATTGTATAGGTAATCATTGAGAAAGGGTCCTCGTAAAAGTACCTTTTTAATAATTTTAGACCAGAGGCGCTCTTGGTATTCGTATTGAAGACCTAAAAACGGGCGAATCAGCAAACTGATCTGGACCTTTAAGTGCTTCACCATGTTGCATCCAGTTGCTTTTTATACCACGTGGTGGCAAACATGCGTAGGCACTGCCCGCCTGATGGTAAGCGGTCTTCGCAGACTATGGAAGCCTGTGATGACTATGTTATTTGGGACCCAAAAATGCCCGTCAAGCTGAAAGGACAGGTCTATAAAACCATCCACAGACCTGTACTCCATTGTATGGCTGTGAGGCGTGGCCGGTGCTTGAGCGACATAAGCAGGAGCTGCGGGTCACGGAGATGAACATGCTGCGCTGGATGTGCGGAGTGACGCGGAATGACCGCATAAGGATCTCTCACATTCGCGGCAGCCTCCATGTTCGTGATATAGCAGATAAACTGGATGCTGTCAATAGACAGTATGTCTAAGATATGTAGCAAAAACAGCGTCGCGGATAGCATGGAGCCTTGTGACCAGAGTTAATGTCTATGATATCGGAGCAGCTGCCGTTTCCTACGGCTCTTATTCATCTTTTGGACAGAAAGCTTGCGATCGATATGGAAACACCCTTGGGCAGTCCGTAAAAATAAAAATAAAATGCATTTACTTTGGACTTCATGATCTATAGATTGTTAGTATTACAAGAACTTAAATAACTATGTTAGTACCTAATAAACTTAAATGTCGCGAGGTCCAGTGCCTCAGCAGGCTGCTGTCCCATCTAGTGGCAACTACTCGTACGTTCAGGAGACCCTGAAGATAGTAGCATCGACAGAATTTATCGACGTCTCGCCATGGAGTCATCGCAAGGTTTTAGTGGTCAGCTTGGACATATCCAAGCTGACCGCTAAAGCCTTATGTCATGCTCCCTGGAAACCTCACTATCTGTTTTGTGATTTATTAAAACATAACGCTGATGTACACAAAATTTAATAAACTTCTTTCTTCCTCTTCTACTTCAATATGTACTGAATTGGTACATACTTAAAATATGTAGCTACCTCAATAGATCAAGAGTACAATAAACTAAACTTGGAGTGTCTCTTCTATCGCTTTTTTTAATAGGTGACGAGGGCAGTCTTCTACAAATACGGAGCTTGCCTTTTGTGGCATGAGAGAGCGAAGAATCGCGTTAGTACGGGACACAACTCAAGAGCACAACGTTTGAGCACTACCGCTAGTATGCCTTCCGGTCCGCTTTACTTGTAGACGTTAAGGGACATATACTCGTACTGAACAAACTTTACATCGCCTCAGCTGAATGGTATACAGTAGGTCATAGAGCAACAACCAGGCCAAATATATTGCGGTTGAAAGAAGCACAGAGATGGCTACTTAAGGTAATATTCACGAAACCTTTCAGGTATCCAACCTTGGACCAGACGGTACACTATTGAGCTCTCATGTAATTATTTCCAAGTGTTTTTTTTAATGCTCTTTTTTGTTTTTTGTGCGAATATAGCCTAGGTACGTGATTTGTTAACTCTTCTGGAGTGATATTAATAACTTTTTACTTACTTAAAAAAACACTTGTCATTTATTTAAAGAAATCCCAAAAGTATTTTTTAAAACCAAAAATGCAACAACTATTATGATTCATAACTAAATACTACCTGAAAATCCGTCTGCCGCGCTATAATCTCGTAGTGTCAAGATAACTTTAGATCACTCCGAATTGAAAACATTTTTTTTACACAAGAGGTGCAGATGGTCTAAGGCAGCGCCCGTTAACTATTTTGTTCCTATATTGTAACCGCCACCACCATATCAGTCGAAGGACCTCCACTGCTGGAGATAGGCTTCCACCAATTTCACGGGGGGTATATGCCATAATCACCACGCTTGGCATGCGGGTTGGCGATCGCAGTGTCTCCACCGCACTCCAGGGGTGTATATTGGAAACTAAGATACTTTAAAATTACGCAAATCCCTGGCGTATCAGTATCACCAAAGAGGATATACGTAGAGGTATCACTCACTAACTTAAATGTGGACATGTGCTCCGTAATCACTTTCAGCCGTGCGAGAAACCCGATCCATACTATCTATCAGTTGGGCTCGGAGAGTGTATCTCGGGTCGTAGCAGTCAAGGACTTAGGGATCCTCCTTGACGAAAGGTTTACCTTCCACGACCACATTAAGGAGCTAGCCACTGACTGTTTCAAAAGGCTTGGTTTTGTTATCAGGAACGCGCGCGAGTTTCAAAATCCAAGTGCCATCCGACTGATGTACACTTCCCTGGTGCGTAGTAAGCTAGAGTCGGCGGTAATCGTATGGAGTCCGTATGAGAGTTCTTATGATTTACTTTAGAAAGTACAAAAAGCCTTTTTAAGATTTTTGTACAAAAAAATTATGGATATTACCCATTTAAGTATCCTACAAAAATTTTGCTAGACGTACTTGGGTTTAACTCTCTAGAAGTAAGGCGTAATTACAAATTTCTGATCACAATGCTTAAAATCCTAAGGGGAAGCAGTGATTGTCCGGGTTTGGTGTCGAGGTTCGTAAAACTTGCTGTACCTAAGAACCAGCTAAGACCGCGAACCCCTAATCTCCTAGCTGTTCCACAGGCGCGCACTGTTTCTCTTAGAAACTCTCCAACACTTCGAGCAACCAACATGCTTAATGCGTTTTTGACATCAGCAGCTGATTGTGACTTGTTTGCGAGCAGATGGGTACAAGTCTGTCGTGAGTGTTTAAACTATTGTGAGTTGATGGATAATCGGTAGGGCCTCGTTATAATTTGTATTGTATTGTTTAGCATCATTCCATAGGTATTTATTAATTCTGTTGCTTATAGTTAACTAAATTTTCCAGCGCCTTGGTGAATACTGTAATGCTGTGTAATAGTACATTACGATACAAGTGCAGAGAACAGGAAATTCGCAACGAGTGGTGATAAATTGAAACACGACCGAAGGGAGTGTTTTAAATCGACACGAGTTACGAATTACCTGTTTGCACGTAAAACGTTGTACGATACACGTGCAAACAGGTAATTCGCAACTCGTGTCGATTTAAAACACTCCCTTCTGTCGTGTTTTAATTTATCACCACTCGTTGCGAATTTCCTGTTCTCTGCACTTGTATCGTAATGTACTATTACACAGCATTACAGTATTCACCAAGGCGCTGGAAAATTTAGTTAACTATAAGCAACAGAATTAATAAATACCTATGGAATGATGCTAAACAACACAATACAAATTATAACGAGGCCCTACCGATTATCCATCAACTCACAATAGTTTAAACACTCACGACAGACTTGTACCCATCTGCTCGCAAACAAGTCACAATCAGCTGCTGATGTCAAAAACGCATTAAGCATGTTGGTTGCTCGAAGTGTTGGAGAGTTTCTATGAGAAACAGTGCGCGCCTGTGGAACAGCTAGGAGATTAGGGTACCACTCGTTGCGAATTTCCTGTTCTCTGCACTTGTATCGTAATGTACTATTTACAATAAATAAAAATAAATAAATAAATAACCCAAGCCCGTGGAAGGGAAGACAAGGTTGCTCCCATTCCCTCTTTCGAGTCTAAATTCGCCACAAACACTCTTTCAGCATACTTAATAATAATCGCATCAACAAACAAATTACCATGTCCTCTTCAACATCATCATTGTAAAAAAGTTTTAATGATATGGATAAAAACCTGACCTAATAAGAATTGTCTATCCTGTCTTTCATAACTTAATTATTTAGTCTCACTTACCTGTTTACAATAATTTAATAAGTACATACATACATATTAAGTACTATAATACATATTAAGTACTATAATAAAAAAATCGGCCAATTTCGAGTCGGACTCGCGCACGAAGGGTTCCGTACCTATATAACATTAGACACTTTATTGTAACCTTTTTAGTTGACTACGAAACCCTTATAGTTTCGCCATGTCCGTCTGTCTGGCTGACTGAGGCTTTGCTCTGTGATTGTTAGTGCTAGAAAGCTGAAATTTGATATGGATATATAAGTCAATAAGTATTGTCATTATTGGAGCCGAACTGGTCTCCCAAGTAGAAAACGCAAGGCACCTTGGCATGATAATGGATGGGCAATTAAGTTACGTGGAACAAGTCAATATAAAAATAAGGAATGCTTTCTACCGACTAAGAAAAGGTAAGGATAACTCTTGTTGAATCTCTCGTACTTTCGCTGTTGAATTATGCTGATATTATACGGTCCAAGGCTCTTGTCCAAAACCAAGAAGTGTATTCAGAGGGTACAAAATGCATGCATACGTTTTTGCGTTGACGTTTCCAAACGAGCTCACATTACATCGTACCTCAATGACAGTAAAATGCTTAATATGGAAAATCGAAGACGTCTGCACCTGGCAACTACAGTACGAAAAATAATAGAATTTCAGAAACCCTGTTATTTATATACGCGTTGGAAACTACTAAGAAGATGTACAAAATTAAGCATTCCTCAACACAAGACTGCGTTTTTCAAAGGGGGTTTCAAATTTGCTGCTTCCAAAATTTGGAACGATTTACCACCACCCTTGCGAGAGCCTATGCCGTTGTTCAAATTTAAAAGATTAACGCAAGCACACCTCCTAGATACGCAGGGCAAATACCTACCTCGCGAGAAAATAAATAAAGAAAATAAACCGCATTAAATAAACAATAACACGAACTACACACGCACGCAAACACAAACACAATTTTGCACACACATCGACCATACACGTAAAACTATTATTATCTCTTAAGCACGGAAACTGCTTCATGTTGTAAAATAGAATAGCGACCACTCTCTCAGGGACCAGTTTGAAAACCAACGCTGGGCTGCTAAGCTTGGCACATACTGAAACTGGGACCCATTTGCCACACTTCTTGCATTATAATTATAATATTTGTATAATACCTAGTCTAGTTAAGTTAATTTCTTTTTTTTTTTCACATTGATATTTTATTTCTGTTTTCTTAACTTTATTGGTCTCATTCTTGTATGTGTTCCTTAATGGCAAATTAAGAAATTCTTATTCTTAATAAAACTGAGAAAGACGTAAAATGAAAAAAATCACGACAGTAGGTAAAGCTTAATAAAAACTACGAACAACGAAAACTATAGCGGGCATGATCGGTTAAGCTGTTTTTGAGTTATCGTAAAAAGGCTTTCCTTGTTATTAAGATGTATGAAACGCTGCGAAGGTATTCCCTTTTGCCTGTTACTGTTTTTTTTTAATTGAGTTCATTGGATAACTACGGAACCCTACACTGAGCATCGCCCGACATGCTCGAAGCCGATTTTTTAATTTAATGTTAAAAAATAAATTTTTTGTTCAGTACTAACAACGTTAAATAATATCAAGTACAATTTTGGTCAAGTGCGAGTCGGATTTTAGTTTTCCCATACATTTTGAGACCCAGCGCCTGATTAACAGAGAAATAACGAAAAACTTTTTAAAAGATTTTTTGTATGGGAGATCCCTTAAATATTTAATTTATTTTAGTTTTAGTATTTGTTGTTATAGCGGCAACGGAAATACATCATCTGTGAAAATTTCAACTGTCTAACTATCACGGTTCATGAGATACAGCCTGGTGACCGACGGACAGACAGATAGACAGACGGACGGACACCTGCACCGGAGCCTTAGTTATAGGGTTCCGTTTTTACCCTTTGGGTACGGAACCCTAAAAAGTACCCTTAATTTTGTTAAACATTTTTTCATTAGATGTCTGTTTTCTGAACAACAGTTCGGTTTCAGTAATAATAGTTTCCTTTTTCTATTTTTATTGGGGTTTACTACCACTTCTTGTATTGGAGGAGCGGTTTTCCCTGACACAAGGATAATGTAATGCTTAATAGGTTCGGTGGCGTTGCGCAGCGGTCGCAGTGTGAACGAGCTTTAAACTCTTTAAAGGACTGTCTCTCATTACGATACGCACACACGCACGACTCGTTTAGTCTGGGATACTAGTCGCCGAGGAGTATCTCACATACATATTACCGGTATCCATTTAAATGTATGTGAGGTACTCCGCAGCGACTAGGCGTCCGAGACGATAGAGTTCGCGCCTCTCGTGGTTGTATTAAGGGTGGTATTCCACTCGTCCAATATCTTTGTCCAATTTCTTTGCCAAATCTTTGATCAAAGTTCTTTGACTTAGGCCCATTCCACTCATCCAATATCTTTGTCCAAGTTAATTTTTTTTCATGCGTAGCCATATTGATTTAACTGTCATGGAATCTTTGATCAAATGTCGGGGTCCCATCCAAGTTAGATGAAATCATCCAATTTCTTTGATCAAAGATATTGGACATAGATATTGGATGAGTTTAATACGGGGTGGTGTACTACCACAGACCACTTAACCCTAGATAGTTGGAATCTTAGAGAAGGACATCGCTACTTTAATATCCTGTCCGCCCCTGCGTCAATCCGTCCGTCTGTATGTCACAGCCGATTTACTCGGAGACTATAAGCACTACAATTATAGTTCTTATACTTTTATTCCTTTTACCATACCATACGAGGCTTGCACTGAAAGTGGCGGGAATCGAATACTTATTAATTTATTTTTAACATGTATTATACCTTTTTATAATCTCTGAAGTTTCCTTATCTCAACACACTGGCCACTTAGAAAAAAAAAAGTATGGTTCGGTTTCAATTGTTTATTGAAGTCGTCGAGTCACTGCTTAAAATGGAATTGTGCCGTGAAAATTTCAGAGCTATGATTTATTATGACTTTAAAAGTGGACTAACACAAAAACAATGTGAAGAGCAGATGGTTGCTGCTTTTAATATTGAAGCTCCTTCAAAGACTACAATATACAGGTGGTATTCAGAATTTCAACGTGGCCGTGTATCCCTCACCGACGAAGTGCGTGAAGGTCGACCAAAATCGGCAGTCACGCAAGAAAACGTCGATGTTGTGCGTCGTCTGATAAATGAAGACCGACATGTGACATATCGGGAAATTCAAGAGCACCTGGGTATTGGAATGAGTCAAATACAAATTATTTTAAAAGAGTAATTAGGCGTGAAAAAGTTATTTTCCCGTTGGATACCTCACCTATTGTCTGACGAGCAGAAAATAGTCCGTGTCAATTGGTGCCGCAAAACTTTGAAAAGATTTAACAAGGGACGCTCAAATGCTGTTTTTAGCATAGTATCAGGTGACGAGTCGTGGATATACGCTTATGAGCCTGAAACTAAAAACCAATCCCGAGTATGGGTCTTCGAAGACGAGCTCAAACCCACAAAAGTTGTTCGTTCTCGCAGTACGGCTAAGAAGATGGTGGCTACGTTTATCTCTAAATCTGGTCACGTAGCTACTGTGGCTCTTGAGGATCGTAGAACAGTCAATGCTGATTGGTACACCACTATTTGTTTGCCGAACGTCTTTGCTGAACTCCGAAAAACAAACCCTAGTCGTCGCATCATCTTTCACCACGACAACGCCAGCCCACACACCGCTCGGACAACAACTGAGTACCTGGACGGTGAAAAAGTCGAAATATTGGACCACCCTCCATATAGCCCTGACTTAAGTCCCAACGACTTTTTTACATTCCGCAGAATCAAGGACAAACTGCGTGGTCAGCGGTTTCAGACGCCAGAAGAAGCAGTGGAGGCCTATAAAATAGCCATTTTGTCGACCCCTACTTCAGAGTTCAAAAAGTGCTTTATGGACTGGTTTGAACGCATGCATAAGTGCATGAAATACAAAGGAGAATATTTTGAAAAACAATAAAAATAAATAAAATCACTTATACTGCATATTTTCTTCTATTCCCGAAACTTTCAGTTTTACCCTCGTAGGATAGATAGGAATAACATATGAACTGTCTCAAGTCGCCTTACTGTATACTCTACCGACTGTATAATCGAGGAATTTGATTTCTGGGCCACTGCTAGAGATCTTATACTTATTCTTGTCACTGTGACAAGGTACGAAGTGGCTCGGAAATCAAATTCCTCGACTGTACATGAAACAATAAGAATTTATATTTAGCATCTTTGAATTAAAAGCAATTTAAATTGGTTTTTGTATTTTGAATGTTCCAATTAATACATTTACACTTATATTTTGCAGTATCTTTTTCGAGTGTGTCCCATCACTACACAAAATGGCGCGCGTCACGCACCGCACACGTGATTGCTCGTTGACCTTGTACTAGCCAATCACAGTGCACTTGTCGCCCCCCCCGCGCCCCGCCCATTTAGCAGTTTGAGATTCAAGACAAAGTTCTATGAAGCGGTGTCTATAGGGTTAAGTGGTCAGTGTGTACTACTCATCCAATATCTTTGTCAAATCTTTGATCAAAGTTCTTTGACGGAGGCCCATTCCACTCATCCAATATCTTTGCCCAAGTTTTTTTTTCATGCGTCGCCATATTGCTTTAACTGTCATCAGAATCATGGATCAAATGTCGGGGTCCCATCCAAGTTGGATTAAATTATCCCCGTTTCTTTGATCAAATGTATATAATTAGACAAAGATATTGGATGAGTGGATTACCTCCTTAAGCCAATCCGGAAATGACATTTGCACCCACATTTATAGCACGCGAATCGAGGAATCGGATCGTATCGTACCGTACTCGTATCATTCGCAACCTTTTGACGATTATGGAGGTGATTTCGCATTTTTGATCTCTCCGAAACACAGATACTGTGCTCCGAAACTGTCGACTGTCGATAGTGTCGATTACCGCTTCATATGTCACACAAGCCGCCTCCGCTCTACTAACACGGTGTGACGTTCTCTGAACCGTGTTTGCTTTGCCGAAAAATCGCCTCCGCCCCGCAACGACGCTGCGCCGCGCTCTGTACGTTTCAAGCTTTGGCTCGCTTGCAGTGCAGGCTAGATTTGATTTTATTAGGGTTTCTCGGCCTGTTGCGATAATGGTCAGCAGCAAAGAGTAAACTGTCGACAAGGATGTCCACCCGGTTACGACGGGATTTAGAAGAATAACCTTCCGTCTTCTACGTATATAAACGTAATGTAACCTAAAGTGTGTGTAATGTGTGTGTAAACGACGGCTACAAGTTTTAACTTTTCTATAGCTCCTCTCCGACGACGATACCTAGATGCACTCGACGCTGGTGCACGGTTCAGGATTGGTGTGCGTACGCCCGTGCGGGTTCTCTTAGCAGGGCAGGCCTATACTAGGGTGTTCTGGTTCAGGTTCGGGATCTGATTCAGGTTCAGGATCTGGCTGGGTTCGGGATGGTGTTACGGAACCCTACATTCCGTGTGGCCCTACACGCTTAACCGCTTTTTCACGATTCGCCTTTGTACGGATGGCAGATGGCGTTAGTAGTCTTCATTTCTCACGGTTTGCCTTAGTACGGGTGGAGCTGTCCGTAACAGTAGTAAATGTTGCGAGTCACCGAAGGCAACCTTTAACAACAGCGAGAAGGATATGCCGAATAGTGTTGGTGCTAAGACGCAGCCTTGGCGAACTCCTCTTAGCGTTTCGAAAGCTTCTGAAATGTTGGTCATTGAAAACCACAGAACCTTTCATGTGAAAGAATTTCACCAGCTTCAGGAACTTCGATATCTGATTTTTTCAAGAGCGATGACCCCCCTATCTGGAAACCGTATCGAAGGGGTTTATTTAGGTCAAAGAAAACAGTCACCAGGGGAGTGTTCTGCTCACGAAATTTATCCGGAAGCTGCCGGAGTGTAAAAATCATATTCGTGGTGGAACGGTTGGACCGAAAACCACATTGCGCGAAGTTTCAAGAATCGAGAGACCGCAATACAGAGCTCCACCAACCATAGACCGATGTACGACTAGTGACTACAGCCGAAAAGGGCCGATATAATACAGAAGTCCTCCTCCACCTCTCCGCCCGTAAGTCCTATCTGGACTGACTTCCCACTTCTAGTACTTGTCTCAGATACAATATAATAATAATAATTCGTTTATTGCACCATGGTAAAATACAAGTTCTTACAATATACTAGACTCTCTTGGACCCTGTTCAAGTGTAGCAATCGTTAACATTCACAATATTTATAATTTTATATCAAAATCAAAGTAGCTATATAGTAAAATACCTCATAAAAGTCATAAACTATGGCACACATACTTTGACAAAAACTAAAAAAAAATACATACACAATTATATTTATCTTTTTAGCTAATTTCTGTCATCAAAATAATCTTCTAGTGTATAAAACGTTTTTTTTTGGTACGGTATGACTTCAACTTTTTCTCTGCTTTGATATGGTTTGGAAGGTGGTTGTAATATTTTACTGCTGCGTAATTTCGGTATATTTCTAGGTTATGTACTGGTGATATTAGTTTGTATTTGATACTTTTATTATTTTGCTTTATGAACAGGTGAGACAGGGTAATGTAAGTATATCATGTTTAGCAATATATGCACTTAGAGGACAAGTGGACCATTCTGAAATACGCCCAATTTATAAATTTTTCCCCCAAAATAGTAGGTACTAAAGGGTTGAAAATGAAATTTCAGATGAAATTTTTTTGGCGCTCGAACGAAGTGATTCAAGGGTTTACCCATAGATGTGTGAATTACAAATTGTGACGCGATTATTCCTGAAAGCCGGGCTCAACCGACTAGAAAGTGGGATTTTCCGCACGCGTACTTAGCGCTACTGATTTCAAGTCGAGCATATATACATAGGTACCTACGGGCTACGATGCCTTGATCAAGCCCCATCTAATTGAAATAATTAATGCAAAGCAAAGATCGAGAAAATTACGTACCTAAGGCCCAAACCTAACATGAGTTATGTTTATGTATTTAGATACCGATTCAATACCTAGCAAGATTACGATCTGAAGTATATTCATGTGGATGGATTATCTGCAAAATACCTACCACCTACTGAATCGCACCGAGTTCGCGAACGTACCTACTGATAGATATACAATAGATAAGTCGCGCGAACGACCCACCTACCTACTGATAGTGTTTTTGAGATGACTTCTTGTTGATTAGTTAGTGTTGATGCATTTATCCGTTTCGTATCGGAAGGTAAAAATATTACGTAGGTATATATACAGGATGTGGCCTGCAATAGGAGCAAAAATATTAAAGACTGCTTAGAGCATCTACAGTAACCTCTACTGTCCAAATTTTTTTTATCTTTTATCACTTGGGAAAAATATTGCTCTAAAGTTATGACCTCCAAATAATGGATCTTGGCACCACGAGATTATAGCGCGGCAGTCACTGCTGATTGAGGTAGCATCTAGTTATGACTCATAATCTTTGTTGCATTTTTGGTTTAAAAGGATATTTTTGGGAATTTAAAAAAAAAAATGTGTTTTTTAAATAAATAGTTATTAATATAGCTCCAGTAGAGTAAAAACGCACTTATAAGCTATATTTACGAAAAAAAAATCGAATACAAACTTTTTTTTCAATTAAAACCATTTGGAAATAATTACTGGAGAGCTCAATAGTGTGCCGTTTAATTTTTTGCTCCTATTACAGGCCACACTCTGTATATAGGTATTTAAAACAGTAGAAAAAAATCTGCCAAAACCAAGAAATGTTCCCTTTTGCCACTTGTGCTCGTTGAAATTCGTAAAGAACAAAATGAGATTCAGTGAGTGGGCAACTACCGGAATCCGGAAAAGTAGAAATAATGTATACCAACCTTATCTTACACCAGTTGACCGCTTCCATCAGTATGTTAGATATTCAAAAATATTTAACTAAGTTATTGTGTACAAAAGCAAAATCATTGCATTTAAATAATAAAATAAAGTCCTCAGATAATAAAGCCAGAGATAATTTCTTTGAGAATAGAGGATAACTGACGCAGTAAAAGTAGCGAAATTAATTAAATATTTTCTTTTCCAAAATGTATTCAGTTTTATGCTATCAGAGGACATGCATTAGATCTCATGAAGTCATATTATACAAAGATAAATCAAAATGTAAAGATTAGGGTTTGCAGTCCCGGTACTTATTGAAGTCCCGAAGTTTTCGGGACCGGGACTGGGTCAGTCCCGGGAATTCCCGGATACTTTCGTGACTTTCGGGACTTTGTAGTTTTTAGGGAGTATGTATGAAAAAACCGGACAAGTATGAGTCAAACTCGCGCCCGATAGTTTCGTTCCGTACTCTCATGATTTGTAGCTACAATAACCTATTTGGCGCATGTATATTGTCTAGTGTAACCTGTATCTGGATGTCCCTTTACGTTGCTTAAATTTAAATAGTATTTTTATGTACAAGTTCAAAGTTATTTATTACCTTACTTGTAATGTAAGACCATGCTTATTATATTACCAAATATCATGATTCTAGGTCAACGGGAATTACCCTATAGGTTTTGATTCCCTTGAGAGTGTCATTATGCGGTATTACAGCCGCATATTTCGATTACGATTACTTAGAAGTTTGATTTTTTCGCAGCTTCAAGGAATTGCGGTACGAAGTATTTTATTTTTATATCAACCTTGAAGTACGGAGATCAGCCTGTAAGAGATTAGAATGGCTCTTAAACAGCTCAAAAACAACAATACACCCGTTGAATATGGTATTACAGCCGAACTCCTGAAGGCGGGAGGAAAACCGGTCCTTACGGCCCTCCAGAAGTTGTTCAATTCAGTCTTACTGGAAATAAGAACGCCAAAGGCATGGAGCGGGTGTGAGGCGTAGTGGTGCTTTACTTCAAAAAGAGCGACAACACTCTGCTAAAGAACTACAGGCCCATCTGACTTTTGAGCCATGTATATAAGCTGTTTTCATTTCAAGAGTCATTACGAACCGTCTCGCACGCAGGCTAGATGGCTTCCTGCCTCCCGAACAAGCCGGTTTCTAAAGAGGCTTTAGTACCGTATAGTATACCATTTTCCTACGCTTCGCCAGGTTATACAGAAGACTGGAGTGTATGACTTGCCCCTCGGTTTAGCGTTCGTGGACTACGAGAACTTCGATTCGATTCGATCGAAACCTGGGCTGTGCTAGAATCTCTGCAGCGGTGCCAAGTTGACTAGCGCTATATCGAAGTGCTGAAGTGTTTGTACGAGAACGCCACTATGTCAGTCCTTCTTCGGGACCAAAACTCGAAACCTATTTAGTTGCAGCGGGGAGTCCGGCAAGGAGATGTTATTTCTCCTAATTTGTTCTCCGCTGCACTTGAGGATGTTTTCAAGACTCTGGACTAAAAATGACGATATAGTAGTCTTGGCTGAGACCATGGAGGCTATGCTATAAGTACAATGCTCAATAACGTCAGTAAAGCCTCCGAGCGAGTTGGTCTTAGGATGAACATGGACAAGACGAAGATCATGTCAAATGCCCACGTAGCACCAACTCCCGTAACAATCGGACACTTAACGCTCGAAGTTGAAGACGACTACATTTAACTAGGACAGACCGTCCAATAAAGTAGGTCAAATTTCGAGAAAGAGGTTAATCGTGTAAGGATAATGTATATATTTTAAGACAGATTTACTCATGTTTAGACCACTTGTTATATTTATTAAAGTTAATAATATATTTAAAAGTAGTTGTAATGATTGGTCACGTGATTTGAACACGTGACTACCCCTTCCACCTCCAGTAATAGCAACGGCTCACTTGACTGCTAGCAGCGGGCACTAACTGTCGATCGTCGGTGACGAACAGACGTGAGTCGAGCTGTTACTGAAGGTGGAAGTGAAGTGCTTTACCCGTAGTTATACCAGGTGGAATTTAATACAGGTCAGTGTCATTCCCATATCGAGTAAGAATAATTTAAGGTGCCTATTCAAGTATGAGACTAGATTATGAGTTGTATTCATAGTGTTAATAAACGCCATATGTTATGAACTACCGTTGTTTATCTTAACACTTCAGCCCTCTTTTAGCTCAGAAGTGGGATTGGCGAGTATTTCTAAACCAATCACTCGCTAGTCCCGCCTGCAAATGCCTAGTAATCGGCCCCTACATTATGAATACAACTGCTTGCTTGAAAATTTTAATCAACTTGGCGAGGGCACTCCCCTACGCCAGTTAATTCTTTTTTTTTTTACGTGGTTAATAAGCCCACTTTGAGATTTCAATTACCTGTGCCAGTAGTACATTGAAAACTTCATTGTCTTACGCATACACGTAAAATATTTACTAAACTACCCACGACTACATGTTAATTTAAACAGTAAGGAATGCCTAGTTAAACGTTACGAAAAACCGATGTAAACAATTTGCCAGGGTACTCCCTGGGGTTGTTTACAAGTTCATGTAATGCATTCATACCAGGGCTACTCTCTGGGAATGCATTATTAGCTTATCAATAGATTTAAGTTTACTTACTGTGTAAATAATTTGCTAGGGCACTCCCTGGGGTTATTTACATGATCATATAATGCATTTATACCAGGGCTACTCTCTGGGAATGCATTATGAGAAGTTTATCATCGGATTTAATTTTACCATGTAAATAATTTGCCAGGGCACTCCCTGGGGTTATTTACATGATCATGTAATGCATTTATACCAGGGCTACTCTCTGGGAATGCATTATGAGAAGTTTATCATCGGATTTAATTTTACCATGTAAATAATTTGCCAGGGCACTCCCTGGGGTTGTTTACATGTTCATATAATGCATTTATACCAGGGCTACTCTCTGGGAATGCATTATGAGAAGTTTATCATCGGATTTAATTTTACCATGTAAATAATTTGCCAGGGCACTCCCTGGGGTTGTTTACATGTTCATATAATGCATTTATACCAGGGCTACTCTCTGGGAATGCATTAGGAGAAATTTATCATCGGATTTAATTTTACCATGTAAATAATTTGCCAGGGCACTCCCTGGGGTTGTTTACATGTTCATATAGTGCATTTATACCAGGGCTACTCTCTGGGAATGCATTATTAGCTTACCAATAGATTTCTCTTTACTGTGTAAATAATTTGCCAGGGTACTCCCTGGGGTTGTTTACATGTTCTTGTAATGCATTTTTATAACAGGGCTACTCTCTGTGAATGCATTGCAGTGATGAGTTTATCGATATATTGTTATTATAAGTAGTAACTATGTGAACAATTTGCCAGGGCACCCCCTGGAGTTGTTAACATGGTAAGGTAATACATTTGTACCAGAGCTACTCTCTGGAAATGTATTGTCATAAGAGTACTTATAACTTGACTCTACTTGTGCCTTTTGTTCATTGTTATTGTTGAACGGTGATACTAATTGCCGCTGAAGTAATTACGTGTGTAATCAAACTTGAATGTAAGTTTCAGTTATGATGGGGAGCCATCATGAAGAGGCCGCCAAGGCTGTGCGCAGAGAGGAGCGTACCACCGGGCCAGCTGGACACACCGAGACGGATGATGACGGATGCGAGATTCGTACACGTCCGCCTCGGAAGTCTCCTAGCATGCCGAGTGAGGGAGCGGAAGGGAGCCTGAGAGGTAGGCAAAGCCGCAAACGCTCGTTGCATGACAGTGATGATGAATATGATCGCGAATCGCCTTGTGAGAGGGCTCCACGTTCGCGTAAACTAATTAAGCATGACGGCACTCCACGACGACGGCGCTTGCGCAGTATATCTGTTAGAGATTATCGTGGAGCTGGTTCCTCAAAGAGGGCGCCACGCAATCGTAGCAGGTCACGCGATGTAGAGGCGCGATCAAAGCGAAGGTTGCGTGAGAATGGCAGCCAGCATCGTAGATCTAGGAGTACATCTTGTGAACTCTCTGAGAGTTACGATAGATTTTTACGACATCGCTCAAGCCCCAAACGGTACATACGCATGGAGAGAAAGAGGCGCCATAACCGTAGCAGCAGCAGTTGAGGTGACAATCGTCGCGTAATTTCCAAACGCAAAAGGGTGCGCTCTCGCTCTCCAAGCGTCAAGTACGTAAGGGGCTCCACTAAACAAGGTCATAGAGACAGACTTGATAATACATTATGTAACACTAATAAGAATATGTTAAGTAAATTTCTGGATATCTTAAAAGATATGAAAGGTCAATCAACTTCTAAACTGTCATTAAATAATGTTCTCCCCGAGTTCGACCCAATGGCTAAAGATCAAACCATTCTCACATGGCTTACCAAAGTAGAGGAGTGTGCTGAGATCTACGGGTGGAACGAAAGGGAGACTATACATTTTGCTCTCCCCAAACTTACAGGTGTCGCGAAGTCTTGGTACCAGGGTCTCAGCACTGTCCTCTATTCGTGGCCAGAGTGGAAAAAAAAGCTTGTGGAATCATTCCCTTGTCGTGACGATTATGCGGAACTTTTAATTACCATGCTTGCCAAGAAAGCTCGTTATGGAGACTCTCTTGAGCAGTACTACTATGCCAAAATAAATTTACTTAACAGATGTGGTATAAAAGGTCGAAAAGCTGTTGATTGCCTATTAAACGGCATAGAAGATCGTGCCGTACGGGTCGGCGCTCAGGCAACACGCTTCCGTGAGCCCGAGGAAGTCCTCAAATATCTCAAAACTGTTAAGATAGCAGTCGCTCGGGAAGTAGCCGAGAAACAAGATAAGCAAAGACAGGAAAAGAGGATGATAGGGAATCCTACTAACAAACGACAGGATATATCTAAGAAAATTGTTTGCCATAATTGTAACGAAGACGGGCACAAAAGTTTTCAATGTAAGAGATCAATAGTTAACTGCTCTACCTGTGGCAAACTAGGTCACCTTTCGGTGTTCTGTCGATTTACTCGTGATAATGCGAACAATAAAAATCAGAAGGGACCAGTCACCAAAGAAGAAAAGCAGGTTGCAGAGTTACACTTAACTAATGAAACAAATTCTAAATACTTGTTTGACGTAATGGTTAATGATAGGAAACTTTAGTGCCACGTTGATCTGGGTAGCCAGTGTACCCTCATTAGAGAACGAGAGGCTAAAGAGTTGGATCTCTCTGTTGACACCGATAAACTGGCTTTAATGCGAGGCATCGGTGGCCATTACGTAAAGCCAGTAGGTAAAGCTAAGGCCAATGTAACCGTGCAAGGTATAAAAGAGAACATTGAAATTCTAATTGTAGAAGATCATGTTCAAAGTACCCTGTTCTGTTGGGCCATACGTTTACTGAACTGCCAAAAATTATTATTACGAAAACGCCCGATCAACTAATTTTTGAAGAGGTTGACTCCAACAAACTTTTTTTGCGTGTTCAGGAAGACTTAACTGTAGCACAGCATGAGATAGTCATGCTTTCTGTTAAAACTGGGGATGGGTTTGAAGGAAGCGCATATGTGAATGGGTCAGTAAGGGGCGTTGATAATAAGGAATACTATTTGCTTCCGGGAGAGTACACGTTCAAAGAAGGATTAGGTCGGTTAATAGTTTTTAATATGAGTGATCAAAACATATTTTTTCTTAAAGACTTGTTATTAACACGAGCCGTTTCTATGCTACATTCTAAGGAGGCCTTTGCAGTGTCATTTGATAAGACCCATTTGGATAACACTATCCAGTGCGGACCTAATATAACTAGCGAGCAAAGGACACAATTACAAAACTTGTTATCGCGGTATAATGACTGCTTTTCCTCTGGCCTGAATGATTTAGGGTTAACTACTGCGGGCGAAATGGTCATTGAACTAGAGAATTCTGAGCCTGTCGTCTACAGACCATATCGCATGTCGTTAGCGGAAAGAAATCTCGTTCGTGACATGGTAGGGGAAATGATGGATGCGGGCATCGTTCGCGAATCATCTTCTCCTTACGCCAGCCCAATAGTTCTAGTTAAGAAAAAAACGGGAGAGAAGAGGCTGTGCGTCGATTATCGCGCACTCAATCGTCGTACGAAAAAAGATCACTACCCTCTTCCCCGCGTGGAAGATCAATTGGACCAATTGGCTGGTAACAAGTTATTTATTTCCCTGGATCTAGCCTCGGGGTATTATCAAATCCCGATTTCCCCGGCCTCGCAAGATAAGACTTCTTTTATAACACCTGACGGGCAATATGAATATACGCGGATGCCGTTTGGTTTAGTGAATGCTCCATCAGTCTTTCAAAGGACCATTAATAAAATCCTTTCAGAGGCCAAGGTTAAATTTGCACTTATCTATATGGACGACATACTGATCCCGGCACGTACATTCGAAGAAGGCATCGCCAGACTCGAAGAAGTTTTAGACTTGCTCAGACAGGGCGGGCTAACTTTAAAGCTGGCGAAATGCAATTTCTTCTTCGAACAAATCGATTTCCTGGGATTTGAAGTTAGTGCAGAGGGCATTAAACCCGGTAGTAGGAAGATCGAAGCTGTGGCGAGATTTCCTACGCCGAAAAGCCATCACGAAGTGAGGCAATTTATCGGGTTAGCGAGTTTTTTCAGGAGATTCGTACGTGACTTTGCCATAATTTGCAGACCACTGACGGATCTCTTGAAGAAAAACAGCGTGTGGAAGTGGACTAAGGACCAGGGAGATGCATTTAACTTACTGAAAGAGAAACTAATCTCTAGACCTATTCTTAGTCTGTACGACCCGAAACGTGAGACGCAACTGCATACGGACGCATGCAAGTATGGTGTTGCCGGAATTCTGCTCCAGAAGAGTGACGAAGGTCTGGTTAAGCCAGTGTCGTATTTTAGTCGGAAAACTACACCCGACGAACAGCGACTACACTCTTTCGAGTTAGAGACTCTCGCGGTAATAGCCTCCTTGAATAGGTTTCGCGTTTACCTACTTGGCATTCCGTTTAAGATACTTACAGACTGCAATGCCCTCAGGACCACCCTTACGAAGCGAGATTTGATCTCTCGTATTGCACGCTGGTGGGTTCAAATTCAAGAATACGACTGTGAGATCGAATATCGTCCAGGTACCGGCATGGCGCATGCCGATGCGCTAAGTAGGAACCCCGTAGATAAGGCTGTTGTCGAGGATCATGTTCTCGACGTCCTAACAACAGAGACTGAAGATTGGATATCAACTGTCCAGTCATCTGATGACGAAGTTTCCCGCATTAAAGCCATATTAAGTGATACTGAGTCTGACAAAGTCGCCGATATCGTCAAAAACTATAAATTAAAGAATGATAAAGTGTACCGCTTAATAGGTGACGACCAAGGCAGTATGCGATGGGTTGTACCAAAAGGAGTCCGATGGCAAGTGGTGAAAATGAACCATGATGATATTGGCCACTTCGGGTTCGAAAAGACTCTCACGCGAATCCAGCAGACGTTCTGGTTCCATAAGATGAGGCGATTTATAAAAAAATATGTTAAATCGTGTCTTGAATGCGCTCATCATAAGGGAGCAACAGGAAAAGAAAAACAAGGAGAACTCCATCCTATCAAAAAGATAGAGATACCGTTCCACACCATCCATGCTGACCACTTAGGTCCCTTTGTTCGTAGTAAGAAAGGCAACGTTTATCTGCTGGTCATTATCGATAGCTTCACTAAATTTATTAACATCAAAGCTGTTCGGGATACAAAGACTTCGACTACAGTGAAAGTCTTTCGAGACCACATAAGCTATTTTGGCGCACCCGTTAGACTAATCACTGACCAAGGAACTTCGTTTACTAGTTCCGCTTTTAAGTCGTTTACAAAGTCAGTATGCATCAAACATATACTAAATGCCGTTGCCACCCCACGAGCCAATGGACAAGTGGAAAGATTTAACAGGACGATCCTAGACGCTCTCTCTACGAAGTGTCATGATAAGGATGACAGGTGCTGGGATGAATTCGTGCCGGATGTACAGATTGGACTAAATACCACCGTACATAAAATTACGGGGAAGAGTCCGTCTGAACTATTGTTTGGCATACGAATAAAAAGCAACAGCGAGAATGTCCTTAGTGAAGTCATTGACGAAACGCTAAATTTTGTACCCTCTGAAAATCGAGAGGAGGTTAGGCGTGAAGTAGGTAAACGAATCGAAGAACAGCAAAAGAAAGACAAAAATAAATTTGACGCCAAGCGTGTTCCTGCTGTCACGCATGCTATTGGGGATCTCGTAAGTGTTAGAAGGGAAGTACCAAGTGATGGGAAGTCAAAAAAACTGGTAGTAAAGTATCAGGGACCCTACAGAATTATTAAATGTCTCCCTAACGACCGTTATGTAATTGAGGATACACCTTTAACGCGGAAAAGGGGAAACCGTCGTTACGAAAATATAATCGCGATTGATAAATTGAAACCGTGGTTATGTTTTGATAATAAACATGATAGTAGTTCTGAGTGTGATAGTGAGGATAGTCCGAATGAGTCTTAAAGTACTGCGTAATCGTCACGTCTCTTGTTTTTATGAAACGGTAAATACCCATTCTCATAAAATTATAATTTACTTCTTAATTTAATACATATTGTCGTCATTACTATTGAACTCGCTTATTAGAATATTTAATTTGAGTGTGTTAAGGTACTACATAATCCTTCTTATAAGATGTTTAGGTAAAACATAACTATGGTTTATTTTAATGACATGTTACTAAAATGATTAGCTTGTTGTAATTGTATCGATTAACGAAACTAAAAGTTAAAGATAATATGATAGAAGTTAGTAAGTTCGCTAGTAGTTAGTCTAATAGTGTATAAAACAAACTGTAACACATTACGCTGATCATTGTTGATCTCGTCGTCTATAGGATTCACGGATGAACTGAAATACTTATGTAAACGAGCGAAGAGGCTTGCTCGAGCAGGATGGCCGAGCTGTAAGGATAATGTATATATTTTAAGACAGATTTACTCATGTTTAGACCACTTGTTATATTTATTAAAGTTAATAATATATTTAAAAGTAGTTGTAATAATTGGTCACGTGATTTGAACACGTGACTACCCCTTCCACCTCCAGTAATAGCAACGGCTCACTTGACTGCTAGCAGCGGGTATTAACTGTCGATCGTCGGTGACGAACAGACGTGAGTCGAGCTGTTACTGAAGGTGGAAGTGAAGTGCTTTACCCGTAGTTATACCAGGTGGAATTTAATACAGGTCAGTGTCATTCCCATATCGAGTAAGAATAATTTAAGGTGCCTATTCAAGTATGAGACTAGATTATGAGTTGTATTCATAGTGTTAATAAACGCCATATGTTATGAACTACCGTTGTTTATCTTAACACTTCAGCCCTCTTTTAATCGTCAAATCCGAATCGGGTGGGTAACGTTCGGGAAGCTACGGCACATCTTTTTGTCCAATATTCCGCAGGATCTCAAGACGAGAGTCTTTGACCAGTGTGTGTTGCCACTTGCCAGTGAAGATATATGGCACTGAAACGTGATTGCTTACTATGGGCCTCATAAGAAGGCTCAAAGTCACCCAAAGAGCAATAGCGACGGATATGCTGGGAGTATCTCTGCGTGTTCGTATCAGGAATGAGGTTATCCGCAACAGAACCCATGTAACCGATATGGCCCGCCGAATCGCTAAACTTAAGTGGCAGTGGGCTGGGCACATAGCACGTAGAACCGATAGCCGTTGGGGCGGAAAGGTTCTCCAGTGGCGTCAGCGTACCGGTGGACTGATGACCTGGTAAGGATCGCGGGTGCAGGCTGGATTCAGGATTAGCGCAGGACCAGTCATTGAGGAAGTCTTTGGGGCATAGGTCCAGTAGTGGACGTCCTTCGGCTGATATGATGATACCTCTACGCGTTCACGAGAAAAACACATCAGAGTTGATGAAATGAGCACGAAAAAACAACTCATTTTGCCATTTCACTACAGAAGTTCAGTGATATATATGAGTGTTATTCACCACAAATAATGAAATCCCGAAAGCAACGGGAATTACAAAATCAGTCCCGGGAAAAATGTGAATTTCATTTCCCGGGAAATACCGGGATTTTCGGGATCGGGATTTCCCGGGAGCACACCCTAGTAAAGATTAATAGAGCCGTTTCGTCTTTGGGGAGGCATACGTCCAGCAGTAGACGTCTTTCCGCTGACGACATGATAATGATGATGATGATGAATAACTAAAACTTAACGTTTTGACTTATAATATTAGTTAATCTGTGGTTTTGAGATATGAATTCTGTGAAGCCCGATTTGATTGGTCGATTTTAGTGTAAGTTATTCAGGTTGGTTGATATCAAATAAAAAGTATTTTTAAAGAGTTATGATTTACGAGTGTGTATTGTGATTGTTGGATTTAATATGGTGAAGTGTTTTGATTGGTCAAATTAAAATGTTTTGTAAATCATAAATATGTATACATATTTTACCTAGAAGTTAAGGGCCGCAGCACTGCGAACTATCAGAGTTTCAAGTTTGGAGGCATAAAAGGCGATCTACCTATAGTGTAAAGCAGGGGTTCCCAAAGTGGTCCAGGTGGCCCCCAGGGGTCCACGAACGATGTGACAGGGGTCTACGCTGGAGTGGCAAAAAAATAGGGGTTCACAGTTTGTACGTGGGGGTCCACGAAAATTTATCTGGTTTCGATGGTAAATAACGAAACAGATAATGATTTTTGTATTATTTTTATAGCCTGGACGACTGATAAATATATAATAAAAATATTGCGTTCCTCCGTGATAAATATTTCGGTGAATCAAACTACCTATACTATAATACTATATTATTAAAATTACAACTTTCGGCTCCAAAACTTGTCGACTGCAAGTCTGCAACATATCGCGAACGAGCTGTTGGACAAACGAACAAGTCTAGGCTTGCGAAGCACCGTCGCGTCGCTATCGCCGGCGCCGACCAAAACGCTTGTTCGGACGTGCAAAGGGACGAAATACCTATGACTTACGGTAATGTGCTGTGCTTGTATGCACTTGTTTGATTCTTCACCAATAAATACGAATGCTAAGAACAAACGTTACTCATTTGTTTCCGGATTTCGACTACAAAAGTAAAGTGAATTGCTGTTCCTGGTTGCCAGAATCGTGTCGGAAAAGTAAGTACATTATTTGTTTATTTGCTATACAACTTATAGGTATCTCTTTTTGTAGTTAATATATTTGTCTTCTTTGTGTATGATAGACATGTATGAAATATGAAATAATGAACATTACGATTATTACCTACCTACTTCCATAAAACAACAGACAGCCGAAAAAAGTTTATTAGTATTCTTTTTTTGATTCATAGCGAAAAATTATAAATTCTGTTCTATAAAATAGCCATATCCTGTTAAGTAAGACTAAGAAGAAGTTAAGTAAGAATGTTAAGATCACAAAAACTTTTTTATACTTACAGGTAGCTAATTTGAAACATGGCGGAGCCAAAGAAGAAAATTAAGTGTCGACAGTACAGTGTGGAATATTTAAAATTTGGCTTTCTTCCATCAAACGCGGACAAGCGATTGCCCATGTGCCTTTTATGCAATAAAGTTTTGAGCAATGACTCTATGAAACCATCGAAGCTCGAAGATCATCTAAAAAGGCGCCACCCTGATAAAACAGGTAAAGATTTGAAATATTTTCAATCATTGAAAGAAAAATATGAAAAGAGACCCACCCTGCAAGGTATGTTCGCTTCAACATCTGAAAGTAACGATGATGGCTTGCGGGCATCTTACGATATTAACTTACAACTGCAAGGGGACAACCTCAATTTAATTAAAACAAAGAGTGTGATTTCCGCTTTTCTTGGAAATTTGAAGTTAATGAAGCAAAACATTAGTCGACGCGAATTTTCCCAATTCTCAAGCTTGTCACAGGTAGAATGCGAGGATGATGATATTCAGACATATGTTCAACATTTGATTGCCCTGCATGATGATTTCAAAACCAGATTTGAAGACATTCTCACGATGGAAATACCACCATGGATTATAAATCCATTTGATGAAATGGAAGTGGAGAACGTGATATTGCAAGAGGAGCTACTTGAGCTTAGCACTAATGAGGAGCTGAAGGTGAAATATAAAAAAGGGTATCAAACTTTTTGGCTGCAAGCAGAAATACCCGAAAAATATCCTGGACTGTGGAAAATTGCGAGAAAGCTTTTGATATCATTTCCCTCGTCATATCTTGTGGAAAAAAGTTTCAGCACCGTTACAAACCTTTTAACGAAAAATAGGAACAGACTGAATATCACAGAACGAGGAGATTTGCGATTATTCCTGACAAAACTGAACCCAAATATTGACAATTTGTTGTCAATTCATCAAGCTCATCCCTCCCATTAATTTTGAGTGTCATTGTACTTAGAAGTTACGTAACAATGTTTAATTTTAATTATTTTACGACTGTTATTATCATCATAAATATTATAAAGTACTCGAATAAACACAACACAAGCAAAATATACTATATTTAATTTTATTTCACCACTCCGAGATTTAGATTTGATTGATTTTATTTTATTTGATGCTGGAATAGATAGGTTGTGAGTAGATGTCAAAAAAGTAAAGTATTTATTATTGACAGCATATTAACCAATCATTTTTCACTTTTTTTTCTAAACCTGTAAAGAACATTTATGTCACACCTGGCTAAAAGTGGATTTTTTCGCCCGATACATGTGTGGAAATAGCCGCTTTTTCGCCAAATGTTGACATAAAATGATGTATACAACACAGGAGATAATAAAGAAAGCCTTGATCGCACATTTGCGTCCTTCGCTTGCAGCTCGGGCCGTAAATATCTGCGATCTCGGCCTTTCTTTATATTATCTCCCTAGGTGTACATATAATATACTATACTATTTCATAGTTATATCGTCACCAGAGTTAGGTAATAGTCACATTTTTGTAATTTTTTGGGAATATGGTGTAGGCTGTAGAGTAGGGAGTCCACCAGAACCAGCAAATTTTTTAAAGTGGTCTATGAGAAAAAAAAGTTTGGGAACCCCTGGTGTAAAGAATATGGTTTTACATAAAAAAGATTAATGTTATTGTAAATAATTGAGTACCTATACAATGTGTTTTTATTGAATTCCGTTAATTGCGAGGGCTCAATCCTCAATTCTTACCATTTCAAAGTTATTCAAGAATTCATTTTCGTTAATTAACACCCCTAGTAAAGTATTAAATTAAACAATGTTGACGTGCGTGTCATTCGAATTCCGAATTGTCTTACTTGACATTAAGTTTTGCTTAACTTCACGTTAACTCTGAAGGCCGTTTTTCATTTACCCTTGGAGATATAACTAATTATTCTGTATGAAAATGATTTTTTTTTCTTGAATATTGAAAACCTAAATAGGCTAAATCGTTTCTATGGCTAAACACGGTTATAAGCTTGAAGGAACGGAAATCAATAAAAACACCCTGTAGTATACAATATTATAGAAGGAGATTTGCGACGACCTGTTTAGCCTAGTTGGTAGTGACTCTGCCTCCGAAGCTAGAGGTCCCGGGTTCGAATCCCGGCCAGGGCATTTATTTGTGCATTTTTCACGGATATTTGTTCTTGGGTCTTGGATGTTTTCCATGTATTTAAGTATGTATTTATCTATATAAGTATGTATATCGTCGTCTAGTACCCATAGTACAAGCTTTGCTTAGTTTGGGACTAGGTCGATTTGTGTAAGATTGTCCCCCAATATTATTTATTTTTGCGGATCTGCCAGAACCAGTGGCACTATGGCGGGCTTCATACAAGCGCGCACTGCATTTTTGAGCTAGCTGCGATCCGGGATGGTCCGTTTAAGTAAGTAGGCAATAGTCGACAAATAATACAACGGATCGGAACGGATTTCATCATTAGTCGTATACTATAACGAAGCGTGTTGCTGATTTGCATTAGTGCCCACCTCGTGGAGCCTAAGTTGCAGATTATGATTTGTGCTTTTCTGGAGGTATTACTGTTTTCTTGTATAAATGTTTTATTTTCATTAATTTAACACGTTGAATTTTGCAGGCACGTCTTAAAGTAACATTTATAAAGCAAAACTAACTATCGTGATGTGTTTTAGCGCCCTTTTCGGGCCTACCGGATCCGGTATCTATCAAATTATACCGAATCCTGTGGGATTACCGGATCCGCTGGGCCGGATTGCAATCCCTAGAACTGGCATTCTCTCAAATTATGTGCAGTAGCAGAGTTATGAGGTAATCTTGTATTGGTTAGTAACGAATGAAACGGATATTTTGGATTGTTTGAAACTCGCTCCACTTAAGATTCAGCGTAGCAATTATGTCTCCAATATAGGCTCCATGTCTGCTGTTGTGGTGACAAATCTAAGTCGCGGCAGCGTGTCCAGCCAAGTTTACCCCAGGAACTGGCGGACAGCAGCCGTGTTTCTAGACACGCGGCAGCGTGTCCAGCCAAGTTCACCCCAGGAACTGGCGGACAGCAGCCGTGTGTTATTTTACACGAACCGTATGGAGCCACTTTTGACCCCCCAATAACTCCTAATCTATTTAACATTTAAAAAAAATGAAATTTGATACATGTATTAAGATCCTTTAGAACAACAGAACCATTGAACCAAATTCATTAAGCCGCAGTAAATTAGTTTTACTGTAAACAATGTAGTGCCGGACTTGGCACCATTTAAGAGAATCTACGGAACTTGGCACCCATTTAGATCTCAATTCTTTTGTCGGTGAAGACGACAACCAAGCATCGCATATTCTTAATATTGAACTTGGCTCCCATTTTCACATTTATGTTTTTGATGGGATAATACCCATTCCCGTTCAATGCTATTTTAAAATATATCATATTACCGCCAGTCTGAAAACCAGCGCCGGGCCGCTTTGCCCAGCACATAGTGAGACTGGGACCCATTGCCCACTATAGTTCCTTAAGTTAGTTATTATTATTATTATTATCTCTGTATTTATTTTCGTACTTAAGCTAGGTTTTTTACAATAATTTTATAAAAGTAAAATATATAAACATACATACAAAATATAAAAGCATTTTAAAAAATCTAACCTAGGGTGCCGCCGGCAGCGAGGCAGGGCCTAAGCTACCGGTGGTTAGGGCGACAGAGAAAGGAACCTCCGGACTATCCGCGCCGTGTCCAGGAGTACCGCCTTCTGTATCTGACCCTTGACCCAGCCATCTAACGAGAGTCTCTTGAGATGTTGGTCGAGACTCTTCGCTATTAGACCGTTCGCGGAGACGCCTATCGGGACAATGATCGTTGAATCAACATCCCACATGGCGGTTACCTCGTGTGCCAGGTCTAGGTACTTGCTAGATTTGTCCTTCTCAGCCTTCACGAGGTTCTCGTCTTGGGGGATGGTGATGTCAACGAGTATTGCCTGGCGCTTCAATCGATCTGTCAGCACGATATCAGGCTTGTTGGCTATAATAGTCCTGTCCGTGATGACAGATCGATCCCTATAGAGCGTTGCACGACCATTCTCGAGAACTGGCGCAGGTGTGTATTTATAGTACGGAACTTCGAAATCCACAAGACCGTATAGAAGAGCAAGCTGCTGGTGAATAATCCTGGCCACCAAGTTATGTCTGTGCAAGTACTCGCCGTTAGCAAGATGACTACAACCGGAAATAATATGCCTGAGTGACTCTCCGGGACGGCGGCATGCCCGACAAATGGCGACCGTACCATCCTTCAGGATATATTTCCGGTAGTTGTTCGTCATGATAACCTCGTCCGCAATTGCACAGACAAAACCTTCAGTTTCCCCAAAAAGATCCCCAAAACGTAGCCAGTTCACCGATGCGAGCAGGTCTACGTCGGGACTCGTAAGGGCCTTGTAGAACCGCCCATGTAGCTCCCTACTCTTCCACACCGCCCTGCGATCCCCGGCGCTCAGCACTTTAAGTCTGCGCCAGTTCTCTTTTGCCATGGAGAGCGGGGTGAGGAGTGTGTCTACTACCACCACATCACGATGCATCCCACACTCGCTGTTTAAGAAATAATCTCTGAGACTGCACACCTCGCGGTTGTGAAGGTCTTTGGCATTTAAGAAGCCACGACCTTCCAAGCTTCCGCGGGATGTACAGTCTCATAACAGACGAGCGCGGGTGTAGCATACGGTGCGTAGTGAGCAGTACACGCACCCTTCGATCCAGGAAATCGAGCTCAGTCTGAGTCCATCTTAATATGCCAAAGGAGTATGTGAGCAAGGGCATCTCCCAGGCGTTGAAGGCGCGCACCTTATTGCCGCCCGACAAAAGACTGTTGTAGGAGTACTTTTGTCAGGCGACAGAAAAAGCGCTCCTTCACTGCCTGCTTGATGCCCTCACCTTCGATACCCAAAGACTGTGACATACCAAGATATTTATAGGTATCTACTTCGGAGAGAGATCTGAGTGACGTTGTCTCAGAAAGCTGTAAATTTGTTGAATTTACAACTTTCCCCCGCTGTACATGCATGAACGCACACTTGTCGACACCAAATTCCATTTTGATGGCACTACTGAATACCTCTGTGGTTTTCAGTAGCTCCAACAGGTCATGTTTATTTGGTGCAAATAGTTTAAGGTCGTCCATGTAGAGCAGATGAGAAATGACCTCACCCTCTCTCCGCAGCTGGCAACCTAATCCTGAATCCTTCAGCAGAGTACTGAGCGGATTCAGCGCTAGGCAAAACCATAAGGGACTCAGACTGTCACCCTGAAATATACCTCGCTCAACCCTGATAGAGTCTTACGGGCCAGAGGGACCATCTCCCCCTCCTGGTTGACGAAGGACAGTCGTCCACTGCCTCATGCAAGCACTTAAGAAGGGTCTCAGAACTGCATCAACTTTATACAGCTCTAAGACCCTCCGCAACCATGAATGTGGCACCGAATCATAGTCAATCCAGGCGGCCGAGAGGGTCCCCTTGATCCGCCGGACTTGTTGGCAAATGGTCATGTCTATGAGGAGGAGCTCTTTAGTACCACGTGACCCAACCCTACATCCATTTTGAGCAGGGGCCAAAATGTTGTTCGCAACAATATGGGCGTTGATTTTTGCTCTCAAAATGGATGTAAGAAGCTTGTACAGCGTAGGTAAGCACGTGATGGGTCTGTAGTTCTTCGCTTCCGTCGTACTACCAGACTTGTAGAGCAAGGAGGTAACACCAGTTGTTAAGGGAGGTGGCAGGGAGCCGAGCTCAAGGGCTTGCTGGAACTGTGCTGCCAAACGTGCGTGTGAGCACCGAAACCATTTTAGCCAGAAGTTGTGCAATCCATCCGGTCCGGGACTTTTCCAGTTTTGAGCCGTACGGATGGCACAACTTACGTCCTCGGGGCCGATGGTGACAGACCCCATGGGTTCGATGGATTCACACTCACGTTCGACAGTACCGATCCAGGAACCCTCTGTGTGTTCAACAGGCACCGACCAAATACTACGCCAAAAGTTAACCATGGCAGTAGCATCCGGCCGCTGTCCATCGGGCACACGATGGTCGGTTCCATCCCACTTCCGGTATACCTTCCTTTGGTCGCTTTGGAAAAGGCGATTCTGCTGGTATCGGTCCAGGCGCTCCCTGTAGCGACGAATACGGCTTGCCCATGCATAAACTTTCTGCTTCAGAAAGTCAATGCGCTCCGTGACACAGGCCATGTAGTCACGGGGCCTGACACCAGTCCCCGCGAAGGCCTGGTTTACGAAGCGCATGACTCGGGGGCGACTATTGCCCCCTCTGAAGCAGATCAGCTTTGCAATGAGAGTCCTATACGTATCGATCGACACGCCGCTCAATTCGTACTTGCCAGGTAGGGACACTCCCGGCGGGCCTAGGTGCACGGTCAGCGCCCGGAAACTTGACACGAGCAACACGGCACGCCGCGATGGCCCCACAGTACATAATTGAGTGCGTGTCAATCAAATCTTCGCTAGCCCCTAAATACGGAGCTAGGAGATCGTTCAGGGCTCCCATTAACGCTAGATTGCGTCTATTCACGGGCAAGCGTAGTAGTCGCGGCCTAGAATTCGCTGTGGAGCGATACTGCGTAATCGCCTCTTCCAAAGCCCTCCTCAATAGCTCATGGGCCTGGGTACTCACCTCTGACTCGCACAGTCCTCGTCGGCACTGGGATCTACACGCGGTGCCCCCGGTGCCGTATCGGGTGCGGGCACCGGAGCTGGCAAAGTGGCGGATGGGTTCCGCGCCGAGGTGGAGACCGCGCGAGCAGAGAGTGCCTCCAGGCGGAGCCGATCAAGTGTCGCGTCATCCAACCGCTTGAGCCGTTGGATGACATGCACTTGATCCGATAGCCGTTGCGCAGATACGGAGATGGCTGGTTCAAGCGCCTGAAACAGAGGAAGCATCCTAACACGGTACGCGGATAGATTTGTTCCTCCTTCTGTCGCCCCATAGTAGGCACGCATGCAGTTTTCATTCATTGATGGCGACCACTGCATGCGGCGCACTACACCACCGGTAGCGGGAGCCGTGGGCGGAGCAGGATGCCCCGCAGGCCCCAAGCGTGCCGGCAGCGGTGGCCGCCCGCGCCGCGCAGGTGGACGTGGCGGCAGCGGCGGCGGCCCGCACTCGTCGCTCGAACTGCTGGAGGTGTCGGGCGCGGTGGCAAATTCCTCCTCCGGCGATGCCGATGCTGATGAGGACGAGGCGGGTGAAGATGATAGGCGTGCGCTTTATTATTATTATTATTCTCTATATTTTTCTTATAACTTAAGTTAGGTTTTTCACAAAACATTTATAAAAGTAAAATATAATAATACACTTACAAAATATAAAAGCATTATAAAAAAACCTAACCTAGAGTGCCGCCGGCAGCGAGGCGGGGCCTAACCTACCGGTGGTTAGGGCGACAGAGAGAGGAACCTCCGGACTATCCGCGCCGTGTCCAGGAGTACCGCCATTATTATTATTATTCACCTTATTTATTTCTTTTTCTTAGGTTAGATTTTTTACAATAAATTTATCAAATGTAAAATATAAAAATACACGTACAAAGTATAAAAGCATTATAAAAAACCTAACCTAGAGTGCCGGCGGCAGCGAGGCGGGCCTAAGCTACCGGTGGTTAGGGCGACAGAGAGAGGAACCTCCGGACTATCCGCGCCGTGTCCAGGAGTACCGCCTTCTGTATTTGACCCTTGACCCAGCCATCTAACGAGAGTCTCTTGAGATGTTGGTCGAGACTCTTCGCTATTAGACCGTTCACAGAGACGACTATCGGGACAATAATCGATGAATCAACATCCCACATGGCGGTTACCTCATGTGCCAAGTCTAGGTACTTGCTGACTTTGTCCTTCTCAGCTTTCACGAGGTTCTCGTCATGGGGGATGGTGATGTCAACGAGCACTGCCTGGCGCTTCAATCGATCTGTCAGCACGATATCAGGCTTGTTGGCTACAATAGTCCTGTCCGTGATGACAGATCGATCCCAATAGAGCGTTGCACGACCATTTTCGAGAACTGGCGCAGGTGTGTACTTATAATACGGCACTTCGAAGTCTACAAGACCGTATAAAAGAGCAAGCTGCTGGTGAATAATCCTGGCCACCAAGTTATGTCTGTGCAAGTACTCGCCGTTAGCAAGATGACTACAACCAGAAATAATATGCCTGAGTGACTCTCCGGGACGGCGGCATGCCCGGCAAATGTCGACCGTACCGTCCTTCAGGATATATTTCCGGTAGTTGTTCGTCATGATAACCTCGTCCGCAATTGCACAGACAAAACCTTCAGTTTCCCCAAAAAGATCCCCAAAACGTAGCCAGTTCACCGATGCGAGCAGGTCTACGTCGGGCCCCGTAAGGGCCTTGTAGAACCGCCCATGTAGCTCCTTACTCTTCCATACCGCCCTGCGGTCGTCGGTGCTTAGTACTTTAAATCTGCGCCAGTTCTCGTTTGCCATGGAGAGCGGGGTGAAAGATGCGTCTGCTGCCACTACGTCATGATGCATCCCACACTCACTGTTTAGAAAGTAATCCCTGAGACTGCACACCTCGCGGTTGTGAAGGTCTTTGGCATTTAAGAAGCCGCGACCTCCAAGCTTCCGCGGGATGTACAGTCTCATAACAGAAGATCGTGGGTGTAGTATACGGTGCGCAGTGAGCAGTACACGTACCCTTCGATCCAGGAAATCGAGCTCAGTCTGAGTCCACCTTAATATGCCAAAGGAGTATGTGAGCAACGGCATAACACAGGCGTTGAAGGCGCGAACCTTATTGCCGCCCGACAAAAAACTATTGAGTACTTTTGTCAGGCGACAGAAGAAGCGCTCCCTCACCGCCCGTTTGATGTCTCCACCCTCGATACCCAAAGACTGTGACATACCAAGATACTTATAGGTTTCTGCTTCGGAGAGAGATCTGAGAGCGATTGTCTCAGAAATATGTAAATTTGTGGAATTTACAACTTTCCCCCGCTGTACATGCATGAACGCACACTTGTCGACACCAAATTCCATTTTGATGGCACTACTGAAGACCTCTGTGGTTTTCAGTAGCTCCAACAGGTCATGTTTATTTGGTGCAAATAGTTTAAGGTCGTCCATGTAGAGCAGATGAGAAATGACCTCACCCTCTCTCCGTAGCTGGCAACCTAGTCCTGAATCCTTCAGCAGGGTACTGAGCGGATTCAGCGCTAGGCAAAACCACAAGGGACTCAGACTATCACCCTGAAAAATACCTCGCTCAATCCTGATGGAATCCTGCGGGCCAGAGGGGCCCTCTCCTCCCCCAGGTTGACGAAGGACTGTGGTCCACTGCCCCATGCAAGCAACTAAGAAGGATCTCAAAACTGCATCCACTTTATACAGTTCTAAGATCCTCCTCAGCCATGAATGAGGCACCGAATCATAGGCCTTCTTATAGTCAATCCAGGCGGCCGAGAGGGTCCCTCTGTTTCGCCGGACTCGTTGGCAAATGGTCATGTGTATGAGGAGGAGCTCTTTAGTACCACGTGACCCAACCCTACATCCATTTTGAGCGGGGGCCAGAATGTTGTTCGCAACAATGTGCGTGTTAATTTTTGTTCTCAAAATGGATGTAAGGAGCTTGTATAGCGTCGGCAAGCACGTGATGGGTCTGTAGTTCTTCGCTTCTGTGGTACTACCGGACTTGTAGAGCAAGGAGGTAACACCAGTTGTTAAGGGAGACGGCAGGGAACCGAGCTTGAGGGCTTGCTGGAACTGTGCTGCCAAACGCGCGTGTGAGCATCAAAACCATTTTAGCCAGAAGTTGTGCAATCCATCCGGGCCCGGACTTTTCCAGTTCGGAGCCGTACGGATGGCACAACTTACGTCTTCGGGGCTGACGGTAACAGACCCCATGGGTTCAATGGACTCACACTCGCGCTTGACAACATCCATCCAGGCGCCCTCGGTGTGCTCGACAGGCACCGACCAAATACTACGCCAAAAGTTAACCATGGCAGTAGCATCCGGCCGCTGTCCGTCAGACACACGATGGTCGGTTCCCTCCCATTTCCGGTATACCTTCCTTTGGTCGCTTTGGAAAAGGCGATTCAGCTGGTATCGGTCCACACGCTCTCTGTAGCGACGAATACGGCTTGCCCATGCATAAACTTTCTGCTTCAGAAAGTCAATGCGTTCCGTGACACAGGTCATGTAATCACGAGGTCTTACACCAGTCCCCGCGAAGGCCTGGTTCACGAAGCGCATTACTCGGGGGCGGCTATTGCCCCCTCTGAAGCAGATCAGCTTTACAATGAGAGTCCTATACGTGTCAATACGCCGCTCAATTCGTACCTGCCAAGTAGGGACACTCCCGGCGGTCCTAGGTGCACGGTCAGCGTCCGGAAACTTGACGCGAGCAACACGGCACGCCGCTATGGCCCCGCAGTACATAATTGAGTGCGTATCAATCAAATCTTCGCTAGCCCGTAAATACGGGGCTAGGAGATCGTTCAGGGCTCCCATTAACGCTAGATTGCGTCTATTCACGGGCAAGCGTGGTAGTCGCGGCCTAGAACTGGTTGTGGAGCGATACCGCGTAATCGCCTCTTCCAAAGCCCTCCTCAATTGCCCATCGGCCTGGGTACTCACACTCTGATTCGCACAGTCCCCGTCGGTACTGAGATCGACCCGCGGTGCCCCTGTTGCCGTGTCGGGTGCGGGCATCGGAGCCGGCAACGTGGCGGGTGGGTCCCGCGCCGAAACGGAGGCTGCGCGAGCAGAGAGTGCCTCCAGACGGAGCCGATCAAGTGTCGCATCATCCAAACGCTTGAGCCGTTGGATGACGCGCACCTGATCCGATAGCCGTTGCGCAGACACGAAAATGGCTGGTTCAAGCGCCCGAAACAGAGGAAGCATCCTAACACGGTACGCGGATAGATTTGTACCTCCATCTGTCGCCCCATAGTAGGCGCGCATGCAGTTTTCGTTAATCGATTGCGACCACTGCATGCGGCGCACTATACCACCGGTAGCGGGAGCCGTAGGCGGAGCAGGATGCCCCGCAGGCCCCAAGCGTGCCGGCAGCGGTGGCCGCCCGCGCCGCGCAGGTGGTCGTGGCGGCGGCGGCGGCGGCCCGCACTCGTCGCTCGAACTGCTGCTGCTGGTGTCGGGAGCGGTGGCGAACTCCTCCGACGACGATGCTGACGAGGATGAGACGGGCGAAGGTGGTGGGCGTGCGCTTTGTGGATTTGACGTTTGTTTTTTGAGACGTGCTTTACTTCTTGTTATCATATTACTTCCGTTCCTTGCTCATGTGCGAATATTGACACATCCTAGTACTGGGTACATTTTAGGTGTAAATATGTACAAAAATATAGTAATATGCACGGATAAATGAGTATTATAAAATTAGTCAAGAAAAAATTGTAAAAAGCACGTCTGACTTTACGGCGTCATTTTTTTTTTATTATTATTATTATTGTCCAATTTGTTCTAGTTTTTTTTTATCTTTTTAATTATGATTCTTTGTTACATTTAAGGTTCTTTTTTTTGGCAATAAATAATTATCTGATTCTGATATGGCATTATAAAGGCATAACGGCATAAGTATCTACATCAAAACCACCACCAGGCAAAGAAAGGCTAGGTACTTATACAAGGCAAAGGAAAGGTCCAACTACCCGCAAAAAGTATGTCTTAATAAATACCACGACCGCCAAATTCCCTTACAATTTATAAACTAATTAGGTACGTGCCTCTAAACGTACACTTTACACGCCCAAGGGCCATCATTTATCTTTTATTGGTCTGTGATTCATAATATGTACCTACGTACGCGCTCTTCATTGCTAGCGCGTTCGGTTGTATCGGAAATATAGCGATGTGCCAATTTTGTATGGAGAATATTTCTGGTACAATATCAAGAATATTCTCGGTAACGGTATATCCACAATCCACATCTCAGAAGTGAGGAAGAGTCGATTTTAGCTCAAGCAGCCAGTGAGACATACCCACGCCTGGTTTGGTCTAGCCATCCAACGTGTCAGTAGCTAAATAGCTGAAAATATTTGAATGGGATGAAGGGACGCGGGTCTTCTATTATATAAATAGACAAAATAAAAGAAATCGATTGTAAAAAAACCGGAATAACAATGTGTAAATTTTACTTTAATTTGGACCGCATAGCTGTATGTCATATTCACGCTGACCATCAAATGACCCTGGTAGCCAAAGCTTAATGACACTAATGACAGTGACACTGACACTTAGCGATGTGAAGTCTATGAATGGAGTGAGTTTTGTAGGTTATGTTGTGTTGTCCTATTCCCATGTTTTCTAAATATTATTGTAGAAAGCTTCATGTAGTTAATCATTGTTGCGTTATATAATAGACTCCTGTATTTCTATGTTTCGTACATAATTCGATATACACAATCACAAGCTACAATGGCTGCCCCAGAATTTGATGCCGCTATAGGCGGCACGGAGGAGCTTCCGTTTTCAGCAAATAGTTTGAAATTCGCTACTTCTAGAAGTATAGAAATAGCAGCCATGACTGAAAGCATCCTCCGTCCAAGCAAAACCAAGCTTATTTTTCAAACATTGCCTGTACACATGAGACGCCGAGTAATGAGCCACAACTGTAAAAGGCTACCGAGAAAGTTACGTGAGGCACATTTAGAGCAGTTAAAAAAGAGTGGTTTACCCCCAAAACAAAAAAGACCATCTAGGAAATATCGGCGGCGTCCGGGAAATTTATTGGAAGAGTATAATAGGCGACAGAAGAGGAATGTTTGGTTAGAAACTCATATATGGCATGCTAAACGATTCCACATGGTTGAGCGCTGGGGACACCGATTGGCTTACGCACCCTGTGACAAAGCATTTAGAATGTGCTACAGAGCCACCTCTGCTCATTGTTTACTGCAAGATATTTCATACCACACACCTGTACAAGTTACTGGACCAATAGAGCTAATAAAAGAAATGTTTTCATCAATGACAAGTCCTACTTGTGGACTTGGCCTTTGTGCTGAAGCTTACATAAACGGCAAGAGAGAAGGTGCTATACATCTGTATGAAGTGAACTCTTTCCCATATGGTTATATTGGAAAGGTGAACTTTATTTGGGTTCCTAGTGACAATAGAAACAAAGTACTTTGGCTATTTGTCCATCCGTCACAGACAAAACAAATAGAATCAGCTCTAGCAAATTTGTGTAGCGCCTCAAGTACTAATGACAATGATAGTGCAATAAAGAAAAGAAAAATCATGAATAAATTTTCAGAAAATATCAAATTTAAAGTATTACCTGGCATATTTAACAGGTTCCGCTTAACAGGACCCAACAGCCATGCAATCTTAACTCGCAGCCTTAAATGTCTTAATGGATGTGATACATCAGAATGGCAAGCAAAAGGCAATTTATTCTTGAAAGAAAAACAGGAGTACTGGCAATTTATCAGTAAAGCAAACTCACCATCTCAGTTGCCACCGAGAATGATTTTAGGCTTGATTGTCAAAGATCCACGCCTAAGCAGACCAATTCATCGCACAAAGGCAATAAGTGACAATGCACAGCCTATACCAGCACACTCCTTAATCAACATACCAAGTGATGCTGCAATTTCACCCTTATGGGATACAAGTATACATGATATTATAAAAGCGAACAGGTTGACCAGTGGACAGTACATAGCACATGTTACCAAAACTCAGCTGGTGCCAGGAGAAATTAATGAAAATGATCCTGCACTACAAAGTGTTCCCATTGTTCTTGTACAGAGACCAGGGTCACAAGAACCCAACATTAAGAAACTTGGTAAGTTTGACAATTGAAGATATTCAGTTTGAAAATCATTTTAATTTTCATTAGTAATCTAATCATGCGCCTAGGAGCCACATATCATAATAATGGCTTTTATGTGCCTCTCCCATTTTGTCTAATATTTCTCTATGTATGGCCTAAAATCTAAAACTCTGAAATTAAATTAAATGTTTATACTTTGCAGGTTATGGATGTGGGTGGGACTTAATTATTCCCTCTGGCTATGGCCTGCAATTCTGGCAAACACTCCTCATGTTTGGGGCAAGATCTGGAGGGCTCCGAGAAACAGAGAGCTTGGCTTTTGAAATGGGACAACACCACATACCTCCTGATTCAGAAGCAGGCAAAACTGAAGAAAAGGCATTAGAAATGGACTTGAAAGATAAATATTTCAGGCTACCGCCTAGTAAGAGAGTTAATTACGCTAAATTAGGTATCAATTGCCCATTCATTTGCCCATGGAAGATGTTGTTAAATGATTGGACGTCAAGTTCAGTTGACGATTTCTTTATCTTGCGGGATAAGAAATTTTTGGATACAATACAGGTAAGCTGTGATAGTATTGAGTATTAAATATGATGACAAAATAAATCTTTTAAATATAAAAATATAAATAAAATAAATATTCAGGACAAATTTTAACACAAATCTAACTAGTCTCATAGTAAGCTCAAAGACTTGTGTTATGGGTACTAGATGACGATATATTTAATAGATATATAATTACTTACATACATAGAAAACATATAAGTCTCAGGAAAAAAGGTTTCTGCTCACCACAGAAACAAATGCCCTTTCCGGGATTCGCACCCGGGACCTCTAGCTTCCAGAGGCACTGTCACTACTATCCAGGCTAAAGAGGCCTACAAAACCCATCATGGGTTTTTTAAACCCATTTACCATTAATTTTATTTCCAGAATTGCTTAGTAAACAAAAAGCCACTCCCTGAAATGGATAAAACGGACTCGTGTTTGGTGGCAGTATACATTAAAATAGAGGGTAAAGGGACTCTCAAAAGGCACGCTCAATTATGTTTACCAGAGCCTGGTGACGAAAAAATCATTAAAACACTGTTCGAACCTCACCATGACGACCCAAACGAGAAATTGAGAAAACAGAAACGTGCAGATCACATGGCTGACATAAAACGCTGGCGAAAAAGGAAAATCAAGCTAAAGAAGCAAAAAACGGCAATGGTAAGTTAATTTGGTTCAAAAGTCATATCACTACATAACATAGTATAAAACAAAGTCGCTTCCCGCTGTCTGTCTGTTCCTATGTATGCGTAAATCTTTAAAACTACGCAATGGATTTTGATGTGGGTTTTTTAATAGATAGAGTGATTCAAGAGGAAGGTTTATATGTATAATACATGCATAATATAATTAATATAGTAGAGAAATACTGATCATTTTAGAGGTTTCTAATGTGATGTCGTAAATAAACACATTTTTGGGCTTACACAGCAAACGCTGGCTGAACCCTATGAGATAGATCAAAATAATGCACTACAGTATTGGACACCTTAAAAAGGTCCACAAAAAAGTCTGCGATGGTATATGTCTATCTTTTAGGGATAACCCACAATAACCATTTTTTATCCTTTACTTTTTACGAGATATAATGGCTTATTTCCGAAGCGAATTTAAGCAATACAGCATTAATCCTTATTTAAGTACCTTAAATACATTGTGCAGAATTTAATATAGATCAATATGGCCCTTTACAGCATGTAATTTCAATGAATATTTTCGATGATATTAGGCAGTTGTCCCACCGCCGGCGACGAGCGAAACGAGTCGAGTGGGCGAGCGGGGAGAAGCGAGTGTTTTTGTACGAGCTTATCGCCTACTCGCCGGCGGTGGGACCAGTACCTTACAGATTAAAATACAGAGACATGGCGGTATCGGCCGGGTTGTGTATAAAGACATTCTGTAGTATATTTAGTATATCAGCATTGCACCCGTGCGAAGCCTGGGCGGGTCACTAGTTATGGATATATTTAAGTCTGTATTTTTAACACGTTGGCTGCCCACCATACTTCACCCAAGGTTTTGCTCCCACGCCCCATACTTCACCGAAAGTTTTGCTCACACGCCAACGCATTTGATCCCACCGGTGATGCTCATAGCCACAGAGAAGATTACGTGATCCCACCGGTGATGCTCATGGCCACAGAGAAGATTACGTGATACCACCGGTGATGCTCATGGCAGCCAACGTGTTAACAGTGTCTTGTTTTCAATATATGTACATACAGTCATACATTACATAAGAGGGATACTAAAATCAGTTTGTCTCGGCTTGGATTTGGTTGACATATTTCACTACAATACTGTGGTTATCTGAATAATTTATACCAAAAAAAACCGACACCAATTTTGTACTTGCTATGCCACAATTTGTGGATATGGGGGAGGCAATGCTTGGTTACCTACAGAAAATACCGAAATCGGCATTAGCGTGCCTATCAAATTCGAAGAGTTCCCTCGATTCCTCCTAGATCCCATAATCAGACCTTCACCAAATTTATATGGGACCAAAATTTTATCAAAATCGGCCTACGTGGTTAAGAGTTATCGGGGAACATACATACATAAAAAAACAACAAGCAAACATGCAGACGAACCGAGTTCTTTCTATAGAAGTCGGTAAAAAGGAGATATTTTTTTCAGAACGGACTTGCTGCCCGAAAGACGACCACGGAAAATAAAGAACCATCGGAATACGTGAAAACCATGCGAGAGCTTTGGGTGCCTACGAAGATAAATAACGTACGAAATTCAGCGACAAGGGAGATCTTAGGATTTATATCTCAAGGAGGATTCAGTTTCTCAGAAGCTCACAGTTGCGGTGTCGGCTTTGTCCCTTATAACGCTCTTAGCGCGCTCCTCCAGACTGGCCAAAACCATGCACTCGTTCGAAACATTTCATCAAGGAAATATAGGCTGTCTTCGTTACAAGTTATAGTCCCTTGAATGAAGTGTCTACGTAGAATCTAAGCCTGGAAAGTGTAAATAAAACTATTTTTATATAAAATAATGAATTTATTCATCAGCTCCTAAATGTCCTTACGTATTCAATCAGTATTAAACCTACCAACTAGGTTACTCTCAATTCTCACGTCTTGACGAACAAACACCAAAACACATATTTCCACTTTATAATATTGATAATATTTTTACATAATCAGATTGGAGACCTCACACTGTGTGGTATACATATCAAAATAATCTGTTTACTATTACACTATAAGACCTATAATTGATATATCATTTTGGTTAAGTCAATGAACATCACAAATTCTTAAATGCATTATAAATATTCTAACACGACACTCGTTCGCTCGCCTGATTTATTCAATAATCGTGTGTTGTATGTGTTGCATAGTAGTCGTGTTTTGTACTGGCGGCCGGGGTCGGCGACGGGCGGAAGTCATCGCTGCACGTCGTTGTGCTTAAATTTTCGATCTCTTCCGGGCGATGGCGTCCTCTACCGCCTTCAGTTGTTTGAGGAGCTCCTCTCTCCTTGATACTGGTTTCTTCGCCGGTCCCGCGTTGGGCGGTGAGCCTGCCGGCCGCTTTTTGCCACCGGATTCTGAAAACAAATACATATCATTAGTAATACGGTATTTAACAACGGTAAATAATATATATTTTTAGGCAACCAATGAACACTGACAAAACTAACGTAACTTGAGAAAATACTAGGTAAAGATCAAACTTCAACTTATTTACGCGATTTTACATTTTTCCTTGACCAACTGAGTGCCGGATCACGAACAATGGAGGGTTCCGTACCTACTACTACTAGTCCTAATTTAAAACCTTATTGTGAATTAAAAAACATCATATTACATATCCATAGGAAACTCACGGCACTTACATCCTTTCCAGTAGTTTTTCAGCAGTAAGAGTAACTTAAACTGTTGGACTTGTTCAATCATAAAATTATTGGTTGAAAGTATTTATTGAGCACTATGTGCATGAATATTTATATATTTTTTGAACTCACGGTTCAAAAGTTAAGACGGGGGGGCTGTATTGTTACTTAAGAGGAGTCTCTTCGGTCTTTTCTCTATACAAACGTAGTCCCGATTTCATTTGAAAACTAGGCAACAGAAGTAGATGAAATTTTGTAAGTATGGACTAGACGTAATTATCTATGCCTGTGGTTTTTCAAATTTTCATATAAATGTGTAATATCAGAATTATAGGAGCTCAAAAACCGACACAAAAAGGTGTCAACTTTGCACGAGAATTACAGACTAATAAAGCATTTTTACAAATATCGAAAAAACCACAGGCATAGAAAATATAATTAATATCTTGATTGTAAAATATCATTGATTTCTGTGCTATACTTTTCGTATAATATGAGGACAACGAAACGCAAAGTTCAATCGCCCAAATCTTGGAAAGCCTAACAGCTATCTCGATTCACATTAGCGGGGAGAAGAGAAGCGGGAGGGGAGGTGCAGCGCCGCGCCGCGCCGTCTTGTCTCTGACATTACGCGACCGGTGATTTGACTTTTGGAATTTGACGTTCATCGAGAAGAGATCAGTAATGTCATGCGATACATTCGTCCCTTTCATTTCGGCCCCAACGTCACGGAGTCTTCATTTGTTCATTTGGAAATCGTTTATTACACATTTTTATATATTTAGATTTCACAAGACCATGTGTAGAGTAAGCCGTGACAGCTAATTCAATGTAGGTACCAACAAAATAAAATATGAATGTTATGTGACATGAAGACATGATGAGCATAAAATGAGCGTCATAGCGTACCGTAGTTCAGTTCCTTTGCTCATATACAAAAAAAGTGTTTAAAGCGGCAGCCCGAAGGTTGCCATAGAACCTCGGAAATTAAAGGAAGCCCTACTTTACAGATGGACTTGTTTAAAATATCTTTGTGTATTGAAATATCCAAAGAAATATACTAAGTCACACGCCCAGTATACAATTTATCAGAACTTGCAGGTAAACAAAAATATGTATTTATTATTTATCTGACTGCTCTGTTATACATTATAAAGTAATATCGCAATGACATGTTTATGATTAAAATCACATGTACCTAAACGGGGGTTGATTGACGATAGGTCATTTTACAAAACTTTATATAACTACATATGGATAAAACAAAAAACGTAACCAAGAACTAAAACTAATCAAAATAAGCTGCTCTGTTATATAAGCTGTGATATTCTGTAGAACAAATTTGATACTTAAATTTAGGTATTAATATGGCCAGTATTCTTCAATCACCCGATAACAACATTTTCAGCAAAAAGTTTTAATGTAAACTAAACCAGACAGCTGCACGTATCTTAAAGCACTTATAAATTTACCTAAGTAATAACTTTTTGATGACTCCAAAAGTATAAAGTATCTAAAAGAGGTTGTAATCGTTTCACCTAGAATATGGGTGCTACGTCAGAATACGGACGTTCGGGTTGCGGAAGGACATGGGGGGGGGGAATGCTGCGAGCGTTACGTCACGAGCGATAAAGACAGCATTATCCCAATCGAATACCTAACGCGGCCGTGCGGCTGACAGGGAGACTTTATCATTGATTTATCTAAGAAACCCTACATACATTTCTAAGACGTGTCGTAGTAAATAAACTTTTTCCAGAGGCAAAGTAAATCTATCTCAATGTGATAAATGGGAATAAACCAGTAGTCCCGTGGAGGAACTAGTGAGACTTTTTCCCCAATAGTTTCGCCGGCCACTATCGCGGCACGCTCATCGTCTTACCTAACTCCCCACTTTGTGCCGTTGATGGAACTATTGGAGGATAAAGCTTCACTAGTTCCGCCGCGGAACTTCTTCCAGGGGACTACTGGGAATAAACTATAAATTATTTGACAAGAAAATTTATTTTTACCGTGCTATTTTTTTTTACTTTAGCCTTGTAAACTGTCAGTTAAATGACTGACAGCAGTATTAAATCAATAAACTATATACCAATGCAAGTCTATAGGCAGAATCTACAGATATCAAAAGGAGATCCGCTCATTTAAGGGGAGGTTGTCAAGCGAGTTAGCGTTTTCGAGTTTTCTAAAAACAATCTGAAACGTAGAAAAAGGGTTCTAAATATTTGAAAAAATTATATGTTTTACTTAAGGATCTAGTCTAGTCAAAGTTGCACTCAGTTACACGATCTAATGAATTTCGCTCGATAGAAAGAGACCCCAAAGTTACTCCTTTTTGTAAAGCATTTACAATCTGACGACTAAACTATTGATGCTTTAAATAAAGTTTTTGAACTAAAAAGCCATTCAGTATTTCTAGTCATTTTTGCAGAATTTAAATAGATCAAATGATTGTATTAATTAATATGTTTAAATACCTACAAAATGCGCGAGCGCGGAGGCTCGGCAAGCTCGATCAGTCGCGCGCTGGCGCTTACGGACAACGGACCTGTGTCAGTTTTATCCGCGACCGTTTCGTGCACCAAATAAGCAGTTTTTGACGAATTTATATAATTGTTGCAAATTATTTAAGAAGGGCAATAAAAACCCAAATGAAAAAAGTCGTAATTATTAACAAATAAATTATGGTCATAGTGCCACAGTATAAAAATGACAGTATAACAACTGAACTGAACCCCTGCAGAAATGGAACTAAAATTGGTAAAATTATAAATGACATGTTTATTACCAGAAATTGTAGATATAGTAAGAGATCTACTGCTTTGCACTTGAATATTTTTTTAAGCTATGAGCTTCACCACATTAAAACCGTCTCGACAAAAAATCATTATAATTATCGAACCTGCTCACGAAATGTCACGAGAATCGGTTGAGAAATGCGACCTTTAGAGGAGAACATTCGAACAGAAAGACATATGAATGAATTTTTGTCGAAAGCTGAAACGAGGATGCTTCGCTCGCTCGGTCAAAAAACTATATTAGAAATAATTTTATGACAGTCGTGGTTCACTACTACTGGGCCTGTGTTTATAAAGATTTGAACATTATCAACTTATATCCATACGCTTCGTCAGGTTTTACACTATACTGAGGAGTATAACCTTTTACCTGTGCCCTCTGTTTGGCGTTTGTGGACTACGAGAAGGCCTTCGATTCGGTTGAAACCTGGGCTGTACTACAATCTCTCCAGCGGTGCCAAGTAGACTACCGCTATTATCGAAGTACTGAAGTGTTTGTACGACAACGCCACTATGTGAGTGCGACTCCAGGACAAGAACTCGATACCTATTCCGTTGTAGCCGCGAGTCAGGCAGGGAGATGCTATTTCTCCCAAACTGGTCTCCGCTGTACTGGAGGATGTTTTCAAGACTTTGGACTGGAGAAGCCTCCTAGGCATCAACATAAACTGCCAAGTTAAAGCTCAAAATGCATTAAGCCGCAGTAAATTACTTTTACTGCAAACAATGTAGTGCCGGACTTGGCACCTTTCAGAGAATCTACGGAACTAGGCACCCATTTGTCGGTGAAAACGACAATTGAACTTGGCTCCCATTTTCACATTTAGGTTTTTGATGGGATAAATATAATACCCTGTATTAATATAACACAAATAGATAAAAATTGCATGACCTATTAAACAAATCGAGTAGAGAGGTATAAGGCATATTTCTTAGGTGCTTAGGTTTCATAGATTAAATAACGTATTTCAGGGTTGTACTATGAATTCTGTTCTTTTTTCATTATAATGGATCCTACCGTAAGTTCGACTTTCAATTATTTATTTACTACCGATTTATTAAAAAATGATATCAAATACATACTAAAGTTTAATCATAATTAATGCATTTCTTAAGTCAAAATACAGTTATATTTCTATACTGTGACCAGTATGAAGCTAGCGGGGTCATCCAAGTTCACAGTCGCTTCGTCCGCGCGGGCTTGTTCACGCACCGCCAGGAGAGCGCTAAATACCTACTCTCGCAGGACTAGAGGGCCTTAAGTTGAACGATTTCTGTACATCTGACCTATTCTCGCTAATGCACAAATCAGAAAGTTTGAGAGAGACAGACAATTGACATCTGCCAGGTCTTCACTTGTCAGTGCCTCCGTCTTCATAACTGAAATTTGATCTTAACATTGTGGTGTGTTAAGTTTATATGGGACTTAACATCCTGGTGTGCTTTCAAACGGTGACAATTAGTTAACAACTGAAAATGATGGTAATATCTGTCGCATTCTAACTCATTTTAGTGCAGCATAAGGATTTAACGAGACAACTATATGAAAAAAACATCTGGCGTCTGCTTTAACGAGTCCACTAGCGCCGCTCGTAAAACAAAAGGAGGCCACTATGTATTTTAAATTTAAGTTTGATCACTAGTTTTTACGTTGCCGGATTCGTCGATCTGTCAGTTCAATAATAAAACGGCCGTTTTTACTTTCGTCGTTCATTGTTAAATTTAAATAATCATAATTACGAGAGGCGCTATTGGGCACGTTAAAGCTCTCTTAAATTAAATTATGTTGCTGTCGTAGAAGAAATATTGTAACGTTACATAATTAGGTCTTAAAATTCTCGAGTCCATAACAATAAAACTCGCTACGATCGGTATGTGACAGCGACTGGAAAATTAAGAACCCTTAGTAACTGTTGCATATAAAATACAATTAGGCGGTTAAATGTTGAACTTACCTTTATCACTTGTAGATTCCTTTTTACTTGCAACAGTTGTTGACACTGCAGCTGCTAATCCGGCGCTCGCTTTAGCATTTAGCCTAAAAATCAGTAAAAATTATTAGAACATAATACAAAAAAGCGGCCAAGTGCGTGTGGGGCCACGCGCAATGCAGGGTCCGTAGCAGTCCACCCGTGGCATCATGCTGATATAAAAAGTCGAAAACTTATGTTTACTCTATATTTGACGTAACTAACAACCATACGAAAGTTTGATTTTCCGAGTAGGTTAACATAAGTTCATTCGTTAACTAGTTTGTTTAGATAAGTGGTACAGAAAATTAATTTTCATGTGCTCTGTCTACCCCTTTTGGTAATATAGGTGTGAGTTTACGTGTGTATGTATGTTTAGTTTCCCCCTTGGATTGGAAGGTCAGATGGCAGTCTCCGTGAAAACTTATGCCTACGCCAATTCTTGGGATTAGTTAGATAACAGAGCTCAGGCACCCTTCCAGATCCAACTGTACTGGAATAACGCTAGGACGATGAGGTATATAATAGTTACAGTAACAGATTTAAGTACTATTAAATTAATGGAATCATTGGTGATATCTCACCTAAATGCATGCTGCACTATAAACTATAAAAATTGCTTCGCCCTATCAGAGTTCATGTACTTACTATATTAAGTTATAGATGTTTACGTAATGTACAGTCAGCTGCAGAGAAACCTGAACCTCCCTGCATACAAACATCTATGCAGGGGGGTCATGTATCTCTGCAGCTGACTGTACATGACTGCAATAAATCAATAAATTGCCAATCGATTCTGAATCTAACTACAATAGTTATTAAGTAGTTGTTTGGTTACCTGGGCCTCGCGGCCGCGTTGAGCAGCCGCGCCTGCCGCGCGCGCCGCGCGCCCGAGCTGCCAGACGACGACGACGAGTGCGACTCGCTCTCGGAGTCGCTGGACGACGACGACGATTCTAAGGAACAACTTTCAATTAGTAAAAATGATTGTGGAATGAGCTCCCTGCCGAGGTTTTCCCGAGGGACTACAGTATGGGGTTCTTCAAGAAAGGTGTATAAATTTTTAAAGGGTGGACAACGCGCATGTGACGCCCCTGGAGTTGCAGGCGTCCATAGGCTGCGGTGGCAGCTTACCATCAGGCGGGCCGTACGCTTGTTTGCCACCAACGTGGTATATAAAAAAAACAATCGACCCAGGGTTATCGAGTCGAAGTACAAACGCCAACACAGTTAAGTAATTGACCATTCGTGACCCTTATTACAATGGTACCTTGACCAAAATCTTTGGCTAACACGAATAGGGATGAGAGCAGTTTAGATAAACAACTTGTTTTTAGTTTTTCCTACTCAAGAGTCATGAGTAGTCTTATCCTGTTATAAAAATAATTTATACCCAATAAAACCGACTCCAATTTTGTACTTCGCTATGCCACATACATGACATTTTTACATATCCTTCCCACTTCACCACCTGTACTGCTTTCCAATAGCAAATGAGATGGTTACTACAGATCCCAACCAAGAAGTCACTTGATATGGACAGATGATATTTGAGGAGTCCCGTCGATGCTTTAGGGATCCCATACTGACCCTCAGTTCCTCATCATAATTTCCACTTAAAAATGTGTACTTTTACGAGCATTGGTTGCTACGTCAACGAAATTTTATCGGAATCTGTGAAGTGCCTACATCATTGAGAAGTTCCATATGACAACTATGATCATTCATCATTACCAGTTCCGCTTCACCAAATTTATGGTTTCCGTGAGCCAATGCTTGGTTACCTACAGAAAATACCGAAACGGGCATATGCGTGCCTATCAAAATCGAGGAGTTCCCAAGATTCCTCCTAGATTTCATCATCAGACCTTCACAAAATTTATATGGGACCAACTTGGGAGTACCTGCTTTGAAACCAAAAAAGAATTATCAATATCGGCCGACGTGGTCAAGAGTTATCGGGGAACATACATACATAAAAAAACATGCAGACGAACTGAGAACCTCCTTCCTTTTATTGAAGTCGGTTAATAATAAAAAGAAAAATCGACGCAGGGTTGTCAGTCAGTCAGTCGAAGTACCTTGACCAAAATAATAAATAAATATTATAGGACAATTTTTTTTACACAAATCGAACTACACTCGTGGATAAAGAATACGGGTCGGTAAAAAATAAAAGTCGGTACCGTCATATATTCCTAAAATAGTACAAGGTTGTACAGTTTTTATAATCCTGTCATAATCATTATTTAATTTTACATTTAAACTCGAGATATCGCAAAAAACGTAATTTTTGGATATATTTATGATAGGATCCCGGAAATTACTCATACATTTGGGTATAGTTGGTGATTGATAACAGTATATTATGTAACTATATAAAAACTTTGTTGCTGTTATTGAATTCTGGGTGACCCGAAATTTTTGACCGCGGGTGTATTATAGGATATTTTTTTACACAAATCGAACTATACCCGCCGCGGCCAGACATGAACCCTATGACACTGACAGTGAGAGTTCCTTTATATAACCGTGGAACGGCGTCGCTGTCACATCGAAATGTTAATAAGCATCTTTTGGTAATGTAGCTAATTAGTTTATGTAGAATTGTAACATTTACTTAGTCGGCTCATAAGTTCTGTCATATACATAGTATCAAATAAAAACAAAAGTTTAAGTTTATTCCGTATAATTTGTACAGCGTTTGAAAGCTTATAAACTAGAGAATCTAAATGTATAACATTTATTCAAAATGACCGCCATAATTATCTACACAGGCTTGAAGTCTGCGTGGCCAGTCGTCAATGGATTCACGCACCACTTTCATGTCGATATTGGCCACTGCCGTAGCAAGGGATTTTTTCAGCGAGTCTAGATTTGCATGAGGTTTTGAGCACACTTTTTCCTCTAAATACTGCCATATTTTATAGTCTAACGGATTAAGATCTGGGCTAGAGGAGGGCCAATCTTCATGCCGTATAAAGTCGATTTTATTGGAGGCGAGCCAGGCTTGTGTAGACTTTGCCTTATGGGCTGGAGCAGAGTCCTGCTGGAAAACCCAATGCTGGTTTAGAAACATCGTATGGGATAGTGGTTTCACAATATTAGTCAACACCGTGTCTTGGTACACTTTGGCACTAGTTTTTACTCCTTTCTCACAAAAATGCATACTAGTGACGCCCGCATAAGAAACTCCCAGCCAAACCATCACAGATGAAGGGTGACGACCTCTTTGAATACGGAGAATGCTATTAGACGCTTCTTTACTATTGCGAGCGTACACTCTATCATTTTGTTTATTACAGTTTTCTTCTATGTCAAAAATTTTCTCGTCCGAAAACAGTATACAACGATGCTTATTTTTAGCGTACTTCTTCAATAAAGCTTTAGATCTTTTAAGCCTTAAAGCTTTAAGCCGACCATTGAGAAGATGGCCAGTTTTTCGTTTATAAGCACGAAGTCTCAGGTCTTGATTAAGCACTCTTTTCACCGTGTTTCTGCTCAAACCCATCTGGAGGGCCATAACTTTTTGTTTCCTAGCGGGATTTCTGGCAATGCGTGCCCTAATTGCTTGTACAACCGCTGGAGTCCTAGCTGTACGCGGACGACCGCTTCTTTTCTTGTCATTTAAACTAGAGACCTCACTGTATCTTTCTATGGTACGATACACAAATCTTAGAGAGAATTTTAAATTTTCAAGTAGCTTAAAAATTTTAGTCGGCGAGTGTCCACAACGATATAGTGCAATTATTGCGGTACGGCTATCTTTAAGCGTCCACTCCATGTTAAAGAAAACAGAAAATTGCAAAATTATACTACTCAAATATTTAAAAAAGATTCGAAATTCAAATGCACAACGGTTTTTGTTTTAGGAGTTCCAAATTTTAATTTTAAAGGCCAGTGACAGAACTTATGAGCCGACTAAGTACTTAATAATAATATGAAAGAAAATTATTTTGACCCTTATTTCCATAAATAGGCTTAACAGAATATTTCGACTAAGAAACAGGGTGTTTCGATAAACAGAGGTCGATAATTGAAGTGACTGTAATAAAAATGCGTTTTTTATTCAATTTTATTCTTTCAAGATTGTGTAAAAAGAAGACAACGTTCAATTCTATGGTCGTCATCATCAGCCGTTAAGACAAATTCGGACGCGAATAATACCTATACCCTACCTTATTAATATGTGTATTAGATATAAATAAAATTAATAAACATGTCAACCGACATGGGTGCATAAGAAATCAAATCTAAAGAAATAGGAGTATCGAAACTTGCACAACACTGTCAGAGATATCACTGTCAGTGTCATAGGGTTCATGTCTGGCCGCGGCGGGTATAGTCCCATTGTATGTAAGCTCGTCTTATACTATGGGTACTAGACGACGATATATTTAAAAGATATATACTTAAATACATATACAACATCCAAGTCTCAGGAGGAACTAATGTTTCTGCTTACCACAGAAAAAAATGCCCTTGCCGGGATTTGAATCCGGGACCTATAGCTTCGGAGGCAGTGTCACTACCAGCTAGGCTAAACACTCTAAACAGGCCGACGAATCTTTGGCTAAAATGAATAGGGATGGGACTATTTATTTGCTAGAATAAGTTGTTACATAACAGCTTATCCTAGCAAATATATAGTAGTAGTAGTTGAGATAAAAAACTTGTTTTTGCTTTTTACAATTCAGAATCATGAGTAGTCTTATCATGTTATTAAAAAAAATATCCTCACTCTTCCATATATTCTTAGGTTTTCACTGTGTGACGGTCCATACAAAATGTACAGAAAAACATAACATTCCATTTACCAAGGATTCCATACCATTATCTATAAAAACGGCAAAAAAAACACGTTTGTTGTATGGGAGCCTGATATTTATTTTATTCTGATTTTTATATTTGTTGTTATAGCGGCAACAGAAAGAAATAATCTGTAAAAATTTCAACTGTCTAAATATCATGCTTCATGAGATACAGCCTGGTGACAGACGGACAGCGGAGTCTTAGCAATAGGGTCCCGTTTTTACCCTTTGGGAACACTTTTTTCTTTATCAGTATCAAGAAGTGCTGATAATTCTGAGCAGGAAACAAAATTAAATAATGCTGAAATACAAGGTACAATTTTGACTGACGACGCCCTAGAATATCATACATTACATGTCTCGTTCTAATAGAGAACTGCGTCTCAAAACAAAATCATGAAGAAAAAAGAGACAAAAGAAAAAAAAGGAAAGGAAGGATCTTGTAGAATACCGGAATAGACATATACAGGAAATATAAGTATTATTTATGTGCAGTAGTGGATTTGTCTTTAGACCCATTAGGCCTGGGGCGGCCAGATGTTTTAGGGGTATCCGATCGTTGCAAAAAACTTGAGTACCTAAATGGGAGCTGAGTAAAGGGCGACTGGTACTGCCCGGCTCTTGGCGGCTAAGGCCGGAAATGCGCCACTCTGTTTAGTTGACAATGACATACCTGAACCAGATGAAGATGATCTGGAATATCGTTTTCTATTTCTGTTGCGACTAGATGCTTTATTACGGCCATAGGGATCCATTTCATCCTGAAATGAAATGACAATTAATCAAATTAGTTTTTCATTTTGTACGTGTTCAAGAAGAATGCAGGATCATGGTGGCAGGAGCATTATAGTAATACTTATCAGCTACGATCTGCAACACCGCTGACCGTAGGCCTACACTATGTTACGTTCTAACCTGATTTCCTGGGTTGTTCTCGGTGACCAGTCCAGTGAATCTTAGGAGAACAGGGTGTTCGCTAAGTGTAAATCCGCAATGTAAGTAACCGCTTCAAGTCACGGTATCCTTAGGCTAATTGCTTTCTCACAGTTCCTCCTGTAGTGGCATGGAAAGTAGAGAAGAAAGGAGGCAGACTTGGGCTGGGTTGCACCAACTTACGATCACAGACCGATCAACGTTAAATATGGCGGCGGCAGCTGTCATCCCATTGAAACTTTTCAAACTTTCCAAACATTCAGATTTTAACAAACATTGCTTATGATTACAGATAGTTTGGTGCAACCCACCCTTAGTATGGCATCATTACTCGTCATGTCACACGTCATGCTCCTCTTTATATCCACTGCTGCTATTCTATCTATTATTACAGTGTCCGTTTCACTGCCGCGGGGACACACATTATATGTGATTTGTGTGGTAGGTACAACAATTTTTTTATTATTCTGTTCTAATTTTTGTCATGTATGGGTGTCTTCCAGACCACCGGGGGATGGGCAGTAGCATCCCTGGAGAGCGGTGGAGATACTGCGGTCGCCAACCCGCATGCCAAGCGTGGCGATTATGGTATATACCCCCCGTGAATTTGGGGGAGGCTTATGTCCAGCTGTGGACGTTCTTTGGCTGATATGGTGGTTAGAGTGTCCCGTCGTAGTATGGAAAAAATTTTTTTTGAAGCTTCACCTTCACAAGAGGTATCAAAAGTTGCGTAATAATGCACAGTTTACGAAAACAATTGAAATAATATAATAGAAGGTCATCTTCAAGGTTCTACCGCATGTTGTTTATTTCTAAAATTTTCATTTTTAATGATCTAAGACGTATGTCTAAAATAAAAGATAACATAAGTATCGAGCATATTTTATTGCTTAAAATTATAATACAAAGCACAATAAACATAATAAGAGCAGCAATGAATATCAAAAACTAAAAATTTGAACTTATTTTTGTGTCCGAAATTTGGCATTTCTGCGCGAGATTGCAATCTGGTTCTAATAAAACCATCTCTAGCAGTAGCGTCGGTTACGCTTTGTGAGGGCTCTGCAACTAGTTTGACACATCTTTCTACAGATTGCGTGTGACAAGGAAAGTCAATAACATCCAAGGTCTTATTTCTCACCGTGATTTGGAGGTCCTCATCAGAAATATTCCGTAGAACCAGCGGTGCAGTAACTTGACACTTGTGCCACACAATAATGTCAATGTAGTCTGTCGCAGAGAAGTTAATTTTTGGTGGTTTAAATACCCTGCGTTTTGTGCTAGTGTCAACTTCTCTAGCCTTGATTATTCTTTGCAATGCCAACTCTCGAACATGGTCTCGATCATCAAATAACATTGTGATAAGGATATTTTCCGGGTGTGCAAAGAAGGCATTTCTTTCGATAGTGGAATTCACAACACATCGCCATTTTTTGGGTAAATACTGAGAGTTCGCTATCAATTGAAAAATATGTCTAGCTCCGTACTTAAAAGACGCATTTTGTTTTATTGCAAACCAAACCGGGGCATATACTTTAACCACGTAGCTGACCAGCAATTTCCAATTTTCGGATGGATTCAGGGTACTAATGTAAAGTCTGAGAATATGATTAGCTGTGGTAAGCCATCGCGAGTGCGCCATTTTTCCTGGTTGTCAGTTTGCTAACTCAGGAGGACAGGAACCATTGGCCACAGCTTGACATATCTCGTAAAGATATTTTTGATCAGTGCTTAATTCATCAACCACACTCTTTGGTAAGTCAGGCAGATTACTAGGAACCGCACAAAAATCCACCATGGTTTTAGTTTCACAATCAGGTAATTTTTTGCCAATGGGCCCAGAATATTCTCTAGGACCCGCAGTGCAGCCATCTAAGGTTGAGAACAAATGGCGTAGTGGTAATTCATTCGCATGAAGCATACAAATGCACCATTGTAAAGGTCTGTCAAAATACTGTTCCAGATATTGGATAACACCACCCTTCCAACCAGTATTAGTTACAGTTCCATCGCATCCAACGCAAATCACGTCATCTAAGTTCCAACTTTGACCCTCCAATAAAGTTGTGATTGAAGAAACAATTGCCTTCGCAGTACCTCGACTTGGTGTTGTGTGTCCCAAATAATTTGGAGCAGGTTCTGCCAAAACTGATACGTGCTCTTCTAAAACTTCGCTGCGATGATAACGATCCCCTTTTTTTTCATTAATCAAAGTCTTGTCCCTGCGTCCATCAAAATAAATACTCTTTATTACGATGTTCCCAATATTTTTCGAGGCTTCCGTCCGTCCTTTAGATACAGCTCTGTGAATCTTGTTTTTATCTATTACCAGAGTTAAATTATCGGTAGAAACCAACCCGACGTCAGCCAAAACTGCAGAAGCTACAGCAGCAGCAGATCGTGTAGATAAACCGTATCTATCACAGACTTTGGCAACTGTTGGTAAAGGCATTACATTGCGATTAACGGCCGTTGAATGCGTTGAAGTTGGTGGTGTCTCTGTCGTGGGGCTCGTGGGCGTATTAGTCGGTGATGCCTCTGCCGTCGCATATGTCTCTGGAGAAAGTTCACGCGACGAATGTCCATCACAATCTGCCATAGTCGGATAACTTTTTGCAGTCCTTATTGAGCTTTCAATTTGTTTCTGTTGTCGTTTCATTAATCGAATATTTTCTTTCTAGTCAACACCACTTATAACCATTTTTCTGTTACATCTCTGATCCAATAAAAAACTTCTTTCGTTGATGGGAACTTTCTTCGGTTTCGAACACGAACATAATTCAAATGAAGTACATTTACAAGCAGCAACATCGAAAAGTTTCTCAGATGACTCTAAAAAATACTTCAGTTTATTTTCAAAACTATCATTTCTTTTGCTTTTGGGATATCTCTTCAAAACAAAATACTTTTCAGAGCAAGATTTCAGTAACTGAATAATTCTTTCCTTGGTTACGATTGGAATCGAGGCTTTAGTCCAAATTGAGATGATCTCTTCAGTAACAATCGCATAAACATCTGATTTGGGCGGATCTTTCCGATTGCACTTCATATTCAGGTCATTCGTGACAAATAAAATGTACGTCAGTCCCGTACAGTCGGCAACTGCCGATCGTCAAGTTCTTTGTAATGTCCCACTATATCATAATTTTTAAGAAAAAAAAACCGACTTCAATGGGGGAGGCCGGTAAAAGATTATTATACTTAGATGGTGCACTCTTAGATAGATATACAATAAAATAAAAATGGCTATAATATATGTTTATAATGGTAGAAGACTAGGTACCCTCAATTCCTCATGGAACCATGAAAATACCTTGCTTGCTTGACAAACAAAACGAAGAGAAAAAATCGCCAAACGTGAACTACGCGTCGTTGAAGAGTTCCGTTCTGATCATCATCAGCAGTTCCACTTCATCAATTGTCACTTTTATGAATGAAAATGCTTGATTAGTTCATGAAAATACTAAAATCACTATTTGTGTGCCTTTCACATTTGAGGAGTTCCCTCGATTCCTAATGGATCCCATCATCAGAACTCGAGCATGACAAAAATCAATCGTGAAAATAGAACTTGCTTAACAATCACAGCTAGAAGGACAAATCGCCAAACGTGAACTTTTCGTCGTTGAAGAGGTCTGTTCTGATCATCATCAGCAGTTCCACTTCATCCAATGTCACATTTTTGGATAAAAATGCTTGACTTGTTGATAAAAACACAAAAATTACTATATGTTGCCTTGAAGATTTGAGGAGTTCCCTCAATTTCTCATGGATCCCATCATCAGAACTGCGTTTTGACAAAAACGGGACCAACTTGGATATATATACTTACAATCAAAAAAATAATTTTCCAAATCGGTTAAGAAATGACGGAGTTATGGACTAACAAACATTAAAAAAAAAAAAAAAACATACAACCGAATTGATAACCTCCTCTTTTGAAATTTTGAAGTCGGTTAAGAAGTAGTCTCACTACGTCTCGAACCCATCATTACAATACCACCAAATTATTTAATTGAGGGGATATTTACAAATACAACATAACAGACTACAATGGTCGACTCCTGCAACGATACAAAATGTTCCTCTGAAAGTGTCAACCAAGTCAAAAAGTAACTGAAACAAGTCGACACTCGCACGATATTTGCACGTTCAAACCTTACTTTCAATTCACTGCTAACATGTTGTTGCGTGCATTTATATTCAAGTAAAGTGTAATTAATGTTTGTTGTTTAGTAAAGTATTTATTATACGTAATTATTTTGTCATATTAGTATTAGGAACCGACCATAATGACAGTACGGCACTACCATGAAATGGTATATTTTTCACAATTTGGAGGATCGGTAGAACCCTAAAGATATAACTTTATTTATTAATCTACGATTTATTACGCAAGTTTTGAGAGGTCTTGCGTTGTCTAAAACTGAAAAAAAAAATTTTTCGGGACACCCTAATGGTGGTGGTGGTGGATGTGTGTCTGTGAATATTTTTTTTTCTTTCTTTCAACAGTGCGAGGAGCATAGCGTGGCAGGGTAGACACGGTTGTCGGCCCCGTTACCTTATGCCTGGAGGCGGGCGGCGGCGGGTTGGCGGCCAGCTGGCGCGCGGCGGCGGGGGAGGGCGCGCGGCGGCGCGGCGCGGGCGGGTTCATGGCCGTCGCGCGCGCGCTCGCCATGCGCCGCTCGCGCACGATCACCGACGGCGACAGTCTGAGCACACAGACGGGTCACAATGCGCACACGCTCCGATATAGGACCTCACACGAGGAGTGCAAAGCGTGTCACACACTGGAGCGTCATACGGGGGCGGCCAGTTGTGCACTAAGACAATCCTAACAAGCATTCAGACACACGCGGCCTTGATTGTCATAGTTTACAACTGGCCGCCACCGCAGGCCGCGCCTGTGTGTGACACGCTTAAAGCGTATAAGGAGCTCGATACGAGGAGCGACTAGACACCCGCTGTTCAGGCGACTATGGCCGGCAGGCGGCGGAGGCGGGGAACATCATAGTCGCGTGTAGCACAGCGTCTAGCGTCTACGTGAACGCCGCCTAACTAAAGAGAGTGCCATGTATGAATTTGGTTTTTTTTTTAGTTTTTGATTTTTTGGTCGAGACAATCAGGCAACAGGACATCCCCTATCCATCTCTTATTATTTTTTTCGCTTATCGTAGACTTAAGAGGGCGCAGTACGTTTGATTCTCCATACAAACGTATTTATGCTCTCATTTTAAAACGCCATGCTAGAATAACATGAAACTTTGTATACACAATGGGATCCAGCTTGTCTAGGGCGGAAATTAGTTTCTGTTGCTTGAAATTATAATGGCGAAAAAATACAGCGATTATTAGGGTTTTCATACAAGCCGTAAAAAACTCAAAAAACCGCTGTATTTTTTTTTCTTTTTCAATTTCTAGCAACATAAACTAATTTTCGACCTAGGTATGCCGGATCCCATTGTGTATACAAAGTTTCATGTTATTCTAGCATGGCGTTTTAAAATGAGAGCCTAAATACGTTTGTATGGAGAACCGATCCACACCGATCGTACTGCGCCGTCTTAAAACTACGAAATTCATAATGTATCGTTATTACAACTATAAATAGCACTGCCCCTTTCCGACACCTTACACTATTATCCGTGCGCTCCTCTTTCTAAAGTAAAACACTCGAATAATATTTTCTGATCATTCATCAATCGGTGCACTTGATACAATACGTTAACTGAAAATCTCATGATACTCTAGAGCTGAATATACTCGTATTCATAAATCTACATAAAATACTCAGAATAAATATATATTGCTAAATTTAATTTTCACCAAACCGTTTGCGTTATATTGAATAAGAGAACATATAAAGTATTGTCGCCGTTTCTAACAAACTTAATTTTATCGACTATTACAAAAAAAACGCAGCTGAGAACTAAACGAGTACAAACCATTACATTAGGCATGCAGTCAAATTTTACCATGCGAAATGAGGGTGTTAGTACTTACCAAAAAACATTGTGGATGTGGCTACGTTTTATTTAGTTCTCAGCTGCATAAATTAGATTCACAAATATAAGTTACATCGACTAACAGGCAAAAAACGCTGTGCATCAAACTATAGTGAACAACTGGACATTAAGGTCCTGCTCAGAGGTTGGTCGAACGGTTCCTAAATCGCACGGCTCCTGATAGCCGACGGCGCCCTATTCGTGATAATAGATCGCAATTTTCACAACCTCTGAACAGGAAGCGTATGATGGTTGCCATTTTATCACTTATCGTCGTGGATAAGATATTTGTCACGTCCTGACAAGTATGCGGATGAGAGAGACCATCCAAAGGCAACCATCATACGCCCGCAGGATATTGTAGTTTAATCCAGAAAGGCGCCGCCAGTTGAACGTCTTGAGGTCAATGAGTGGAGCGCGCTTCCGTAGAGAGGATGATTAGCGTCGTTGTAACTTATAGAAGCGGTCGTACTACAAACTTAATACTAACCGTTGGCGAGAAGACGACGAGGCCCTTCTCTTGCGTCGCGCGCCCGGAGACCTCGAGCTTCGAGAACTGGAATTTGAAGAGCTGCGGAGTCAACGGGAGGGAGGGGAAACACACACACACACACTCCACGCCGGCACACATGCGCGCACACACGCACACATTCACAACGAAGCGACCGATGGTAACAGATGCATGCAAACGTTAGGGGTTAATGGAGATGGATCGAACAAATAAATTTATAAATCAGGTGAGTCAGAGGAGACACCAAACCGTCATAGTTATGAAAATGAAACCCATTAGCCAGGGGAAGAGGAGAAAGCGGAAGGGGGAGATCCAAATTAATAATAATGACAAAAAACCATAAAATTAATCGACAGCACGATTCAATTCTAGTGACGGATATTTTAAATCAAACCACATGGCGTGTAAGCTATATATATAATATTGAAAATAAATACGATCAACTTAATACAAATTTGTGCTCAAGGGTTTACAAAATATCGTACCATTTAAGAATTCACATTCGTTTATCATCTGACTACGACACTACATTGGTACTTCTAAAAAGGTGACTGCCGTTCTATGTAAACACACAAATTTGGAAATTATTCTGTAATGCAGAATCTTTACTCGTAACGAGGAGTGCAGCACTAAAGCAACAAGTATAATACTATTTTGGCGTTACCCAAATTACATTCGGAAGAAGGAATCATTAGTGATTGATATCACAACAGATTACTAAGACAGAATTTTAAAAATATGTGTATAATTTGTATAACTATGTAGGTATAGAAACACAATATTTTACTATCAAAAACCCAAATTTACTTACTTTTCCATACAACATTTAGGTTAGTATCGAATCTATCTATACATAAACGAAAAGAAATGTTGTTAACGGACTCATTTGATTTCGAGAAATTTATTGCGAGAAATTGACTGAAAAAAAACATGTTCATGTGACCAGCTGATGGATATTCCACCGCTCTACAACCAGCTGACGATTTTTTTTTGCATTAAGGTATTGACTGGCTTAACTATCATTTGATACAAGTTTCGGTCGAGAGACAATGAATGAATTTAATTTTTTTTACGTCTTTGGGACGCTGCTGCTTCTTCAACCCACCAACGGAATCACAGCTGACGTTCATAATATAACTTTCTTAACAATTGTACAAAAAATTGGTCCTTGACATCTGTTGCTGGCCCACGGTCTATTAGAGGGAAAACCTCTTCAGAAATCGAGCTAGTCACATGTAAGCTCATTAAGGCTTATATAATGGGTACTAGACTATATATTTATTAAATATATACTTAAAGAGAGAAGACATCCAAGTCTCAGAAACAAATATTGTTGTTCATCACATAAACGAATGACCTTACCGGGATTCGAAACCGAGATCTCCAGATTCTTAGGCAGTCACTATCAACTAGGCTTAACACGCCAACAAACCGAGGGCATACCGGCACCAAGTGTGGATAGGCATGTATGTTCGCGCACATATCAAATATTATCGCAAATACGGCGCAGTCGAATAAAAAATTATGAATAGCGAAGTGTGGTGCCGGCATTTCAACGCGGAAGGTGCGGAAACGTATTCTTATTTACCACTTAAGTACTGCATCCTTACTACGGAGGCCCGTCGGCGGTCAACACTTTAGAGCACCGGCAAAACTATGAAAAGTGAAGTACCTTTGCTTGCAGTCATTCATCCGCGATAGCCTATGAGCCTCGACCGCGATAAGTTCGGGAATCAGATGTCCATCATACAGTTTGAAGTATGGAAAACGGCATCTCTATTCCCATTCCAATCGCGGCTATAAGCCTACGGCGACTAAGACGGTGCCCGGGGTAGCAAGCAGGTCCCTTACGTCCGATAAGACGGAAACCCACAATTGAAACACCACGCGACTCGAAAAATTGCGACGTGTTTCTTTAGTCGATTCAAATTGTACTATTTTCTATGACCAGAATCACATTATGAACACCCGAAGCGGAGAAATGCGCGCACATGCCACCCGATCCCTAACTGCCACGGTTATTCTACGAGCGTTTCAACTTTTAATCACCCTCATTAGCGTGATTCCATGCTTGTCGAATTTTCTGTTCTGTTTAATGACGTTTTAAGTTATTTTGTAATAGTCCGCGAACCCTACAATACACAACCACCACAATACATAACCACAAATGCCACCGAAATTTATTAACAGTAACTTCCACAATAAAGGAGTCATGGTCGACCATGACTCCTTTCTTGTGGGAGTTACTGTTAATTAATTTCGGTGGCATTCCCTCCCTCCCTCATTAGGGCGGTTGAAACGCTCATAGAATGTCCCGTCGTTGCCGGTGGTGGATAAGAAAAAGGCCATCTCAAGTAGCGCATGCAGCGTGGTCCTAGTCCACACTCGACGCCACCACTGCTAGCGTGTCGCGGCGTCACGTTTCAATAGTGCGTTTCCACCTTTACCGTTTGACGTCTCCCCTCGTGCGGCACCGTCGTAGTTAAGCGGTAGGCCTATAGTCAGGAAGCCGTCAGCACATACCTGGAGGAGGAGTAGGAGTCGTCGGAGGAGGGCGGGCGGCGGCGGCGCGCGGCGGCCTCGGCGCGCATCCACGGGTCGGCCCAGTCGTCGCCGCGCTCGCGGCCCTCGCCGCGCTCGCGCCCCTCCCGCCGCGGCTCGCGCTCGCGCTCGCGCCCGTCCCGCACGTCGCGACGCGCTTCCCGCCGCTCGACTTCCGCGCGTTGGACGATCACCTCTCGCGATGACCGTACGCGCCGCTGCAACGACATTGCTAGCTTTATAGAAGCCTAAGGCCGCGCAAAGCCTTGACGCCAGTGGGCATCAGACGCTCATACATTTGAGCGGATACAATGTATGAGCGCCCGCTTTGCGTGCTTCTTACTGCGCAACTATTCATGCATTGGACAATCGGCCAAGATCGTACGCGCCGCTAATACAACATTTCTAGTTTTAGCAGTTCATTTCAGATCGTACCGATATTGCGACAAAAATGAAGATACACTTGGCAAACTTCTTAATGGATGACGCAAGTCTTCATTTTTCTTGATAGAACAATGCTGGAGACAAAATTATCTAGGTTTAGTTACAACATTTTTGCAATTTAAACATCATCATGATACAAATGTGGTTAGCAGGCTACCTAGACGAAGCCCATGGATGTTCGCCCGCCGCGTTTTCGCAAGTAAGTTCCACGGGCAATCAGTGCGAGTCATTTATCACCGCACGAACACGCTCCGTCCCTAGGGTCGGCCAGCATCTGTTATGTAGTAACTTGTAGGTTTTTCATCCGTGATGTTAGTAAACATAAATATCTTCAAACTGTCTGAAACCTAGCGATACACGGATTTCTTAGCTGTGACAAAACGTGAAACGCTCGTTAAAGTGCGGCTAGTTGACGCAGTATCACATACGAGTTCTAGAAGACAACCTACCTTATGATACGCCGGTTCTTCAGGCATAGCAGAACGTTCATCGTAGTGAGGCGGGCGATCGTAGATACGCTCCCGCTCGTACGCCCGCTCGCGCTCATAAAATCGCTCGCGCTCGTCCAGCACCGGCCGTGGGAAGCGACCACGATACATCGGCCCGTATGGTCTGTGTACAAAGCTTAGTGTTATTCAATTTCATCTTTAATGTATAACATCTCCCAATATTTCTCTTCAATCTATAATTACTGACAACCAAGATAGCCAAATATATTGTAACACACACTTATTAGTGTAGGAATAAACGTTTCCACTCTATCATTTGTATTTTAAGGTTCAAAATTAGAGAGAGCAATTTATAACTTGGGGTCGCGTGATTCATTAAGAGAATTTTTCAAAGAAATAGATATTCTAACCCTGCCGTCCCTATACATATTTGAAATAATAATGTATGTTAGGAAAAATTTGGGACATTTTCCAACGAACGCTGATAAACCAATAGCCACGAGAAATACTGGGAAACTCAAAATAACCTTCTATAGACTAGTAAAGGCGAAAAAGTCGTTCTTGGGAAATTGTATCAAATTCTACAATAAAATTCCTAAACACATTACTGAACTTAGCAATTCTAAATTCAAATCTGTAGTAAAACAAACACTTATTTCAAGAGCATATTATAGGATAAACGATTACATCATGGATAGGGATGTTTGGCAGTGATAGCGTCCTGCACGGGTAATGTAATTTTATATTAACTATATAATGTATATTGTTTTGAAAAAATGACACCTCGCCGAGTTTCTTACGCCGGTTCTTCTCGTGGCAGAGGTATATTTTTCCGAACCGGTGGTAGTTTATTGACGTTCATAGGTGCATGTAATATGCCTAATTTGAAGAATAAACTACTTTTACTTTTACTAAAAGAGATAGACCATTTTCTATCCATTATCCCCACCCAAAAAGGTAGGGAGTAACGATCAAACGCCCGAGCTGGTTTTACAATATTCTTGCTCCTTATTTTATATATTAAACTACCCTTCATTTTACAATATCAAAGCTTACCCTCATTTTAAATAATTCACTATAGCCTCCAGTTTACGAAATGATCCCACTAGCATAAGGACGACATACCCCGGTCGGAAGACGTCCGGGTCGCGCAGCTCGTGGCGCGGCGGCGAGGCGCCCACGGCCGCGGCCGCGTACGCCAGCTCCGCGTCCGGGTCGTGCACGACGCCGCCCACGGACAAGTGGAGCTTCTTCTCCTCGAAGTCCATGTCTTGTTCTTTCCGTTTGTTCGCTATACGTAGCATCTGGAATGGTTTTAGTTCTATCATTTTTACGGCTGAGTGTTTTCAAGCGAACATGCACATGTGTATTTACAGTACTGGCCAATAATATATCACCTACATAAATTTATACTAACGTGAGAAAACGTAACTTTTTTTTTTATTTATATATATCACCTATGTGTTGGTTTAACTAACTTTTTCTAATATTCTAATAATAATTCTTTTCACGATACATCATTAGTTAGTGTTAAAAATTTTGACTCCTTTTGAGATCTGCAAGAAAGTGGAGGTGTAAGTTGTGGTCATATGTATTGATGATTTCAGAGAACTTTTCTGATTATTCGAACACGGATGTGATATATTATAAGCACGTACGTTGGATAACATATTTGTTGTTTGAAAACACGGCGCAGCGGACTCGGTTTTACACATACCTCCTTAGCGGTCCTCAGGCCGCGCTCCCACGCCGACTCGGGCGGCGCGGCGTCGCGCGGCGGCGCGGTGAAGCCGGCCGCGGGCACGCCGCGCACCACGTCGAACATGTTGTAGTTGCCCTTGTCCGTCACGCCCGGGTGCAGGAACCTATAGTACGGTACACTATTATAAACACTGTAATAGTACATTACGATACAAGTGCAGAGAACAGGAAATTCGCAACGAGTGGTGATAAATTGAAACACGACCGAAGGGAGTGTTTTAAACCGACACGAGTTGCAAATTACCTGTTCGCACGTGTATCGTACAACGTTTTACAGTACATATGGCTCTTTAATGTTTCGACATATGCACGTAATCTGCTGATTATCGCACTCGTGCGTTAGAGTAGCACCATATGTACGTAATGTAATAGTACATTACGATACAAGTGCAGAGAACAGGAAATTCGCAACGAGTGGTGATAAATTGAAACACGACCGAAGGGAGTGTTTTAAATCGACACGAGTTGCGAATTACCTGTTCGCACGTGTAGTGTATCGTACAACGTTTTACAGTACATATGGCTCTTTAAAGTTTCGACATATGCACGTAATCTGCCGTGCGGTAATATAGCACCATATGTACTGTAATAGCACATTACGATACAAGTGCAGAGAACAGGAAATTCGCAACAAGTGGTGATAAATTAAAACACGACCGAAGGGAGTGGTGGTAGTTAATTTTAATTTTATATTTTAAGTTGTTAATATTAAACATTTATTTTGTATTTAATAATAAATTAAAATCATTATCAAATTTAAGAGTTATCCACTTGTCAGTGGAGTATTTTCCATTTCTCTTTCTCGAACGCCAGTCTTATGATTTCTTGATACAACACGACACCAACCGTTTCTTTTATTTGGTTCACATAACTGCGCCTTGGTCTTCCCCTGCCTCGCCGTCCCTCTATCTTGCCTTCCATAATGGTCTTGAAGAAGTTTATCCATACAATACCAATAATATAAATGCGAAAGTAACTCTATCTGTCTGTTACCTCTTCACGCTTAAACCGCTAAACTAGTTTAGGTAAAATCAGATATGGAGACAGTGTGAGCTCCAGGTAAGGATAAAGAATAGTTTACATCCCGGAAATCATTCCTTAGCCCTTTAACTGCCAAACGTCAAAAATGATACTCACAATAATCAAATCAAGAAGACGTCATTTACGTTGTCACTTTGTGTGATATATCAGACAATGGCGGTAAATGGTTAGGGGGTTAAATGGGGGACAGAAGTTTGTATGCAAGTAGTAGTAGTATAAACGAGTCCCACGCGGAGGAAGTCACGGGCAAAAGCTAGTAAGGCCGCGGACTGGACGCCAGCAGGCAGCGTATAGATATTAATGAACCTGTCCAGGACGACAGCGGCGCGGACGCCCAGCCCGCGGCCTAAGAAATAAAGGTTAATTTAGACGGAGACTATTTTTGAGACGCTTAAATTATGGCGCCAGTGTTATTAAAGTCCTTTCCCAGCATCAAATTATCACTGAAATTTGTTGTCAGTGCCGTCAGCACATCTTCAGAAGTTCAGACCATATAGACAATGAGTATTTTCAGCCACCAAAATTTAACCGCCAGTGACCAGCAAACCGACAGACTAGTCGTGGTGCCTTTTCAATATCAGTCATAATGAGACGCGGGCGGAGGTCACTGGCGCCAAAAAATAGGCGCGTGCTCTATTCCGTGCCAGCGCTAACATGCCGGGAAAAATGGCAGCGAGTGTTTATACGATGCCTTTTTTAGGCGTCCGTCTAAATCAACCTTAAAGTTGAATATGTGACGCGTTCATACCTGCAGCTGACGCCCCAGGTGCACGCGCCTCGCGAGAAGAACCGGCACACGGGCCGCGGCTCGCTCTCCTCCGGCCGCCGCTCGGCCTCGTCCGACACTTCGCCCTCCTCCAGCGACGAGCCTCGCGACACTCGTCGCGGCTTCACTTCTTCATCTAAAATATATTTACAGATGTACTAGATGTATTGATCCCGGCTGCTGTCTATAATATGATAGCAGTCCTTAAGCCAAGTTAGAGGCCTTCGGGCGGCTACAGAACTTCTAACAGTCAAGTTGCCCACTCACTTGACAAGCCTAATCCTAATAGGGTCTAGTTTCCCCCCTGGGTTGGAAGATTAGATGGCAGTCGCTTTCGTAAAAACCAGTGCCTACGCCAATTCTTGAGTTTAGGTACCGGACCCCGGCCATCCTTCAGGATTCAACTGTACTGGGAATAACGCTAGGACGATGATGTACTAGATGTATTTATTAGCAATTTGACAAGAAAGAGCGTACTCCTATCTTAAAGGCCGGCAACGCACTTACAACCCCCCTGGTGTTGCCAGTGTCCATGGGCGGCGCTAATCGCTTCGGGCGATTAATCTGCTCGATTGCCTTTTATGTCATGAAAAAAAGTAGTTGCTAATGTTTTCCCACCGGCTAAACTCAAAATACGACTACACCCAAAGTGGTTATTAATGTTGTATTAAATGAGTGGCAAGTTCATGTCTGGGAATGTAAAACTTTCTGTCAATGTCAAATGTCAGAATGAAAATCGGTATTTTCAATTTAACAAAACAGATGTAAAATAATTGGTCAAATGATAGTGAAGCCAAGCCAATACCGAAAAAAAATCTTCAGCTGCGGAATACCTGTCAGCTGACGGACGGGTCCAAGTAAATCGACTGTGACATAGATGGACACACGGACAAACATACGAAACTACAAGAGTTCCGTGTTCGCCATTTTGGATATGGAACCCTAAAATAGTGAAACGGGTCACTAACATCTTCCAGTTTGATTGGTTTGTAAACAGATCGCAGGGACCAGCGCTCATGGTTAAGGACCATGTATCGGTACGAAACATGTCGAGCGATATCCAACCTCAAAGACGTTAAGATATGTACCTACTACATGGATTTCATAGGCATATCCAGTTGCTGGCAGGTAGGGATTGCAGAAAAACCCGAAACCGATATTTCGGTTTTGGAACGGTGAATCTCAAAACCGTGTTCATATTTCGATGATAACTCGGAACTTTCTAGTTTTATTTTTACCTTAAAAATTGTAGGATTTTACTGAGTTTAGTATCATCTGATGCAGCTATAGTGGGTTTATGGCTAAGGAATAAGGATCTTTCTGAGCAATTGCACAAATTGTACATCTGCTTACTTCCTATACAGATTTGTACCTGTGATTTTTTAAATTGTGTTTTGATTCATATATCGTCAATGTGTACCTAACCATTGATCGACATGTTACATATATATATATATAGTTTCAAAAACATGTATACAGACTTAGTACGTATGAGAAAAGTCGAAGTGACGGTACCACTTTGGCCGCATCTATATATATTTTATAGATAGTATAAAAATGAGTTGCGAAATACTCGCCCGCGTACTACTCCCAAACTACTGAACCAAATTTAACGTGGTTTTCACCAATGGGTAGAGACTTCTGGAGAGTAGGTTTACCTCTTAATCGGTGAATATATAACAAGCGTTGAACCAGAAAGATCTTTTTCAACAGCTGGCTATTTATGTAATAAATTCCGGACTCGACTGACTGATGCAACATTAAATGCGTTAATAATGTTGCGATTAGGTTGCGATTTATTTAAGTCAAAAATAAATATGATTTGCTGAACTGTATCTTGCTATTTAATTTATAGCCCTGGTCCGACATTATCCTGGTTACAGCCAGATTATGAGTTGGGGCTAGGACACAGTAGCAATCATGACGTCTCCACAGCATAAAATATACCTGTATGATCAATCTACTTTACTAAAAATAAAATATAATAAATACCTAATAAACAAGATTAATAAAAGTGTGTTTAGTAGAATAGCCGAAAATCGAACTGATTCGAATCATTTTACGTGACTAAATACTGTGTTGTGTTCAATAGTATTGAAGGCAAGGTCTAGATCTGATCTGATCGGTCTGATCGGCGAATCTTTGAAAACCGACGAATAGTATTCGAACACAAAAACGGTGAATAATCGGCCGGTTTTACCGATACCCGGTTTTCGAGTTAAGACGACGAATTGAAAATATTGGCGGTAGGGATTCCAATTTTTCTCCGCAACCAAGAAACATACGAATACGATTATTTTTTATATGATCCATAGTATCTTTGGCTTTACTTTTGTAATTGCTTTACATGATTGGATAAGTTTCATAACACAATTTTTTTTTTTAAACCTCTTTAAAAACAGAGATTTGCATTTTACAGATAAACGGCACTTGTTAAAGTCTCTTAGTTTTCCATTTAAATTCGTCTAAACAAACACTTCAATATTGTAATTGGATTTTATGAAATTACTAATGGTTTTTATTTAAACTGAAAAAGACTGTTTTGTCGCATACGCCCTTACGGTATATAGGTAAGCTAGCCGCCCGCGTGTTTTCTATACAATCAGTGCCCCCTCAGTCCGCTACCGACTACTGTCAGCGTTGAGCCTGTGCTAGGCGAGCTCCCGCGCGTTATGGATACTGTTTGCGTATAGGTGCATTTAAAGTGGTACTTTATTCATTTGAAAATAAGGAAATCGGTGAAGGTCTTTAAAAAAAGGAACGCTTGTTCAATTGAGCAATGTAAAAAAAATTAAGTAATTGTCCCAAAATAACTTTATTTACCAAACTAGATAATGTTCCAATTATAAAATAAATCGTTTTTTTAAACTCGTGTATACTAAACCGAGATGTTTCTACTGACAAAATATTCTTTTAAATTTATAAGTAAAGCGAAAATAAATTTTATTTGCCTATTTTAGAAAACAATAATTAGAACAAGGCAAAGCCATGGAGTCGTCTCCGGATTTAGGCGAAATCGCAACTATGTCAGATAAGTCCTTAGAAAGGTTAGTGTTTGGGAGATAGGTAGGTACTTATAAACTAATTTAAGGGTATTTAATACCTATTTATATTACAAGCTTTTATTTAACTTGCAATGTATGTATGTTGTTAGACCCGGGTATGTCCTAAAACTACGACCAAGACTACCAGAGGATGGGCAGCAGCATCCCTGGAGTGCGGTGGAGATACTGCGATCGCCAACCCGCATGCTACGCATGGCGATTATGGCATATACCCCCCGTGAATTTGGGGGAGGCCTGTGTCCAGCAGTGGACGTCGTTTGGCTGATATGGTGGTGGTGGTGGTATGTATGTTGGTCGGTCGGTGTTGTTGGTATGTCCTGGGTATGTCCTAAAACTACAACCAAGACCACCGGAAGATGGGCAGCAGCATCCCTGGAGTGCGGTGGAAATACTGCGATCGCCAGCCCGCATGCCAAGCGTGCAGATTATTGCATATATCTCCCGTGAATTTGGGGGAGGCCTATGTGCAGCAGTGGACAACCTTCGGCTGATATGGTGCTATGTATGTTTGTTCGGGTGGAATCTTGCAACTCGATTTTGAAGCAGATATCTTCAACCGATTGTGCTGAAATTTGGCGTACTTATGTAACCACCACCACTAGGTATATCAGCCCAAGGACGTCCACTGCTGGACAGGCCTCCCCCAATTACATGGGGGGTAAATGTCATAATCGCCACGATTGGAATGCGGGTTGGCGATCGCAGTATTTTCACCGTATTCCAGGGATGCTACAGCTCATACCACGGTGGTCATACTTATGTAAGGTAATACATACAATATTATGGTATTATCGAGCTGATCTGATGATGGAAACAGAAGGTCGCCATAGCAACTCCTAAACTATAGAAGATAAACCCGTATTTGGGCTCATTCGTCAAACCGCGTAGTTGAAGAAAAACTGGTGACACTTTTTACAACTTTAACAGATAATATCTCACCAACGGTTGACTTAAATAGAAAAGTTTTTTAGAAACCTCTGCATGTTATTATCGCACCAACTCCCGTAACAATCGAACACATTACGCTCGAAGTTGTAGACGATTACATATACCTAGGACAGACTGTCCAGTTAGGTAGGTCCAACTTCGAGAAAGAGGTTAATCGTCGAATCCGACTCGGCTGGGCAGCGTTCGGGAAGCTACGGCACATCTTTTCGTACAATATTCCGCAAGTGTCTCAAGATTCAGAAAGTCTTTGAACAGTGTGTATTGCCAGTGATGACATATGGCACTGAAACGTGGTCGCTTACTATGGGCCTCATAAGAAGGCTCAAAGTCACCCAAAGAGCAATGGAGAGAGCTATGTTGGGAGTTTCTCTGCGTGATCGCATCAGGAATGAGGCCATCCGCAGCAGAACCAAAGTGACCGATATAGCCCTCCAAATCGCTAAAGTTAAGTGGCAGTGGACGGGGTACATGGCACGTAGAACCGATGGCCGTTGGGGCGGAAAGGTTCTCGAGTGGCGACCGCGTACCGGAAGGCGTAGCGTGGGCAGGCTCCCCACACGGTGGACTGATGACCTGGTGAAGGTCGCGGGTGTCGGCTGGATGCGGGTAGCGCAGGACCGGTCATTGTGGAAGTCTTTGGGGGAGGCCTATGTCCAGCAGTGAACGTCTTTCGGCTGAAAGATGATGATGATGATGATGAACCCACGATAACCATCTTCCGTCTCACGCGTCCGGCGTTCCAATGTGATTCTCATAGAAATTGTACTGACTAGTGCCTGAATTTGCTTACACACTCCTTATCTAACAAAACATCAAAATCAATCAAATCCCAAAGAAAATACCTGAGGGTTTCAAAGTTATTGAAGATGGAGATAAAGAAAAAATTATAATCCTCTGCTCTGAAAGGGCAATATCGGCAATAAAATCATGAAAATTGGTGTTGTTACAGTGGTGACGGCACATACAAAACAGCTCCACGTCCTTTTAGTCAGCTTTATTTCGTTTAGCTTTAGTTGGTAGTGACACTGCCTCCGAAGCTAGAGGTCCCGGGTTCGAATCCCGGCCGGGGCATTATTTGTGCATTTAGCATGGATACTTGTTCTTGGGTCTTGGATGTTTTCTATGTATTTAAGTATGTATTTATCTATATAAGTATGTATATCGTCGTCTAGTACCCATAGTACAAGCTATGCTTAGTTTGGGACTAGGTCGATTTGTGTAAGATTGTCCCCAATATTTATTTATTTATATTCGGACCAAACAACATATTCCCTGTTATATACGCATTTCTGCCAAATAAAACACAAAAAACGTACATGAGATTATTTAACTTCATAAAAGAAAAACTGCCTTTCGTCATGAAGTCCTTTAAGTGTGATTAAGAGGTTGCCCAGATCAATGCCGTCAAATCGACTTTTCCAAACGGTAAATTATCTGGATGTTATCAACACTTTAATAAAGCCACCTGGAGGAAGGCAAAGTACTGAAAATAGCAAGGGTCCGAAAACCTACAAGATGATAGGAGTGCAAGAAACATCGCAAGAATTTGCTCTAATTTTGTTTTACTTCCACACACTTCTATGTCACAAGCTTGGAAGGCTATTAAAAATGTTGCTCCTGCCACGACAAAATGAAATTATTTTTTGATTTCTTCCATGAGACATGGTATAACAGGAACCACAATTTGATAAGTTGTGCGGAAGACAGTCATCGCACTACTAACAGTTGTGAGGGTTAGTTACCACAGTCGAATTAATTCGAGATTACCTCTGAACCCAAAGTGGTATTTGGTGTTCAGTATATTTTTGAAAGAAATACAACATTACGACAGAAAAATCGAAAAGTATATGTTGTTCGTGCCATTTAAAAAGAACAGGCGGACAAGAGACATCCTTTTTGATAAACAATATTCAGCCTTATTGAAGAAGCTGGAAAGAAAAACAATATCGCCGCTAAAATTCCTTAAAAAGATTAATTTTATTAGATTGAAACTGGGTTTTAAAAAGGAAAGGGAAAGAAGGTTCGAATATAAATACAAGTGTATGCATATTTATGTAGCTGACCATGAGAGAATTTAATTTGTTATTATAAGGTATTGTTTATTATTATAAGTTAGTCCTAAAGAGTAATGAATTTTTTGTTGCACTTTACCCTACCGCAAATTAAATCGACTTTTGGATTCGTCAATCAAAAAATTATCAATTAGACCTCGTTAATTACATGCATATACTTATACAACCTAATCCGTACCAGCATTGTAAATTCCAAAAAGTAATGTATAGTTAAGAAATATTTAAATCAATGTGAAAACATAGAATCACCTTGGACGTCTATGTTCCAGCGCGCGGCCGCGCAGCGCACGAGTCGAACGACCGCGCTCTGGCCGGCCGGCGCTCCGCGATCGCAAGCCGCGTAAGAATACAGGGGGTGGATGCGGGGATAGGGTAAGAGGGCTCTATTCGAGTTTAATTGTTTATCAATGCGTCGCCTTAACCGATTGCACACCCTACTGGCACGGTCTCACTGGATCATCATTATCATTATCCTCATCATGATCATGAAGGATGATCTTTTCATGCCAGTCCAACACTAGCCACCAGCACCTTTAATGCAATACAAAACAGAAACTAATGTAGTAAGCTATGTTTGAAATGACTTTTAGTTTAGTTATATGCCATTTACCTTTTTCAGCAATTTCTCCATCACCATTAGCCTTTTCTGCATCTTTAGGCTCCACACATTCGCCTTCTTCTGCCTCAAAGTCTAATTGCTCTTCACCATCTTCTGTATTGCTTGTCTTTTCTTGTGGAACCTGTGAATTATATATAAAGTGACTGTTTTATTATGTATAGCCTATTGAGCGTCCCACTGCTGGGCAAAGGCCACTCCGCGTGATTTCCATGACTCCCCACTGAGTGTTTCTTCCTCCCAGTCACTAAGATATGCATTAAGGTCACTGTCGCGTCTGCAAAGCCAGTCATGCGGCAATGGTAGCAGGTAGATGCATTAGCTCACCTCTCAGGATGCATGTGACAGGTGTTTGGCAATTTTATTGTTAAAATTGTGCCAGATCAGATGCAATGTATCACAAACTTTTATGTTGAACAAAAGCATTCATCCCTGACAAGGATGCTATGGATTTTGTATAGCATGGATATCCATCCATCCAGATTAATGCTTGTGTTGGGCATAAACATATTCATGCTAGTCTGAACTTACCTTATCAAGTTTAGGTGTGTCTACTTTTCCACTGTCTGATTTTGGTGATGACTGAGAGCTGATTCCATTATTTCCATTTACATTAATCTCAGGTTTTTCTGGTGATGCAGGTGTTGATTTAGGCTGCAATTTAGTTTTATTATGATTTACTTATTTTATTTCAATATGTGTATGTAATTATAATAATAATAAAGCCTTTGTTTTCCAAAGATTTAACAAGTTTGACAGAATATAAAAAATAAAGTAAAATCTACACTTAAAATAATGACAAAATTTCCAGCAATGGCCTGTATTTACACAAGTTAATATCTTTGATGAGGTTTTTGTAATACCTTTTTTGATTCTTTAACATTGTCCTCTGGTCCTATTGAGTCTAAATCTGATACATCCGACAAATCTTCATGACTGATATTCAAATCTTTCCCATCCGGCCTGTCACTAGTTGTTGATTTACTCCTAGATTTTTTATCTTCCTCTTGATCTGATTCCATTTCACCTACGAATTAATTTCATAACTAAAATACTGAGATCATTGCTAAAAAAACTGATTAAGTCAATAGATATACAATTTACCATCAGAAATCTCTTCTGTAGCCGGATCCTTAGTGCTAGTTCTCTTATTATAAGAAGAACTCCTACTTGACTGACTAGACTCTGATCTGCTGCGTGACCGAGGCACCATTTTTTGTTCAGCTTTGGTATGCCTTCTCCAGTTTTCCTTAGGACTCCACTCACGCTTTTTTGGTGACATAACTACCGATGATCTAGATGAATTCCTATCTGGTGAAGGACTTGAGGGACGGGAACTTCGGTCAGGATTTTTCGAAGGTGATGTAGCCTGTGAAGCTGAGTCAGGCGAAGCAGGTCGAGACCTAGTGTCAGGTGAGCCGGCACCTGACCGAACTGAACTGCTTGGACTTTGAGGAGTCTTGGGACCTTCACCACCCAAATGTCGCCCTTCATAGTCCTTACGGTCACGGTCAGGAGAGCCAGATTCACTAGGGGACTTAGGTGCATCTGGCGATTTTGGGCCAGCTGGAGAGGATGGCATAGAATTTTCAGGTGAGTTTATATCTGAATGAGCTCCACTCAAGTTACTGGGGGAGCGAGCTTTATTAGGTGATTGAGACTGGAGAGAGGGGGATTGGGAGCGGCTCTCTGGAGACGGAGACCTTGGCCCATCAGAACTTGGGGATGGAGGTGACTGTGGGGGTGATTGAGGTGGTGACTGAGGTGGTGACTGAGGTGGTGACTGAGGTGGTGACTGAGGTGGTGACTGAGGTGGTGACCGAGGAGGAGAGTGTGGAGTTGATTTTGCATCCTTTTTAGATGACACACTTGATGATGAGCTCCGTCGACTTCTGGAGCTTGAGCTGCTACTACTTGAGGATGATTGAGCATCACCCTGACCATCACGGGAATCTTCTGAATCCATCCCTGAGAACAGAGTGCCACTTTACATGAAGATTGCTACTGTATCTCCAGATACCCAACCCAAAAGCATTCAGTTCATGGTTACTAGTTGATATTAGCTTTATAGACAAAAAAAATATTCTTTAAGAGTTAGTACACACTTTCTTATAATCAGACAGGAATCCGTGGGGCAAAATTGTTTGACAAGTAGAGAGTTCCTTTATCGATAAACTCAACTATCGATGCTAGTTCTATATACTAGTGATCACTAAAGGGTATGCTTGTAAAAATATGTTTTTATTAAGAGTAAAAAAAACTCAATACTCTTCTTAGTTTTTAAAAATAATTTAATAATTTTACTAGTCCCAATTTTTTTCTTCGTGAATGTTCCATTTACTATTGTATGAGAATTCGTTCCATATTTTTGGGCGTTAAGTGTCTCCGTCTTGGCTGATAAATATGTTTCAGGTGGCTAAATGACTTTTCAATTTCTGTGGAGGTTATAGGGGGCAAACAAAATTTCATAAAGTGATCCACTGTACTCCGGTTGTAAAATGACTTCTTCACCTTTTAGTAGCATATTAATTTTTTCCATAGTGTTGAGAGAGTTTGATATAATATTAATTATTTTGTAGTGCAATAGCTATTACGCCCTACCTTTATATAACCAAGCGTTTATTTAAAATTGCTATGTCGAACAATAGAAGAAAAAACACACAATGTTGGGGGTGATCACTAGTATATAGAAGGAGCACTGATAATATAATTTGCAAATATAGGAACTCCCTACTTGTCAAACAATTTTGCCCCGCAGATTCCTATGTCTGTTTATAATTATATGCAAACAAGTGATGTGTAAACAAAACAATTTATATTTATATGAAAAAAGATATTGCTCTCAACACTTAATGGCAATGAGCTTCGCTTTTTTTATTACTAATTTGTTCAGATAGACCGTTATTAATTCTTGATATAAATCTATTGTTTGCATTTCTATACAAACCAACCTAAGTGATGATAGATCAAATTACGAATTTCAATATTAATTAACTTGTAAATGATTTGTATTTGGCTGATGTCACAACCGTTATAATGCTACGTTCTGATGTATATTGAAGACACATCCAGCCTTACCTTAACGATGACGCCTCGACGCCAGATTCGGTGGCACTTTATAACACTTTTCATATTGCAAGACTTTTAAACTTTTACTTTCACAACACAAACTCAACTTGGGTCTTTCACATGTACTTGTGAACAACTTTAACTTTTTGAGACGACAAACTGATGAAAACTTAGTAAAATCAACACTACTTCAACATGGCTGTGATATTGGAGGAAATATATGAACATAATATAAATAATCACTTTTCAGTACTTCCGTAGGGTCAACTTACCCCCTTACCTTAACTGAGATGGGATAGACGGTAAATTTCTTGATGTAATTATAAATTTATAATTAAAATCCTCTAAAATGCGCCGCAACAAGCTGTTTCTACGAAGTCAAACCAAAGACTAAGATAATGAGTTTTTTAATGTTACCATATAGGTATTAAGGACCATAAACTTTGTAGAGGACGTCGATAAACTAGCAAGATATATACCGGCACGTTATTGGGCTGAAATGTACTAAAACGTTACATAAAACGTAACAGTATAAACTACCGTGCTATGTAGGCTAAGACTGTCAATTATTAGTAAATATTAAAAAAATCATCATAGAAAAATTAAACTAAAATTAAACTATTTTTTATTTAATTAAAGAATGAAGAACATTTTATCGCGATGCAAAATATTTTACTGTAATAAGAAATTTTCTCTGGCAACACCAACAGTGAAGTTGATGGAATCAAAGTAAGATGGCATCACAGTATCGATCTTATTAGTCTGTGGTATCGATTAAAGAATATAATACACAAGGTATGTTTCTAGTTCACGGCGTTTATACATGCTTCTTCGCAAGAATCATGCAAGTCCTTGCAATGAAATTCAGAATGAGTTTCTGTAATATGTTATCGATAGTTATACACCGTATAAAATTACTATAATTTGCTATTCTTATACAATCAGTCAATCTACCCTATTTTTTTTGTAATGGAAACGGAAATGCCTAACACAGCCTTATGTAAAAAAAAATATTTGGCGCCAAATCAAACCAAAGTTTATCATTGATTGACACTGCGAAGAAACTATTTTCTAAAAAATAAATAATTCTGTTAATAACAATGCTTGACCAAGCACTAGACGACAATGTCTCAGACACAGAAGAAGAAACATTTTTTCAAGATGTTGACATATTACAGAAACATGGTATAAACGTAGCAGACATAAAAAAACTAAAAACAGCAGGCATTTGTACTATCAAAGGTATTCAAATGTCTACTAAGAAAAAACTGTGTAACATAAAAGGTTTTTCGGATGCGAAAGTAGACAAAATTAAAGAAGCATGCCAAAAAGTTGTTACTCTTGGTTTCATGACTGCTTTAGAAGTAAGCGACAAGCGGAAGCAAGTGTTTAAAATTAGCACAGGAAGTAGCGAATTAGAGTGAGTACTTATTTTAAGTAATTCATTTTCATAGTGTTGAATATGTTGAATATAGTTTTCTTGGCAGTAAACTGTTGGCTGGTGGTATAGAGTCGATGGCAATAACAGAAGTGTTCGGAGAGTTTCGCACGGGGAAGACTCAGTTATCTCACACCCTGTGTGTCACCACGCAAATACCCACACCGAGCGGCTATCACGGCGGGAAGGTTATGTTCCTGGATACTGAACATACTTTGTATCCTTTAATATATTATCACTTATCAGCGTTCATAGATTCTTACTGTCAGTCTTCCGTTTCCTTCTTTCTTCGCGTCAAAAATATGGCTCTTTCGTTTCGGTTCATTATCAACATCATATTCTTGGATTTTTCGGTATTAAACGGTGCTATATTTTCTAGTACCGAAAATAAATATAAACATCACCTCAATTGCCACTGTTGTTACGTGAAATAACTATAAAAAGTCCATCCTATAATATTTTACGGAGGAGTAATACAATATTTACACTAACGAAATTAGTGCGTACCTAGTTGAAAATAAAATTATGTATAAATGTTCAAAAGATATGTATATTATATTATACAGAAAGTAATTAAAACTTCACTCATTTCATTAGTAAAAAACACGCGAAGTGCGAGTCTGGCTCGCGCACCGAGCGAGGGTTCCGTACAACTAAAAACAAATGTGATTACTTATATATGACAGTGCTATTTGTTGGTAAAATATAGGTGTAATAACATGGTAATAACAAATATTATCACCAAAGTTCAAGGGGAGGTCAATGGGAAGTTAAAAAATTCTTCGCAACAAAATGTGTGACAGACGACAGACGGACACGCGAGTAACAGCAATAGGCTCCGTATGGGCCCTTCGGCTACGGAACCCCTAGTTTGAAGAAAAACAATGCAGTTCACGGTCTTTCGCGCCGGACCGGATCAGAAAATCTTTGAATGACCAATCGTGTAACAAACAAATGCGGCCTTGGCCTTGCATCTATTACAGATGTTTATTTAATATATAAGGTATTAATATTTATTCATAGAACGGATCACATTTATAATTAGGTACCTATAAATATTTGTGCCTATAAATTGTTCAAACGTTACGTGTGTGCTTCATTAGATGCGCAATAGCGCATAAGTGCGTCGTCGCTTTTTTAATTCAATAAGATCAATAGGAAATAAGGAAATGCGTGATGAAGATGTTTTAGATGGTCGAGCGAAATAATTCTCTGTTTTGTAATGGAGTTTGTAAGTATAAAAATACTTTATTATGTATGCATTAAACACACTGATTAACTGATAAACCGGAGAGTGAAGTTATTATTACCCGATAATTTTATCACGATAAGGTATACATACAGAGGTACCTACTTAAGGACCACGAATATGCTGACACGATTGTAAATTCCACAAACGTTTTTAGGTTTCCTTAACTAATGTCTCAGTCGCCCCGATAGACTCCGACCCATCGCTGACAGGTTTAACTTGGACCAGAATGCTGTTCTGGACAACGTGCTATATGCTCGGGCTTACACGTCGGAACATCAGGTAGTTGTCACAATGAAAATTTGGCAGGAATGTCCCATGCAAAGAAATTACATAGCAGATCATTCCAGGGTGTTTCTTTGATTTTATTTTTATTTTTTATGATTGACTGACCAGCGATTGGCCCTAGTCTCACCTGATGGAAAGTAATGACAACTTGACAAGGTCTAAGATGTTGCTCACTGGTTTCTCATAATTTCAATCAATTTCCTACCATATGAGTAATTCTTGATCTTGACTTAAGTACCTACCGTACAAAAAGTTAAGTATGTAATAAAAATATCTAGACTTGAAAGCACATTGAGAGATTAAATATAATATTTGTCATATACTTACATTAATTTTATTAATGATTTTCTCATGTCAGTCTATACATAGACATAATCTAGTGTTTGAATAAGTACTGTAATTATCACATAAAGTGTAACAAACAAAAGATATTTTACCGTGAATGTGGATTGAGCCTTTTTTCCCTCACCAGGCGGAGCTCCTTGATTACGTGGCAGCGAAGTTCCACGAAGAAGGCGGGGTTTTCAAACTCCTCATCATAGATTCCATCATGGCGTTGTTCCGCGTGGACTTCTCAGGTCGAGGCGAGCTCGCTGATCGCCAGCAAAAGCTGGCCCAAGTGCTGTCTCGACTGCAAAAGGTGTGTTACTATATTGACGCATGCTTAACTATATAACGGTCATGGATCATAGGATCTGCGTGTACTTCTCCAGTTGTGTTGGGTTCGCCGACCGCCTTCAGAAGACATGGTAATGGTAGGTATCGTATCGTCATTGCAAAATAATGGTAAGTACCTACAACGTTTAAACTTCTGAGCATTGACACCGTTTTTCGCTGTTTCGTGTGAACTTCACCGGTCATCATTAGAAGCTAGCCCAGGACCTCACTCAAATGCAACAGTTTGGTACAACTGTCAATTGTGGTTTTTGTGGTCTTGACCTGCCGACAAACTGGGAATTATTTATAATCCTAACTCACATAATGCCCTTCTATTAACTCACTCTAATTATATCAGTACCGAGCTTGCCTCGTGTTTTTCCGACGATTTTGTTCGTTCCCGGAAACCTCTCGAGATTTCAATTACAAACAAACACATAAATATAAAAATTTTACTCGTTTAATAGTACCTATATGTGCCTATATATAGGATAAATAACCTAATTACGCCAAAAACTTGCTATGCACTATTCCGATACTATATATTACTTATCTATAGTATTCTACAAACTACTCATTGATAAATCTGTTCACTGATAATTGATAACAGCCACCACCTAATGTGACTATCGGGAGTATCGGGGATTAATCTACAAAGCTATGCGTATTCTCGTAATGTGTATTCATTGAGTTAGAGCAGAACGATGAATGTAGGCAATATTATGCATCATTTTCCTAGATAAGCAATCAATAAGATGAATCGATATGCACGTATTGTTGTTTGGCGAGACGCTTGATCATCATTTATAGCAATTATAGCCTAAGGTAGTATCATCAAGTAGTATTATGATTCATGTGGTTTAATCGATATTACGTATAACTTTTATTTTTGTACGTCATGCCCTCCACTCCGCCTGCGCCCATGAATAACACGTAAACGAACTCCCATATAAACGATCTCCCCCAGTTTCACCCCCTTTATTTAAGGTTGAAGATCATCAATTCTCATAAGAATTTTACAATACAGTTGACATGAGATAATCGTAGGGCCCTGGGGCAACTGAACTCTTCCGTCAACTGGCGAAGAGACTGGTCGACGTCTCCGGGGACAAGAGGGCTGGCAGCCTCCTCGCACAACGTCTTCGCATCGCCATACAGCGAGGAAATGCTGCTAGCATTCTTGAAACCATGCCGCAGGGACCTTTTTTAGATTTTCTTTATTAGTTTTCTTTTTACTTTTAATAATTTAAGTTAGGTATTGTAATCATCTACTGTTTTTTTTGCACTAAAATTTATAAATAAAAAAAACAAAAAACATTATTGTATAGATTGTATATGTATATGATATTTAGAGTCACTCAAACTACAAATTTTCACCAAATTTTATCCAAATCGGCTCAGTGGCTTAAGCGTGAAAGGGTAACAGCACCGCCAAACATATAGTTTTAGTTATGTATGGATTTGTGATAAAATTGAAGCGCCATTTATTTAACCGACTTCACAAAAAGGAGGAAGGTTTTAATTCGGTTGTATGTTCTTTTTTTAACCAACTTCAAAATTTCAAAAGAGGAGGTTTATCAATTCGGTTGTATGTTTTTTTTTATGTACTACTCCATAACTCCGTCATTTCTTAACCGATTTGGAAAATTCTTTTTTTGATTGTAAGTATATAGGTATATATCCAAGTTGGTCCCATTTATGTCAAAACGCAGTTCTGATGATGGGATCCACGAGGAATTGAGGGAACTCCTCAAATCTTTAAGGCAAACATATAGTGATTTTTGTGTTTTTATCAACAAGTCAAGCATTTGCATCCAAAAATGTGACATTGGATGAAGTGGAACTGCTGATGATGATCAGAACAGAACTCTTCAACGACGAAAAGTTCACGTTTGGCGATTTGTCCTCCTAGCTGTGTTTGTTAAGCAAGTTCTATTTTCACGATTAATTTTTGTCATGCTTGATTTCTGATGATGTGATCCATGAGGAATTGAGGGAACTCCTCAAATTTAAAGGCAAACATATAGTGATGTTTGTGTTTTTATCAACAAATCGAGCATTATCATACAAAAATGTGACATTTGATGAAGTGGAACTGCTGATGATGATCAGAATAGAACTCTTCAACGACGAAAAGTTCACGTTTGGCAATTTGTCCTTCTAGCTGTGTTTGTTAAGCAAGTTCTATTTTCACGGTTGATTTTTGTCATGCTCGAGTTCTGATGATGGGATCCATTAGGAATCGAGGGAACTCCTCAAATTTGAAAGGCACACATATAGTGATTTTAGTATTTTCATTAACTAATCAAGCATTTTCATTCATAAAAGTGACATTTGATGAAGTGGAACTGCTGATGATGATCAGAATGGAACTCTTCAACGACGCGTAGTTCACGTTTCGCGATTTGTTCTCTTCGTTTTGTTTGTCAAGCAAGCAAGGTTTTTCCATGATTCCATGAGGAATTGAGGGTACTTAGTCTTCTACCATTATAAACATACTTATAGCCATTTTTATTTTATTGTATGGAATCTAAGAGTGCACCATCTAAGTATAATAATCTTTCACCGGCCTCCCCCATTGAAGTGGGTTTTTTTTTCTTAAAAATTATTTTTAGTAAACTCCGTCATTTATGCACCGATTTGGAAAATTCTTCTGTGTTTAGAAAGAATCTGCTTTGAGGCTGATCCCATTGTTACCAGAATCTAGTTCTGATGATGGAATCCATGAGGAATTGAGGGACCTCCTCAAACAAAAACATGTGGCGATTTTCGGTAACAAACTAAGCATTTACATTCAGAAAATAGCATTTGGTGAAGGAACTGATGAATAAGACCACGGATGGTCATTCATCCAAGTGTTTCATACGGGGAGCTTAGATATTTCGACCGATATAGTGAAGCGACTACGACGAAGTCAATATAAACTTTATCATGATTGAAGCCGGAAGGTAGGCATTGGAACTCCGTAATAAAACAAAGTAGCTTAGCCATGTTTGGGTTTATTTGAATTGTCATGAGATGCACTCTGGCAATGATTCCCTAAAAAATGTGAAATAAAAACAAAAGTAACAGTATTAACGCAGATGACGCACATGCAGTAACTATAGGACTACTAGCGCCATCTAGGCAAATTCGAAAAACATTTGGCACCGACTTCAGCCCGGCTAGTATGATAGCTTATATGTCGGACATATAGCATTCGTCCCTCTCGCACTTACGTACTTGACAGTACGGGACGAATGCTATATGTCCGACATATAAGCGATCATACTAGCCCCTCAGAAGGTGAAAAAACATTAATAATTTGTATATTTGTTAGGTAGCTAGTTATTAAAAACACATTTTGTCTTCATTTAAATAGTGTTTGATTAAGAATTGGAGATGTTTTATTTTATGTAAGCATTTTGTGTAATAAAATCTTAGGTATAAATTTCATTTCATGATTGGATTGGAAATGTCAGTTTATTTTTGGCTTTTTTGAGAAGTGGTTTTTTTATTTAAAAATATTTTTCGAGTAGGTACCTCTACTTAATACAACTTCTACTACAAGTGGTTCACGTGATTACATTTAAAACTGATAGGGACTGTCAAATGTTAACAAATCTCCAAATCCAAAACATTCCGCAACGAGTTCAAGATCATAAGGTGAATTGATAAAACTGCATCCGGCTTGGACCGAGGTCTTTGACTTTATTGAGAATGAATAGATAAATGTAAGTTGTTTCTATCGATAAGTTGTTGGAAGCAGTTCAAAATAATCAATACCATACCATAATAGTCCTGCCTAGCTAGCACGGTAGCTTATACCGTCACGTTATATGGCCGAAATGTACTAAAAAGTCACATAAAACGTGACGGTATTTGCTATCGTGCGTGCTAGCTAGGCTAGTGTTTTGTCATATACAATTGTTCTTATCGATCATAAACTATTAAGAAAGAAGGAAAGAAAAAGTAGGTGCTATCCACTTTACGAGTTTTTGCCTGGTGTGTCGTTGTTGGAGTACCATTTTTACTCAATATAGATACTTATTTTCTCCCCGTCTGACTGTGCGGTAAATAACGTCTCTCCCTCTTTCGTCGCCTAGGACCTGCCTAGGACCTAGTTTGTGACTGTCGATTGGTGTAAGATTGTGAACAAATATTAATTTATTATTCTACAGAACCACTATTTGCCATTCATGTAACCTTTATGTTTGCAGATATCTGAGGAATACAACGTAGCAGTATTTATTACAAACCAGATGACAGCCGATCCTGGTGCCACGCTCTCCTTTCAAGTAGACCCGAAAAAACCTATTGGCGGAAATATCCTCGCGCACGCTTCAACTACCAGAATTTCTTTAAGGAAAGGGAGAGGAGAAAACAGGATTGCAAAGATTTACGACTCTCCTGACTTGCCTGAAAGCGAAGCCACATTTTCTATAACAGCTGGAGGTGTAGCGGATGCAAAAGACTGAATAAAACATTTAATTTTATTTAATATCAGTGTTTACTATAGAGGAACAATCCCATTTAGTACTGCTGACCTACAAAACGCAGGATTGGAAGATAACTTCAGTAACCCCTACCAATGTAGAGGCATCAAAGTCCATACGCAAGACGGCGTCTCGCATTCGTCGTCTGCAGTGGCGTGATTTGACTGAACCAATCGCCAATAGGACGACGGAATTTGTAACGATTAGATAACATAGCTTTTTGTAAATTAATGGTGCAGGAACTATATATGTGCCATAACCAAATAAATAACTTCTGAATGAAAGTACACTAGTACGTAACTTATGTTATGAGTATTTGAACAGTACATAAATACCTTGTCAATATTTTGTTGTCATTTAACTTGGAGGTGTGTAAATAAAGGCCTTAAACGCGAATTAGAAAAATAATAAATAAAATAAATAAATAAATATTGGGGACAATCTTACACAAATCGACCTAGTCCCAAACTAAGCAAAGCTATGGGTACTAGACGACGATATACATACTTAAATACATAGAAAACACCCAAGACCCAAGAACAAATATCCGTGATAAATGCACAAATAAATGCCCTGGCCGGGATCCGAACCCGGGACCACTAGCTTCGGAGGCAGAGTTACTACCAACTAGGCTAAACAGGCCGTCAAATACCTACTAATTCTAGTGAAAAAAAATAGTTGGACTGCGTTGCAACTTGCATAACCTGAAATAAAGCTATTAGTATTATTAGTACTTAGCTTAGGTGGAGGATAATTCTAATCTTAGTTCGTACGCACGACACGAATCCATTATTATTAAAAAGCATGAAATTAAAAAAAAGATTGGTTTAGTGCGAATCCGACTCGCGCACCGAAGGTTCCGTGCAACGGTCGTGTACTTTTGAACGTCATGGGTACAGCGCCATCTATCGGAGCAATAGCACTAGCAAAGGATGCAACTATGCGAAGGTGAGGAGTATAAAGATAAGGTAAAAGCAAAGTAAAAGTCCCAATGTTTTACCATAATTTCAATAAGAATAATAAATGTTTTGCTCTACTGTTTTTTTTGTACTGGCACATTTAGATAAATAATCTTAAGAGTGCCATCTATTGGAGCATCAGCAAGTTTAAAAATATTTACAATCCGAACTGTAAAAGTTTTAAATTCAACGATTTTACTACATTACTACGTAAAAAGGACACCCAATCGAAATCTTCAAGACTGGGTAAAACAAAATGTTTACGAATACATTTTGTTTTACCCACGGACCCGCGAGTGACAACAATAGATATTGTTTGGACCCCTTGGGTAGGTACGGAACCCTAAAAACTAGTTTGAAAAAAAATCAATGCAATTCACGATCTTCCGCGCCGGACCGGATCAGAAAATCATTGAATCACCTTTCCCATAAAACCCTTTTTTTTACGTTGGGGAAATGCGTTTACGCATCCCGTCCTGTCGAGGAGCACGGGTATGACGGACTAACCGCGGCTAAAAAGCCTTGGACTACCGTCTAAAACCACCAACGAAGTCCAGCTCCGCCTTGTATTGGGGCGCCGCAGGATCGCTCTTGGCATTCAACCGGAAATGCGTTTACGTATCTCCCATAAAACCCTACCCTAAATAAAAAGTTCGTGACTATATACTCACGACACTTGTGACTCAAAAACCATTAGACCTATCTTGTTTAAACCATAAATAATTAGTAAGTGTTTAGTTATTAATTATCATCATCATCATCATGTCAGCCGAATGACGTCCACTGATGGACATAGGCCTCCCCCAAAGACTTCCACAATGACCGGTCCTGCGCCACCCACATCCAGCGGACACCTCCGACCCTTACCAGGTCATCAGTCCACCGTGTGGGGGACCTGCCCACTCTACGGCTTCCGGTACATAGTCGCCACTCGAGAACCTTTCCGCTCCAACGGCCATCGGTTCTACGTGCTATGTGCCCCGCCCACTGCCACTTAAGTTTAGCGATTCGAAGGGCTATGTCGGTTACTTTGGTTCTGCTGCGGATGGCCTCATTCCTGATGCGATCACGCAGAGAAACTCCCAGCATAGCGCTCTCCATTGCTCTTTGGGTGACTATGAGCCTTCTTATGAGCATATGTCATCAGGTCATCACTGGCAACACACACTGGTCATAGAATTTCGTCTTGAGACCAATGATATTTTATATCATTGCTTGAGACACTGCGTTATTAATACATCACCTTAATTTATTTCAGAATTTTAAATTTCATAGTTTGGAAATTAAATAAGGCATAAATCTTTTTACGACTTTGACAGCTAATCTCACCAACGCAACGGTTGATTTAAATGGAAAAGTTTTTTAGAAACCTAGCTCTATATCATTTTTAAAGTCCTTTCCATAGATATCCCACACGCTTAAGTGCCTTGATTTTTATAATCCCCCGTTTAAATGTGGGTATGGGGTGGCCCCTTATTAAATTTTTATCGTAATTTCATATCATTTTTCTGTAGTGGTTCATAGAATAGACCTTCCTACCAAATTTCATAATTATTAAAACATAGTGATTAATATGCTCAGTGATAATTGAAGTGCTTATAGTCTCCGAGTAAATCGGCTTTGACATACGGACGGACAGACATGACGAAACTATAAGGGTTCCGTTTTCGCCAATTTGGCTACGGCACCCTAAAAGCAAGTATAATGATTCTTATATGCATTGAGAAAATATATTAAGAAAATGTTTTTTTATAGTACATTATGATACAAGTGCAGAGAACAGGAAATTCGCAACGAGTGGTGATAAATTAAAACACGACCGAAGGGAGTGTTTTAAATCCACACGAGTTGCGAATTACCTGTTTGCACGTGTATCGTACAACGTTTTACAGTACCTATGGCTCTTTAAAGTTTCGACATACGCACGTAATCTGCTGATTACCGCACTCGTGCGGTAATGTAGCACCATATGTACTGTAAAGAATTTTAACTACGCTTTGCTACAAAAATATACTGTACTACATGTTAACCAACATAAGGTACAAAACTTGAACAAATTACCGAGTACCGATAACTGGCAACTAAAACAAATCGTCATCTGACGTCATCGTTTCAATTGACCACCAATTGACAGCAAGCAGAGTTAGCAGAGAAAAATGACAGTCGGTTTGCGAAGCTGTGATCGGGGAGGCGTGAGACTTGCAATCGAATAAATGTTTCGATTTTTAATAATTTAATTACTAGTGCAATATACTTATCAATTAATTGGGAATTTAACGATCGTTTTGTTAGTTGTATTTGAAAATGAATGGTCGCGATGAAGAAAAGAAACAGATTCGTGTGTGGTGCGATGGATGGTGAGTTAAATGACAATAAAAATGTTTTTTTTTTGTAAATAACTTCCAATGCCATTTGACTATAACTATTTTAGAATTAAAATTAGTTCAAAAAAGGTATACAAGCTTTTTGCTAGACGGTTATTACGACTATTCGGCGTTACTGACGATATTTCGCCTATTTTCAGGTTACTGCAAATATAGTTACAAAACATTACATCCGCTACAAGGCAATGTTCACAAATCGTAGCCGGTCTAGTACTTTTATTGCAAAACTTAATTAGTCTGGTTTCTGACAATATTTATCTTTTTTCAGTTATGACATGGTGCATTTTGGTCATGCAAATTCGTTGAGACAAGCGAAAGCACTCGGCGATGTGTTGATAGTGGGAGTACACACAGATGAAGAAATCGCGAAGCACAAAGGGCCCCCAGTGTTCACACAGGAGGAGCGCTACAAGATGGTGAAGGCTATAAAATGGGTGGACCAGGTTGTTGAGGGTGCTCCTTACGTTACAACCCTTGAGACACTAGACAAATATCAGTGTGACTTCTGTGTACATGGAGGTAAATTATATTTAAGTTCTTGAATATTTTAACCTACCGGATTTCATCCACCACCCACCATATCAGCCCTAGGACGTCTACTGCTGGACATAGGCCTCCCCCAATTTCATCGGGGGTAAATGCCATAATCGCCACGCTTGGCATGCGGGTTGGCGATCACAGTATCTCCATCGCACTCAAGGAATGCTGCTGCCCATTCCCTGGTGGTCTTGGTCGTAGTTTTAGGACATACCCGGGTCCGGATTATCCTGCACTGCAATCAAAAATATTCCAAAGTAGGAGTTGATTAGTAAATTTTAAATTGGAAACAGGAAAACATGAAATGTAACAAGGATAAAATAATTAACCTACAGGGTGGTACATAATATTTTGTTGATTTGCCTCTATCTACCTTTCCTTTTCCACTATATGGATCATAATATCCATAATACACTCATGTGATAAGTCACATACAGTGACAGTGAAGTTAGACCTTAATAGAATTAAATGTAACATGATTCTTTTAGAGAAATTTCATTATTTTTAGAGATATTTGACTTTAGATTGCCATTGAGCTATCCATTCTTGGATTCTAACTGGTTCCATATTTTCATAACAAACAATTTTTTTTATCGGTATTTTCCCTCAATCTATCCTCTATAGTGAAGGTCTCGGTCTGTATCAATATCGATGAAATAAGCTTGGTGAAATATTGCGGGAATGGTTATTTAAATCAAAATACTTTGTTTTAGTACAATATAAAATAAAATATGTAAATGTTATGTCGAGGTCTGTAATGATAGAATTATTGAATTTTATATATCATGCAAGTTGAATATTTTTTTATAAAACACATTTTCTCAAACATGCCCAAAAATGTATGCATTAATGTCACAAAAAGAGGACATGAAGTTGCCTGTTTATGGCTCCCTACATTCCTTCTTGGCCGGCGGCCAAGAAGTAATGTATGGAGAATGTATGAAACTAACATTATTATCCGCTGCTCTAACTTTTTAAATGCTATGCTAGGAAATATTACATAGAGCCAACCGCCACGATTTTGTATATATATTTATAATTTGTTATGTAAATTGGTATTTTTTTAGGTTTTTTTTATTGTTCTGGTATTTTGTTGTTTTTGTTTTCGAATTTTTCGAGTATTTATGTATTTTTTTAGTTTTGTCGTGTTATTTTGTAGCGTTTTGTGTTTTTTGATATTTTTGGACCTTTAAAAGTTTTTTCGTATTTTTTTGTACTTTTCAACATTTTTTTTTTTGTTTTCCATTTTTTTTGTTTTTTTTTAGTTTTTACGTGGTTTTTGGTATTTTTTAGTTCTTTCGTGTTTTTTAAATGGTGCTTGTATTTTGTAGCATTTTTCGTGTTTTTAATTAATTTCCGTTATTTATCATGATGCTATGCTATTTTTGGACGTTTTGTATTTTTTAGTTTGTTTACATTGTAGTTTTTTTATTGTTTTTTTTTTCTAACATGTTTGAGAAAAGTACTATACAATCCTCGGCCTTACTTCACGGCCTCTGCAGTAATGTACTATTAAGTATTTTTTTTTTGGACCAAGAAATCATTTTGCTATAGACAGATTCTATACCCTATCTTAGAAAGAGGTATTTGACTAACCGCGATGAAAATATTGACAAAATTATTCAAAATTGAAAGGCTTTTAGATATGGTGTGACAAGGTACCCTGACTACTAAACTTTATAGTCGGAGAAATATACTAAAAAAACATAATTTTACTGATATTCTTGTACACACGTGTTCCTTAGGAGGTAAATAAAATAACCCAATTATAACACAAACCCATTTTGGCACTTTTTCACCAGCCTCCACAAAAACTCATGTAACTCTGTAACTAAATGTCGTGTCTAGGTACCTTTCCAGATGCACTGACACATATTATAATTTTTATTAATACGAGACAGTTTTATTATGCAGATGTCCGTTGTCTCACTCAATAGCCCAGCCATTAGTCCATCATATTCACCCAATAGTCCGGTTCATTTAGATTCCATCAACCAGCAATAGTTCCTGTACACCCTCGCGGGTGCTGTCTCTGTGTGCGTCCCATGACACGGGCAGGGACAGCATCCGCTCGGTGTACCCCCTGCATTTCATTAAATTGTCAAAAGGGCCTCTACGTGTTGGCTATGTGGTACTTGGTTGGTACTTCGGCTCCGCGCAAGCCTTCCAAAGGTCCGGGCCACCATTGTCCCGTGAGCGGAAAAAACATATAATAATAATTTCTTTATTGGACAGGCAAGAGAACCCATAAATATTTTACAAAATTTTCAATCCATAAATATTTAAAAAAAGATTCATCTTACCAAACAAAACAGCAAACAAATTGTGTACAAGCAAATAAAGACTCATTGGTTAATTTGGCAAATAGTATTTTGGATGAACTGTATGTGGTTGTATGCTAGAAAGATGACTTCATCAAAACAATATGCTACTGCCACAGCTAATTGCCATGGTTTCATCCTCATTAGCCTTTAATAACTCTAAAATATGTTTTTAAGCACACCTTCCAGAATGATTCAAATCCTGTTCCCATGATAACGTAGAGGTATGAGCTTGCCCCTGCACCAGCCTGCATGGCACAGCAACGTAAAACATTTTTTATGAAAACAAACAATAATGACCCTTAATGCTATAGTGTTAAAGTTGCAATTTCTATGCCGCCAATCCCATTTTGCCTTATCATTGAAATTGCACTGTGAGTTGTTAGTTCCAATCCGCTTTAATTGTACAGTCAGTGACGTCAGTGTGAAATATATCGGAGTGGACAAGATGCTCACAAATATGTGATCATGAAAGGGAATTGATATATTTGATGGCGAGTGTAACTTGCTGCCAATGGGTGCCGGCCCTATACTGTCACGACATCACATCATCATCTCAGTGTGTATTGGCTATGTGCGAAGTAGGTGGTGGGGGTAAGCTAGGCTACCGGGGACATTTATCAAATTTACTTTCACGTTTCGTATTGGTTTCTTACGATTAATTTCGTTTGTATTTATTTTAATTTATTTTCTTATTTATTTCAGTAAAATTTCCAGTAAGGGGTCTCGTTTACTAAAAGAAGTAAAATATTCATGTGTCATTATTTGACATTTCTGAGTTTAACATTGTCCTGGGGCCCTTGACGTTTAACGTTTCAGACGAGCACATAGCCAATACTTCCCACTACGTTGAATGTTGGAGGAGGAATGGAAGGAAAAATGAATGAAGTAAGGCAGATGATGGATAAAAAGAGGATTGATGTTCTTTGTGTAAATGAGACAAAACGGAAAGGGTGTGACACCACGAAACATGGACCCTATACAGCGTACTGGTCTGGAGTGACCGTTTCAGACAGAGCATGTCAGGGGGTTGGTGTCATACTTTCAGCTAGGATTGCCAAGTGTGTGAATGAATTTGAATGCGTGAGTCCCAGATTAATATGGGTCAGAATGAAATTAGGACTGACTCGTATCTTTGTTGTTGGGGTATATGCCCCTGTAAACCTGGGTACGAGAACATCACAGTCGACCCAGGAAGAGGGAAAACAGTTCTGGGAGGAATTAAGGGATGTCACAAGTAGATGTAAGGATAATGAAAGGTTGATTATGTTAGGTGATTTTAATGCATGGGTAGGGGTAAAGCGAGATGGATTTGAAAAGGTTCTGGGTACTCACGGTGACGAGAGAGTGAATGAGAATGGTGAGAGTTTGTTAGATATTTGCCTCGAGAGAAATCTTTTTGTGACAAATACAATGTTTGCCCACAAATGGATTCATTTGTACACGCGTGAGGCGGAGAACGTAAGAAAGAGTATGATTGATTTTGTGATAGTGGACGAAAGATTGAGGAAGAATGTTCTGGACACTAGGGTGTATCGCGGGGCCGGAATAAATACAGATCACTTCCTGGTGATGAGCCGAATGAAAGGGCTGTTTCAAGGATGGCGGCATCGACCTCGTATATTCACTAGTGTTCTGGAGAGAATAAAAGTAGAAAATTTGCAAGAGGAAAGTGTGGCTGATGAGTATATTCATAAACTAAAGGAAAATCTTAGAGAGATAGATGATATATGCGAGATTGATCAACTATGGAATGGTTTTAAAGATAAGCTTGTAAGTACAGCCAGGGATGTATGTGGTGTGAAAGAAAGGAGCAAAGGGAAGAAGAAGAAGAATGTATGGTGGGATAAAGAGGTACAAAAGGCAGTAAGTGAGAAGAAGAAAGCGTGGCTAGATTGGTTGGCGATAAGAGCTGACCAAAGAAGTCAAAAAGCCACGCTTGAAGACGTGAGTGAAAGGAAAAGTAACTATAAAAGGTTGAATGTTCTGGTAAAGGAGGTAGTTAAAAGAAAGAAAGATGAACAGAATGATGAGATGGATCAGAGGTTGTCTCAGGATTTTCGGGCAAACATAAAGTTTTTCTGGAAAGCCATTCGACTAGCCAGAGGTAAAACTCAGACCTCAGAGCTAACCTCGATTAGAGACCAGCATGGAAGTTTATTGAATGATGAGGAATGCATATTAGGGAGATGGAAGGAATATTTTGAAGGTTTGTTTGAGAGAGAAGAGGAAAATACGTCAGGAGTGAATGATAATGCACTGCCACATGAGGAGTGTAGTATTAGTATGGATGAAATTGTAAAAGCTTTGAAAGGAATGAAACCAGGAAAGGCAGCGGGGTATGATAGAATTTCAGTCGAGATGCTGAAGGCTGGGCAAGGCGTCGTAGCAAGTCAGTTGTATCGCCTTTTCAACTTATGTTTTAATACCGGCATAGTTCCAAAAGATTGGTGCAAGGCGGTCATCGTGCCACTGTACAAGGGAAAGGGCTCACAACTTGACTGCAAGAACTACAGGGGCATTAGCTTACTCAGCATCGTTGGCAAATTATATGCGAAAGTGTTGATTGAAAGGGTAATGCAAGAAACCGATGAGAAAATATGGGATGTACAAGCGGGATTTAGGAAAGGTATGGGATGTACGGATCAGGTCTTCTCTTTACGATGCATAGCCGAAAAATATTTGGCCCAAGGTCAAAAGGTCTATTGCGCGTTCGTGGATTTGGAGAAGGCCTATGACAGAGTGGTGAGGAATGAACTTTGGTCGGTACTGTCCGGATATGGAGTGAGCGACCATCTCATTCAAGCTCTGAAATCTCTCTACGAGGATTCCTCTGCTTGCGTGAGAGTAAACGGGTCCTACACTGAATGGTTTAGCATCAAAAAGGGTGTTAGACAGGGATGTGTAGCGTCACCGTGGCTGTTTAATCTATTTCTGGACAGTTGTTTGCAAGATTTGAAAGACGATGAATGTGGGTTGGAAATGAATGGGTTGCTTATCAAATGTCTACTCTACGCCGATGACCAGGTTTTATTAGCGTCATCGGCTGAGAAGCTACAGAAGATGGTAACTAGCATGCACAGATTATTTGCGAGAAAAGGAATGAAAATGAATGTAAGCAAGACGAAAGTGATGGTATTTGAAAGAGATGAGTGTATGACAGGTTGTGAAATTGCTGTAGATGGAGAGAGGTTGGAGCAAGTGGATGGGTTTGTGTATTTGGGGACTTTGTTCACGAGAGACGGTAAACATGAAGGAGATATTGAAAGGAGAGTGATAGCTGGGAATCGAGTGAATGGGGCACTTCACGCCTTTATGAGTAGCCAGAAAGTGTCAGAAAAGGCGCGGCTGGCCGTGCATAGAGGAGTGTTGGTGCCGACACTAATGTATGGTAGTGAAAGTTGGGTGTGGCAGAAGAAACATCAGAGTCGAGTGAATGCAGTGGAAATGAGAGCGCTGAGAAGTATGTGTAGCGTTACTTTGAGAGATAGAGTGAGAAACACCGTTATAAGACGGAGGTGTGGAGTGAATGAAGATATAGTGACGAAAATTGAGAAAGGTATGCTAAGATGGTTTGGACATGTAGAGAGGATGGATGAAAGAAGATTGACTAAACGAGTGTATGAAGGAAGAGTGGATGGAAAAGTTGGAAGGGGAAGACCTCGGCGAACGTACTCCGACCAAATCGGAGACATTCTGCAGAAAGGCCAGGTCAGGAGTACCCTAAATCGGCGCGCATGCATGAAGAATGTTATGAAAGTTCATGAAGCGAAAGTTGTATGTCAGGATCGTAGCAAGTGGAAATCCATGATCTCTGCCTACCCCTATGGGAAACAGGCGTGATTATATGTATGTATGTATGTATGTACTGGGCACTGCATCCTCTATTCAACGGAAAAAAAATACCCGATTGGCGATTGCTATGCTGTCTTCATTCTTGCATATCACATTAACACAATGAGTCATGAACAGGTTTATCTGATACTGATAAAAACTCCTAATCTGATTCGAAGTCATCCAGTGGGTGCTCGTGAATGGCTGACGCATATACTATTTACGCTCGTGAACTACTTATGTTATGCTCACGTGTGTGATAAGAGTGTAATTTGGACAATTGCAATGATTACATTGTATTGCAGTTTTAAGCCAAGAAATAATGGATCAGGATTAACATGAATGACTACGGTTGGCACATTATAATGTAACTATCCTGCATTGGCAGTATGATCGCGTGTACATCTGACACAAATTCCCTCTCTTACATATGGCACAAAACAAACGTCGACATCACGACATAATACGATCATGCTAGCTAGGCTGATAAGTGTCGGTATCAACTGTTGTAGTTAGTTGATGTTTTTTAGGGTTCCGTAGTCAACTAGGAACGCTTATAGGTAGTTTCGCCATGTCCGTTTGGCTGTCTGTCAGAGGCTTTGCTCCGTGATTGTTAGTGCTAGAAAGCTGCAATTTGGAATGGATATATAAATCAATAAAACTGACAGTCGTAAAATAAAATCTAAAATTTTTTTGTAAAGGTACTTCCCCTGCACTTAAAGCGGGGATGATTTTTTTTGCTTCAACCCTATGGTGTGGGGTGTTGCTGGATAGGTCTTACAAAATGAATAGAGGAATTCATCAAACATTTTTTGATGAATATTTTCGGATATATACACACCAAAAGAAAAAAAAATTGTGTCACCCCTCTAACTTTTGAACTATGGGTCCAAAAAATATGAAAAAAATCATGAAAGTAAAGATTGATAAAGCAGTTCAACGAAAACTATAGCGGACATGATCATTTAAACCGTTTTTGAGTTATTGTAAAAAGTCTTCCCTTTTTAGTAAAAGACGTATGAAACGCTGCGAAAGTATTCCCTTTTGCTTGTTATTGTTTTTTTTAAAGTAAGTTCTTTGGGCAACTACGGAACCCTACACTGAGCATGGCCCGACAGGCTCTTGGCCAATTTTATTATTTATTTAGGTACACATCTATTAAATAGTTCGTCGTCTAGTACCCATGAACCCCGCGCCGGCGTCGCCCGCTCCCGTTACCTCTTGTTCCCTTCAGGACCCGAGGAACGAATGCGAAACGGCACGGCAGTGGAACTTTGCTAAAGCGGATTTAAATGTAATGTATTCATTACTGACTGCTATTGATTGGAATCCGTTGTATAGTGTGACCCAGAGGAAGCAGTGAACTATTTTTATAACACTTTAAATAGTGTGATAGATTACTGTGCCCCTAAAAAGCGTCCAAAAGCATCGAATGTTAGGTATAGCTATCCTAAATGGTATCGAAAGATATCATTAAGAATATACAATTAAAGGCAAAACGTCACAAACTGTTTAAAGTGAGCGGATTGTGTAACGATTACGTAGCCTTTTCGGAGTGCAGGGCCAAAGTCAAACAAATGATAAATGAAGCGCACGATCAGTATCAAGAGAGAACTGACTAAAGACCCAAAATCTTTCTGGAACTACGTCAGATCCAAGCGAGGGGCGGTGAATCGAAGGAAAATAACAAAAAACGGAAACAGTTTATCGGATTCGGTATGTACAAAGGAATTTGCCGAGTATTTTCATTCGGTTTACGGGAGCTCGACGGCGAAACTGGACGTGGAGGCGGCGGTTCGCAGCGGCCGCTCTCAAGCCGAAGCGCTCAGCGGGGCCGGACGGTATTCCTGCTTTCATTGTGAAAGATTGTAGCAGTCTCTTGGCGGAACCGCTTCTGCATTTATTTAACTTGTGTTTGGGGACTTCATATTTTCCGGAACGGTGGAAAACTACAAGGGTGATACCGATACCTAAAGGCGATGCCGGGTCGGAGATAAAGGGATTTAGACCGATCGCGATTCTTTCTACACCAGCGAAGGTATTTGAATCGGCAGTGCAGCGCAGCATCCAGGAGCAGGTGTCGGCCAGACTGTCCGACGCGCAGCACGGGTTCCGACAGGCGCGCAGCACGACGAGCAATCTGCTTAATGTCATGGCATATGTAGTCCCTCATGTAGACGCTGGAGTGCAACTTGGCGTCGCGTACTTTGACTTCAATAATTTTTAAGAAAAAAAACCGACTTCAATGGGGGAGGCCGGTGAAAGATTATTATACTTAGATGGTGCACTCTTAGATTCCATACAATAAAATAAAAATGGCTATAAGTATGTTTAATGGCTATAAGTATAAGTACTCAGGTATTTACATCAAAGAAGATTTCCCCCCCGCGGTCCTTCAAAAACGCAGAGATCTTCAAGAAGACCTGAAGCGCGAAAGAGAGAGTGGGAAAAACGTGACTCTACGTTATGATAAATTGGTAACATTAAAATCACGAAAACATACAACCGAAGTTTCTCAAGAAAAACAATCAAACAAGAGAGTATTCTCTGAATCACCCGAGACTGTCTTGATAAACAGCGTTGACGTAAGCACAAAGCAAATGGCAAAGAAAAATAAATCACAGAATAGCAGTATAGTAGGGTACCTGCGTCCTGCACAGATTAATCTGTCAACCCAGATCTCAACAGACCGGAATAGTGAAGATATCGAAAAAAATCAAAAACACTAAACACCGCCTCTCCCGCCCCTTCTCCAAGCCGGCCGGTCACCGTGGAGAAGTTAGACCAAAACCCCCCAAGAAATAAACCATTGGAAACGATATTACCCAACCCTAAAGCGCAATACCTATACATTTCAAGTTTAAACGTTAGAACTTTGTTGTCGGACAATAGAATATTAGAGCTGAGCTATGCAATTAAAGATCTCAAGTGGGATGTGATCGGTCTGAGCGAAACTCGAAGGAAAAAGGAACTCATTACAGAATTTCCTGACTTCATTCTTTACCATACTTCAACGACTCTGGGAAGGAATGGAGTGGGATTTATGATAAGAAAAACCTTGAAAAGAAACATATTAGGATTTAAACAGTTCTCAGATAGGGTCGCATTGTTAGAAATGCAAATGCCAGATAATAAACAATGGACCATCATTCAAAGCTACGCGCCAACCGAAGCTTATGAACCTGATGCAATAGACAATTTTTATAGAATCCTGCAGTCAGCCATAGAGTCGACAAGCTGCAAAAATCTTATTCTGATGGGCGATTATAATGCACAAATTGGAGAAAAAGAGAGAGGAGAAGACACGATTTTTGGAAAATATAGATATGGAAAGCGTAGTCCAAATGGACAAATCTTAGTAGAGTTTGCGTTAGAGAATAATTTCAAAATTTTAAATAGCTTTTATGAAACAAAACCACACAAGAAATGGACTTGGAGATCCTCAAAGGGAAAACAACTTAACGAAATAGACTACATTATGACGAACCAAACTTCAAATATACATAATTTTGAAATAATTCATAACTTAAACTTTAATACTGACCACCGGTTAATAAGATGTAAATTGAAACTGAACGTGAAAAAATGCAGAAACTTTGTCCGATATACGTGTAATGTAAGAGACCTGCCAGTAGTTTCAGGATATAGCGCTAAATGTTTAGAAACCCAACTCATCGATTGTTTTAAGGAAAAACCGGGTGTGCAAGAGCAATATGATGTTTATGAAAAGGAATTAATACAGTTCATGTCTAAACTACCAAAATCGAACAAAAATGGTACCGAAGCTTTAGAGACACCTCTACAGATCATATTTAACAAGATCTTTAACTCAGGAACGACACCTTATCAGTGGTCCGCGTCTACCATAATACTGCTTTTTAAAAAAGGTGATAGAAGTGATTTAAGTAACTACCGGCCTATAAGTCTTATGACAAATTTGTACAAAATATTTTCAAAAATAATGTTACAAAGAATGACGAACATATTGGATATGAACCAGCCTCGGGAACAAGCAGGGTTCCGTAAAAAATTTTGCACTATAGATCACATACAAGTTGTGAAACAAATAATTAAAAAGGCCAAAGAATACGGAATGGTAATATATATGTGCTTTATCGATTTCAAAAAAGCTTTCGATTCACTCTACCACAGTGCAATATGGAGGTCGCTTTTACAACAAAATGTAAGTCCGACGTACGTACATCTACTTTCCAACATATACTCAAAAAGTCGAGCAAAAATAAGACTGGAAAGAGACGGGAAAGAATTTGACGTGGAGAAAGGCGTTAGACAGGGTGATCCATTATCACCTAAGTTATTTGCTGCGGTATTAGAATCAGTTTTTAGAAATCTGAGTTGGGACCAACAAGGACTTAAAATAGACGGCGAATATCTTAGCCACCTCCGTTTTGCGGACGATATAGTTGTTTTCGCCCACAGTCCACAGGATTTAGAAAGAATGGTTAACGAGTTAACATGCGAGAGCCAAAAAGTCGGATTATCAATTAACACTTCGAAAACACAAATTATAACAAATGGACCAATGCAAGACGTAATAATACATGGTGAAATAATTTTTAAGACAAAAAACCGACTTCAATGGGGGAGGCCGGTAAAAGATTATTATACTTAGGTGGTGCACTCTTAGATAGATATACAATAAAATAAAAATGGCTATAATGTATGTTTATAATGGTAGAAGACTAAGTACCCTCAATTCCTCATGGAATCATGAAAAAACCTTGCTTGCCTGACAAACAAAACGAAGAGAACAAATCGCCAAACGTGAACTACGCGTCGTTGAAGAGTTCCTTTCTGATCATCATCAGCAGTTCCACTTCATCAAATGTCACTTTTATGAATGAAAATGCTTGATTAGTTCATGAAAATACTAAAATCACTATTGTTGTGCCTTTCACATTTGAGGAGTTCCCTCGATTCCTAATGGACCCCATCATCAGAACTCGATCATGACAAAAATCAATCGTGAAAATAGAACTTGCTTAACAAACACAGCTAGAATTACAAATCGCCAAACGTGAACTTTTCGTCGTTGAAGAGTTCTGTTCTGATCATCATCAGCAGTTCCACCTCATCAAATGTCACATTTTTGTATGATAATGCTCGATTTGTTTATAAAAACACAAAAATCACTATATGTTTGCCTTTAAGATTTGAGGAGTTCCTTCAATTCCTCATGGATCCCATCATCAAAAATCGAGCATGACAAAAATTAATCTTGAAAATAGAACATGCTTAACAAACGCATCTAGGAGGACAAATCGCCAAACGTGAACTTTTCGTCGTTGAAGAGTTCTGTTCTGATCATCATCAGCAGTTCCACTTCATCAAATGTCACATTTTTGTATGAAAATGCTCGATGTGAACTTTTCGTCGTTGAAGAGTTCTGTTCTGATCATCATCAGCAGTTCCACTTCATCAAATGTCACATTTTTGGATGAAAATGCTCGATTTGTTGATAAAAACACAAAAATCACTATATGTTTGCCTTTAAGATTTGAGGAGTTCCCTCAATTTCTCATGGATCCCATTATCAGAACTGTGTTTTGACAAAAACAGGACCAACTTGGATATGTATACTTACAATCAAAAAAATAATTTTCCAAATCGGTTAAGAAATGACGGAGTTATGAAGTAACAAACATTTAAAAAAAACATACAACCGAATTGTTAACCTCCTCTTTTGAAATCTTGAAGTCAGTTAAAAAAGCATTCGATTTGGTGGACAATGACGTCTTGTTGGCAAAGATAGCGGCGGTTGGTTGTACTCCTCAAATGCTACAGTTTTTTAGTAGCTACATGAGGGATCGACAGCAATACGTTGAGTATGCAAATTGCAAGTCTCGGCCGTATTTCACGAGGACCGGGGTAAGCCAAGGAAGTAACTTGGGGCCGTTAGAATTTTTAATAATGATTAACGTCTTGCCAGAAGTAGTTAAGGATGCCAAATGTCTTTTATTCGCGGACGACCTGAAGTTGCTCCTGGCGATTAAGGATGAGAATGACTGCCAGCGCCTCCAGCGCGATATAGACCGAGTGGTAGAGTGGAGCCAGAGAAATAAGTTGCCATTTAATGTAGATAAATGTGTTACAATCACTTTTACCCTGGCCAAGACACCACTTAGTCACAACGATGAGGTAGCAGGAGCGCAGTTAGCGAGAGTGGCTTCTGTTAAAGACCTAGGGGTACACTTAAATGGGGACTTGACTTTTAGAGACCATATAAGTACTTACCATTTCTAAAAAGGCTTTTCGGATTCTTGGCTTCGTTCATCGGCGAGCAGTGAGCTTTAAAAACATACAATCCATTTCAGCGCTCTATAATACTCCCGTAAGAAGCCAATTAGAATGCAATGCTGCAATATGGGCACCACATGAGAAAAATTATAGCCTTATGTTGGAAAAGATTCAAAACAAATAGTTTCTTCCAGTACAAATACTAGGTATTTGTACTGGAAGCTGTATAGCGTCTACCCGTTCTATCCACTTATGTACTCCTTCGTCATAGGCATGGTAGGCTATCATCATCATCATCATCATCATCAGCCATAGTCCGTCCACTGCTGAACGTAGGCCTCCATCATTTTGCGCCACAATAATCGATTTTGGGCTTTCCCCATCCAACCACTGCCAGCAATCCTCCTAAGGTCATCAGTCCAACGAGTTGGAGGACGTCCCACACTACGCTTGCTCAACCGTGGTCTCCACTCCAGAACTCGTCTGCTCCAACGGTTGTCGGTTCTACGGCAAACGTGACCAGCCCACTGCCACTTCAGCGTGCTAATTCTCCAAGCTATGTCAACAACTTTCGTCCTTTGACGTATATGCTCGTTACGTATCCTATCTCTTAAAGAGATACCGAGCATGGCTCTCTCCATAGCACGCTGAGCTACTTTGAACTTGTGGACTAGCCCCCTCGTAAGTGTCCACGTTTCCGCAGCATAGGTCATTACTGGTAGGACGCATTGGTTGAACACTAGTTTTAAGGGATTGTGGCACGGATGACGCAAAGATTTGGCGAAGCTTCCCAAATGCTGCCCAGCCCAATTGAATCCTCCTATCGGCTTCTTTCTCGAAGTTGTTTCTGCCAAGCTGGATTATCTGCCCCAGGTAGACATACTCCTGAACAACTTCGAGGGCCGAATCTCGGACAAAAAGAGGCTCTGGGATGATATGTGCATTGAACATAACCTTTGTCTTGTCCAAATTCATCCCAAGCCCCACACGTCGAGAGGCATTATTAAGGCTTATCAGCATTTCCGCCAGATCCTGCAACGATTCTGCCATAATGACTATGTCATCGGCGAAACGGAGGTGGGAGATGTATTCGCCGTTTATATTTATGCCACGTCCTTTCCAATCCAGGGTCTTAAACACATCCTCTAGTGCGTTTGTGAAGAGCTTGGGGGAAATAACATCTCCCTGTCTCACACCCCGACGCCTCTGGATAGGTCTGGTTTCCTGGTCCTGTATTTGGACGGTCATTGTCGCAGCTTCATACAGACATCTCAACACCTCAATGTAACGCCAGTCAACTTGGCTACGCTGCAAGGATTCCAGAACCGCCCAGGTCTCGATTGAGTCAAAGGCCTTCTCGTAGTCCACAAATGCTAGGCACAGAGGCTGATTATACTCCTCAGTCTTCTGTATAATCTGCCGTACTGTGTGTATGTGGTCTACAGTGCTGTAGCCTTTCCGAAACCCGGCTTGTTCTGGTGGCTGGAAGTCATCGAATCTTTGGGAGAGACGATTCGTAATAACTCTCGAGAACAACTTGTATATATGGCTCAAGAGCGAAATCGGGCGATAGTTCTTGAGGAGCGACCTGTCTCCTTTTTTATGGAACAGTACGACCACGCTCTTGTTCCATGCCTGCGGTGTTATCCCATCCTGGAGAACAGCATCAAACAGCTTTTGGAGCTCTTCTAGAAACGGTGTCCCACCTGCTCGCAGCAATTCTGTTGTGATACCATCCTCTCCTGCAGCTCTGTTGTTTTTAAATTGATCGAGAGCCATTCTAATCTCGCCAACGTCAATTTCTGGAAGGTCATCCGTGTGGTGGCGGGTCAGAATGGCTCTTTCATCGCAACTCTCTGGGTGCGCAGGTTTAAAGGCATGTGAAGAATAGAGGTTACCATACTATATGTCTGTCTGTTACCTCTTCACGCTCAAACCGCTAAACCGATTTAGATGAAATTTGGTATAGAAATAGTTTGAGTCCCGGGAAAGGACATAGGATAGTGTTTATTCCGGAAATCATTCCTTAGGGTGTGAAAAGTGGGAAAAAGTTAGTATGGGCGCCTACTAGAAGTTGAATAGCAATTATTTCTATAATAGCGTTTGTTAAGAGTGTACACCCGCTAAATCCATTACTTAACATTTTTATAGTTTTACCCACCATTATGTAGCAAAAAAAATGCATCGCCTGAAAAAAACAGGTACTGCCAGTTATTTTAACAAATTGCTTAAATCACATGATGAGTAACTACTAACTCCAATATATCCGCCATTTTCGTAAGAATTTAAATCGCTTAGATGTGTGTTCTCTCAAAAGACAACTGTGTTTCGTATTATTGGTGTAAACGAAGAAGTATAACATCGCAAACGTATGTGCTATTTTTTTTTTATTAATATTTCGTGGCTTTGAGCTGTAAATCCAATACAATCACTGTTTTGGGTTTGTTTAACCTCTTATCAAAATTAATGGGAGTTTTTATTCTTACTATCGCGATAAACGCACTTAGCAGGAATTTTTCATATTCTCAAAAGAATTTTGTTACAGTGTCATAATACGAGGGTACATAATGGGCACTAAAACGTAGTCGCTTACTATTGGCCTCATAAGAGGGCTTAAAGTCGCCAAAAGAGCAATGGAGAGGACTATTCTGGGAGTATCTCAGCGTGATCGCATCAGAAATCCGCAGTAGAACCCAATTATCTGACATAGCCCTCCGAATCGCTAAACTTAAGTGGCAGTGGGTGGGGCACATTACACTTTGAACCGATGGCCGTTAGGGCGGAAAGTATCTCAAGTGGCGACCACTTACCGGAAGGCGCAGCGTGGGTAGGCCCCACATACGAGGGCTGCCTTTTAAGTTGTCGTTTGGAAAAACTAAAGACAATTAAGTGTTAAATGGTATTTATTGTTTTTCAAAGTAATCACCGTGAGATGTAATACACTTTTTCATTCGATCGAAGTCGGGGTCTCCAAAATGGCTGTTTTGTATGCCTCAACCGCTTCTTCAGGCGTCCGGTACCGTTCACCACGAAGTCGTTGCTTGATTTTTGGAAAGGTAAAAAAATCGTTAGGACTTAAGTCTGGACTGTACGGCGGATGTTCCAGAATTTCGACGTTTTGCTCTTTTAAAAACGCAATTGTTTGCCGGCCGGTGTGCGAGCTCGCATTATCGTGGTGCAGTCTTGGGTTATTTTTTCGAAACTCGCCGATGACTTCTGGTAAACAGACAGTGGTATACCAGTCAGCATTAACCGTTTTACGATCCTCGAGCACGATGGTGGCAACGTGGCCACTTTTCGCCACAAACGTGGCGACCATTTTTTTCGAAGTGCACCCAAAGAAGACACCCAAACAGTCGACTGCTGTTTAGAATCGGGATCGTAGGCATATATCCAAGATTCGTCACCACTGATAATGTCGTAAACATGTTTCGAGTTTCCTCGGTTGAATTGCCGCAGAGTTTTGCGACACCATCGAACGCGAGCCGTTTTTTGGTCTTCACTGAGTAAATGTGGTATCCAGCGTTCAACTTTTTTACGCCTAAGTGATCATGCAAAATACTGTGAACACCGGTCCCTGAAATACTTAAGGAAGCTTCTATCTCACGGTATGTCGCATGGCGATCAGATCGATCGATCCTGTTTTTGGTCGACCTTCATGATGTCTATCACCAAGACTAGAGCAACCACGTTAAAATTCTAAATACCAGCGTTCCACAGTCCGGAGGCATGGTGCTTTATCATTGAAAACCCTAGTCAACTCTTCGAAGCACTGAAGTCGCGTTAAGCCCCTTTTGAAGTTGTAAAAAATTATCGCACATAAATTTTCCTTCGAAATTTCCATTTTCACAACTGACTTGTCAACTTTGAACGAACGCTGTACTAAAACGGTTGGGCCGATTTCGAGTCATTCTTTTGTTTTCGAATTCTAAATTCAAATATTTTAAGATGACACTAGTTCTTTTTTTATGCAATCACGGGAGGTTTGCAAACGACAGAACTTAAAAGGCAGCCCTCGTAAGATGGACTGATGACCTGGTGAAAGTCGCTGTACTTATATATAGTCTGCTGGATGCGGGTGGCGCAGGACCGGGCATTGTGGTACTCTGTGGGGGAGGCCTACCTCCAGCAAGTGGATGTCCTTCGGCTGATATCATGATGATGAATATTTTCGCACCGTAAATACCTTTTGATTTACATGAAGATCTATTTACTTTCTCTTTATCGACACACTGCTCAATCCATAATTTAAATCGTTATTTGATTGCAAAATACAGTTTAGTTACAAAAATCTGAAGGTTGTCTGGTAGAGATCGCTTTTTAGCGATAAGTCCGCCTGTTGTTACCTACGTACCTAAGTCCTATTCATGTATTACCATTGTAAAATTTTCCGTGTAGTGCACAATAAAGTATTTTATTATTATTATTAAAAGTCATCGTAAAAAATAGATAACCAAAACGCCTTATGACTCTTTTATTTTGGAATACTTATGGAAAAAATAAGCCAATGATAAACTGGCAACCGTACTTGTCTTCTCGAAGATCTCGCCGTTCGTAAAAAATGCCATACTATTAAATTAAAAAAAAACCCAATGATATATTCCCCGTTCTTCGGGGTTTAATATTTTAATTTCAATCATATTTTTTGGCTCTCCTGAAAACTTCCATAATATGGCGGTAGCAGGTTTACACTATTAACCGACGACATAACGAGTTGCACGCGGCTGAGTCGCGGGTAAAAGCTAGTTGATTTATATATACCAAATTGTAGCTTTCTAGCACTTACAACCTCAGAGCAAAGCCTTGGACAGACAGACGGACATGGCGAAACTATAAGAGTTCCTAGTTGACTAAGGAACCCTAAAAAATAACAAATGTTTCCGCTCACCACAGAAACCCCCACCAGGATTCGAACCTGCTGGGACTGCATCGGATGCATGCTAGCTTCGGATGCAGTGTCACTACAACTAGGCTAAACAGGCCGACACAGACAGTGACTTTGTCTTTTTACTCTCGACCCAATCAATGATTATTGAATAAAGATCAAGGTCATGTTATCACTTAAATGTTTGTTATGCTAAACGGTTGTACGTGACGTGTTGATTGTATTTAAGGATTTTAGTTTTGTATACGTGCACATAGTGCTATTATTTATTCTGTGGTAGAGGTCCTCCCTGCATATTTCGTCAGCGTCATTATTATATACCCGTTTTTACGGAAGCGACTGCCATCTAGCGTTCCAACATACAGATCCTCTCAGCATATTCTTAAGGCGAATTTCAACGACGTACTTCGATAAGGACCTAATATGTCTAAATAATAAGAAACCGGTCAAGTGCGAGTCCGATTCGCGCTCCGAGGGTTCCTTGCAACGATCGTATACCCGTCCAGACCCTCCCAGATTAATCCAGGAAAAATCTTAACAGCCATGATGTAGAAATTGAACGCCTTGGGTAGAGCGCCATCTATCGGCGCAATTTGTTACTAATTAGCCCGATAAAATGGCGTAGTATGTACGTCGGTTTTTCCAGGATAATTATTTATCACCTGACCCGATTGCTACAATTTCTTTATTATTTGAAAGAAGGTATTCATATAACATATATTCAAAGGTGATTAAATTACAAACTTAGTCTTGAAATGTTTTTTGACGCAAAAAAATAAAATGTAGCTGTTTATTTGCTGGAATACAATTACATGGATGGATGTTACATACAATATTCCAGGCGTGTATCCACTTTGCATGCAGGCTAGAAATATACTATAATATTTTTCCTGTAAAATAGTAAAATTTATATTTATATCAACGTTATATAATAATTTCATATTTTTAGATAATGGGGGAGACAACGGATTTTTTTTTTACATTTTCCTTTGTAACTCCAAATGTATCCAACGCAAATAAAACGGTTTCAAAATGTGCAATTAAAGCCCTTTCATACGATACCCACCCCACTCGACATAATCAGACTATAAATTTTTATGTTACGAATCCTAGTACTGAATTACATACCTATTCATGTGCGCAACCTGACGAAGCCTAACGTTGCGGATTGGAATTTGTGAACCATTAAAATAGGAATAAATGATTTTACATGAACATGAATTATATCAACACCGTTCGACTTCCTATTGCAAAATCTTATCCTAACAATTATAATTATGTATATTTTTCATATATTTGAAATACCCTATGGCGGCGACGTTCTCATGACGAACAACTACCGGAAGTAGGATCCAGGAAAGTCACTCAGGCATAATATTTCCGGTTGCGGCCGTCTTGGTAACAATGATTACTTTTTATGTTATCATCAATTGACAACCTGCGTCGAAGAAAACAATAATATATAGTTATAGAGAAAGGATACGAAATCATCAAATATAATTTTCGTTCGATGAAACGTTTTTTAGTGTTCCGAAGTAAACAAGAAACCCTTATTTATAGTTTCGCCATGTTCGTCCGTCAGTCTGTCCGCGGCTTAGCTCTGTAACCGTATCTAGCAGAAAGTTGTAATTTGGTATGGTTACACATATCCAATCATGCCAACAAATCCGTTAAACGTATCATATTCATATTCATATTTCTTTATTGCTTTATGTTGTACATATAGGTCTTAAAAATATTTACAAGCTTTCAACATAAACCCTGAAAGGGCACTGCAAATTGTAATTTTTTTATTCCATTTATTATTGTACTTATCATAAAGATTTGGAGAAAAAATTTTTTAGGGTCTCCGAGGTCTTCGGCATGTAAAGTGGGGATCCATTTTTAGGTACTGAAGTAGAACTGTCTCACTTTGTAATATTGAAAAATTTAAAAAAAATACTAAATTGACAATTTATTAATTGAACAACAAATTTACTTTTCCAGGATAAATACTAAATTATATTATTTTGAAAATTGCTTTCTTGGGGTTAGATATGAGGATATCACGTAACATTTGTGGTATATATTGTACAAAATAAAAAAATCAGCCATATCGTATCTGGAGGAAGTAAATCTTGGTATGTTTTGAAAAATATTTTTGATTTTATTTAAAAAAATGGCTGGATTGTAATATGGTATATTTTTAGAATCGCCTCAAAAAGCCATTTCAATGTTCGTTCGCCCGCCGCGCCGAGCTCGCGTAAGAGTTCATAAATGTATATAAGCAAATCCAAGCCGTCTAAAATAAATGTACAAAGTTACGTACAAATACATCTAAACAGATTTATCATTCGAAAATACATACACGTGTCATCGGTAATATTCATCTGAGCAAGCCTGTCAATAATATTTAAGCAACTGAAATATAATAAATATCTGTACTAAGATTTTTACGAAATGATTTAAGCGAGTGGAAGCACATGACTATTGAGACAAGCGTTATTTTCAAATATTTATAAACATCAGCCCGGCTAGTATGATAGCTTATACCGTCACGTTATATGGCAAAAATGTACTGAAACGTCACGTTTTATGTGACGTTTCAGTACATTTTGGCCATATAACGTACGTGACGGTATAAATAAGCTATCATACTAGCTGGTCAGGTAGTGGCACATAAATATATGTCGTAACGTTTACCAATTTGTTATGAAGAAGTAGGAGCTTACACATATCTGCACAGATAAAACATTTCACTTAAATATCAAATTCCGCAATAAAGTTTGCCAAAATTATGTGAACAAGTAGAAACTCATAAACATCTGAACAAAACTGACAAAAAAAAGAAAAATATTAAGTAGCCAGTAATAAATGTTGATATCAAACCTCTTTTAAACCGAGTAATAATCACTACACCTAGATATTTTTCTAGCACGAACGACTTGATGTAAGTGATTGACAAAATAAAAACATCGACAGTCCTATTATCGATAAGTGCCACTTCAACGTCATAGACAAATGTTCGAAAATTGGGGTTGTCTAGTTGGTACCACGGCACATTGCAGTTGATTGAGATATAGTTTTTTCTCTTCCTGAATATTCTTATGCTTGTCTGTGTTAATGTGACATGAGATGTTATGTTTCTTTGGGGCGATGTTTACTTCGCATTTGTTGCAAAATAATGTTAAACCACGAACTCAGATTTCTGGTAAATTTTCAATAAACGAGGTGATTTATATATTTATTTATTTATTGTTGACGTTGGTAATACGTAGAGGAATTAAATGAAATGTGTATTACGATTTTTCCTCTTTATCATTACTTCGATGAGTTAGATGCCATGTGAATATTTTTAAATAGCTATACTGCATGTTTTTCTCACAGACTTATAATGAAGTACATGCCGCAAGTACAGTGATTTGTACGTCAGCTAACATGCCCAACTATGAAGAAATAACTCTGTAACTCTTTTTTATACTACAATCAAGATAAACAAAACAGACAATACACCCTGAAATTTTCTTGTACCTGGACTTTATAAAGAACTATTCATTGCAAATTATTAAAGTAAATTGTATCAAAAGTGTACGGATTACGTTCAATTTGTACAAGATCGGCGTCTAGGTAGATGGCCGATATCTGTAAGTCTGTAATAGTATGTACTTATCGATAACAGGATTGTCGATATTTTTATTGTGGCAAGCACTAAACAAATGTTGTTCCTGCTAGAAAAATATCTAGGTATAATAATCACAAAATAGTAAAAGAAGCAGCACGCAGATTAATGACAGTGACAGTTCTATGACGTACCATTCAAACTGAAAGAGACAAATGTATCATATGACAGTATGGTACTCTTTTCGGTAATTGTCATTTATGAAAATTCAAAATGTTTTATCTGTACAGATTTTTATGAGCTCCTATTTGTTCACAAAAAATTGGAAAACGTGAGTACATATATTTATGTGCCACTACCTGTTCACAAATATTTGAAAATAGCCCTTGTGTCAATAGTTATGTGCTTCCACTTGTTTAAATAATTTTGTAAAAATGATAGTACAGATATTTATTATTTTTCAGTTGCTTAAATATTATTGAGAGGCTTGCTCAGGTGAATATGACGGATGAGACGTGTATATATTTTCGAATGATATATCTGTTTAGATGTATTTGTACGTTACTATGTATATTTATTTTTGAAGGCTTGGATTTGCTCATATATTTATGAACTCGACTGTACCACGCAAGTTTGTAGTCGGCGCAACAAGTCAGTGGGCTGGCGCACGTTGCTAAGGTTGTACAAATAATCAGCGCAATACAACTTAGTGGTTTTTTCATTTACCTAAAGAGGTAGAAAAGTAAGTTTTTTTTAATATTATTCATAAATTTAAATGATAAAAATGTTAAAATCAACATAGATAATATTTCTGAATTTAAATGAAATGAAAATTGTTTTCTGCTCATATACGGGTTGTTTATAAACAGATACAATTATCCCTTTATATCATTAGTAGCTAGGTAGTTATTGATTAGCAGGGTACCAATAATTTTATTATTTAGCATAAACAATTATCTAGGTATTTGTAGTCGCAATAAATAACTAATTACTGGGAAAGAAGTAACTTATTAATGTCTTATTTAATGTTAATAGTAGGTTCCCAGTTTAAATATTGATAAGAAAGTTATGAATTCTCTTGAACAAGATTAAATTGATTTCTGTGTAGGATATACTTAGGTATAGAGATATTACCTGAACGTGAGTTTCGAAGCTTATTCCAAAAGTGCACGTCACTTTGACAATACGTTTTTGGCTAGCAACTGTTTGTATTTAAAATTGCGAATTCGAAGTAAACAAGTATTATAACATCTCATCAAAACAAAGAGTTTTATCAAAGAAAACGGAACCTTATTACTGTTACGCTAGAATGTTTATTTGAACAAATAATAACTTACACACTGTTGTTTATTTTTTCAATAACTACAATACGGACACGCGAGCAAAGCCGCGAGAAACACTATTTGTTTACATCGCCGCGAAAGCGCAGGCATCCCTAGCGCAGCGTCGAATGACGTCACGCCGGCCTTCTTAACGTTAGAGCGAGACGGGCATAATTACCGCGCCGACACGCCCCCTTTCCAAGTAACTGCAGTATCTGTTACGAAGTAACTTGTATTTCATCTGTGGTTTCGTTTTTTTCCGTTACAAAAAAAAATGACTCGGCACTCCCCTCTTAAGGGTTTTTTTTAAGAACTGCGGGTCTAAAATTTTGTTTGGACTTAGTATGCGTGTGCCAAATGGCCAAACTGTACATCGATTTGCGGTTTTTCGTTGTAATTGGGCTCGTACGCCGTCCACTATAAATAAATAAATAGGTATTGATCTAATGGTCCTTAATGTGAGTTAGGTTGAGGCGAAAGCAAACAGTGCTAATAATATACACGCGGCATTCGGGTCTTGCCCGATCAAACATTAGACGGTATCCAATATTAATTAAAATAATTTTATTTATTTACAGATGACATCACAGTGACTGCAGATGGAATTGATACATATCATTTGGTCAAAAACGCAGGCAGATACAGGTCTGTATGATCATGAGTTATCTAAATAAATCAATAATTATGTCGAAATTCCACCTTACGTCATATACCAGATTCTTACACAACAAGAGTATGAAATGTTTTATTAGAGATAAGAAGGTAACCCTTTAGTAGTTTTGTCATAATCTATTAGATCCATTTATTGCGCACGGGTATTTTAGTAAATCCGTTTCTCGGGATATTTGTTATCAACTTTTAATTGAACACACTTTGCGAATAACTTAACTTTGACCAATACAATAAAGGGTCTAGCAGGCTAACCTAACCAGAGTGGCCCCCGCAAGGGATTTGGTTGTAATTTGAGCTGCAGTAGTGGCAGGACCTAAGAACACTGTATGCGTAAAATCAGTCTTCGATCTTCTTTTGTTTCAGACTTAATCACGAAAATGTCAAAAAATCAAGGTAATTTTTAAACTGTTATTTTAGCTAAACTAAGCAAGCGAGAGTAATCAAATAAATTCAGAATTAAGGAGCATAAAATGGGGTTCATAATGGATATTTTTACAGACATTCGTATCCTTGAACTTGGATGTAAAAAAAAAGTTCTTTTTTCGCTTCATTTTATTGCCACTTCACGCGGAGACACAACTATCAAAAAATTACTTAATCAGCCACAATTGTCAACTACGTATACGTATAAAAACAATTGGAAAAATTATGGTGCGTCATGTCAAAAAAAAAATTACGAACGTATGTTTACTGTATCAAAAGCGAAAAAAATTGTTTATTTTATCCAAGTTCAAGGATATGAATGTCTGTAAAATACGTATACGTAGTTGACAATTGTGGCTGATTAAGTAATTTTTTGATAGTTGTGTCTCCGCGTGAAGTGGCAATAAAATGAAGCGAAAAAAGAACTTTTTTTTTACATCCAAGTTCAAGGATACGAATGTCTGTAAAAATATCCATTATGAACCCCATTTTATGCTCCTTAATTCTGAATTTATTTGGTTACTCTTGCTTGCTTGGTTTAGCTAAAATAACAGTTTAAAAATTACCTTGATTTTTGACATTTTCGTGAAGAAGTCTGAAACAAAAGAAGATCGAAGGCTGATATTACGCATACAGTGTTCTTAGGTCCTGCCACTACTGCACCTCAAATTACAACCAAATCCCTTGCGGGAGCCACTCTTGTTAGCTTAGCCTGCTAGACCCTTTGTCACTGGATTTGTGATGTGAGTAACATTTGACCAATATAGTAAATTGTGTGTCATTCTTTGTAAAAAAAGGTATCTCAGTGCGTTAGGCACTAAAGCCATATTGACGATGCGTTAAATCTAACTTATATTAACGACTTTGAGCGCCAAATGCACTAAAGTTACCCATACAGTAGATAAAGTAAAGCCAATGTGTCTGTGTCAAATCCAGCAATTATAGAGCGTGGAAATTTCAACAAGCGTACAAATTTTATTCCGCTTTAATTGTACTATCCATACGGGTAACAAATTTAGTTGATAAAGTACATTCTAATGCGATGCTTTGAGCGTTTCAAAAGTAAACAAAATACCCTCAAGAATCAAAAAAGGGATAATTTATTTGGAAATTTAATACAAAGTTTACCCTTGTTTATGCTCCTTACTACATATTGATTGTCAAGATATATTTATAAGGCAAAGATTACGTGAAATCATACATTGTATAATCTAAAATTAAAAGAAAAACTCTTTTCACATGCATATATATGCTCTCATTTATATTATCACATGAACTATAACGCTGTGACACTATTGTCAAGGCGAAAAAAGGTTGCAACTGGTTCCATACAATTAACGATAATTGTTTGGTCGCAGCTCGTTTCGTATGAGGACAACAAAGTTTTAATAGATAGAGATGAAAGGAAACTAGCAGCCCCACGCTGGGCCAGTGCGGGGTGACCTCACATACAACTTTGAATTTCTTCGCGGATGTATGCAGGTTTCACGTTGTTTTCCTTCATCGAAAAGCTTACGGTAAATATCAAATGATATTCGGTAAATCAGTCACGAAAAACTCTTTGAAACGAGCTGGGATTCAAACTTAGTACGACCGCCGCTTGACAGCTGCATGCTTAAACCACTAGGCGTCTGTGGCAGTTCCGTTGGGTACGAGTAGCGATAGCTGTATGTTGGATATAAAAATAATAAGCAACTTAAAGACTTAAATAAATTCCGCATATAATTTATACATTAAACATGGATTAATTTGTGTTACTGAATGATAATGATGAAACAATCGCTTTACAACTTGCACCGCTCACGTATGTTGATGTGGAAAGGTGATTCTCTTTACATAAGTGGATCATTATTATCATCAATGCTAAACGAAATCCATTGAAAATATGAAATATAGAAAAAATGCCAATAACCTACTACAAAAATCAAATTTAGTAAGATATTTTACACCATGTGCATTGTTTTATTTTTAACAACCCATGCTTATCCACGTTAGTTATTACATATGTTCGACGTCAAAGTGACATAAATTGCTACCGGTCGCCGATCATTAACAATAAGGTAACATTTTATTACAGAGAGGTGCAACGAACTGCTGGAGTCTCCACCACAGACCTCGTGGGACGGATGTTGCTACTCACTAGAGAACACTTCAAGTAATATTTTTTTATTTATGTCGACTTCAATTTTAGCACAATTTCGTAGTGTATATGAGGAGCGTCTTTTCAAAAGGGCTTATTTTTATCTTAGTGGCACTTCTAAAGATAACCTTGCCTAATAAAACTTAAGGTCCAATTTAGAAGTAGATTTACAGAAAAAATAAACCCTTTTGAAAAGACACTCCTCATATATTCTAAAAGTCCTAGTTGTTAACAGATTTCAATTAGGGAGGGAGCATGTCCAATGTTGATCTGTTCTAATAAAGTATATCATCTGTTTCATACTCTAGTGAACCATACTATAGTAGTCGGCGGTTAAGAACTTAATCCTGACATCTGTCATTTCCATACAGTTTGTAACCTAAAAGTCACATTGAGGTGATAAACTGGATTGACTTCTTAACCGCCGACCTCTATACATTTTAATTAGTTGTATGCAGTCGTTGTGGATAACATTTTTATTTTAGCAACGTAACTTATGATTTACACGAAACATACGAGAACAAATGATGGGAAAACAATGAGTAGGGCTTATTCCACCTAATTTGCATAATGCCAAAATCACTAATATCACGAATTTTCAAAGTGCCATTAGTTCATAATATCTAAATATCAAATTGTCTCATTCCTAAAATGAACAAATGTCACAATGACTTTGAACTAAAACATCACCTGTTCAAAATGCTTAAATATTGAAATGTACATTTGGTTCAAATACCAAATCACAGATACGACATAATTTCAAAATAACTTTAACTGAAAACTCCAGAACGGCAAAATGTCGCAGTTTCATAATACCTACATTTTTTTGCAATCTATAAAGCTTTATGTAGCAATATTTTATTGAATTTTGTTTGTCTAATTTGTATATAATCATATATAAACATCTCAATTTATACTTTATAATATTTATTAAATAGGCACTTCAATGTAAGTGGCCAGCACTAAAGAAGATAAGTATATTATACTAGCTCTAACCCGCGGCTTCGCTCGCGCACGTTCACTTTAGAAGTTCTTTAAACATTCTTTATAGGTACTTTAATAATAAATCTTTACGTTGTCTAGGGTAATTCATAATATTTCTTTATATTTTATATAAAAAAATCCTTCTTTTTGGATGCCTTCATCATAAGAGGAATACGTGAGCGAAAGTTTCTAGCCCCAAAGGTTTGGTCTGTGCGTTTATAACTTTCAACCCCTATTTTACCCTCTCAATACTACCTCTTAGGGGTTAAATTTTGAAAAACGTTGAAATACACAACTGATTATTTTTGTACCCAATTTATACGAAATTTCATGCTAATATGTTTAAGGAATAAAAAGTTAAATACCAACTTTTATCCCCAATTCAACCCCTTGGGGGTTAATTTAAAAAATCCTCTTTAATTGATGCCTGATGTAGGCAAGAGGAATACGTGTGCGAAATTTAGAGTTTCTATCGTTTATATAAAACTTTCATCCCCTATTTTACCCTCTTAGGGGTAGAATTTTGGAAAACGCTGAAAAACATAACACATAACCAATTATTTTTGCTGTATTCAATGCATACGAAATTTCATGGAAATATGTCCAAAGGAATTAAAAGTTTCATACAAAATTCTATCCCCTATTTCTACTCCATGAGGTTTGAATTTTAAAAATCCTTCCTTAGTGGATGCCTACATCTTAAAAGGGATCCGAGTGCAAAACTTTAATTTTCTAGCCCTGAGGGTTGGGCCTGTGCGTTTTTATATATACGAAACTTTCATCCCGTATTTTACATTCTTAGGGGTGGGATTTTGGAAAACGCTGAAATACGTAACTCATTATTTTTACCGTACTCTATTCATACGAAATGTCATGCAAATATGTCCCAGGAATAAAAAAAACCGGCCAAGTGCGATTCGGACTCGCGCACGAAGGGTTCCGTACCAGAAAAAAGGCTAAAAGCTGGTGCCATTAAACACTTGTTTTATTGAGTTTTTTTGTATTTGTTGTTTTAGCGGCAGCTACTCCCCTTAATTATTATTGTTATTTTGATTTTAGTATTTGTTGTTGTAGCCACAATAGAAATACATAATCTGTGAAAATTTCAACTGTCTAGCTATTACGGTTCTTGAGATCTAGCTTGGCGAGTGGTAGTCATGAAAAAGGGCTAAAGTATCACGTTTTTTGTATGGGAGCCCCCCTTAATTATTATTATTATTTTGTTTTTAGTATTTGTTGTTATAGCGGCAACAGAAATACACAATCTGTGAAAATTTCAACTGTCTAGCTATTACGGTTCTTGAGATACAGCCTGGTGACAGACGGACGGACGGACAGCGAAGTCTTAGTAATAGGGTCCCGTTTTTACCCTTTGGGTACGGAATCCTAAAAACATACAAATTTTATCCCCAATTGAACCCCTTGGGGGTTGAATTTTGAAAAATCCTTCCTTAGTGGATGCCTACGTCATAAGAGGAAGACGTGTGCGAAACCTTAAGTTTCTATCCCTAAGGGTTTGGCCTGTGCGTTTATATAAAACTTTCATCCCCTATTTTTCCTTGTTAGGGGTAGCATGTTGGAAAACGCTGAAATAAGTGACTCATGATTTTTGCCGCACTCAATTCATACGAAATTTCATGGAAAGTAAAACAAGAAGTAAAAAAAAAACATACAAACTTTTATCCCCAAATCAACCCCTTGGGGGTTGAATTTTGAAATATTCTTCCTTAGTGGATGCCTACGTCATAAGCGGAATACGTGCGAAATTTTGAGTGTCTAGCCCTAAAGGGTTTGGCCTGTGCGTTGATCCTCGGTCAATCACCTTTGCCTTTTATATATATAGATTTGTACATGAAGGTTAACTAGCCTTTTTGTAATTTAGGTATTCTGGCACCTGGTTGTTTTGAACTTATAACTGCGATGAAAGTGTTGTGAAGTTTGTCCATTATGAAACTAAGGCATTTTAAGATTCAGCCATATTAAATTAAGAATATGGTGTTATGAGAAAAAAAGTTAGGTATTCTGTGAGAGATCTAGGAGTATTGGTACAAGGGTAAAATGGAAAATAGGTGGAATAAACCCTACTCAAAACAATCATGGCATTATCTTAGCTTATAGATCGTTCAATCCAGATAGTCACACGCTATTTCATTGCGTATAGTTGTATTCATACAATAATTTATCTGCAATTTTTATCTGAAACCGCAAGCTAAAGGTCAATCAATAGAGTAAGATCCAGCATAAGAATTACAAAGATGTATGATAGATAGCATAAACATTAATTAACCGCACAGGGGTTGCCTAGCATAAACCTAGACTGAACCTTTTAAGTAAAAAAATACTTATTAATAATACTTATCAGGTCATGTGTTATTCGTAAAGATCAAGAAGTTGGTGAAAGAATATGACAAAAGGAATTGGAAAATTGGGCCTACTGTGAACTACTACGAGGTTGCCAGGTTTGAAAAGGGGAGTGAGTGGAGTGACATACCCTCATCTGTTGTTTGATAAATTGTTGCACGAAATGTAGGTGTTAGGTTGACTGGGCAAAAGTTGCACATATAAAGGCAAAGGTTGCATAATTTAAAGAGAAGAAGAAGTTTTTTAACAGATTCAGGCCAGGTTTAGTAGCTAGGCAACCTGTGTGTTTCTGATTTATCAATTTATAATTTATGGATCATGTATTCTTTGTCATCAATCATCATGGAATAACAGATGAGGGGTATACATTTCTTATACCGGATCTTAGGCAATAAGACAAGTAACATGCTAATAAATAAAACCGTATGTGCCTGTTATTACATGAAATTAATTAAATTAAGTTAAATAAATTAAAAATAATAGAATCCATAGCAGCCAAAGGACGTCCACTGCTGGACATAGGCCTCCCCTAAATTCACGGGAGGTATAAAATAATAGAATAAATAAATAAAAATTAGAGAATAGGCTGACTTTATTGACTTGAAGTAATAGTTGATGATAATTCACGAACATGTGATTCTAAACTATTTTTAGGGTTTCGTACCCAAAGGTTAAACACGCCAGGCTTGTATCTCATGACATGATCCGTGATAGCTAGACAGTTGAAATTTTCACAGATGATGCATTTCTGTTGCGGCTATAACAAATACTAAAAACAAAATAATATAAATATTTAAGGGAGCTCTCATACAATTTTTTTTTTCAAAAAGTTGCTCGTTGCCTTCATCAGGCTTTCGGTCTCAAAATGTATGTGAAAACTAATATCCGACTCGCGCTTGATCAAAATTCTGCTTTATAGTATTTAAAGTTATTATTACTGTTTAAAAAATAATTAAATTAAATTAAAAAAGGTAATAATTAAGTGTCTAATGTTATATAAATAATAGTACGGAGCCCTTCGTGCGCGAGTCTGAATCGCACTTGGCCGGTGTTTGTTAAGTAGCCATGTGGTTTTAGCTACAATAGGTACAAGACCATTGTGTAAGTTCAAAGCCTTTGTTGTACGACAAATCCACCGTCATACACTATAGTACTTTGCGTTTAGTTCATATATTCATAAAATAGTGGGTCGTTTCTTAGTGGATTGAACGATCTATATTTGCAGGAGCAAGCAGAGCGCGCGAAGTTTTCCACTTGGCCCTGCCAATAGCCATAGCAACTTCCACCCAGCCCTTTGTGAGCGGGGAGAACACCCTCAGATTCCAATCGTTACGTATGTTCACCGATAATTTCGTCAATAGTGGACTAGTTTAGAATTTAAATTCTAATCCGTTGATAGTAGCTGTACACAAATAGACGATGTCGTGACGTGTAATGATGACGTCGTGTCAACGGTAACGTTTTGTAATAAAAGCAGTCTTATAGATCACCGACTTTTGCGCCCGCTGCGCTACGGTTGCTATCTAGGGAAGTAGCACGAAAATCGGCAGTTACGTTTCCATCACTAAGTTATGTTAATTCAACCGATAAAGATGCAGATATACGAAATTCAATCTTCGTAACTTCATGTGGTGGGTACCGTTGTGTTCATTCGTACACCATCGGTTCATAACCTGGGGATGATCACCCCCTTGGGTTAAAACAGCAATTCTTTGAGGGTAACAGAGTGGGTATCGAAAGTGGGTAGGACGTGGAGGAGATAGGACTATTGACGGTTATTTAAGAGCCGGGCCTCACTGCTCCGTCGCATTGCGTTGCGATTATGAAAAGAATACGTGGGAACATATTCATAAACATTCTCTCATCTTAAAGGCCGCCAACGCGCTTACAACCCCTCTGGTGTTGCGAGTGTCCATGGGCGGCGCTAATCGCTTACCATCAGGCCATTCGTCTGCTGGTTTGCCTCCTATGTCATAAAAAAAACGCAACGCAACGGAGCAATGTGGCCCGGCTCTAAATGGGGGGTAAAATCAGATTCCCTAATATATAACGAAATTTAAAAAAATATGAACAGAGGGCCGTCCACATATTACGTCACGCAAAATTTCCCCCTTCCCCCTCTCTATCGCTGTGACTTAATTATATGATGGCCCTCAACTGGTTTACAGCTTAGGTAATTTAAGTTTTCATGTATTGTCCTCATTAGTATATAAAATGTTGCACTTAAGGCTGGTCTGCATTCCAGGAGAGGTGACAAAGAGTACTCTGTGGCGCTGGAGCACTCGTCCAACCTCGGCACGGACCGCACCGCGCGATCGCCTTACACCGGGTGTTCGCAGTTCCTGCCAACCACACAGAAAATTATACAGTTTAGCAGCGGGCTCTCACCGAAGCCTACGGATAAGGTTAGTATGGTTGTATTGGCGTGGACATTCAATGGTTGGACAGTATAGTATGTGAAGACTTTAATCCGGACTGAGACCGCGTGGGAATCACAGCCTATTCCCTCGCAACATAGAAGTAGTCCGTAGCAGGCGTAAAACTCGTCCAACCTTGTGTTGTGCTGTTTCTGTCAACCACACAGAATATCATACAATTCAGCGGACTTCACCCGAAGCCTACGGATAAGGATAAATCAAATGTGTATGTGAAGTCTCCAATCTAAACCGAGCCAGCGTGGGAACTGGAGCCCATTTCTTTTAAACCATGAGAGTTGGCCTGTGCCCAGTAGTGAGATGTACAGTTGGCCTCATAAGTAGCTGGACACTTTGGGAATTTGTCGCTTTCACCCGTTAGAAGTTTAGTATGATAGTTCAAATGTACATGTCATGTCATGTTATACAAAGGTATTATACAGCCCCCTGTCAGGCCGACCGTACATAGGCATCAGCTTATTATAATGAGGTGCAGTGAAGTCAAAGAGAGATTAGAAATTACAAAAGGCATAATTTGTGGAGTAAGAATAAAAGACCGATTTGGGCTTGCTTAAAAGCTTGCCAAAATACATCAGCTTAATTACACAATGTACAAAACACTTCGTTACTTAGTGCAACGTTGAACTTCTGAAGGTTATGTGAGTGGTGGTGCCCACCACGCACTGCGGTATACGTTCTTGCCGCTGCCTCTCGTGTAACATGTGGATAATTCTTTTTCACAGACTTCAAAAAAAAGGGAGGTTCTCAATTCGTCGGAATATATTTTTATGTATGTTCACGAATTACTCGGAAACTTAGACCAATTCGTTCTATTCTATTGTCATCAAGTTAGGATCTGATGGCGGGATCCTGTGAAGTCGAGGGAACTCCTCAAATTTTACAGGCATACTTATAACGATTTCGTTATTTTTTAAAGGAACACCGTGTATTTATTTATAATAGAAATGTGGAGACTGTTTTTATTTAAAAAAAGAAACTAGTGTATTTTATGAAACAGTTAAAACTGAACTCCAACTGAATCCCATGACTATCACAAAAAATTGTAAGAGGTATTTAAATCTATTTTGTTGTTCAGGTGGTATACGTAGCGGGCGCCTTCGACCTGTTCCACGTGGGGCACCTGGACTTCTTGGCGGCGGCGCACGAGCAGGGCGACTTCCTGATCGTGGGGCTCCACACCGACCTCGAGGTCAACCGCTACAAGGGCTCCAACTACCCCATCATGAACCTGCACGAGAGAGTTCTCTCCGTACTCGCTTGCAAGGTAAATCATCGTTTTGTATAATACTATTTATGACATGTTTACTTGTCAAACACTTCCTACAGACTTACCCGCTTATTCATAAACATCCATCAGACCTATTTTAGTTAAAATGCCGTTAATATTCGCTTGGCCTTATCTTACTTTCACATTTATGTTTGTGAGAAAAGTAAATACAAATTTTAGTTAACAATGATTTGTCAAGTTTTATAGAATTGTCCAGTTTAAGAGGGTAACTTATTATGGCATGATACGTGACTTACATACTTACATACACGACAATGATGCATGTTTTGACCAGCCTTTGCTAGCTGAAGATGCAACCGGGATTAACGCTCAGAACCTGATCGAGATTTTCATCATTTTAGTAACATCAGCTCCAAATTCATAACTCTCCAGTTGGGCCCAACATTATTATATTACGATTTATTGACCAGCCTTTGGTAGTTGAAGATGCAACCGGGATCTACGCTCATAATTTGATTGAAATTGGTCAGCCATTTAGTAACAACAGCACCACCAAATTCATACATTGATTATATAATGAAATTACACACAATTGTCAGAAAGCGGGTTATTTGCTACCTTTCCACCCTTGGACTCTGGATCCTAAGAGTCACAGTTATAGCAGTACGATTTTTTATTTGTTTTTCTATATTACCAAAAATTACATTCGAAGCCCAAAAATAATACAAAAAACACAATCTCCTAGGACCCAGGGTCCAAGGGTGGAAAGGCAGCAAATGACATTTACCGACCGACCGTATAAAGTCGCTTTTTATGAACATAAAGTAAATTAGGATTGTATAGTACTTTTCTCAAACATGTTAGAAAAAAAAAACAATAAAAAAACTACAATGTAAAAAAAACTAAAAAATACAAAAAAATAGCAAAGCATCACGAAAAACGGAAATTAAATAAATGCTACAAAATACAAGCCCATTTAAAAAAACACGAAAGAACTAAAAATACCAAAAAACATGGAAAAACTAAAAAAAATACCAAAAAACATGGAGAAACAAAAAAAAATATCGAGACGTACAAAAAAACTTTTAAAAAGTCCAAAAATATCAAAAAACACAGAAACGCTACAAAATAACACGAAAAAACTAAAAAAATACATAAATACTCGAAAAATTTAAAATATATATACAAAATCGTGTCGGTTGGCTCTATGTAATAATTCCTTTATCAGTTGATATTAGTAAGCAAATTTAAAAAGTTCGAGCAGCGGACAATAATATTAGTTTCATACATTCTCCATACCCGCCCGCCGGCCAAGAAGTAATGTAGGGAGCCATAAACAGGTAACTTCATGTCCTCTTTTCGTGACATTAATACATACATTTAGGCGCATGTTTGAGAAAAATCCATTTTATCATCTACTTTATATCGATCCGAGCCGCAGGCGAGGCGAAATTATCTCGGGTAAAGTGGCTCGTTTTATGCACCAGCACCCCGAAAATTTTTGACAGTCCATGTGCCGAAGAGCCCGTATAATAGATTGATTGAAATTGTTGTTTTCCAGTATGTCCACGAAGTAGTGATCGGCGCCCCGTACGCAGTGACCGCGGAGCTGATGGACCACTTCAAGGTGCAGGCGGTGTGCCACGGCGAGACCGGCATCGCCCGGGACGCGGACGGCTCTGACCCCTACGCAGTGCCCAAACAACGCGGCTGCTTCAAGGTAAACAGACATTTGTAACTTGAATAATATTGTTCCTATAGAAAGAACAAAATCATCATCAGGGCACAGAATAAGGAATAGTACAAGTACAGAAATTTCACTCCCTAACAAAAACGGCGTTTAGGCATAAGAAACGTGCCTACTCTCTGCATCTCTGTCTATCGCATAACTTGTATTCATTCACGCGCGGCACGTGTAGCCCTAGGGTTGTCACGCCAAAAATACTTCAATGATGCAAAAAATGTTGTACCTCACCAGATGTCGCTTAAGTACAGTGAACCGATATTAATTAAGTACATGTTACTTCACAAGAATAATAAATCTCATATATTTTTAACGAACCATCTAACGATACCCTACTCGGTGGGTTTTGCAAGAAGAAAAAATGCATCCCCATTTTACGTGTAGGGGAAGTACCTTCAAACTACATATATAGTGTCACATTTAAAATGAAAGAGCTCATTGTGTGCATCTCAAATGTTTTTTTATAATTTTAAAATAATTATTTAAGAATATACCCAAAAAATTACCATTCCCCCCCTTCATCTCCGAAACTACTGGGTCTAAAATAAATAAAAAATACATTTCAAATCATCAACCAACAGGTTTTGTCGGACATACAAATCAACAACAAACACGTCACAACTGCATACATATATGGCCAAAATGTACTGAAACGTCACATAAAACGTGACGGTATAAGCTATCATACTAGCCGGGCAGGACAGGTCATCTTCTTATGTTTTTCAGCTACTTATACCTACCTTTGTCCGTGTTTCAAATGCTATGGCCACAATAAAGGACAACTACCTAAATAGGACAACTATTATGTAGCTAATCAAGTAAAATAAATTTAATAACACGTGTTTCATTTTGAATAAAATTACAGTTAGTTACTTAATAAGTAAAACGTCGGAAATGGTGAGTTTAAGCTATAAGTACCTAACAAGTAGCCAGGTGGTTCGTATTGTATTTATTTGTATTGTAACTTACAAGTTGATAATTTTAAACACCAACCAACACTACATAAGTACTTATTATTACATATACCAAACTAAAATAAAAACTTATCGTTCAAAATTTGTAGGCAACTGAAACAAAGATACACCAACGTTCCTTCGGGTATTCTAACAACCATATACACAGAACATGTGTGGCCGGTTATCGGTTTCATCGTGGGTTTACACAAAAAATTACGTAGTAACGCGCGATTCGTCGCGATTAAGTCGGCGGCGCGCGGCAGCGGATCACAAAACGACGCGCACGTACATGCTCGGACGGCGACGGCCCGCGACTGACAGCTAGTTTCGGGGTTTTCGAGCGTTAGGTTATTATTTATTAACGCGGCGCGCTCCACCCATTGCAAGCCCCTTGATCAGGGCTCGTACTTTTCGTGCCGGGTGACGTCACGCGCCATATAGGTGATTTTAATTAGTTTTATTGTAATAAATAATCATGTATACACATTTTACAATTATGCCCCTATAACAACCGCAATTTGCCTGTCACATCACAACTTATAAAGTATAGGAGAACCCAATTAATATGGCGCGCGTCAAAGCTCTTAAGCAATTGACCGTGAGACCATTATTGCGTAATCCGCGCGCCTTATTACTTGGGTCTTGCTATACCTCATTAGGTATTACTGCAAGTTTTTGTGCCCGGTTCATGTGGAATACCAGTTATTACCAACAATTAAACAATTAAAAGAGTTTACGTTCATATTTAGATTCAACATTCCTATAACCTCTTAAACTATGAGTTCCTCATCTGCTTATAAATTAAAATTCTAAATGGAAAAAGAAATCCTTTACAATCTTCAGATGCCATAAGCCGTATTTGAATAAAGACCGAAGATTTGACGTCACCGGCACGAAAAGTACGGCCCCTGATCATCATCATATCAGCCAAAGGACGTCCGCTGCTGGACATAGGCTTCCCCCAAAGAGTGCCACTACTGCCCGCCTTGCACCTTCCGGTAAATGGTCGCCACTCGAGAACCTTTCCGCCCCCACGGGCATCGGTTCTGAGGCATCGGTCTCGTTTTTATTTTCCTCCCATGGACAAGAGAAATGAAGACAGCATTATATCTGAAAATATGCAGAACTCCTCCAAATGTTTGATGATTGTTATAGAGCAAACCTAGTCTACATATGGTCCAAAAATGATATTGACATTCATTACTTAATAAATCACATTACACCAAACGTTATGTATCATCATATCCTTAATATTTAAAAGTCAAGCACCCGTAAATAGCGATATTACTCCCATCTTCCATTGCTATGTAAATATGGTTAATTGCTATATTCAGTCATGTTCGAAAAGATATAAGATTGAAGAAATTTAAAGAGCAAAGAAACAGTTCATGGTCATACATATACAATATTCTGTTACAGATTATAGATTCAGGCAATTCCATGACAACAGAAGACATCGTGCAACGAATAATAAGTCACCGGCTCGAATTCGAGGTGAGAAATACTCGCAAGGAACACAAAGAGATCGCAGTCATGAAGGTTCTACAAAGCACGCATCTCAAACAAAACGGTACGTGTTTAGAACACGAAACCTAAAGCAATAAATACACACTAGTACTCGTTACCAAAAATATTATGTAGACAAATTATACATTTACTTAACTGCGAAATTTATGTAAAACTACGCAATAGGTAAACCAAAGTGGTCGGATCTGTGTTAAAATGCTTTTGAAAAGTTTGTTTGCTGTGTAATAAAACTAGGAAAAATTGAACTGTATGAAATAATCTTTTGTGCTGCTTGTTCGGCAAATATTTAATATAATCTTATAGGAACGTATTTTCTGGCCAACTACCATTGTTGGCAATATTCAAGATTTCTATGGAGAACGTTGCCAGCGCGCGAATATTCTCCAATATATTGTTTATACAGAACAGGAATGTTGCCAGTAAAGGCAGATCACTTTAACAGGGCCAGAATCAACCAGTCGATGGAATCAGGTCTCTCGCTCGCCTTCGCGAGATCCGCTAGAGTATGAGAAGATCGGCGTAGTTATTTATGATTAATACACGACACGTTGATTCTGGATCTACTATAGTTCTGGCAGAATAACAAAAAGTGTTCATATCAAGTCTCTTTATCTCATTTAAGTCATAAAGCCGCTCAAACGAAAGAATAAGTTATCTTCTGAATGAATGTAATAAGAATACACAATGTATGGAATATGATGAAATTCATGAAGCAATGTAATGCTTCGAGCATTTGTTGCAATTTAATGTAACTGACAATATTAAATTGCACCAAAGTTTGAACAATTGATAAATATTAAATAAGATTCCTTCATGTTAATTCGACCAACAAGAAAAATCTTTAATCCCAAATTAGAATATACAATTCTGATATTAACCTCAGGTTAAGTCCTTATTCCTGTTTGGTCGAATGCAGCCATAGTGGAACTATAACACTTGTAAATTATGAATGAACATGCAATATTTATTGAGACATAATATTATTCAATTCCAGTGTTGCCCGCCTAAGTATTTATTTAAATTAAGAATTATAATTATTGCCATGTTTTTGCCTAATTTTTAAATCGTATGTAATTTTTCGATTAACTGTTTGAAGTAGCCGAAACTAACTTGTTGTTATTTGGTTGTATTGTATACTATGTGGCATCAGTCAACAATTTTTGTTGGAGGTGTTTTGAAGGTAAGGGCTTTATTATATTTTTGTCTTGTTTATTCTATATCATAATTACTATTTATGGACTTTTAATAATTAGCGCTTTACTATATTTTAAAATAAATCTTCGCATTTTCAGTCTAATTATTTAATGTTTTTTGTTATATACTGATAGTTTTTGACGCTAGACGCCTTCGATGTATTTTACCGTTTATCTAATTTATAAAATATGTTATAAACTGGAAGTAATATTCATAATATAGTACACGATAAATTGATATGATTTTCATTTGCATTCCTGTATATTTACAATCCATGAGCAAGGATAAGCTCAAGGAATCAGCACACATCCCAATTCCAACGAAAAACCGCAAACCGATGCACAGTTTAGCCATTAACACACGCATACTAGAAATCAAATACAAAAATTTTGACCCACAGTTCTTAACCCTTTCGCTGCCATTGACTTGATATAAAGTCAGTAAATTTAAATACGACCACAGACTAGTAAGGGTAGTGAGCGTGCGACAAGATTACAACCGTCACCGTGTGGTTAAAACGTTCTACTTCTACGAGCGCAAACGCAACGCTAACTAAACACTAGATACACTATCGTGTTTGCTATTCGCCTCGTCATTCGACGAAACATTCGTGTACGAGGTGTCGTGTGTACGAGTGCCGTCGCAAACTACTGTTCACACGAACGAATATGTAGGACGTGAAAATAATAGCGGCATGTGCGCTAAATCATCCAAATGAGCTCCTTCTGTTGATAAAAAGAATTTTTATTTCTAAAATTCGCACTTCACTCCACTCTATTTTGTCTACACGTCGTTTTGGGTCGGGCGATGGCCACAGACCAAAGAATATAATACTCACTAATGAGAAGAACGATAACTCCATACAAAAAATATTACACCCTCCCGAAACGTCAAAAAGTCGTTTATACTACTAGCGACATCGCTTTTGAGCAGTGAACTAAAAGGTGGCTTGTTGGTAGGCAGGTTGCCTCCGGAGATTGGGGCCCGGGTTCGAATCACGGTAAAGAAATATATTTTTTATTGTTTTTACTTCGGTTTCGTAGCATTGTATTTATCTATATAGATTTAAATAAAATGCAGCTGTGTATGTGTGAAAAAATATTTATTTTGTAATATTGTTGATTTTCTCTTTAAAAAGAGATATTTTGTTCGCCTCTTCCGGCAAATAGATCCCGATTGTTAGGCTAAGGGAAATAATGCAATCGAACTTATTCTTGATCTTGGGCAGCAGCTCCACATTTAGCACACATCGTGTATTCATTTGTGGATTTAATTACATCTTCCATCTAACAACCACTGGAGAAAAACTGAAGGTGGAATAATCCACAAACGTGACGCAAGTGGGTACTATCTTCCAAGGCCCAACTAAAGTCCAGTATAACACAAACTATAATTCTCTTCTTTGCTTTGATTTTATACTGAACACTGAATATAATGGAATGCATTTGCATGCGTTGTCGCTGTCGGGCAAGACAACGCGACAAGAAGAATATATTAGACAAAACTGAATTTAATACACAATTTCCACAAATAGAATATTGTTCGTGTTCGGTCTTCAATCGTTCAACTTTATTACCGAGAAGAAAAGTAGCTGTAATGTTCCATCGATGTTAACTTATGCTTGTGGATTTCTATTACCAACAGCATGCCACAATAAAAGCAAAAACAACGTTAGTAAATATAATTGTTTGTTTTGTTGAAATACGTTTTGACAATATTTATGATATATGGTAGTTTGACACAAGTGTTATTTCAATATATGAAGTTTCCATGGTAACCGAACCATAGAGTTCACTTGCTATACTTCACAGTAGTACTATAACAATAAACAATACAAAATTTAACACAGAATACACATAATTAATCATGAAATAATATATCTTGCGCGACTAAAATGCAAGAGCAAATTTAACATAAATTTAAACGATTTTTCAGATGCATGGCACCATTGATAAATCAAATTAAGCCCCACCCAGACGTTCCAGCATTGCAGTTGTGGGATCTATAAAATAGAACGAGACAACCGAGGTCTATAATCTTCCTATTTTGCTCTATCTTATAGGTTGCTTCCCACGGCAGACTGCAAGGTGGACTGCTATGTTGCACTGTCTGGATGCCCTTAAAGTATTACTGGTAACAATTTAATTTCACTGCAACTCACACATACGCAATTACGAAGCACCCTACATGTCTTAGCGTAGTTGATACCCCTTGCCACAGACTGGGCGATGGCGAATGTGTGAATTCGATCGCGAGGTGAACAGCGAATGTACTGTTTATACATGCGTTTTCGTTATTCGCCTCGCTATTCGTTGGAATGTGTAAATGCAGTTTCGTGGTAAAAGAGCGTTTTATTACGTTGCCAGTACCGTTTTTGAAATATGTACGTACTCTGTAGTCTCTGTATGTTATGTACTGTTTATTAAAAATGGCTGAACGATGTACCCAGTGAGAGGAACTATTTTTACATTTGTGCTATGTTTAAGTTTGGTGGCGTAGTGTAACAAGATTTTGTGACTTTGGCCGTAAGAAGTTCAGGAAGTAACCAAGGAGAGTTCAACATAAAGAAAAATATTTCTGTATACAAAGGTTAGTGTTTTTACGCCGCCCCCAGCTTTTCAAGCTGTAACTTTTTTATTGATAAGATCTTTATATTGAGAGTATTTATTACCGAAAGTGCTTATTTTGGGTCATATTGTTGGTAATAATTTCTATGGATAGGTATGATATATTTAAAAACTAATTAAAAACCAATGGTTGAGATAAAATTCGAATATGACATCATATAAATCAGCTGTCATTTCATTGATTGTATCGGTGTCTGTAATCAGACACCTGTATTAAATTATTATTAACTTTCTGGTATGTAAACAGCGGACATAAAAAAGATAACTGTCCATTAACAGTTCACCATAAAAATTAATTAGTTTGTTCATTGCCAACTACACTTATTCATAATACAATGATTAGACGCAAAATACTTTGACTGAGCATCCAGCTAAAGAAACTAGTCTAGTTAGTAAGTAACATATAACATATTATATTTAAGTATATATACGTATTTATCTATTAAATATATCATCGTCTAGTACCCATTTCACAAGCCTTATTGAGCTTACTTACGGGACTAGTTCGATTTTTGTAAAAAAAAAAGTCCCTTTATATTTATTTTCTCAAACATGCAATGAAATATTGATGTTATGTTCCTTATAATAAACTCTAATATGTAATTAGATTCCATCAAATCTACCAAGAAATGTCATTGTCACAATGACATCTGTCAACTTCAATATGTGGGACCAGATGTCGCCAACCCTTTCTTAATAATAAAAAATACAATTATCTAACTAGGTGAATAATATATTGAAATCCCTGTCTATGTATGGAATACGGAAGTTACTTGCTGCATCAAAATACGTAATTTATTATACATACCTTTAATGAAATGCTGCAATTGCCTACATAATGCGATACCTACTCCTACTACCTACACATTATGAAACAAATATGTTTTTAGTAGCGGCCCAAACAAACTTTCTGGACTTCTCTATACTATGTGTAGAAGATACAAAGAAAAATATTTTATGTCACACCTGGCCATAAAGTAGCTTTTTACGCTCGCTACGCGTACGAAAACGTGTAGGCATGAAATGATGTACACAACACGGGAGATAAAGAAAAAGCCCTTGATCGCATATTTGAGGCCCTCGCTTGCAGCTGGGGCCGCAAACATCTGCGATCTCGGGCTTTCTGTTTTATCTCCCTAGTGGTGTAGTATACTTACTATTAAAGATATCGTCACTAGGCACTACGTACATAACTTGCTCAGCTTGGCATTAAGTGAGGTTGATCTGTCTGTTAAAGACTGTCAAATCATATAATTTATGTAATTTTTATGTGTCTATGAAAGTCCAAATCTGTAATAAAATGAAAGACTTGCCATGGTAGAAAATTATCCCTATTTTTTAACAGCTGGCCTAAAAAGGGTGGCCTAACAGTGTATTGTGTCAAATGAAAACAACAATATTTTTAATAAGTTTATTTATTCTTCAAGTTCCGATCCACTCAATTCATCTTCACCTGTGTTTATAATAAACGGCTCTACAACATCATCAATTAAATGATCTAATTGACACATTTCATCCTCTACTTTAATAACATGATCTATGCACGATCTCCAGCGTTCTGGTGTAACAAGCTCCAAACCTTCCTGGAATAATGTTTTGACCTCGGCCATTTTAAAACTTTTATTATTTTTGGCGACATGTCCTTTTACCTGTGCCCACACTAATTCAATAGGGTTTAGTTCACAATGGTATGGGGGGAGTCTTAAAATGGTTACATTGTGAGCAGCCGCTAATTCATCAACTGCCATTTTGCTGATCTTGGGTTGGCTTTCTACCAGAGCCCATAACTCCGTTTTTATCATGGACATGTCACAGGGTATATTCCTTTCATGCAGCCATTGAATAATTTGGCCCTTGTTCCACCTCTTTACAGGGCCACTTTCCATTTTTCTAGAATGGTATGGAGCATTGTCTATGACTAGTACAGAATTGGGCTTAAGCCTTGGCAATATACTAGTCAGCCACTCTTCGAAATGCTGAGCATTCATTTCTTTATGGTAGTCATCAGTATTTTTCTTCGATTCAAATAATAGTAGTCCATTTTCTAAAAATCCTTCATCGCTGTCAATGTGGCTTATAATGAGCCGCCTTCCTTTTCCTGATGGAGCCTTCAGTCCGGTTGTAAGACCCTCTAAAAATGCTTGTCGAGATGACAAAACTTTTGGGTCTGGCCTCACTTTGTTTACCGTGTGCCCTTTAACAAGAAAGAATCAGATTAAAATAAAAATTACTACAATTACTCGTAAATCTCGTAACATAGTGATGAATAAATGTTTACAATCACTTAATGAATACTTTTGGTACAGGCAACATCAAAGATATTTAGTTGTTACACTTTTACAATTTTTTACAGGAGTAAGGATCAAAAGTGTAAACATATTTTTAATGTCAATTGTACAATGTTTTATTGCAACTATTTTTCCAGAATTTTTTTCAATTACTTATTAAGACAATTCTAATGAGCCCAAACAAATTATGTAAATTATAATATATATACCTTCATTAACCCAAGTCTCATCTTGGTAATATATTGGTCTTCCCTCTCTGCGATATTGTTTTATTTTTACCAAATATCGTTTTCTCCACAATATTATATCAGCCCGGTCAATGAGGCAGCTATGGCGTTTCCGACTTGCATATTTGAAATTTAGGTGCTTAAGTACCAGTCGCAAGGTAAATGCAGACAAATTTGGTAGGTCCGGGTCATCATTAACAACCTGCAACACCTAAGAACATAATACAAATTTTAGTACATTGTCAAGTAAGTATTCATGCTTTGTGTTTTTTTTTTTAAATACATGCTTGTATACATAGAAAACATCCAAGACTGAGAAACAAATATTCGTGATAAACACAAATAAATCCCTATGCAAACCCGGGGCCTCTGGCTTCGTAGGCAGGGTCACTACCAACTAGGCTACGGAGGTTGTTATCATTAATTAGAACATTTTCTGCTTTTTAAAAGATGGTAATATTGCCATCATACAGCATTACATTATAACAGTAATAAATGGTCATGATTACAATTAAAAAAATACCTTTTGAATAGTAGGCGGCTCATTGCGATGGAAAAATTGATGCACTATCCGTCTAATGGCTGCAAACGTAAACTCGTCCAACTTGTCAATTACTGCCAATTTCGGGCCAGATTTCTTGGGCGAAGCGAATTCGTTGGTCGTATTATGTTCTTTTAGTATATTTCTGACGGTTCTTTCGGATATTCCCAATATTTCCGCCACTTTTTTAGCACATTCAACTTGTGTCCAATACTTGTCCTGGGGCCACGTATTGTACGTATATTTGTAGCAGTTCATCACCATACATTTTTCGGAAACACTCATATGAGATGCCGGTCTTTTCCTTGGTGGGGAAAGAGAAATATTCTCTTTCATGTCCTGGGAGGGACCTGCCACGGGTTCCATTTTACTTACGTAAAACGAAAACTCACGTTCACGGTACAAACTTAACAAAGAGTCAACGTAAATACACAAAACAAACTTAACAGTAAACAAAAACTCAACAATGAAAAATACCACAACGAGGAAAGAAAACATTCGAGCGCTCAAGACAGACGTCAGATGCCGAATGAAGTGACAAGTGTCATGGCCGCCATACGTTCCCCATAAAGGGCGTACTACACAACACATAAACAACCCCATATATGAATTTCCTTTTTGAGGTGAAAAGATATGCACTCAATGTTAAGACAATAATGGTAATTATATTAAAATTGATTACCAAAGGTGGTTTACACCTGAGTTTTACCATTCCTAAACAAACATTTGTACCACAAAATAGTTTTTATTAAATATTAATTTGTGCGACAGCTTTTTTATGAAGTCTGGTTATTTAAACTGAGTATTTAAACACAATAATTAAAATTACCAATAAATGTTGTATATACGTCCATTATTTCGCTAAATTTTTTTTTTCTATTTATTGAACGTTTTATTCTAATGGCAACACAGTGGTAGCTTTGATGGAATCTATTTACATATTTTAGTTTAGGCTGCGAAGTATGACGTTTCAGGTGCGGCTAGGACATGAGGTAGTTAATGGAATTTCATACAAATCTTGCAGGCCTAGGCCGGCAAAGTCCTCTTTTTTAATTTCCATTCCACATAAATTTGTGGCACAGGCATCATGACATTCTGCCACTATGCGTATTAAAAATAAAACTTTGTTTTTTTTTGTTTATTTCATTGCATGTTTTAGAAAAGCACTATACATACCTCGGCGGGAAATATGGGGTTGCCCGCCTTAGATCTATCCTATATGTCTTCGGCCGGCAACCCCTTTCGTCCCGGCCTCTGTAGTAATGTACTATTATTATTATTTATATGAAGCAAAGCGCGTTTATTTACTGAGTACTTATTATATCAAACGGGGAAGTATAAGGGAAAGGTTTTATGCATCATAATCAGAGATCAGATTTTATGTGGCAAAGCATTCAACTGTTCTGTTCAGTTCCATTGAGTTTCAGAAACATTATTTTATCCATATTATTATTAATCTATACTTAATATTATAAAGCTGAAGAGTTTGTTTGAACACGCTAATCTCAGGAACTACTGGTTTGAATTGAAAAATTCTTTTTGTGTTGGATAGTCCATTTATCGAGGAAGTCTTTAGGCTTTATAACTTCATGCTGCGACCAGTAGGAGCGAAGACGCGGACGAAGTCGCGGGCAACAGCTAGTAGCATATAAACTGTCATAGGTTTTTACATGTTTGTGTGACCAGCTGACGAGTATTCCACCGCTCTACAACCAGCTGACTTTTTTTCCCTTAAGGTATCAGGTTACCTATCGTTTGATGAAAGTTTAAGTCGCGAGGAAATTACTGGTTTTTTTTACGCCTTTGGGAGGCTGTTGCTCATCAATCCATCAACGGATTGCTAGTTATTATTAATACTCACAGTTAGGCTCTAAGACACATGAGCTGGCTCAGCTGGCTGAAATCCAGGTGAAAGACTGCTTTTCCACATCTACCTAACTTTGTACATAAATGCTAAACACTACCCTCATTGTCCATATATAACACATTGAAATTGGTGAAATATAACCATAAAGTAATTATGTAAAATAATTAATATTCCTTATAAATATAAATGGAATAAACAGATATTAGGGGACACAATTTGTTATAATAATAATTCAATCTGGTAAAGTGGTAACTTACCACTTCTAAAGCAAATTTGAAATGAATATTGAAAACATAATGGCATGAATTTCAGTTCATATAATAATCACCTGCCTGCCTGTTGTCACCATTGTTAATACTGGCAAATCTTTACACATTTTACTCTTGTATTTGTGGTGCAATAAAGAATATTATTATTATTCACCTTATTTATTTCTTTTTCTTAGGTTAAGAGTTTTTGCAATAAATTTATCAAATGTAAAATATAAAAATACACGTACAAAGTATAAAAGCATTATAAAAAACCTAACCTAGAGTGCCGCCGGCAGCGAGGCGGGCCTAAGCTACCGGTGGTTAGGGCGACAGAGAGAGGAACCTCCGAACTATCCGCGCCGTGTCCAGGAGTACCGCCTTCTGTATTTGACCCTTGCCGAGCCATCAAACGAGACTCTTGAGATGTTGGTCGAGACTCTTCGCTATTAGACCGTTCACAGAGACGACTATCGGGACAATAATCGTTGAATCAACATCCCACATGGCGGTTACCTCATTTACCAAGTCTAGGTACTTGCTGACTTTGTCCTTCTCAGCTTTCACAAGGTTCTCGTCATGGGGGATATCACCATCCCAATCCAACGAGTACTGCCTCGCGCTTCAATCGATCTGTCAGCACGATATCAGGCTTGTTGGCTACAATAGTCCTGTCCGTGATGACAGATTGATCCCAATAGAGCGTTGCACGACCATTTTCGAGAACTGGCTATAACTAACTTATTATTAATCATCAATATCAATGAAAAAAATAATCTTGCCTTCTTAAGAAAATTGTGACAGTTGCTTTTACAATGTAAATGCAGCAAAACATGTAAAATTTACATGTTTTGCTGCGTAAATTCCAATCTCTAATTCTAATTCACCAATATCCATAGAGCACAGAAACAGTTTGATATATCTTGTCAGTAGTCAAATAGCAACCACTCTCAGGGACCAGTTCGAAAACCAGCTGCTTGGCACGTGGGCTTGAAAATCAGTCGTTCTAAAACTGAACACCTGTTCTGCGATTTCGGCGGTCTCTCCAATTTTATGCCCATAGAGCTCGATGGCGTAACGCTACCGGTCTGCTCTGATTTCCGATACGGGTCCCTCATACAGTGTAATGGCGATATTGACCGTGACATCAAAAACCGAATCAGCACAGGATGGATGAAATGGCGACAGGTCACAGGAACCATATGCGACGCCAGAATGCCCTTCCGATTGAAGGGTAAAATCTACAAGACCATTGTAAGACCTGTCGTCATGTATGGATCGGAATGTTGGGCCGCAAAGGTGACGGATGAAAAGAGATTGCATATTACGGAGATGAGAATGTTGAGATGGATGAGTGGCGTCACAAGAATGGATCACATAATAAATGAGTATATAAGAGGAAGCCTGAAAGTGGCACCCATAGATGATAAGTTAAGAGCTAATCGTCTACGGTTGTATGGGCATGTTATGCGGAGGGATGAAAGTCATGTGACAAGAAAGGTATTAGGCATGAATGTGGAGGGATGTAAGAGGAGGGTTAGACCAAGGAAAAGGTGGATGGATTGCGTGAGAGACGATATGAAAAGGAAGGATGTGAGTGACGAGATGACGGGGATAGAGAGTTATGGAAGAAAAAAACATGCTGCGCCGACCCCAAGTAAATGGGAAAAGGGCACGCGAATGATGATGACTATGGAACACCTATAACTGTTGTTAATGTTATGTAAATGTTTGTGATATATGGATATGATAATTATCAGTTTTAAAATGTCTGTCTAGAGATTGCTCTATATTTTCTGCAATGAATACACAAAAACAGGTTTCTGATGTTTCCATTAGCTCCTCATATTCAAATCTAATTGTCTGATTATTTTCAGTGTGATAGTCAAATAATGGCATATAGCTTCATTGTTTACTTCAGCTCTCATGACAATATTAAAAATATTAAAATGTTGCCAAGAGATTTGTCAAAAATGTATTGCAGTCATAAATGCATGTGTGGACAGTTGGCTTGTGTAAATTTATTTTCTACTAATATTTTCTGCTAATATTTTCCCAGTCTTGCTGACAGGTGACACTTTTCTCATATTTTTTATTTATACAACATGGGAACATTGGGGACAGTTGTTGTATTTTTCTAAAATGTAGGTACATTTCAATTCTTATGTCAGGAATGTAGTTTCTCTCTCTCTTACTTTCTTAATCCATATCTTCTGTATAGTTTAAGTTGACAACTTAGGTTTTTAGGGTTCCGTGGCCAAGATGGCGAAAACGGAACCCTTATAGATTCATCCACCTTTATTCATAAAACTTAACAAACCTCTTTTAACTAAAAAGTTGTTTTGTCCCTTTCTCACAAACATAAATGTCAAAGTGTCAGATAAGGACAAACCAACTTTAGCGGCTTGTTAACTAATAGAGGCTTGATGGACGTTTATGAATAAGGGGGATCATGTCTGTCCGTCCGTCCGTACATCACAGCCGATTTACTTGGAGACTATGAGCACTACAATTATGAAATTTGCTAGGAAGGTGTATGCTATGAACTGCTATAGAAATATGATGTGAAATTACGAAAAACATATTAAAGTGGGGGGAGCACTCCATACATATAACAGGGGGGTAAATTTTTTTATAAATGCAAATAGGCGTGTGGGGTATCTATGAATAGGCCTTCAAAAATGACATAGAGGTTTCTTAAAATCGTTAAGTGTGGGTGGGGGGCCCTCTAATTTTCAAAGTATGAAGTTTACAATTGTATATATGTTTAAACTGTTGTTGTGTACAATAAAGTACTTACATACTTACATACATACAATTCTGAAAAATCAAGATGATGTACATTTTTGGTTTGAACATTAAGATAGATTTAACAGTTTGTGAGATATTGTTGAAAAACGGTGCCCAAACAAAAGTGCGTAAGTGCCGTGAGTTTCCTATGAAGACACGATCTTTTTTGATTTAATGTATTGTATAGTGGTTTTAAATGTAGATTAGGAGGTGTCGGTACGGAACCCTTCTTTGTGCGTGGCCAGACACGCACTTGGCCGATTTTTTTCTTAAATGGCATAATCTTGAAAGTGTCATCATCATTATCATGTCAGCCGAATGACGTCCACTGCAGGACATAGTAAAAGTTACCGAATGCAGCCGGTCATGCTGTGTGGGACTGGGTCACGGACACACTGTCTGACGTCGAGGACATAGAGCGGGAGCGCCGGGCGCTGTGTGTCCGCTGTAATATGTTATCCCGCAGGTTTGCACGTTGTAGTACAGAAGTAAAGTTGACTCTATTTAAAGCTTTTTGTCAAACTTTCTACACGTTGCGGCCTGTGGACGAACTTTACACAGCGGGCATACGGCGGTCTGCGCGTCCAGTATAATGTTGCATTTAGGATGTTGTTCGGGTTGCCGAGGTATTGTAGTGCCTCAGCTATGTTTGCTGAGGCTCAAACTGACTGCTTTTTTGCCATCATGAGGAAGCGACGTGCGTCGCTTCTCACCCGCAGCCGAGGCAGCGCGAGCAGCATCCTAACTACGCTGGCACAGCGGTGGGATTTGCCCCTAGTTGAGCGGTGCGTGCAACTACACGCACCTGTTGATTTACTGCCGCGGAAATTTTAATTGCTGTGGAATGTTCTGTTTTTGTTTCGTGTATTATTAATTGTAGTACTAACATTAGATATATAAGTTATTGTATTACCTAACCCTATGGATGTCAAGTCTGAAATAAATAAATAATAATAATAATAGGCCTCCCCGAAAGACTTCCACAATGACCGGTCCTGCGCCACCCGCATCCAGCGGACACCCGCGACCCTTACCAGGTCATCAGTCCACCGTGTTGGGGGCCTGCCACGTGCCTGGTGGTCGCCACTTGAGAACCTTTCTGCCCCAACGGCCATCGGTTCTACGTGCTATGTGTCCCGCCCACTGCCACTTAAGTTTAGCGATTCGAAGGGCTATATTGAAAGTGTACTTCAATATAAAAGCCAAGTTCCCATATTTCAGATTACCCAACATTTATGATGTGGTATGTGGTATAGAATTCGTTATTTCCCAAACTGAAACTATTTAGTTGTCCCTGCCCTATTTCGTTTGTTATTTATTTGCAGTGGAACTTTTCCTTCACAACAACCCAATTGCAACATAACTAGAAATGCTTATCATTCTGAATGGATAGAGTTAAGGTACATTGGGTATTTTTAAAGTGTTATTAACATTTTTTCTGAATAATCTAATTTTGTAACAGTCTATTCATCTATTTTATTGGTATGCAACGTACACCACAGAAGACCTTTATGGCTGCTCGCAATTCATAAGTTCATAAAAATAGTAGAAAAAAAAAACATTCAATAAGAACTTCAACACAACAAATAATGGTGGACAACCGACATTCCTATCTTTTCCTGACTTTTTGGATAGAAAAACAAAAATAAAATAAAATAACCAATGGAAAAGTGTAGCCCCCCTACCTGCCTGCCTAAAACTCAACACAAATAGATATGTTACAACTTAATATGTGTCGCGAAAATCCTTTGCCATAATTTAATATCTACCTATCATCTTCTGTTAAATTGAACGAAAGCGAGAATGAGAGCCTTCGGACGAAGGCTCCGGGAGCAGCGAACTAGGCTTAACCGGGGTAGTTGGGAACCTGCGCTGCGCGGGCGCCGCGCGACTAGCAGTTCGAGCCATGAGTCACAGCCGCCCAAAATAAACTGTGGAATGGGCGCCGCCTATCGGCTCGGGCGGGCGGTGTAGATCAGTTTAGTGGCTGCATCGCCGCCACCGCTAGAGGAGCGGTCCCGAGCGCGCGCAAGCACGGGTGGCGGCGCCGGCGCGGGATGCGCGGCCATGCCGGTACGACACCGCGACCTCGGCGACGAGATCGCACCCCCGGAACCGAAACGCTGCAGACACTGCGACGGTACCGTACCAAACATTTATAACAACTTAACCGATGCGTATGATATGTTTTCTTTCACTGCACGCTGTTTTTATCACTTAAACTGGGCTTTAGATCATCAGAATGTGCCTAATTTACGTCATTCTACTAGAAAATGGTACAGCTTTGTCAGGTCTCGATAGCTTTGTCAGGTGTTGGACGATAGGGACGATTACACGATGCATGGACATGCGAATAACGCCTGGGAACGAGCTACTTTTCTACTTAATATTTAATTGGTACGGTTAGATTATCTTGAGTGTTTTAAAAATGTTTTATTTTCCCATTAAACTTATGTTGTCAGTCAGTAACGTACATATATGTGGCTGTGGGTCTTTTAATTACTAGGTATTTGTTTAATATTTCTTTCATTTCATTAAATTTAAGTGTAGTTCGCACTTACACAGGTAACCACTTCATCATTTAAAGAAACTTTATAGGTCAGCAAAATATGCTCGTATATTATTATATAAATGTGCTAGTTTGTATTATAAAAATGGTAGTAAAAATGTTTTCTTTCCCATGCCAACAATATTTATCACTTAAGGACTTGTAGGATAGCTTAATTTTTGGTATTTCCCGTTTAGCAATACCTGCGATTAGTGCATACTATAATATTTTTGGTTGCTAGAAAATATGAATGCGATTTTTCTCAACCAGATAGACGGCGCTTTTGAAATAAAATATTTAAGACATGAACCGGAAATTTAGTGTCATATTTTGATGATTGTATGTCTGTAATTAATTTTCATAATAAAAATACCAATTTGGTACCCCTTGGAAACTAATAGCAACTTGCCTTGGATGAATACCTAATTACTTTAAGTCAAAATCACTTTCGGGAATAAAGATATATAGCTGACATCAAGACTTGAAATATTTACCATGATTTGCAAGGCGGCTTCAGGTTAAGCATTTGGTATAATCGAGTCTCTTAATCCCTTGCCAATGTTATCTGTATCAATATTGCTATTGCTATCAGTAGTTTTTTTACTTGGTGGAAAAAATATTACATGTGTTGGTATGATCCCATCTACATAACCTACAATTTTTTTTAACTCCTGTGTTATTTTCGTGATTTTACTCGATTAATAGTTACTACATCGTATTTTGGCCGCGGTTATCCCTTTATATACTATACAGAATCCGTATTATTACATATTTAGGGATTCCAGAAGATAATAGATGCTTTAACGTGTCGTTTTTTACACGATAAACAGGACCATCATCGCCCCTTGAATAGGATATTTGATATTAAAATTATCTTTTACTTTTATTTTCTACGGTCTATTGAGTCAGTTAGCTAATCTATATCACTTTCCCGCACCTTGATATCAAGCAGGCGATTGTTTATGAAGACATCGTTTAATTGGTTGTTGGAACGTTTGAACCGTGTAATTACGGTGCGTGCTAATCGACGCCCGCGCACTCCGCCACGTGCGTCGCTGACTGACAGCTGTACCCCCACCTATATTGACACCAGGATTTCGTTCACAAGATTTACATCGGCAAAATCGCCTTTATACTCTTAAGAATAATGGTCATATTGGCAGATAATCATTTGACGTAAAGTGAAATAGTAGTTTTTTTTTGTGGAATTGGTGTCAGCCCTCCACTGACCGGTAATTAGTTATATCTGCTATTTACCCCTTTTGTGTTAATTTGCGTCTGTCCTGTTTGCTTTGTTTAAGCAAAACAGGGTCGTTTTCAACTATGAACAGTGTTGTTTGTTGTACCGAAGAAGTTAAAGATAATATTAGTAGGAGACAAAACTAAACTTAGTTATATATGCTCACGATTCTAAACTATATTTACCTCATTTCATAACGTCTAGCCATTCATTATACAAGTGTTATAGCATAACGGTCCAATGGTTGTTATGATAACGGATTTGTAATACAATATTAATGTAAACTATTTGTGAAAATGTATCATAGTCGCAACTTCATAAGCATTTTTTTAAAGTTACAGTGTGCGCATAATACTTTTCCTATTTTCCTTATCCACGGAGGATAGTTTAATTGTTCATCATCATCATCATCATCATGTAAGCCGAAAGACGTCCACTGCTGGACATAGGCCTCCCCCAAAGACTCCCACAATGACCGGTCCTGCGCCACCCGCATCCAGCGGACACCCGCGACCTGCACCCTTCACCAGGTCATCGGTCCTGGTCCTGGTCCTGGTCTGTGGGGGGCCTGCCCACGCTACGCCTTCCGGTACGTGGTCGCCACTCGAGAACCTTTCCGCCCCAACGGCCATCGGTTCTACGTGCTATGTGCCCCGCCCACTGCCACTTAAGTTTAGCGATTCGGAGGGCTATATCGGTCACTTTGGTTCTGCTGCGGATGGCCTCATTTCTGATGCGATCATGCAGAGAAACTCCTAACATAGCTCTCTCCATTACTCTTTGGGTGACTTTGAGCCTTCTTATGAGGCCCTTTAGTAAGCGACCACGTTTCAGTACCATATGTCATCACGGACAACACTCACTGGTTTAATAGTTATGATAATCTAATGCATTTTCACTGTTCATCCTAAATATAACCTTAGTATAATAATTAATCTAGTATAATTTCAAGAAGTAACGTAAACTGAACTAGCAATGAATAGATGTCATGGGGTAGTTCTGGTATGAAAATATTCGGCTCAAAAACTGAAACCATAAAAAATCTATCGTAAAAACTTTCCCGCTAGAGAATTTAATCATAGCGTTTTATGCCCTTACATGGCACATTTTTTTTAAATTTATAACAATGGAACATTGATTCCACTCATTTTGAAGGTGTACCATGTTTTCTTCAAAGGCTTTCTTGTAAAAGCTATCATTATCAACCTATATTACCTATACGATCATCTGCTCGGACAAGCCAACACTCATACCTACTCGCAGTTGACACAAAAACGTTGAATGAACACTTAAAAAAAAACATTGGATCAACAGAGCTCTATTATGATCTGAGTTCTATATACCGCTTATTTTCTTTAGCCACCCTTACTCACTGGAGTAAGTAATATGTGTCACGGCGCTCGGGAATGGAAAGTGCATATAAATAGTGACCAGAACGCTCCTGAGTGGGCCGCCTTATGTAACCGAAAGCTCGTAAACATGTTCGCTACGTCCAAATTGTCTCCGCACCTCCTTAGTTGTGGTTTTAAGGTTGGCGTTACAAACCTTTGTTATGCTAACAGCCCAATTTAATTGAACAGACGATTTTATCTCGGTTGTGTTCAAGAATTCTCATCGAGAGCCACGCCGCTCATCTGAGGTATGTACGCAGAACAACAACGCAACAAACAAATCTGCTTTTACAAAGAGTTTTCAGCAATGTGAAGATACTCATATTCATTATATTCAACGCTTATACATATTCTACTATGTCACCTTCAACTAGATTTAAACAGCATTACACACATTGTAGTGTCTTGTATTATCCATATTTATTTCAAAGAATGTTTTCTATCCCGTGCGCCCTTTTTGCATTAGGTAGGTACCTACTTACGTGAATTCCATTCACACGCGTATAGATGTAATCGCAGTGTGAGTAAAGAGATAATTTGGTCTCGGAGCTTCACATCGTAACATGCGTTTTCCATACTTCGAGTTACACTTCGCAACATTACTACTAAACTAAAGCGCATTAACTCCAACATCCAAGCGGCTGCAATTTTAGTCCTAATACACCCTCACTTAAGACCTAAATGGCAGTTTAGGTTGAAGTTTGATGTTGTTATGTTTTTCGGTGGCTTTTCTCACTTGTATAACTGGGGCGTGTCGGTCGGCGTACGCGTCTCTTCAAGAAATAACACCTATACACACACATGCAACCCCATATGTTTACTGTTAAGCAGTGGTTTTACTATCGCAATCATTAATGTGAATTCTGGAACTGCATCGCAATAGGTTCCAGTAAATTATATTATAAATATCGTTCGATTAAATAGCTATTCTGATAACTAATAATATGTTAAATCATATTGGGTCGGTCATAGTGAACACTAGAATTTATGGAAAAAAGATTGAAACCACATACGAATGTTTAACTTCGAGTAAAAAGCGTGCCATCTTATCTTGACAGGTAACCAGCAAGGCAAGTTTCCGCACTTGCAAAACTCGTTCGGTTTGGTTTTAACTTTACCGTATAATATTGATTATAACAGCGACAGTTTAAGACAATTGGAGTTTATAGTGGGTATACTTTCGAAAAACCACGCGAGAGCAATAGTCGTGAGAAGTAAGTATGCTCGTATAGTGACAGGTGCTTACCGTTAACCGGCGCGCCGGCGCAGCGCAGACGCCGATTAATTAGGATAGCTTGTCGAGACGCGAGACAGCCACAGCCGGCACGCGATATGAAATCATCCGCTATCACTGCAGGCCACTCGATGTTGCAATGATGCATTGCTATCAAAGAAGTTTTGGTTTTAACTTATATCAAGTTTGAGACCATACAAAATATATGGTGTACCGACTATTTGGCCAGTTTAGCTGCTACGTCGTACGCTAATTATACATAGGCATGTATAATTCCAATTAGCAATTCTAAAAAATAGGGTAGCGCTCTTACCATTACATGATCCTGAAAGTAAATTCTTTTTATGTAATTCTACATGCGGCACATCAATCGATTGGATTTAGAAACGATTGTATAAGGTCTCTTAGAAAAAAACAATCAATTGAATATATTCCTGGATGTGTCCCCCCCTCTAACTTTCGAACCGTGGAATCAAGAAATATGAAAAAACCGGCCAAGAGCGTGTCGGGCCACGCTCAGTGTAGGGTTCCGTAGTTTTTGTAATTTTTTCAAAAACTATTCAACCTATCAAGTTCAAAATAATTTTCCTACAAAGTTTTTATAAAGTTCTACTTTTGAGATTTTTTTCATATTTTTAAAACATGGTTCAAAAGTTAGAGGGGGGGGACACATTTTTTTTTACTTCTGGAGCGATTATTTCCGAAAATATTAACATTATCAAAAAATGATTTTAGTAAACACCTATTTATTTTTAAATACCTATCTAACAATATATCACACGTTAGGGTTAAAATGAAAAAAAAAACACTCCCCACTTTACGTATAGGGGAGGTACCCTAATAAAATATTTTTTTCCACTTTTTATTTTACCACTTTGTCGGCGTAATTGATATACATTTTAATACCAAATTTCAGCTTTCTAGTGCTAACGGTCACTGAGATTATCCGCGGACGGACGGACAGACATGGCGAAACTATAAGGGTTCCTAGTTGACTACGGAACCCTAAAAAACCATGGACATACGAGGGGCGGCTGATAAGTCCTAAACCTATGGTATTTCGAGGTCGTATATGCGTTTATGGTACTGGCCACTAGAAAGGCCATTTAAAAACAAATTATTAAAATCAAAATCATGTCATTTTTGTTTGAATTTTTCTTGAGATATTCAACGGCAAAGTTCACCATGTCTGAAATATCAACAAATATTACGAAAATTGAGCATCGTGCTGTAATTAAGTTCCTTACAAAAAGTGCTAAATCACCGCAATGTATTTTTGAAGAAATGGCTAGTATTTATGGTGCTAATGGACCTTCTTATGCTACGGTCAAAAAGTGGAGTCGCTTATTTAAACTGGGTAGGGAGTCGATTGAAGACGATCCCCGTTCAGGGAGGCCAATAGCAGTGGAAGAGAATGTAAGAAAAGTCAGAAAATTGGTATTAGAAGACCGGAGAGTTAAGGGTGGGCAAATAGCTGAGATTTTACAATACAATAGGGGAGATTTTACATGAACATTTGAACATGACTAAGGTCAGTGCTCGCTGGGTACCGAAAATGCTGACGGCGTTCGATAAAGAACGTCGTGTTGAAACTTCCCAGGCGTTTTTAGATCTGTGCGGAGATGGTATAGATGAAGTTTGCTCACGAATAGTAACTGTTTATGAAACATGGATCAGGCAGTATGATCCGAAGTGTAAGTCAGAATCCATGCAGTGGATTAAAAAGGGTGAAAGACCACCGAAGAAGTTTAAAGTGCAAAAATCGGCTTCTAAGTTAATGGCCACTTGGCCACTGTTTTGGGACTGTGATGGCATTCTCTTAATAGATTATTTGGCCAAAGGTTCTACAATAAATGCACTTTATTATGCCAATCTATTGAGACAGGTGCGAAAAGCGATAGTTGAGAAAAGGAGGGGCAAATTAAGGAAAGGCATTTTGTTTTTTGCAAGACAGTGCACCCGTTCACACCGCCCGGGTTGCGAGGCAGGCTCTGAAGGAAATCGGCTTCGATGAAATCGACCACCCACACTACAGTCCAGACCAGGGATGTTACAGAGCTCCGGTTCCGGTTCCGTTAAGTCGGAACTTCCGATTGGTTTTCAACATCCGCTTCGGTTCCGGTTCCGTTATATTCAAAACAGAAGTTATATCGGAAGTCATAGCAACGCAGCGGGGGGAAATGAGCGGCGTAGCGGCGTACATCAAAAACAAACAGGTTTATGCCTGTCATTTGCTCATGTCCCCGCTTGCCACGTGCTGCACAAATTGAAGGTGTTTTGTTTAATTTGTTTAATCAGTGTTATTATATTAAAAATTTATATTTGTATGTGTTGGTGGTGTAAAGTCTGCCAAGTACACTGTGAACAACTGACTATTGACTGTGTGTGTGCTGTGTGGTGAATACTAGTGAGCAAAAAAAGAACAATGAAACCAAAATCCAGTTCCATTTGGAACTATTTTGATGAAGTGAGTGCGGAGACCGCTAAGTGTAAGCTGTGTCAGAAGGTTTATTCCAGAAAGGGGAAAACGACTACATCATTAAAAAGTCATTTGAAGTCTATGCATGTTGAAAAATATGATCAATTTAATCAATCAGAAGTTGAAAAGATAAATACCCAGCCTTCGACATCCACAGCCACGCCGCTTCAAGAGGCGAAAAAACAAATGACACTTAAAGAGACTTTGCTAAAAAATCAAAAATGGTGCAATAACAATCCCAAATCTATGGAAAGAGACAGATTGATATCGGAAATGATTGCTTTGCAAGATCTACCCTTTAATTTCGTTGAGGGTATTGGATTTAGAAGGCTCATGCAGTTCGTAGCCCCGAACTACCAATTAAGGGGAAGACAGTTTTTTACGGACTATATTTGTGGTGAGCTGTATGAAAGGTTAGCAAAAAAAATTAATGATTTGCTAAACCAATTTGAGAAAATCTCATTTACCACAGATATTTGGAGCGATCCAAGTTCGAATGTTTCTTTATTAAGCATAACTGCCCATGCAATAAACGAGGAGTTCGACAGACTTAAAATTATCTTAAAATGCCATACTTTCCAAGGGAGACATACAGGAGAAGAGATAGAAAAAAAAATTAACGATATGTTAACTGAGTGGAAGATTACGTATGAGAAAATCCACTGCTTTATTCGCGATTCTGGCTCGAATGTTGTACGAGCAATGAAACTTGCTCATATACCTGATGCTAGTTGCACCGTTCATCAATTACAACTATGTGTGCGAAATACATTAGATTGCGATACAGAAATTAAAGAGGTACTAACGAAATGCAAAAAAATCGCCACGCACTTTAACCATTCCCAAATAGCTCAAAGTGAACTACATAAAATACAAAAGGAGCAACTTAACCAAGACGTGTTAGGTGTGGTGCAGGAGTGTAGTACACGGTAAGTCAAAAATTCTAAATAATAATTTCAATGCGGATGAATACATTCATATGTATTCATCCGCATTGTTATAAATTATAATAAATCCGGTTTTTTCCGGTTTATAACCTGAAATCTCAATGTCTAGCCGGACAGTCAACTAGTTTAGTTTTAGTGATATGCAAAGAAATTAATAGTCAGGATGATTAAGTAGGTAGCTCAATAAAAGTTTCATTGTATTTGATTTGTGATAATTAAATTTAGGAATAGTAGATTTATCAAGTAGAATAATACTCTTTTAGAAATGGTTAAGTGAATATTTATGGGATGTTTATAAATATAAAAAACCTTTTTTACAGGTGGAATAGTGCATTTTATATGGTGGAACGATTGATAAAAATACAGGATTCAATCTGCCTGTACGCAAGTAAACACACTATTCCACAAATATCGCCTGAAGAATGGTTGCACCTCAAAAAACTAGTAGCCATACTACATCCTTTTGAAGAGATTACCCGAAATATGAGTGACAGTAACACTAGCATATCATCAGTGATCCCTTTAATACATACACTCAAGCATACATTACAAATAGAAGACAATAAACAAGATACAACTCAAAGATTTAAAACTGTAATAAAATGTGCAATTGACCAATTGAATTCTAGATTTGGAGATCTGAATTTCAACAATTTGTTTGCCATATCAACATATCTGGATCCACGATACAAAACTAAATTTTTCAACGAAGTGATTAAGGAAAAGGTTGAATCAGAAATAATGGCTTTACTTGATGATGGAAAATATGGAAATAAACAAGCTAATGAAGCTGAAAGTGAAAATTTGAAAGTTCCCGCAGAAAAACGGCAGAGGTTGGCATCACCAGCGGCTGGTCAATCTAGCAATGTCCAATCAGTTTTATCAAATATATTGATGAGTAGTGATGATGACGAGGATAATAACACATCCAATGATAATACAGTGTTAGACAAATTTATGATACTTAAAGCGTTAATTAACGAGTACAATCGAGAAAAACGCATTCCTGTTAGTGAGGACCCACTGTTATGGTGGAAAACTAATACTAAATATCAATCGCTACATTCAATTGCGCGCCAATATTTGTCGTGCCCACCAGGTTCCGTAGCGAGTGAACAACTTTTCAGTGGTGCAGGCCTTATCTACGACCCACTCAGAAACAGACTGCAGGGAGACAAAGCTGCTAAGCTTTTGTTTATTAAATACAATTGACTTCTTCTAGAATCACTCCATTTGATTTAAGTACTTTAATTATGTATTATTAATTTGACATAGAACTATAAATTAGTTAGTTCACGATTAAATTCAAAACAAGTATTTTTTCATTAAACCAACGATATTAAATTACCGATACCTCACAAATACTCACTATCTACATTTTTTGACGTAATAAACTAAACAACACAAAACAAAACGCCACATGATTTTGAGCATCAACATAGAACTGATTTTGAGCGCTGACAGTGTATTTCGGTAATTCAATACCATTATAATTGTTGTATTTTTAATTTAACACCTAAAAGTTCTAGGTGATGCTTATTATATTATAATTAATAATATACCTACTAATTAGGTAACATTTTTTTTTAGCTTAACATCTAGAAAAGAAAGTAAGTTTTTTAAGTTGTTTTACTGCAATAATAAATGCTGATTCATATTTGGAATTTTTATTATGAAGAGACTTAGCTTAGTTAGACCTACCCTTAACATCTCGTCCATCTATCACCGTATCACTCGAGCTCCACTTCGGGTTCCGCTTCCGTTTCTGGTTCCGATAAACTAAATTTTAAACATCCGCTTCCGTTTCTGGTTCCGATAAACTAAATTTAAAACATCCGCTTCCGTTTCTGGTTCCGATAAACAAAATTACAAACATCCGATTCCGCTTTCGGTTCCGATAAAACCACATCTGTTACATCCCTGGTCCAGACCTAGCCCCTAGCGATTATTTTCTGTTCAGTAATTTAAAGAGAGTTACGGGGAAAGCGATTTGGCAGTGATGAAGAGATGAACGGGGTTGTACAGGAGCATTTTGAAGGCCAATCTATAGAATATTTTTTTAACGGCCTAAAAGCATTGTATAATTAATGCATTGAATTAGAGGGAGATTATATTGAAAAATAAACATAAAAGTTTTTTTTTATATTGTATTTTTCTACCATAGGCTTAGGACTTATCAGCCGCCCCTGGTAAAGCTTATTAGACACTTTAAACGAAAAATGTTGTGAACATGTAGTTGCAGGATGCAGGTACGGAACCCTTCATTGTGCGTGGTCCGACACGCACCGGGCCGCTTTTATTATACCTATTTATGTTTATTGAGCACATCAACTTACTGAGGTAAAACAATAGTTTTTTTTTGTTTTGCTGGTTGGTCAACTTTGTTAACATTTTATAGTTCCTACTATACTACCTACAACAACACATCATGACTAAATTATCCGGCCCTAGCTTCTGACTTCAGAGCTTTCATAACAAAACCTTGTATCAAATGAAGACCTACCAGGGGTGCTACCGCGAATTTCGAAAATCGAACTTCGTTTCGTACCATCCCTTTCCGTCATATAGAGTATAACACGAGAGTGAAAGGGACGGCACGAGACGAAGTTCGATTTTTGAAGTTCGCGGTAGCACAGCAGGGTTGAGCCATTTTATACATGTTTGAATCTCTTTATTAATAATAAACAGTGACAGATTATTTTAGAACAATCGCCCACAAATAATAAAGCCGACTGAATGTCATCATGCAGTAGTAAATCATAGCGTGTTGAAAGTTAGTAGTTATTTTGACACATTTAGTCCTATTAGTAGTAAGCGCTTGTTTACGATTCACCGACGGCGGCGAGGCGAGGCGCGAGACCTTGTTTTCCCTTAATTTTGGTTCCAGTAAAGAATGTCGTAACAGAGGCGTTGTTTTCGTTAGCTGGGGCGGTTTAATCACCCGCCCACACTTGCGCCGGCGACGACGCAGTCGCGGTTCTCAGTCACGAGATCTTCCTTGCACAAGTACAGGAAAAAATATCTATATTAATAATTTCGTGCAGGGGTACGGTAGACCCGAACGAGACCTGTCTCAAATTGAAGAACGTATAAAAATAACGATTTTTGAGTTGAACATATGTATCCGCAAAATTCGGATTGTCGCGTATTTTACATTAAAAAGTGTTAATTTTATGACGAAAGGTCGGCCATATTAAATTCGTTGGTTGACAGCACAGACTACTAAGAAGATACTGTTGACAGCGTTGGGTTGGGTACGTTCGGAAATTGTAAACTATGTTTGCGTCCGGTGTGTTGGCCAGGTTGCTGGGCGTGGATTCGGCTAGCCGCGTCTGCAGCGTTTTGTTTTTGTAGTTTTCAAGCGTTCTATACACAAAAATACACACACCTATCAGCCTAGCTAGCACTATAACTTATATCGTCACGTTATATGGCCGAAATGTATAAAAACGTCACATAAAACGTAACGGTATAAGCTATCGTGCTAGCTAGGCTGATTGTCACAACAACCGCCTTCAAAGCGAATGTATGGGGCCTGTTACATGGTTATTATTATCAGCCCGGCTAGTATGATAGCTTATACCGTCACGTTTTATGTGACGTTTCGGTACATTTTGGCCATATAACGTGACGGTATAAGCTATCATACTAGCCGGGCGGGTGATACATTCATATCACGATAAAGCCGGATCCCCAGCGCCATTATTTTAATCGAACACAAAATAGGCGTGGCCTCAATGTTAAGGCCGGTCCACTGCACCAAAAATCCAACAAAACATGTTTGATGTTTGCAAACAAGAAAAACATGGCGCTGGGGACCCGGCTTTAGTGTCACGTGAATATTGAAGCAGAATCCATACAAATTTGAAAACTGCGATAATATTGACACCCCAGTATTGTGATAATATTAATTATGTAAAGGACACCACTTGAATGTTTGCTGAGTCTGTCCGCCATCTTAAAGCTGTGTCTCTATTTTGTTGTGACAAACTACCAGGTGACTTATGGCTTTTAAACGTCTAGCAAAATTCTACCCCTATCTCGCTCTATCTCATGACTTAGTAGTACTGGGGGTCTACTCCGAAACCCGAACTTCGTATGGTGCCGTCCCTTTCACTCATATAGTGTATGACAGGAGAGTGAAAGGGACGGCACCATACGAAGTTAGGATTTTGAATTTCTTAGTAGACCCCCAGCTCATGCCGTTCGCCGCGCTCGGACGTTAGAGGTGCTACCGCGAACCGAAAACGAAGTATCTGCCTCTCTCTCGCACATGTAGATTCGAACGACAGAGAGGAAAATAGTTCGTTTTTGGTTCGCGGTAGGCCCTCGGGCGTCAACTTTAAAACGAATAGGGTATTTTACTATATGAGAAATAAAATTCAAAATGTAAGAAAAACCAGCCAAGTGCATCGGACTCACGCACTGAGGGTTCCGTACAACTAAAAAACAAATGTAATTTATCAATATATTGATATTTTTGGTGAAATATACGTCATAATAAACATTATCACCTAATTTCAAGTTCATAGGTCCATGGGAAGTTAAAAAATTATATGTGTGATGTGTGACAGACGACACACGGAATGTTCTTCGACTTTCTTCGACCGTCCGCCGCGCTCGGACTGAAGTGCTACCGGGAACCGAAAACGAAATATATATTTCTCTCTGTCGCACTTGCACATTCGAGCGCGGAGAGGGAAATATTTCGTTTTTAGATCGCGGTAGGCCCTCTGGTCTGACGGCTCCTATTCCTGGATGGTGCGCGTATCGGAATGCGAAATACCTTTGGCAAAACGGAACAAGTTGTTATATAGCTTCCATTAATTGGAGAAAATATTACCAACTGTTATTATTATCACGCGAAACACTGAATATTGAAGCAACATCCGTAGGGGCCTGTTACATGGTTATTATTATCACGCGATATCACGATCCGTATCACGTGCTGTTTAATGAATATTGAAGAAAAATCTCTACGATTTTGAAAACCACGATAAATATGAAGCGTGTAACAGACCCCATACAATTTTGGAAATCGCGATAATATTGACACATAATATTGAGTGTAAAGGGCCCCACTGAATAAAATTTTTGTATGTGCCTTTAAATACTACCCTTATAAAAATGCTTAGGATTAAGTAAGTCAGCGTAATCTCTTACTCCCAATTCCATATCCAGACTACAGACTATATTTCTATAGGTACGAAGTTTCATCATAATCCGTTGTTGTAATGTTTTTATTTTATAAATTTTTGTACACTATTTCTTTTGTCGTTTGCATAACTGTCACGAATAAATGTTTTCTTTATTTCTTTCTTATTTATTTCACCCGAGCGAAGCCGGGCTTTCATCTAGTTAAAAAATAAAACCCCGCCAAACGTTCACAAACAAGCCTCTGCACTTTTCCCCTCCCAGGAAATCAAAGTAATTTTGAGATTTTCAATGTATGCAAGTTGAGTATGGAATTTGTAATTTTACGCCCAAGACGGAGAGATCTATTTCTGCACTGAGCTCAAAGGTCGGGTTATGCGAATTCTGTCGCGCATAAGAATGAAATGTTTGCGTAGATGAGTAACAAACAAACGTATTCTGGGTAAAACTTACATGTAAACAGGGTACAGCAACACGACGCTTGCTGGAGTTTCTTTGAAAACGTAGAATAATCAGTTTGGCAACGATTTCTATTCATTTATGCATTGAATGTAAAATATATTTTTCTATCCTTGCCAGTAACTTCTTGGTTTAAATTTATTTGCTGGGTGTCAGAAACTCTAGCCATTACCAGGCCTGTTTCTCTTGCCACGTCGGCTCCTCTTCTTTAGCGCACCTCCAAGGTGTCGATGTACACGATCGCGCTAGGAATGATAGGATAGAGCACGCATAGGCATCTCTAGCCCATGTAGCGCCCGTGAGCAAACCCCTAGCGCCCCTTAGGAAGTGGCGCCCCTGGCGCCCCCTAGTAAGTGGGGCTCCGTCGCGAGCGGCGCTCGGCGCCCCCAGGACCGCTGCGCCCGCGTGTAACGCACACCCTGCATCATAGGTATAGACGCTAGTGGTGGGTCGTTGACGGTTTTCGCTTCAACGAAACGAAACGTTAACTTAGAAAACGTCAACTAGTTGAAAAACTAGTTGATTTCGTCAACTAGTTTTTTGCTTTAACAAAAGAGAAAAAGGCATTGAGTTCATACGTTTATTGAGCAAGGGGGAAAACGTTAAGGGCTTTAGTTTAGCGTTCCAATTCTATTACGTTTGTACGTTAAAGTCGTCAACTAGTTGATTCTGTTAAACAAAACGTTTCGTTCGTTGACGAACGAAAAACGTTTTATCAACGACCACCCCTAATAGACGCCTCTGAGAGCACGTGATATGCGGCGAGCGGGATGCCATTATTTTCTCACAAAAATCGGTTTTGTGAGATAGAGGGACCTCTACGTTAGTACTATTAATTAGGTATTTCCTTGACTGGCGTAATAACTTTCTGCCTAACAACTTTTACTAATGTAATGAACTATTTCGTCACTACTTTAAAAAAAAATCGTATCTGATTTTTTCCTTTTTTTCGTTTATTTTCGCATTAAACTAATAATAATAAGTTCTAAAATAGAATCCTGAGCGTAGCGAGTGTTTCAACACACGAGAAGTAAAATACAACTTTGCACCCGTGTGTAACACAAAACTTTTCTCCTTACTATAGCGAGGAAAGTGCAACCTGCAAAAAAACACAGTTCCACAGGCATGATTTTCATCACTGGAATCACCGATTTTTTTACGATATTATAACAGAAAACTCTGGAAGTTGTGTATAATATTTACGTGAGTCGGAGTCCGTGACAAGTTGTGTATATTTTGGTTGACATTGACATTGATGACATTTCTGACGATGCGTTTTGAAACTGCATCGACTCAACTTGTGCGTTTACAATTATACTCAATATCATTATAAAACAAATGTTATTTATAGAATTTGAAGGTTTACGACTTAAATCATTAAATAAAGCTAAATTTGGTATTTTGTATTAAATTCTCAAACCATTTATTTAATGATAATTGATATCAAACTAACCATTATTATGAGCGTTTTACGTTTTGTTATCTGTCAAAAGCTACTCAAACACACTCCAAGGTCAAATTACTTTCCCCACTTGTGGATAAAATGCGTTTTTACCCGCTTGTTTCAAAGGATAAAAGACGGCTTTCCGAGCTAGTGAGGGGAAAACATACATTTTGTTTCATTTTGTAGCATAAAATTCAAAGCAAAATTATCGTAACTTAACAACTTTCAGTCAATACTAAAACAAAAATCTTGTATCTTACGAATAACTGTAAATTTTATAAAAAATGTTTGAGGGAGTTATTCGAATATTTGTGAAATTAATGACTGGCTATCAAAGTATCTCATGAAACTAACAAGTACTTTTTTGATCAATCGCAATAATTTACAGAATGTTTATTGTTCCTCCTAGAAACGTGATGATTTTCAGATGGTGCACTCGTAGATTACATACAATAAAATAAAAATGGCTAGAAGTATGTTTATAATGGTAGAAGACTAAGTACCTTCAATTCCTCATGGAATCATGGAAAAACCTTGCTTGCTTGACAAACAGAACGAAGAGAACAAATCGCCAAACGTGAACTACGCGTCGTTGAAGAGTTCCGTTCTGATCATGATCAGCAGTTCCACTTCATCAAATGTCACTTTTATGAATGAAAATGCTTGATTAGTTCATGAAAATACTAAAATCACTATTTGTGTGCCTTTCACATTTGAGGAGTTCCCTCGATTCCTAATGGATCCCATCATCAGAACTCGAGCATGACAAAAATCAATCGTGAAAATAGAACTTGCTTAACAAACACAGCTAGGAGGACAAATCACCAAACGTGAACTTTTCGTCGTTGAAGAGTTCTGTTCTGATCATCATCAGCAGTTCAATTTCATCCAATGTCACATTTTTGGATGCAAATGCTTGACTTGTTGATAAAAACACAAAAATCACTATATGTTTGCCTTAAGAGGGGGCATAACGCCAGGAAAAAAGTAGAATTCACCCGCGCGTCCCGCGCCTGGCCCCGCTGTGCGTAAAGGCGATGCGTCTGTTGCTGCCTCGCTCACTCCGCATAGTATATGCCCATCCAGACAGATGAAACATGATTATTTAATAAGCGACAGTTATGTTTATTTGTTAGGTACAATTGGAAATTAAGAACGTCCATAGACTACGGTGTTAATTAGAAATTAAAAACGTCCATGGACTACGGCGTCAATTGGGCATTAAGATAAGTCTCCCTGACAGCCGCGCGACCGCGTTAGGTATTTGATTGGGAATATTGGGATATTGAAGTCTTTATCGATCGTGACGTAAGCGCTGGCAGCCTTTTGCATGTCCTTCCGCAATCCGAACGCCCATATTCTGACGTGTAGCAGCCATATTCTAGGTGAAACGATTGCAACCTCTTTTAAATATGTTATAGTTTTGAAGTCATCAAAAAAGTTATTACTTACGAGTAGGTAAGTAAATTTATAAATGCTTTTAGGAAATGGTACGTACAGACTAACAATCGTTTTTAACTAGCAACCCACCCCGGAATCTAGCGGATTATGCTTATATATATATATATATATATATACACAAAGGTAAATGAAGTATAAGTTAAGACAAAAGCTAACGCAAAATGACTGTGAAAAATATGACAGTTTGATACAAAATCCGCGCCAGCTTTTATGAATCGACCTATTATATGGCTACAATAAAATCGGCCAAGAGCATATCGGGCCATGCTCAGTGTAGGGTTCCGTTCGGTATATTTCCAATGAACTTGCTTTAAAAAGATCAATAACGAGCAAAAGAGAATACCTTCACAGCGTTTCATACGTCTTTTACTAAGAAGGGAAGACTTTTTACGATAGCTGAAAAACAGCTCAACTGATCATGTCCGCTATAGTTTTCATTCAGTCTTTATGAAATTTTACTTTCATGATTTTTTTCATATTTTTTGGACCCATAGTTCAAAGGATTCTTTTTTTTTCTCTTGAAAGGAATAGTTCAAAAAATATTCACTTATCAAAAAGTGTTTGATGAAGACCTCTATTTATTTTGAAAGACCTATCCAACAACCCCCCACACCATAGGGTTGAAGCAAAAAAAAGCGCCCACTTAGTAAAGGCATGAACAGTAGGGTAGACCGGGGACAATAGAAACACGTCATGATTGAAACAAGTCAAATTTCTCGAAAACTATAATACGTACGCGTCTGACGCAACATTCAGAACATGCGGTCGGTCATAATTGAATCCTTGGCCAGAGTGCTCGAGCGCCGGTACGAGACGGGAGTATCTACGAGCCAAGTATTTGTGCTCTCGTATATTCTCTTATAACTTCGTTTACTCTTGTATTTTGGCTAATCAAATTATTTTGGTGTTATAGTTAGGAATAAACGAATGTTTTTAATGGCCGTTGATCAGCGTTCGAGTTTTTTTATATATAATATTTGTCATTGAAGTGAAAAACGTGGTGTGGGGACGATAGAAACAACTTGCTTGTGGACGATTGAAACGTTTCAATCGTCCTCGTGTTTTAGTCGTCCCCAAAAGTAAGCGACTTCAAAATATAAGGTTCTGTATTCGATGCACATGTTTGTTATATTAATCTTCACATTTATTTGTGTAGTTTTTGGCCTAGTTGATAAATAATGGATGTAAGTTTTTTTGTTTTCAAACACTGCAGTTTTTTTTCAAATACTGCAGTTTTTTATTCGGCATTATGTGAACATTTGTTTTTAACCGACTTCATAAAAAAGGAGGTTCTCAGTTTGACCCGTATGTTTGTATTTACGTTTGTTTGTCCACAATTAACTCGCGTTCGGTTAAACCGATCTTAATGCGGTTTTTAGAAAAGTATTTGTCACATTTTTGAGAAAGTTTTTGTGCATGATATTAACAAATGGTTATTAATAGCTTTCAAAAACAAGGAGGATTTCAAGCTAACATGGTCACTAAGGTTGCTTGTAGGTATACAACACAACAAATGGTTTGTAACTTTTAATGCGACAAAGACACAAGTTTTTAAATCGATTTTTAAAGACTTAGAACAGCCCTTAAAGTTTAGTGAAAAGGGGACTTTACTGTCAGTGCCCCTCTTGTATTCTTTCTGTGCGCTCGGTATCGGTTTGAAAGACGTGTCGGTACTTGTCGGGGCGTATCAAAGGATTTGTTCTCTCATTGACTCGTGGCGTCGGCTCTGTGCGCTCCCTCACTCGCTGCGCACCCGCTTGAATTCAATCGTGTCGGTCGTCAGTTGGTCATCGAACTTGTGTTTTGTTTGTACGTGCGGAAGGTGCTGATACTGTAATGATCAACCTCATGATGATGAAAGAGAAAAGCCTATTGCAAATACAGACACAGAAAAAGAGACCTCTGTTCCTACGACTAAAAGAAAAATTCCTGCATGCTCTTATTGCGGTTAGACAGGCCACAGAAATCAAGTCAGAAATGGAAATTACTTTTGTAAAAAACGTCATTCTGAATTATCATAAAATGCGTGTTATTAGAGTAAGGTAAATCATCAATAATTGATCACCATTAGGAGTAAGCTACTAATAGACAATTTATACCAATTCGTGTCCTTAGAGATTTATAGTAACTTAATAATAATAACATGTTTGATTTCAAATAATGATAATAACAAATTTGTATTTTGTAGTAAGTCTTATTCTTAACAATGTCACTAAACATTTTACGTCCGACACTAAGGTCCCTTTTCAAATACGTTAATCATTTAGTGTTTGCCGACCCAAAATTATAGGTTTTTGGTAAGAGTTTAATACTAAAGTGTTCTAAAATTAAAACTATCAAAATCGTTGTTATCAGATGATATCACTAAATATTTTACCACTAACAATAAGGTCCCTTTCAGAAAATATAAAGTGGTTGTACCAACTTTTTACTAAACTTTATCTTGAATTTTGAGACTTAAAAAACTACTTTTTTAATATTTCTTGTATTAATTTGATCTCATTTGGCTATGTTTTAGCGTAGTAGATATATATGTTTGTTGATTTTGACTGTTTAATTAGATTTATAACCACAGCGCTATTTTTGTTAAAATAAATATATTTTTATAATAGACAACGTTGATTCAAATCGAAGTAGTTCTTATTGAGTGTTTAATTACTTATAATATTTACTCCTTCTATAATATGTAATGGAAATACACTATAAATAGGAATCTAAGTAAAAAATTCAGCATTTTTTTTTTACTTTATGCACTTTGCCAAGGTAAACTATACGAAAACAGATATACAATTACAAAATTGTACTTGAAACCTGAAAGCCCATACAATCTACTCCTCAAATAGCATATTATCTATGTAACTTGCAAGAATAACATACTTCAATTGGGTTTATAAGTTTGAATTCAATTTTCTCATAATCACCTTTTCTGACTTTTGAGTTTCAATTATAAAAAAATATATCTATTAAACCTACATGCATGTTTGATATGGTTCGATAGCTCAGTGTATGTAGATTATGGTGATATACATAACTCAATACCGACAGTAAGGTCCCTTCCCGCTGATAAGGCCACATATTGGTTTGTCGCGTCAGTTTTTGTAAAACAAGTATTTTTCTGCGGGCGGATGTCGATTTCTCCCCCTCTACAGGTCGCATTTATCAACCGATTCTAGTTAAATTTTGTAAGTAGGTACGATAATTAAATAGAATTGTCTTTGTCGCCTCAGTTTATGAAAATTATCAAGAACAATTTATATTCTCAATGATTTCGTGTGTTTCTGCTGGCGGATTTCGGTTTCCGCTCCTCATCAGGGCGCATTTTTCCACTGATTCTCGTAAAATATTCTTTCTTTGTTTGTCATGTAAAATTTTGAAAAGTAAAATAAACACACTCACGAGGTCTACACAGCTCACAGAGCTACTAGATTAGTGGTTTTAAATGTGGACTGGTATATGATACCGACACGCACTTGGCCGGTTTTTTCTTTTGGAGTGTTTCCGAAAAATTTCACTTTATCAAAAAATGTTTGATGAAGACCTCTATTCATTTTGAAAGACCTATCCAACAACAACCCACACCATAATGTTGAAGCAAAAAAAAAATGTCATCCCCACTTTACGTGTAGGAGAGGTACTTAAATTTTTTTTTTTTAGATTTTGTTTTACCATTTTGTCAGATTTATTGCTTTATAAATCCATGCCAAATTGCAGTTTTCTAGCACTAACAATCACAGAGCAAAGCCTCGGACAGACAGACGGACAGACAGACAGACAGACGGACATGGCGAAACTACTAGGGTTCCTAGTTGACTACGGAAACCTTACATTTAGTGTAATAATTTGACTTGGAGTAAGACTCATACGTAAGAGAAATTCATCGTCTATTTTTGCATATACTACACACAATCGTTTAACCGAGGTTGACTGCCGTGCAATGATAACGTTGTAATTTGAACTGTAAAGTTTGTATCATAAGGTAGATATTAGATTTTTTGTTTGAGAAGTTTACATCAAACTTTTACTTGCCATTCATAAACTATAGTGTTGGGTTTTATAAACTCAACGTTTTATTTGGGACACACTCTTGTTGATACTATTATATTTACTTCGCAGTCTTGAGCGCTCCCAACACAGTCCTCTCGTCTCAGTGGAGCGATCGGGACTGGCTCCGCCCGTGAACAGCAACAGCAGATATACTGCGCCGCGCGGAACGTGCGACGGAAGAGACGGTATCGCGCAGAAGAAAAAGGGCTTATGCGCCAAATATGTTTTACCTCAATAACTCAGAAAAATTACAACATTTTGATAAATCGCTAATAACAAAAATTTATTATGTCGAAAGGTATTTTATGTATTTTTTTTACTTCGATAGTATGCAAGGTAACGTCACACAATTGAAATTAGGTGAAAATTAGACATGTTTTGACGATTCTTTTCTATCGAGCCAACTTTAGTTTTTAATAGTTTTGTTCAAACTCAAAAATAGCAAATATGATCTAGTTTTCGTGTAATTGGTTTTTTTGGCATTTAGGCTTGATTATGATAGGTAAATATTCAATCTGCGAACTGCAATTTGGCGTGGTACCCCCTCTTAAAGATTTGAGGAGTTCCCTCAATCCCTCATGGATCCCATCATCAGAACTGCGTTTTGACAAAAACGGGACCAACTTGGATATATATACTTACAATCAAAAAAAGAATTTTCCAAATCAGTTTAGAAATGACGGAGTTTTGGAGTAACGAACATAAAAAAAAAAACATACAACTGTACTCCTCTTTTGAAATCTTGAAGTCGGTTAAAAAGTATATTTAGGGTTTACCCATCCCTAAGCGGGTTAAATAGAGGTGCAAATTTTGTATGGGGATGGAGTAAAATTTTAAGTGAGAGTCTTGAAGCTTTGTGTATAGACTCCGTATTACAATACAAAAAAAGTAATTTTAAGGTTTTGGAAAACGCACCTAAGCGGGTTAAATGGAGGCGCAAATTCCTGACTGACTGACTTAATCAGCGCCCAGCCCTAACTGTTTGACCTGGAAAGCTGAATTTTTCACGGTAGGCTGTTTATATGACGTAAGTAACCACTAAGAAGGGATTTTCAGAAATTCAACTTCTAAGGGGGTAAATTTGAGGATGAAATTTTGTATGGAGATCGTGTGATTTTTAAAGTATAAGTGTAAAATTTTGTATAAAGACGCTTCATCTTTAGATACGGATATCTTTAGATATGGAAAGTACTTACGCGGTATTTCGAAATTCACCCCCCTAAATGCAGGAAATAGGGGTTGGAAGTTTGCATCGTAAACATGTAATTCTTTGAATAAGAAGTCTCATATTCATTATACACATTCCTCATGAAGAAGCTTGAAAACAAATTTCAGCTTTTTGGGAAATTCATCCTCTAAGGGAGTTAAATAGGGGTTGAAATTTTGTATGGAGGTCGTGAGATCTACGGAACTTACCCATTTAGATCTCAATTCTTTTGTCGGTGAAGACGACAACCACGCATCGCATATTTTGAATATTGAACTTGGCTCCCATTTTTACATTAACGTTTTTGATGGGAGGTAATTACTTTTTGTCAAACTTCACCAAATAGTGCTCTTTAAGAGCAAATGCACGAGTTACTATATAAAATACTCAAATCGCGATAGGTGAACCTAAAATATTTGAAGAGTTCCCTCGATTTCTCCAGGACCCTATGATCAGATTCTGACCTAATGACAATAGGACCACCCCGGAAGTATGCCGTACCAAACAAAAAAAGATTTTTCCAAATCTAAATCAGGGATGTAACAGATGTGGTTTTATCGGAACCGAAAGCGGAATCGGATGTTTGTAATTTTGTTTATCGGAACCAGAAACGGAAGCGGATGTTTTAAATTTAGTTTATCGGAACCAGAAACGGAAGCGGATGTTTAAAATTTAGTTTATCGGAACCAGAAACGGAAGCGGAACCCGAAGTGGAGCTCGAGTGATACGGTGATAGATGGACGAGATGTTAAGGGTAGGTCTAACTAAGCTAAGTCTCTTCATAATAAAAATTCCAAATATGAATCAGCATTTATTATTGCAGTAAAACAACTTAAAAAACTTACTTTCTTTTCTAGATGTTAAGCTAAAAAAAAATGTTACCTAATTAGTAGGTATATTATTAATTATAATATAATAAGCATCACCTAGAACTTTTAGGTGTTAAATTAAAAATACAACAATTATAATGGTATTGAATTACCGAAATACACTGTCAGCGCTCAAAATCAGTTCTATGTTGATGCTCAAAATCATGTGGCGTTTTGTTTTGTGTTGTTTAGTTTATTACGTCAAAAAATGTAGATAGTGAGTATTTGTGAGGTATCGGTAATTTAATATCGTTGGTTTAATGAAAAAATACTTGTTTTGAATTTAATCGTGAACTAACTAATTTATAGTTCTATGTCAAATTAATAATACATAATTAAAGTACTTAAATCAAATGGAGTGATTCTAGAAGAAGTCAATTGTATTTAATAAACAAAAGCTTAGCAGCTTTGTCTCCCTGCAGTCTGTTTCTGAGTGGGTCGTAGATAAGGCCTGCACCACTGAAAAGTTGTTCACTCGCTACGGAACCTGGTGGGCACGACAAATATTGGCGCGCAATTGAATGTAGCGATTGATATTTAGTATTAGTTTTCCACCATAACAGTGGGTCCTCACTAACAGGAATGCGTTTTTCTCGATTGTACTCGTTAATTAACGCTTTAAGTATCATAAATTTGTCTAACACTGTATTATCATTGGATGTGTTATTATCCTCGTCATCATCACTACTCATCAATATATTTGATAAAACTGATTGGACATTGCTAGATTGACCAGCCGCTGGTGATGCCAACCTCTGCCGTTTTTCTGCGGGAACTTTCAAATTTTCACTTTCAGCTTCATTAGCTTGTTTATTTCCATATTTTCCATCATCAAGTAAAGCCATTATTTCTGATTCAACCTTTTCCTTAATCACTTCGTTGAAAAATTTAGTTTTGTATCGTGGATCCAGATATGTTGATATGGCAAACAAATTGTTGAAATTCAGATCTCCAAATCTAGAATTCAATTGGTCAATTGCACATTTTATTACAGTTTTAAATCTTTGAGTTGTATCTTGTTTATTGTCTTCTATTTGTAATGTATGCTTGAGTGTATGTATTAAAGGGATCACTGATGATATGCTAGTGTTACTGTCACTCATATTTCGGGTAATCTCTTCAAAAGGATGTAGTATGGCTACTAGTTTTTTGAGGTGCAACCATTCTTCAGGCGATATTTGTGGAATAGTGTGTTTACTTGCGTACAGGCAGATTGAATCCTGTATTTTTATCAATCGTTCCACCATATAAAATGCACTATTCCACCTGTAAAAAAGGTTTTTTATATTTATAAACATCCCATAAATATTCACTTAACCATTTCTAAAAGAGTATTATTCTACTTGATAAATCTACTATTCCTAAATTTAATTATCACAAATCAAATACAATGAAACTTTTATTGAGCTACCTACTTAATCATCCTGACTATTAATTTCTTTGCATATCACTAAAACTAAACTAGTTGACTGTCCGGCTAGACATTGAGATTTCAGGTTATAAACCGGAAAAAACCGGATTTATTATAATTTATAACAATGCGGATGAATACATATGAATGTATTCATCCGCATTGAAATTATTATTTAGAATTTTTGACTTACCGTGTACTACACTCCTGCACCACACCTAACACGTCTTGGTTAAGTTGCTCCTTTTGTATTTTATGTAGTTCACTTTGAGCTATTTGGGAATGGTTAAAGTGCGTGGCGATTTTTTTGCATTTCGTTAGTACCTCTTTAATTTCTGTATCGCAATCTAATGTATTTCGCACACATAGTTGTAATTGATGAACGGTGCAACTAGCATCAGGTATATGAGCAAGTTTCATTGCTCGTACAACATTCGAGCCAGAATCGCGAATAAAGCAGTGGATTTTCTCATACGTAATCTTCCACTCAGTTAACATATCGTTAATTTTTTTTTCTATCTCTTCTCCTGTATGTCTCCCTTGGAAAGTATGGCATTTTAAGATAATTTTAAGTCTGTCGAACTCCTCGTTTATTGCATGGGCAGTTATGCTTAATAAAGAAACATTCGAACTTGGATCGCTCCAAATATCTGTGGTAAATGAGATTTTCTCAAATTGGTTTAGCAAATCATTAATTTTTTTTGCTAACCTTTCATACAGCTCACCACAAATATAGTCCGTAAAAAACTGTCTTCCCCTTAATTGGTAGTTCGGGGCTACGAACTGCATGAGCCTTCTAAATCCAATACCCTCAACGAAATTAAAGGGTAGATCTTGCAAAGCAATCATTTCCGATATCAATCTGTCTCTTTCCATAGATTTGGGATTGTTATTGCACCATTTTTGATTTTTTAGCAAAGTCTCTTTAAGTGTCATTTGTTTTTTCGCCTCTTGAAGCGGCGTGGCTGTGGATGTCGAAGGCTGGGTATTTATCTTTTCAACTTCTGATTGATTAAATTGATCATATTTTTCAACATGCATAGACTTCAAATGACTTTTTAATGATGTAGTCGTTTTCCCCTTTCTGGAATAAACCTTCTGACACAGCTTACACTTAGCGGTCTCCGCACTCACTTCATCAAAATAGTTCCAAATGGAACTGGATTTTGGTTTCATTGTTCTTTTTTTGCTCACTAGTATTCACCACACAGCACACACACAGTCAATAGTCAGTTGTTCACAGTGTACTTGGCAGACTTTACACCACCAACACATACAAATATAAATTTTTAATATAATAACACTGATTAAACAAATTAAACAAAACACCTTCAATTTGTGCAGCACGTGGCAAGCGGGGACATGAGCAAATGACAGGCATAAACCTGTTTGTTTTTGATGTACGCCGCTACGCCGCTCATTTCCCCCCGCTGCGTTGCTATGACTTCCGATATAACTTCTGTTTTGAATATAACGGAACCGGAACCGAAGCGGATGTTGAAAACCAATCGGAAGTTCCGACTTAACGGAACCGGAACCGGAGCTCTGTAACATCCCTGATCTAAATATATAAAAGAAGAAACTGACTGACTGACTGACATATCAACGCACAGCCCAAACCGCTGGTCGTAGAGATTCCAAATTTGGCACGTAGGTTCTGTGCTAGTTCTCTCCAATAAAATCCAGGATATGTTCTTATTACAGTAATTTATTATTCTTTACAACAATACGAACAATAAGACCTCATAACATTATATTCGGTTCCGTTCTGTCAAGTTCTGTGTACGTCAAAAATCGCTGTCATCCTCGCCATTTTTTTTAATATCTAAAATGGCGCCAACACGTTCAAGATATAACTATCGAAAGGTTTTATAAACTTTTAAGTTTTACAAGTCATAGAATATTTGAATAATTTCGTTATCTTAATTTAATAAACATGTTTATCTAAATTCATTAAAGTTCCTTTTCTATGGTGAACTCGAATACAACATTAATAGCTCTTAACATTGGATTAATATTGTCAAAAATAGTACATGATACCTTAAGGGCGTAGTTTAATTATCCAACTATTTACACAACTCTTACAGTTCGTCCATCCTGAAAAAACTTCGCGTCCTCGAGAAGTGATTCAATTCTTGTTTATATAATTTACTGCTAGTTAAACATTTTAATTTGTTTTAAATATTCAAATTATAAAAATACACTGTTACATTAATAATCAATATTAACTTTTGCTGAGCAGTAATAACAAAATAGTGATTAATTATTCTTCAGACAATGTAAACGGTTATAATTCATCATAATTAACAAGATGAGATACAGGTATAATACAAAATTAAATTGTACTAACAATATAACGTTTTTCTGTGCAGAAATAACAAAAATAATATGGATAACTTCCAGCAAAACTATAACATTTTTAAGACCTGTCCTACAGCATATATATATATATATATATACTTGCCTCCAGGCAGCCGTGCCTTAAAATATACATATACACGTGCTCGTCTTCAGACGGCCGTGCCTTAAATAAACATATACAGATATACACGTACTTGCCTCCAGGCAGCCGTGCCTTAAATAAACATATACAGATATACACGTACTTGCCTCCAGGCAGCCGTGCCTTAAAATATACATATACACGTGCTCGTCTCCAGACGGCCGTGCCTTAAATAAACATATACAGATATACACGTACTTGCCTCCAGGCAGCCGTGCCTTAAATAAACATATACAGATATACACGTACTTGCCTCCAGGCAGCCGTGCCTTAAAATATACATATACACGTGCTCGTCTCCAGACGGCCGTGCCTTAAATAAACATATACAGATATACACGTACTTGCCTCCAGGCAGCCGTGCCTTAAATAAACATATACAGATATACACGTACTTGCCTCCAGGCAGCCGTGCCTTAAAATATACATATACACGTGCTCGTCTCCAGACGGCCGTGCCTTAAATAAACATATACAGATATACACGTACTTGCCTCCAGGCAGCCGTGCCTTAAATATACATATACAGATATACACGTACTTGCCTCCAGGCAGCCGTGCCTTAAAATATACATATACACGTGCTCGTCTCCAGACGGCCGTGCCTTAAATAAACATATACAGATATACACGTACTTGCCTCCAGGCAGTCGTGCCTTAAAATATACATACACACGTGCTTGCCTGCAGACTGGCCACGTGTCTGGCCCGCCGACCGCACGGGCTGTCACTGGTTCGCTGACTGCTCGAGCGCCACTGGCTCGATGGCAGCGCAAGCGATGACTGGCCAGCTGTCTGGCCCGCCGACTGCACGGGCTGTCACTGGCCCGCTGACTGCTGGAAACGATGACTGGCCAGCTGTCTGGCCCGCCGACTGCACGGGCTGTCACTGGCCCGCTGTCTGCTCGAGCGCCACTGGCCCGATGGCAGCGCAAGCGATGACTGGCCAGCTGTCTGGCCCGCCGACTGCACGGGCTGTCACTGGCCCGCTGTCTGCTCGAGCGCCACTGGCCCGATGGCAGCGCAAGCGATGACTGGCCAGCTGTCTGGCCCGCCGACTGCACGGGCTGTCACTGGCCCGCTGTCTGCTCGAGCGCCACTGGCCCGATGGCAGCGCAAGCGATGACTGGCCAGCTGTCTGGCCCGCCGACTGCACGGGCTGTCACTGGCCCGCTGTCTGCTCGAGCGCCACTGGCCCGATGGCAGCGCAAGCGATGACTGGCCAGCTGTCTGGCCCGCCAACTGCACGGGCTGTCACTGGCCCGCTGTCTGCTCGAGCGCCACTGGCCCGATGGCAGCGCAAGCGATGACTGGCCAGCTGTCTGGCCCGCCGACTGCACGGGCTGTCACTGGCCCGCTGACTGCCGGAAGCGATGATTGGCCAGCTGTCTGGCCCGCCGACTGCACGGGCTGTCACTGGCCCGCTGACTGCTCGAGCGCCACTGGCCCGATGGCAGCGCAAGCGATGACTGGCCAGCTGTCTGGCCCGCCGACTGCACGGGCTGTCACTGGCCCGCTGACTGCTCGAGCTCCACTGGCTCGATGGCAGCGCAAGCGATGACTGGCCAGCTGTCTGGACTGCCGACTACACAGGCTGTCACTGGCCCGCTGACTTCTCGAGCGCCACTCGCCCGATGGCAGCGCAGCACAGTGCCTTAAAATATTAAAATACTGTAATTACTAAGTGTACACATACACGACCCCAAACTTTCGTTTCTAACTACTACATAATAACCCATACACGTTAAAATCTCCTAACTGCAATGTCTAAGTACTACATGTTACTACAAGCACACGTCTCCAAACTGGCATGTCTAAATATTACAGTTACTAGACGCATATGTCTCCAAACTGGCGTGTCTAAATACTACATGTTTCTGCACGCATACGTCTCCAGACTGGCGTGTCTAGATACTACATGTTTCTACAAGCATTCGTCTCCTGAATGGCGTGTCTAAACACGACATGTCACTGCACGTACACATCTCCATACTAGCATGTCTAAATAGAACATGTTACTACACGCACACGTCTCCAAACTGGCGTGTCTAAATACTACATGTTTCTTTACACACCCGCCTACAGGCTGGTGTGTTTAAATTCTACGTTATTACACGCACACGTCTCCAGACGGTCGTGTCTAGTCTAGAGACTTCTATTCGCCACTACATACGGCAAATATCAAACTGTAATAAATTTTGTAATTGTTCCCTCTTATTAAAAAAACTGCTCAGTATCTCTGTCAATACTAAGATATAGCATAAGCTGCATGTTTTATCACAAATATCACAATCATGGAAATCAGATTATCATTACGGAGCCCGTTTATAACATATTGAGCTTTTTTTTTTTTTTTCAACAGCATACTTTCACTATTACGGGTATTACTATTATATGATCAGAGTAAGGATTTCTATAGAGCTCCTATACGAGTCCCACCAAGGGGGACAGATAAGCTCTTATCCAGCTAAATTGAAAACTTGTCTTAAAACGCCTGGTTGCCTACCATAAACAACCATTTTAATTTGGACGGGTAATCGTTTATTTGCCTCAAACTATTTGACATGACGTTGAGGCAAATAAAGAAAAGCGGAACTGTGACAAGGACAACAAATATTATATCCCTCTCTGTCGCTCTTATTCGATTTAGTATATCACTACTCACTCGTAGTGTTATTATTATTTGACGTCTACTCTGGGGTACTCTGAGAGTATATGCGTGTAGTCTGTAAACTTGTCAGACTTTATTATTATACAGTGCTTCTTTTTTTCCTTTTTTTTTTTCTATATGATTATAATGATTAGGAACGTCCCTTTTTTTTTTACTCATATGAAAGTCACTTGCACTTTTCTACGTATTCCAGTTGCCATATTTTATTCAGTTATTTATGATTTAGTCCACAGTGAAACTGACTTCTAATCATCCTGTCAACTACAGCATTACTTTTCATAGTATTTTATCATCCCCGTAATCCTGCACACCTTGGGATTTATATTTTCTGAGCATACTGAACGTTACAAACCATGATACATATTTTGCTAAATTCGATATATATTTGTATAAATATATGCAATATGACTCACAATGGCTGTTTTACTTAACTATAACATATTAAGCCATATCGCTTAGTCATTTATTTTGCTCATATGGTTATTATCATTACTACTAGTTACTTGAAACTTCAACTTCTACTACTAGCATGCTATGCCATAGACGACGACTTTAAAATAAATATAAATAAACGCCAATACTATATCGACAACCATGATACCATTCCGCCTACCACCACCGACTATGCTGTTAGATATTACGCCTAAACTACCGTTTCCCCTTAAGGAATTCTATACCGTTACTAGATCGCGGTGGTGGCATAGTAATTTCACATTGGTTACTGAATACTGCTAGCTTTATATGAGATTGAAATTTGTCCAAATTAAGTAGCTAATTACTGCAAGTGATTTTAATCTATGTATGACTGTGTAAATAAAATTGACGTCATTAAAACGTACCTGAGTCTTGGCTCAATAGAACCATTTTCGAGCCGTATAAAGGCACTGTAACATATAAGTACCTAACAAAATTTTCATGACGAATCTCTGCCCCATATACACATATTACGAACCCGTTCTTCATTCATTGATTGTTTATTTGATCCTTCTACTGGCTTGCCCACGAGTATTGGAATGGGCTCGTAGTGGCGAAGTTTTGTGACTAAGTGGTGTTACAAGTGTTTTCATTTTCTTTTTAACTCTGGATAAAGACTGCATCATTCTTTTTATTAATGGCTAGTTTATGTTTTACTGCAGTTTCTAAGCTATTACCGATACCGTATGGTAAAATCTACGATCTTATCGGATTATGCTATGATAAATAAGTATCTCATATGTCATATAACTTATAAATTATCTCTATTAGCCTTTTTTTTTTTTTTTTTAATCTTGTCTTCTTCTAGTATAACGTCGACATGTAACTTTTGCAACATGCATTGATGAGCATGAGTATGAGTTCTAACTACCTGATTTTGATTCAGTACTAAAGAATATATATTATTTCTAATGTATAACTTTCAGTATAACGTAATGCATTATTTCAGAGCTTTTTATTACAATTATCTAGGCAGCTATTAAATAAAAATTTCATTCAATTTTACTTATGTCCAAGCAAATTTTCAAAATAATCCTGTTTCTTTTTTTATTGTGTACATTTGATTCAATGCGTAACTACCAGTTAAATTACTCGTGCTCCCAACTTCAACAAACTAATCACAATATCTATGCTTACATCTGATACACATTTATTTTAAAGCTCCAATGATTTCTTTTTAAAGTTCAATTTAATGACTTTTGCTGCTGATTCAATTACTTATTTAAGAGTTCTGATTAGTCTCAACAAATTTGGTTTATCATGACCACGTAATACCACATACATACACTTTTGTCAGTTTGTTTGTATGGGCCAATTATAAACCAAAACGTTCTAGGTTATATTAGTAAATTCTTACCCGGTTGGTTCCCGATCATATCTAACCTTATTTGTTTGCTTAGATCGCGTAGTGTAACTACCTCGTGTCCATGATTAGTAAGAACATGGAAGTAAGTACAAAAGGCATTCTCAATGCCTCTTGTGTAATAATCAGCTTCTTCATAAATCAACCAACTGGTTTAAATTGAAAAAATCTCTTTATGTTGGATAGTCCATTTATCGATGAAAGCTTTAGGCTATATATTTATATAACATCACGCTGCGACCAATAGGAGCGAAGACGCGGACGAAGTCGCGGGCAACAGCTAGTGTGTATTAATTCTCATGGTTCAAAATTAGATGTCTTACAAAAAGGAATGAGATCCCACCGGTCAATAAAAATAATAATATTGAATTGTTATTTAATCGTTTTCATTCAATATAATTCTTATTTGCCAAGACCATACCTATAACAGTTGTTAGACATTTCTTTTACTATGATTTTGTGAAGGTATAATATACAATTTGTTAACTATTCCAACAATACATTATCCACACTATTTTACTTCAGATTGTTGACCTTATCGTATTTTTATTACTCTTTGCATTAAGGTCAGTCTCTGGTATAACAATTAAAATTAAGAGATATTCTTAGGAATGTGATGATGATGCTAATACCGTTGTCATTGTTTTTTTTTTTTCATAAAGTAATTACCAATCTTGATGCTCAGCGAGAGTAAATTAGATAGTATTAAGTGCAGTAATTGGAGTCATTGTAATTTACTAATTATTCAACTGTGTATGCTCTAATCAAACTTTTTTTTTTTATATAAACTGCCATCAACTGATAGCGACTACGTATAATCAGTTTTGATGTGTGACTTTGTAAACTGGACTTAACACATATTTAAACTAATTCAGATTTTGAGGTATGTCAGTGTTATATATTTAAACTCACTTTGCTTCAAATAACTCTGATGTGTGTTATGTAAAAATACCTATTTGTTTCACAACCATGAATCTGATATCAAAATCAGACTATTTGTTTTACTGCAATCATGACCCTCATGACAAAAGATTTAGCTGTCTATTACCTGCTGTATGAATTTAGGCTTGAGTACCTAGTCAGTCAAAGATGTCACATTTGCTCGATTGTGCATACAACTTCTCAACCAGCTTAAATACCTGCATTAAAGCTGAACATCACCTTGTTAGGCTTGATGTTCTCTCTTACGCTCACGCCTCCCAGATGCAACGGTGGCACGCTCGCGCCGGCTTCGTGCTGATGACGGTGTTCTTTTGTCATGGGGCTGCTTCAACCTCAATTTCTTGGTTGGCTCTGCTGTAACCACCATCGCTCATGCCGGTAGCTCTCCCACCACAACAACTCGCTAGGGCGCCGATTTCACCGCGAAGGGCCTTGAACGCGAAGGCGGGCGGCAACCATACTCAAGCATATTGTCCGATTATAACTCTGAAATCAACATCCAATTAATGGGCAAGACTTCCCCGACTCAAGTATTTTACATTAATATACTGTAAAACACATAATTCAGTTCGTAATTTTATTCCTAAAACATTCGATTTCACTCAGTAAATATATGATAATTATAAAGTACTTTAGTTTCAGTTCTTGAATAGCGCCAATATACTTAGGCATACCATTTCTTGTTAAATCAACATAACTCCGTCGATTCATTGTATTTTCACCAGTTCTAACAATTACGACATAAGTACCTACATTCTCGAATCGTGTTATCATTCCTGTTTTACAATTAAACAACCATCTTCCATCTTCTACTGTTCTGATTTCAAAAATCTCTTTCTGTACAATATGTACCTATTAGTACTATATGTGGACTTAACTCACCTTATAATATACTATTAGTTTTGACTTTACCTTTCAAGTTCCAACCAAACCTCTCTAGACTTTAATCTAGTAACATTGATAAGTAGATGGCACGCAGCTTTCTTCGGCACGTAGTGTATCGCCTCTTCTGATTTGTGCTAGTTCTCTCCAATAAAATCCAGGATATGTTCTTATTACAGTAATTTATTATTCTTTACAACAATACGAACAATAAGACCTCATAACATTATATTCGGTTCCGTTCTGTCAAGTTCTGTGTACGTCAAAAATCGCTGTCATCCTCGCCATTTTTTTTAATATCTAAAATGGCGCCAACACGTTCAAGATATAACTATCGAAAGGTTTTATAAACTTTTAAGTTTTACAAGTCATAGAATATTTGAATAATTTCGTTATCTTAATTTAATAAACATGTTTATCTAAATTCATTAAAGTTCCTTTTCTATGGTGAACTCGAATACAACATTAATAGCTCTTAACATTGGATTAATATTGTCAAAAATAGTACATGATACCTTAAGGGCGTAGTTTAATTATCCAACTATTTACACAACTCTTACAGTTCCTTATAAGGTCTAGGGGTGCAAAGGATTTTTCAAAATTCAACCCGTAAGGGGGTGAAATGGGGGTCCAAAGTTTGTATGGGGAAACAAGATTAGTTAAACTATTTAATTCGAAACTTCACAGGAGTATTTCTAGCGATAAATGAGTAAATACGTGTTTCAGTTTTTTTGAGAAACAACCCCTAAAAGGGGGAAAGGTGGTGACAAAATCTGAAAATCGACATAGTTATTGTTTTTATGATATACCGGGTCGCTGATAACGAAAACAACAATCATTTTAAAATCTCACGTGGAAGACGTGATATACCATCCCCCTGTTGGGGTGCGAGGGGGATGAAATGTCTAAATATTAATAAGGGTGTCCTTTTTATGATTTTTTGGGTCGTCAATTTCGAAAACACATGAAAACTTTTAAAAGTAGGTGTCAAATTGCAAGAAGAAACTGACTGACTGACTGAGTGACATATCAACGCACAGCCCAAACTGCTGGTTCGAGAGATACCAAATTTGGCATGTAAGTTCCTTATAAGGTCTAAAGGTGCATGAAGTGCCGCGAGTTCCCTATGAAGATACGACCTTTTCTGATTTAATGTATTGTAAGTGGTTTTATTGATCAGTGCCGTCCGATACGATTTCGAAATAAATCGATTTCGAATCGAAAATTTGGCACTCCATACATGCGTGCATACAAAAAAGTTTAATCTTACTATATAGGCGTGTGGGGTATCTATGGATTTGCTTTTAAAACGACATAGAGGTTCCGATATTTTTTTTCCATTTAAATCAACCTTTAGATTTTTTTAAATCGTATTGGCATTTATTTACGAACCGTGAGATCTTCGAGAAGACAAGTGCGGTTGCCAGTTTTTGTTGCACTTTTAGCACCACCCAGGGGTCACGTGTAGGGTAACGGTGGGTACTCCCTACGGACGTGGTGCAACTTCGACCCCCCTTTGACAAGTGAGTGGGCAACTTGACTGTTAGAAGTTCGCAAGCCGCCCGAAGGCCTCTAACTTGGCTTAACGATTGCTGTCGTAGACAGCAGCCGGGATCAACGGCTTATCGTGCCTTCCAAAGCACGAGAGCGCTCAGTTAGTAACCACTCAAAGCGGTCACCCATCCAAGAACTGACCTGCGCCCACATTGCTTAACCTCGCATACCGCACGCGGTAGGCGGGTGCAGCTGGGCCACGAGCGCTCTAAATTCTTGATAGTTTGTGCCAAATTGCAATTCAATCGGTCCAGTAAAAGCAATTCGGTTGTAACAGACGGACTGACAGTAAGGAGTGCGAATGGAAGTGAGGCCAAATTTTCTTTTTGGATGCTCCAATGGGAACTGGCAAAACCTTCCTAATAAATTTAATTTTAGGAAAAAAGGGTTACACGTGATATTGAATTAGCCGCATTTCTGTACTTCAAAGGACCAGAGTTTATGACCGCTGCGCGCTGCTTGGTCGTTATCAGACCTATTGATGTTACTGTAGTACACAGATACTTTTACTAAGGGCCATTTATGACATGCTTTTATATCATCGGCCCTTTTCCCTTCGGCCTCTCGGAAATGTATGATATTAGTTTCCCATCCTTATTTTTGCCAAAATCAAATGAAATTCAACAGTTTGCCGGTTCTCAGAATGTATGCTGACTTTTCATCTGTTAATGAATCACAATCACCAAACTTCGTATATCGAAACCCCCAGAATGTAACAATAACAACTACTTTTCTGGAGACCGCATCTAAATCGGTTCAGCCAAACGCGAGATAATCGTGGACAAACATACAAACGTCTTTTTTGTAGACGGTTAAAAATTACGCTTAGTACGCGGGCGAAGCCGCGGGCAAATGCTAGTCGGTTAATAAATGACTGAGTTCTGAGGTAATAAGCATAAATAAAAATAATAGTAATAAAAATAAACACTGTTTTCTGATTTTTTTTATGTGCACACAACAAGCTGGGGTGCTACCGTGAACTTCGAAAATCGAACTTCGTAGCGTGCCGTCCCTTTCAATCTCGTGTACTATATGACGGAAAGGGACGGTACGATACGAAGTTCGATTTTCGAAGTTCGCGGTAGCAGGCCTGGGGTTCTACCGCGAACTTTCTATGTGACATTCTTGTACATAAATATCGCCATTAACTGTACCCGTTGTAATAAATTCATCACTTTTTAGACCACATGTGCATATGGCCACAGAATGAGTAATAGTACAAGTACAGAAGTTTCTCTGTTAACAAATCCCCCGTTTAGGTATGCCGAACGTGCCTAAACGTGGCCATCTCTTTCTATCGCACGCAACGCGCTCTTTCGAGGCCCTGCCCTCAGCACTAGGGTTACCACAAGCGAGAACCTATTTTAATATATATACTTTATTATTAGTAGTGTTGTTTACAATACAATTACGAATAGTACTTTTAAGATTCCGTAGCCAAAATGGTGAAAACGGAACCCGTCCTTCCGTCTTTTCGTCTGTATGTGACAGCCGATGTACCTACTCGGAGACTATAAGCACTACAAATAGGTACAATTAAAATATTTAGCAGGAAGGTGTGTTTTACTCGTATGAACCGCTACGTAAAAGTGATGTGAAATGACGAAAAAATATTAAAGGAGGGGGAGGGGGCACTCCATACATGTAACCAGGGGGTACAAAGTTTTAGATAATTTTTAAAGGCATCACTTTAAAAAATAAAAAGAGGATTCTTAGAACCAACGTTTTCATTTTCGTTTTCTTTTATGTCAAGCGCTGGTGAATACCAAACTCAAGGACTGCCAGTTTTTTGAGTGATAACGGTCAGTTTTTTCAACATTTTAAGATAAAGACACAGAATTTGGGTAACTATATAAAGATATTTTTTATACAATAATGCTGTGGTTTTGACATTATTATTTAACACCGGATTATTTTATGATCGTACAGCGGTACAGCAGCGCGTGCGCGTGCGGTCCGTAACGCTGCGCCGCAACCATTGAATAGTCACACGACGTGTGAGCCGGCGGCCGCATGTACTTTCCGCGGCGCAATGACGTCACGGTAGTAAAACACCCCTGATATGGCTCGCCAGATCATATATTTTTGTGGTATTTGCTGGCCATTTTACATTTCTATTTGAGGTTGACATTTTCCTTTTGACTAGTCAACATAGAATTCTTGCCCTGGAATTTGTTTGAAGTCGGTAACGACATAAGTCTCGTCATCCATCACGCAGCAATCGTACTGCGTAAAGAAATTCTGGTATAATTTTCTCGCCCTTGATTTAGCCCATCTCTTTTTCAGGTGTCCTGTCTGGAACTTTTTGGACTATTAATGTTTTCAGTCCACTATTTTGTGATTACTACCTATTTGACGTCTGCCAAAGGATAGTAACTTGTTTTATAATTTCTTTTTTTTATGAAAAGTTTATTAATGCCACATTTTTTCCGAACCACTCTTTATTTATGAAATTTGGGAGTATACTTGTTCTAAAGGATCTTAACACATAACAAATTATTTTTTGACGTGATAACGTCTTTAAAATCGTTTTAGTCGGGTGACATGTTCAGAAACTTGTGTCACACCAAAACCTCACGAGCGCGATCGCAGGTATAAGTGAAGTGCAAGAGTGAAGTAAGACGTTATCACGTAAACATCTCGATCGTAAACCTACTTTACAAACAACCAATTTTTTTTTAATGTTAAATAGATTTGGAGTTATTGGGGGTCAAAAGTGGCTCCAAACGGTTCGTGTAAAATAATAACTACTAAATAATAGCTACCGCGTGTCTAGATACAAAATGGCTTCAGTCTAATGAAAAATAGGTAAAGTGAGCAACTATGCCGAATAATTATAGTTTACCTAAAATTAGGCAACAAGTAGTTAGGCCAAACAATAGTAAACCTATTAATTAATCTGTGCCATTAATTCGAAAATACAATAAATATTATATGATGTCTATGCACACGTATGTAGTCTTACATAAAAAATAAAAAATAAAAAAAATAAATATTATGGGGACAATTTTTACACAAATCGAACTAGTCCCACAGTAAGCTCAATAAGGCTTGTGTTATGGGTACTAGACGACGATATATTTAATAGATATATTATTATACTTAAATACATAGAAAACGTCCAAGTCTCAGGAACAAATGTCTCTGCTCACCACAGAAACAAATGCCCTTACCGGGAATCGAACCCGGGACCTCTAGCTTCGGAGGCAATGACACTACCAACTAGGCTAAACAGGCCGACAAACGTGACATACGTGATATGATATTGTTTTGATATTCTCGAATATAAATGCGCTCTTACCTTGTTGCGTTAGCGATAAGATCATCCGATGTTGTCAGAGACAGTATTCGACAGTTTATGGGTGGCAGTTAAATATACCCGTCTCGGTTTGTCGTCACAAATAGAATTTTGGCACTCACTGTTCGTGGTTGTGTAATTCACATATAAACCACTTGTTGAATTTAAACTATCTACATATCGTTAATATAACTTTTATTATAGTATTAATCATCTACACCTTTGGCTGACAATTTAATTATGCTGGAGATTTTCGAAATGGAGGCAATAACGTTAGAATAAGTAGAACGCAATCAAATATACTAAACCGAAACTCCTCTTGGTTGTTTATAGTGATGTACGCTGTATTCGTACATGAAATAACGTATACATAAAATAGGCAGAATTCTGACTTTATCGACAACGTGGGAGGGTAATTAGTCTACTCGTCCTCATTTTTACACGCACCTTGACCTCGTTGGTCTTTATGATGTTTCTATCTCCTATTATCCAGTTTTATACCGTTTTTACTGAACCGACTCGTAAAATATAGATTTTACCTCTATGCTGTAAATTAACACTCGCAACAATAGGCTGGAAGTAAAATCCACAAGTAATTTATGATCAACTCGACTTAACTCCGTTGAAACTTTCCCGAAGGTGAAACGAAACATGAAGTGCGGTCAAGTCAGTGGCGACCGTGGTTTACTGCCAAATGCATTATCAATAATGTCGGATATTTGTGAGCATAACACGAGCATGCTTCCGAAAATGTATTAGGTATTATGATAAACGTGGGGGTGTCGTCGCATGCGATTAGCGCAAGGTACGTCCGCGCAACCGGCCATGCGAACCATATTACCGATATCTAACGACAGCATCTTGGACCCGTGTCAACACGCCTCTGACAAACCACTTTCAGTTTCTAATCCCGCTATATTATGTACCGAATTAATGCATGCACCGTTAATTCATTAAATTTCTGGTGCGGAAGAAGAATATTAAATTATTAATAAGAATATGAAAAGAATTCGCTGGCTTCACAACATATTTTACCAAAGATAGTTTTGTATTTAGGACGGCCTCTGTGACAGCTATATCATCTAAGTGGCATTTAGACATATTTCGGCCGCCTTTCAAAATAGTTCTGTGAAATCGTGCTGTAATTTTAACACGAACCAAATTTTTCACTCTATTATGGCGGCATAAAGGTATTTTTTTCTCATCTTATAAAAATGCAAGCAACGTTATGATAAATGAGTTGTTATACGCTTTCTAAATATTAATCAATTAAATTCGTAGTTTCAAGTTGATTTAAAATGTTATTCCTTTGTAGATTTTTAATAACGTTTATCCGTTCATTGATCGCATTTTTCTGCGGTTCTCGTGCACTATCTCTTGAAGTAGTGCCGCGGTTAAGTGATGTAGTCGATTCACTGAGCTGTCAGGGGAGTGACAAACGGATGTATTACAAAACATAATGCAAAACGAAAATGGCTATAAACATACTTTTATTGCGGAAAAGCAGCTCTAGACTTCTCACGATTCACCAATCTAGAGATCTATCCAACTGGTGACGCGAGAGACAATCGGATTCTTTAAATGCTTTCGTTTATTGTTTACGTTTATTTTATCCGAACGAGGGCGCCGCGTTTGGGATTTCATAAGTCAGTTAAATTAATGTGATGCCACAAGCACGACATCCAACACTAAGCATCCCCAAATACATTCTAAAATAAAGAGTGTTTTGGTCGTACGATATTAGAACCTATCAGTTGAGATTTAGGCGCAGCGCGCGATCCGTCGAAGCAATCCATGCTTCTAACTTAAAAACGCACTAAAAAAAAGATTTATTAACAGTAGCTCAAATGTTACCTGCTAGTAACTAAATCGGAGGATTGACAAACTGAGAGTTTACTAGTAACCAAATTAGTTGTTGAAAATAAGCATAATTTTGGTTATTACTAAGCACAATTTGGCTATTTCTTAAGTAGCCAAACTAGTTGAGCTATCCTGTTTTTTCAGTGCGACATCTACTTCTTTCCCGTTGCTACGACTTTTGTCGCCAGAAAAAATGGTTTTACCCGAACATACTCGCTTATTTTAATACATTTCAATACAATATTTACATAACTCAAACAGGGAGTTTAGATTTTATCCTTGGCGTACGTTTTAAGTTTTTGACGTCAATGTTTTAAATGCAAGAGGTGCGCACGCGTTTCATGCATGATTCACTGCACTAGTTTCTAGACAATTTATAGATTTTTCATAGACTTATTATTGCAAACTTTATGCCAGTCTTTTGAACTTTAATGACAGTCGATCACAAAAGGCGACGGCCTAATTTAATTTCTGGTTTAAAGAAATTATCCTGACCTGCTTAAGTATAAAGGCAGCAACTGTGCAAACAAACTTGAAATGAACTTCTGAATTTTTCGAAACTGTTTGTCGGAAACTTTGATCATATCAATCATACCGCATATGAATCGTTCATCGTCATCGGAAAGATTCCCCTAAATATACAGAGGTATTCTTACGTATTTATACGGGCAATAAATTATAAGTCCCGGTTAGCAACACCCGCGAAGCAGATAATCATAATAGTAAACATCCGCACAATACGTGCTTGCGCACAGCATGCAGTTTCGAGGCATTTCTGCCATGTATCGACAGTGTTTACGCGCTGCGACCCTGGACGACGGCAAAAATAACCTTTCTTATACAATAATCGCTGGCGAGCCGTTATAGTGCCGACGAGCGTGCAGCGAGGGAGTTCCGAGTGATTCGAGCCGGCCATCGGCGGCAGTGTTACTGGCATTATTGTCGTGGAGCATGACAGACCGACCCGAATAAATAGTACTGTGACTGATCTTCGATTGCATCATCTGCAAGAGAGGCGTTATTACTTGTTGATCGAGCGAGCGAAGCGTCTCCGTTTCAGCTTTCGACAAAAATTTCGTTTGTCTGTCCGGATGTTCTCCTCTACAGGTCGCATTTCTCAACCGATTCTCGTGAAATTTTGTGAGCAGGTTCGATAATAATATTAATAATATAGATTTTTTTTCTGGCGTATCAGGTTTTGGAAATTTGGTATTTGAAACAAAAACAAAATTGCGATGTCTACAGCTCACAGAGCCACTAGTTTGTACGTACATTATATAGGTTCCAGGACACGAAATTCGTGCTGTCAGGAGACTGGTGTTTTCATAGTTCCCTAAACTATACGAGTTGTTGTGTCACCGAATGAATATTATCCTGGCCTTTAATTGGAAGTCGCTGTAGATAGTGCACACTACCAAGAATAGAAAATCAAACAGGAAAAGCATTTGCGGCACAGCCGAGTTCGAAAGTGCACGGACAAAGTAATCAAAAATAAGTCGTGTGGCAACAATATCTAGACACGCGGCAGCGTGTCCACTGTCCAGCCAAGTTCACCTCAGGAACTGGCGGACAGCAGCCGTTTTACACGAACCTTTTGGAGCCACTTTTGACCCCCCAATAACTCCAAATCTATCTAACATAAAAAAATGAAATTTGGTACATGTATTAAGATCCTTTAGAACAACTAAAACCCCAAACTTCATAAATATAGGTTAAATAGTACGGCCTACGAGCGTAGCCCGTAGCACTAAGCGGCAATGATAGTGTGTATTCGATAATCGTCACAATTGCTCCAAGTCGTTTTTCTAAGAAACTGTAACTCTTCAGGATTGTTATAAAACAAACCTAACCTAAACTTCAGGGCTATAGCCAACTAACTAGGGCTATATTTAAACTTTGTATATATACAAAGTTTAAATAAATATTTTACGTTATCTAAGAAAATATATTTTTGCCAAAATATGGCAAATACTTTAGTGTTGTGGCAAATTAAATAATAGATATCGAGGGGAGCCGAGAAAGAATTTCACACAAGAAGCTCTGCTGTTCTGATCTGCTTCTAATCGAATAAAAATACTTGTACGTGTATTTTACAACGACGTTGAAGACAACTCTGTATGTTCCGCGTTTTTTTATTTTTACATTTTATTACTTTCCAGGAAACACACCAGAAATAATACAAGATCTCGACTACAATCGAATTGTCCTCATCGTATCTGGGTATTTAATGGATTATTTATTTTGGCTAAATACTCGTACTATGCCGTTCTCGGTGTGTATATTATGTTAAAGCTATGAGTGCTTACTTACTCAGGCTTAGCGAAATGTTTCCATGGTAGGCCAACAACTTGTCAGTCAAAATAATGTTCTCGTCGGACCCCTGATGCACGGACTTAGGAATTTTACAATAAATTAAAACAGAAGCAATTCTAAGCGAGAATTTGTTTCTAATTTGTGTGGCTAACAGTATTGAAGAGATTATATTACATTTCCGATATTCGTTACCAACACTTCCAAGCGGTTAAATTAATTTCAATCAAATTAGCATAAACATATTGGTGCAAGTGCACGAGAAATTATAAGAAACGTTTTGCTCTGACACAGTTAATTTTAAGATTTTCAATTAAACGTAAACGTATTGTTTTGATAAGTATGTAGGTATTAGTTTAAATATGTTTTGTTTATTACTGAATTTTATCACAAGATGTTGTATGTGGAGTTAATAAAGATATATGCTAGATAATAATAGCAATGATAAAATATTGGAAAAAACGTAAACCTAGATGTCACGAATAACTTATGATATCCGTATTTATTTTGATTCTGTAATCCTTCATTGTGTTTGAAGGTTGAGCTGTATTTATTCGGAATCTCAGACTATACAAAAATTTAGAACATTGTTAATGTTTGTCGAGCAGCTGATGTCAGGTCAGTAATAATCCTCGTTTTGGCAAACTCCCGCATCGGTCGTCACGCCGAGTCCATAACTCATGCTAGAGGATAATTTGCTTGGAAATAGATAGACTCCGAATTGTTGCCAATCGGCTCGGCCGTCCATGTTGCGAGCGGAGGACGTACTATTTGTACCGATTAATTTTATCACCTGGATCGGCTTATGTCATTCAGATGGGGTAGGATAACTTTGGCGAGTTTTGTGCCCCTTAATTATTTGATACGGAAAACGGAGAACAAACATGACCTTTTTTTAATTACACGAGAGATTTTTAAAAATGTTATTTTTATTCAAAATACGCCTGCACTTATTTGGTTCGATTTTGTAAAATTATAATTTGCTTATTAGACGAGTACTTAAATACTACTACGAACGTTGTTTATAACCACAGTAAGATAATCTAATAGTAAAGTACTTCCTAAGAACCAATAAATTTCGTTAAAGTAAATAACCGCAATTTAACAAATTTTCGCAAAAATAAATTACTTGATATCTTTCTAGACCATTTTTCACGAGGTACTGAAAATACAGTAATTATGAGTAGGATATTTAATATTAAGACACCATTTTCGCAAGTCAATGGCGGAATACACCTCTAAGACTTAGTGATATTTCGAACTTAAACTTGACACGAACTGTCAATACAATCTTAAGCCTCGGTTTGAAATCTGTGCCAACTGCCCCAAGAACATAATTGATATCAGTCTATTAGTGTACCTAATTGTGTACTTAATTATATCAATACATCTGAAACCCACGTTAGAAATACAAATGTGTCACTCATTAAATCTGCTGGGTTTATTTTTAGAGCCCGTGCATAAGTGCTTTCTCATAGCAATTACACCTGTTAATAAATTAGTCTCCTTATTACACTGGCTTAGTGGAAGCATATTAGGTTAATGATTTATTAATTATCAACACCTACATCTGAATAGCACCCATCTATATAAGTATGTAGAGCCTAAAATATAAATGACAAATTTTATTTGAGGCTCCATGTAGGTAGGTGCTATCAAAAAAATTAAAGAATGCTATTGCTTTTGTTATTGCTTCAATAATTTTCACTTGGGCACGCCGTTTATATGTGGTCATACATGTAACGGGGGGTCAAATATATTTTTTTTTCATGTACATAGGCGTTTGGGGTATCTATGGATACTATGGATAGGCCTTCACAAATGACATGGAGGTTTCTCCAATAATTTTTCATTTAAGTCCACCTTTGGTGAGATATTAGCTGTCAAAGTCGTAAAAAGTGTCGTCCCCTCTATTTCCCAAACTATAAAGTTTAAAATTCTGACAAAAATCATGATGATGTACATTAATAAATCCTTTTAACGATTTTTGGTTTGAACAAGATAGGTTTAACGGTTTTTGAGTTATTGCTGAAAAACTGTCTTGCGAAAACAAAAGGGCGTGTCGTAAGTTTCCTATGAAGATACGACCTTTTGTGAGTAAATGTATTGTATAGTGGTTTTAAATGTAGATTAGGAGGTGTCGGTACGGAACCCTTATTGTGCGTGGTCCGACACGCATTTGGCCGGTTTTTAAGTTATAGAAATCTAATTGTGGAATCGATGAACTTGTGACTCGCTTCTGATGTTACTTCAGTCTACTTAAAAATTGTGGACTTTAAATTCTCTATTCTTTCGGCTGAAGGAATTTACTTTTACAAATTTCGGTGTAAGGATAAACCATAGACAAGTGATATGTGGAGATTGTGAAGCGCAAGCGTTCAAGATGTAAAGTGATTCCACACATCCAATACAACTCGATTGAACACGTTCAGTGCCAGGTAAATAGCGTCAAACTAAAACGCAATTAGTTGAATTGAAATCACTATGTAATAGAACGCATATATAATATTTTATGAAATATGCAATACAGCTGCAGGGTACTCGAGCCACTCTAGACAAGTTAATTCTGTACGAGTGAGTCAGGAGCGAAAAGGCCAACTTGCGTAATATTACGCCCATTCATGGCGTAGCGTCGCGTCGCCAAAACGTGAATATTCACCGTGCCAAGCACCCTGCGACTCCGCCTGGCATGCAGGGTGTCCACTTTCTGCAGACAGATTATGTATGTGATCTCTTTCAGCTTAATGACTATTAGGTGCACCCATGATCCTTGTGCAAAAGAAATATTTTAATTGACAAATATGTCTGTTTTTCGAGTTTCATTTTATTACTATTTGGCTAAATAAGAAACGGTTATTAAAACTAATGTTCACCAACATTGCCAGGCTTTTGGGAATTGTCGTATTAATTGGAATTTTTTCTTGCGTGTTTGGTGCAGACTGTGTGTGTCCACCCTGTGAATTAATCGCGGATATATTTATATTATTGTGTCAGTCCACGTGCCGCCGGAAATGCCGGGTTTGTTTAGCTTGCACATTTATTTCTGTCTGGGCGGTGTCATCTGAGGGCGTCATCCTCTGCCTCCCCGATGTTGGGTGCGCTTGGCGCTTGCAGACAATTTCGCAACGCTCACCCGTGCCCGACGCCGATGGAAATACGGGCCACGGGGGTTTGCGAAATCGGTCCGTTAGTTTGTCAGCATGCCGGTGCCTACATACAATGTAGTCGGCTCAGCTTTATAACCCAAGTACTGCCGCGCTTAAAAATATGTACACGATGGTTTTTGTCAGTATGAGTTAAATGATCGTATTTATGAGTTCTTGCCCCTTCTGTTAATGTTAATACGCTTGGTATTGCTTGATGGTTATCCTACCGTCAATTACTACCATTAATGAAGTATCCTCATTGTAGGTATGTACACTAGTCGGAGAAATTATTTGATTACCATACAAATTAGTAGCAATCTATCAACTAATTATGTCAAACAAACACGTGCAAAAAACGACTGTGTAGCAATGTTTAGTGATGACAGGAGTAAAATGTCATGACCAGAGCGAACTAAATGCATACTTATACCATCTTATTTGTGACATGTCTCATTCGATGATTTATGTGCTTGCCTATATATACCTAGTATTTTTCTTAGTCTAAATACGACAAAAACCTTAAAAAAGTAATCGTTGGTGAAAAGACCGAATTCTTCTACCCAAGTGTATCATACAGTAAATACATTCGTTAAATGATTCGCTTCTTATTTTGTAGCTATATGAAAACGAGTCGTTTGAATAACAGTAATGCACACACCTGTCTTGCGATCACGTCCAAAATCAACAAGGTATTACGCCTCGGCTAATACACTGTAATAAAATAGTTTAATGTGCGAAATGCGTGTAACTTGTGACGTATTTTGGATTAATAGCTACTTGCTTCTCATATTAGTGTGGTTTAGTTTAGCCATCGCACAACAAACAAATCCAGTAGTTAAATATAATGAATTTATCAAATACTTGATGGATAAACCCTAAAGATTTAAATTGGATATTTTCAAGACGAGAGTGACGTGAATAGGTATAGGTACTAAGTTTGCATGTAGCACCCTGGACCTAGTCATCACGTACCATCGGACGAGACAGTAGTCGAAACATATTAAGTACCAATCGAAATTGTGTCAATGAAAAAAAATCCAATTTTGTACCTCTCAGCAAGTGCATGACTGCATACCTTTTCCGAACATTGACGGTATTTTACATCTTGTTTAGAATAAGACTGGCATATTCTGTCTCAGGTTTATTGACTTGTTAGGATAGACACGTTGACGTTGTTTCAGTTACTTTTACAGAATTGATGACCTCAACGGGCCTGTATGATGCACGCCGCACGATGCACGAATTTAATGGACATCTTAAAATACTAGAACTTAAAAATAGAAATTGACTTATTATTACATATACTAGATGAAAGCCCGACTTCGCTCGGGTGAAATAAATAAAGTAAACATTTATTCGTGACTGTTATGCAAACGACGAAAGAAATAGTGTACAAAAATGTATAAAATAAAAACAACAACAACGGATAATGATGAAACTTCGTATACAAATATAGTCTGTAGTCTGGATTAACATATGGAATAGGGAGTAAAAGATTACGCTGAAGACGTCACGGGCAAAGGCTAGTATCTTTGCAAGTTAATCCTAAGCATTTTTGTAAGGGTAGTATTTAAAGGCACATAAAAAATTTGACACCGTAATCAATACTGATTTGTCAAGCTAAAATACTAATCGTTCATTAAAATTCAGTTCAGATGTGTAATTATTAAATATTGATGTGCCAATCAGTATTTTTGGTGCGAAGTCAGAGCTGCTAACGCGAACGAAAACAAATGAAGTTCGTGTATCTCCCTCTCTGTCGAACTTGCAAAATCGAGCGACACAGAGGGATACACGATTTTCGTTCGTTTTCGTTTCGCGGTAGCAGTTCTATTCTCCGCCAAATTCTATTAAGTAAGGTCCTTTACACTCAATATTATGTGTCAATATAATCGCGATTTTTAAAATTGTATGGGGTCTGTTAAACGCTTAATATTATCACAATACTGGTGTGTCAATATTATCGTGGTTTTCAAACACGTACGGATTTTTCTTCAATATTCATTGCACGTGATACGGATCGTGATATGAGTATATCGCGTGATAGTAATAACCATGTAACAGGCCCCTATGGATGTTGCTTCAATATTCAGTGTTTCGCGTGATAATAATAACAGTTGGTAATATTTTCTCCAATTAATGGAAGCTATTTAACAACATGTTCCGTTTTGCCAAAGGTATTTCACATTCCGATACGGATACGCGCACCATCCAGGAATAGGAGCCGTCAGACCAGAGGGCCTACCGCGATCTGAAAACGAAGTATTTCCCTCTCCGCGCTCGAATATGCAAGTGCGACAGAGAGGCATATATATTTATTTTTCGGTTGGTAGCACTTTAGTCCCAGCGCGGCGGACGGTCGAAGAAAGTCAAAGAACATTCCGTGTGTTGTCTGTCACACATATAATTTTTTAACTTCCCATCGACCTATGAACTTGAAATTAGGTGATAAGATAATGTTTATTATGAAGTATATTTTACCAAAAATATCAATATATTGATAAATCACATTTGTTTTTTAGTTGTACGGAACCCTCAGTGTGCGACTCCGACGCACTTGGCTGGTTTTTATTACATTTTGAATTTTATTTCTCTTATAGTAAAATACCCTATTCGTTTTAAAGTTGACGCCTGAGGGCCTACCGCGAACCAAAAACGAACTATCTTCCTCTCTGTCGTTCGAATATACATGTGCGAGAGAGAGGCAGATACTTCGTTTTCGGTTCGCGGTGGCGCCTCTAACGTCCGAGCGCGGCGAACGGCATGAGCTGGGGGTCTACTCCGAAATTCAAAATCCTAACTTCGTATGGTGCCGTCCCTTTCACTCTCCTGTCATAGACTATATGAGTGAAAGGGACGGCACCATACGAAGTTCGGATTTCGAATTTCGGAGTAGACCCCCAGTACCACTAAGTTATAAGATAGAGCGAGAATTGGATAGAATTTTGCTAGACGTTTAAAACCCATAAGTCACCTAGTAGTTTGTCACAACAAAATAGAGACGCAGCTTTAAGATGGCGGACAAACTCAGCAAACATTCAAGTGGTGTCCTTTACACGATTAATATTATCACAATACTGGGGTGTCAATATTATAGCAGTTTTCAAATTGGTATGGATTCTACTTCAATATTCACGTGATACTTATCGTGATATGAATGTATCACGTGATACTAATAACCATGTAACAGGCCCAATACATTCGCTTTGAAGGCGGTTGTTGTGACAATCAGCCTAGCTAGCACGATAGATTATACCGTTACGTTTTAGGTGACGTTTTAATACATTTCACCCATATAACGTGACGGTATAAGTTATCGTGCCAGCTAGGCTGATAGGTGTATAGAACGCTTGAAAACTACAAAAACAAAACGCTGCAGACGCGGCTCCAGCCTTGCAAACAGCAACCTGGCCAACACACCGGACGCAAACATAGTTAACAATTTCCGAACGTACCCAACCCGACGCTGTCAACCAACGAATGTAATATGGCCGACCTTTCGTCATAAAATTAACACTTTTAAATGCAAAATACGCGACAATCCGAATTTTGCGGATACATATGTTCAACTCAAAAATCGTTATTTTTATACGTTCTTCAATTTGAGACAGGTCTCGTTCGGGTCTACCGTACCCCTGCACGAAATTATTAATATAGATTAGTAGCTATCAGTACCTTGTTTTTTAAGTGAGTAACATGTAAAAGGAATTATGTCACATCTCAGCCAAACATGCCTAGTACTATTAGTCTGATGTGGGACTCATCGGACAAAATGCCAACTTGGGTCGCGAAATGTACAATGTACATTAGTTAGGCTGACTATTGCGTTCCTTGGTACACCGCCAGAATGGCCCATTCTTTTTGGCTTGTCGATACGCCGATCTCGGTGCGCCGTCGCCTCGTCGAAAATAATTGTCAGTTCAGAGATTAACGAACTTCAGCCGCCTGACCTATAAAGCGATCATACAGGTAAATCATAGGTGACAACTGATTTTAATGCCTATCAACGGTCACGCATTGTTCATAATTTTAAATTAGGTTATGATCATATTGTTCATATATAGAATAAATGATTCCGAGTTTATAGACGCTTTCTAATCGGACTAAACTATTTTTTGTAATAGATTGTCAGATATGAGTTGCAGGCGAACTCCGAGTTTCTCTAGGATGCAACCGATAGTAAATGTACATTTTCAAGTATGAAGTTACCTGTATGAAGTTGCCTTCCCTTAAAAGACATGAGAATTTTTTTATCATCTCGATTTTAATGTTTACGCATAATAAGCAGAATGCTTTTCGGTTTAGTAAGCGCGTTAAAATATCTTTAGGGCTCATTTGCGCAGACAAACGCGATGCGCGTGGGCAGACGGTGCCGGCGCTAGTTCTGCTTGTTTACCGCGTATTGTCTATTTGCGTATAACTACTGTCCGTTGACAATTGTATTGGCATTGTAGGTAGACACAGACCACCGGATATTGATAATCAATTTAGCTGTCATAAACAGAGCAAAGCAGTTTTAACGATAGGTTTCCCCCTATGCTGGCCCTTAAGACCACAGGAAGTTGCCCTAAAATAAGTACCTACTAGATGAAAGCCCGGCTTCGCTCGGGTGAAATAAATAAGAAAGAAATAAAGAAAACATTTATTCGTGACAGACATGCAAACGACGAAAGAAATAGTGTACCAAAATGTATAAAATAAAAACGTTACCACAATATAGTTTATTAGTAATAGTTTTTAGTCTGGATTAACCTATATTATGGAATAGGGAGTAAAAGATTACGCAGACGAAGTTACGGGCAAAGGCTAGTATCTTTATAAGTTAATCCTAAGTATTTTTATAAGGCTAGTATTTAAAGGCACATAAAAAAATTGACACCGTAATCAGTAAGGTGCGAAGTCAGAGCTGCTACCGCGAACGAAAACGTATGAAGTTCGTGTATCTCCCTCTGTCGCACTTGCAAATTCGAGTGACACAGAGGGAAATAAATACACGATGTTCGTTCGTTTTCGTTTCGCGGTAACAGCTTTTTCTAGCAATTCTCCGCCAAATTCTATTCAGTGGGGCCCTTTACACTCAAGATTATGTGTCAATATTATCGCGGTTTACAAAATTGTAGGGATGTTGCTTCAATATTCGTCAATATTCACGTGATACGGATCGTGATATGAGTATTTCGCGTGTTAATAATAACTGTTGGTAATATTTTCTACAATTAATGGAACTTATTTAGCAACTTGTTCCGTTAATTTCGCCAAAGGTATTTTGCATTCCGATACGCGCACCATCCAGGAATAGGAGCCGTCCGACCAGAGGGCCTACCGCGATCTGAAAACGAAGTATTTCCCTCCGCGCTCGAATATGCAAGTGCGACAGAGAGGCATGTATTTCGTTTTCGGTTCCCAGTAGCACTTCAGTCCGAGCGCGGCGGTCGGTCGAAGAAAGTCAAAGAACATTCCGTGTGTCGTCTGTCACTATAATTTTTTAACTGAACTTGAAATTAGGTGATAATGTTTAGTATGACGTATATTTTACCAAAAATACCAATATATTGATAAATCACATTTGTTTTTTTTAGTTGCATGGAACCCTCGGTGCGCGAGTCCGACGCAATTGGCCGGTTTTTTGTCACATTTTGAATTTTATTTCTCATATAATAAAATACCCTTTTCGTTTCAAAGTTTACGCCTGAGGACCTACCGCGAACCAAAAACGAATTATCTCCCTCTCTATCGTTCGAATATGCAGATACTTCATTTTCGGTTCGCGATAGCGCCTCTAACGTCCGAGCGCGGCGAACGGCATGAGCAGTACTACTAAGTTATGAGATAGAGCGAGATAGGGATAGAATTTTGCTAGGCGTTTAAAGACTATAAGTCACCTAGTAGTTTGTCACAACAAAATAGAGATGCAGCTTTAAGATGGCGGACAGACTCAGCAAACATTCTAGTGGTGTCCTTTACACGATTAATATTATCACAATACTGGGGAGTCAATATTATCACAGTTTTCAAATTTGTATAGTTTCTGCTTCAATATTCACGTGACACGTATCGTGATATGAACGTATCACGTGATACTAATAACCATATAACAGGCACCATACATTCGCTTTGATGGCGGTTATTGTGACAATCGATAGATGTCTAGAACGCTTGAAAACCACAAAAACAAAACGCTGCAGACGCGGCTAGCCGAATCCACACAATGGGCGATGATGGCCCATCACCCAGAACGCAGCCCAGCAACCTGGCCAACATACCGGACGCAAAAATAGTTCACGATTTTCGAACGTAGCCGACACTGTCAACCAACAAATTTAATATAGCAATATAGTCTGTGGGCAATATGGCCGACGTTTTGTCATCAAATTAACACTTTTAAATGCAAAATACGCGACAATCCGAATTTTGCGGATACATATGTTCGACTCAAAAATCGTTATTTTTATACGTTCTTCAATTTGAGACAGGTCTCGTTCGGGTCTACCGTACCCCTGCACGAAATTATTAATATAGATATCTGTGGTTGGTTGCATAGCATACCAGACAGGAAAAAAAAACGACACATGTAGTTAGTTAATATTGCTTTGACTAAAATAATACTCGAGGCATCGTAAGTAAAACATGTTGTTACTTTAATTAAGCTTTTCGAGTCAAATCAATTCCTCAAATATTATTATATCATATCAATATTTTTAGTTACATCATATAATAAAAATATTTTTTACGAAACCCTCGGTGTGCGAGTCCAACTCGCACTTGGCTGGTTTTGTTCTCTGAGAATAGTGTGGGTAAGATACAATAAGCAATAATGCAATTTTCCCCGTCAATGACACAAATTTAATTCTTATATGACAATAGGATTGTCCGAATAAATGTCAGGTGCTTTTGCTGGCAGTCCTAAAAGATGACATCTAAGTTTAATTCAGGAAAAACTGAAAATATGTGATTTGTGTTAAAACTACGAAATTAAATAATGGAATAAAACAAACGTATTTTGTTGATAATGTTTACTTTTTATGTTTTACATTCCTGTAATAAAATAAAACAATTTTGAGCAAAATAAATTATGGAATGAACTAAAATAAAGATTCCCTCAAAACACAAATTGTATTCCATACGTTCTGTAGTAGGTACTTTGCCGGCTCCACTTCTTCGTCATTTAAATCCACGTCTGTATCTGGAAGCAACGTGAAGAACAGATCCAGAAAAATATGACCTTGGTCAATCCAGGACGACAATAATTTCATGAAATCCTAAAAAAACGGCTCGACAAACATTGGGACTTGGAAAATAACCTTATAGTCCCAATAAATGTCAGCCGTGTCGAGTTTTAGACTTGCGACGGTTTTCAGTCCTAATAAATGACACGCTTGTTTATCACAGTAACAATGAACGAAATCGACATTTAGTAACTTAAATATCTTCCCGTACATTCTAAATATTCTATAAAATATGTTCGTAACTTACCGTTGAGTATTTTAAATAAGTCAGCAAATACGAGCAAAGCTTAACCAAATCGCTAACTAAATTTAGAGATTGTTTGCTCATGACAACGTCATCACATATTTTATTCATAAATTAAAAATGAGTTCTATATTTTATAATTAGGCGTGTGAAATGCGAAAGCTACAAACATTTCTCATCTATTAAATCTAGTTGCGATGAATGTAATGGTAATCTTATCTTATTTATCGCAATTGAAAGTATGGATGACGAGTACGAGTACTAGTACCGCGTCGAGGATTAGTACTTCTACGTTAACTAAAAATTTACGGTTTTCGCATTTTTGCCTTTATCTGTGCTATAAGCAGAGATCGGACAAATGGATGTCATTGTTGGCAATAATATAGACATGACTCCAAAGATCAATTAATTATTTTTACCTGTAATTTAATTTGTATACTTCGTAAAATATTAATCAATAAATTAAACACAGACTTATTGTGACACCACGCCCTCAATGACATCGTGCGAAGGGCGTTAGTTTCCGCTAACATCCCGTGTGTACTTGAACCACCAGGCCTTTGTCGCACCGACGGCAAGAGGCCGGATGGGCTGACCTTGGTGCCATGGCAGAAGGGGAAGTGCCTCCTCTGGGACGCCACGTGCGTCAGCACTTTCGCTGCCTCGCACCTCGGCCGAACGGTGCAGACAGCGGGTGCTGCAGCGGAATTTGCGGCGGTTAAGAAGCGGGACAAATATTCAGCCCTACTTCTTAACTACCATTTTGTACCACTGGCGTTTGAGACGACAGGGTGCTGGGGGTCTGAGGCTGTCGCCTTTGTAAAAGAAGTGGGGCGAAGAATCAGGGAGAGAGGGTCCGATGCTCGCGCGGGTTCTTACCTGGTGCAAAGGTTGTCTATCGCCATTCAACGTGGTAACGCGGCAAGTGTGATGGGTACCTTTGCGCCAGGTACAACTCGCGGGGGCTTATTTGACTAGGCTTAAATTGTTTTAAGTCTAATTTTTCAATTCGTGTTTGTGTGTATGTTTTAAACTGTAATGACTTATTGTGTAGATTTATTAACGTAAATAAAGAATATTTTTTCTAAATTTTCAGGGGTAAGTTTGTTTCTTTACACATCCAAAATATACTTATGAGCTGAAAAACTCCGTTCGCAATCTACTGAAGTTAACGGAGCAAACTTAAGTAGTTTAATGGGAATACCGTTATGCCAATGGTTTTCAGACTCTATTTTGTCTTCTAAGTATTTGATGACAGTTTCAAAAAATCTGGATTTCTTTTAAGTATTGCTTTCATTTTTCCTTGCAAACGGATTCCTATTTCTCCTGGTATACTATCCAGATTATTTAATATACATCGTATTTTGCTTAATGAATATTCTATAGTATTAGAGTTAGATTGCAAACTCTCTATTTCGTGCAGTATTGGTTGAAAATGATATGAAATGAAGTTTAATTGCGATAAAAGGTTAACTGATTGTAAAATTTGTTTGCATGTACATACATAGTACATAGTATCAACATTAGTATAGTAAAAATCCCCACACATTGGTGCTTCTTTAGCAAGGTCGCATTTAGAATATGCATCCACTGTATGAAGTCCACTTTATTTAGTACAGTCGAGGACTTTAATTTCGGACCCCCTTAAGGTTGACAGTCCTGTCAAATGGGTCACAAATTAAAAAGCTCGACTCTACATGTAAATTCATTAGAGCGTATACAAAAAAAGTTCCTTAAACACCTCAAATACAGATTCAATTCCTTTGTCTGTGACAATATCGAAAGTCTTTCAGGTGCGAAGAGAGAAAAGGGATGTTAGGCCGTGGTCGTTCTGACCCACCGCCCGCGGCTTGCAGCGGCCCGTCGGCCGCGGCGTTCCGTATGGTGTGTTCGTGAATGTTCGGGAGCGGTCGTTCTCGCCCGCCGCGTGCGACGTCTATCTGAGAACGACCGCTCCCGAACATTCACGAACACACCATACGGAACGCCGCGGACGACGGGTCGCTGCAAGCCGCAGGCGGCGGGTCAGACCGACCACGGCCTCACGTTTTTATTAAAATTGCTAAATAATTTAGTCGATTCCCAATATCTTATAGATAAAATGTCGTTCCGTTGTCCTAGCTTCCGGACTCGGTCTACTGATTTATTTTCCATTCCGTCTAGTCGTAAAAGATACGTTAAGAATAAATATTTAGCAAGAGCATGCAATATTTATAATAAAAAGTATTCACATTTAGATATGTTGCAATTAAACCATTACAAGTTTGTTTCTGAAATGAAAGCAATTGTTAAAACATAAGTCTATACTCATATTGAATGTTTGTAAAATATTTAAACTGGAAAATGCGCTAGTGTACTCAAAGTAAGTGTAATTAACTTTTGTTCTTTTTTCTTTTCTCCACATTATTATTATTATTTTTAATTCTTTTTAAATTTTAACAAAATGTCAAAGGTTTTGTTATTTGTGTTTGCTGCATCGTTTGTACTCAGAGCAAAAATGTAATAACCCTTGGTGGAAACTGTTTTGGCCTATGTATAAACTAAGTTGTTTTCTATACATTTGTGTAATATATGCTGTTTGTTTCCCATTAAAATAAAATAAAATAAATGTTTGAATCTCCTAAGTAATAAAGATACTTATGTCAGGAGATTCCGCTCTTTCATAAATCGCGCAAGGGTACATACAACCAATAATTAATAATGGATTAATTAAACGTGGACTTGATTTAATATTCTATAGTACTTACATGTATCTGAACACTTTGGTACTTTGTCGCTTCCACCCATTGGAAATTTAGTATGAAAGTTTAACAAGACGGTAAAGTGACTAGGTACAAAGATGTTAAGCCCCGTGTGAGTTCGACTGTACCATATTAATATGCATATATATTTACTAGCTTTTGCCCGCGGCTTCGCACGCGCAGAACAATGAACTGTAGCATTTTTTTTTCTAAAACCCTAAAATAACTTTTCTTGTATTGTAATAAATAGTCCATACACAAAGTTTAAGTCTCTCACTTATAATTTTACTTTATCTCAATACAATTTTTGCACCCCTATATAACCCGCTTGGGGGTGAGTTTTTCCAAAACCCTAAAATTGTTTCTTGTATTGTTATAAGGAGTCTATACAGATAGTTTCAAGTTCATCACTTAAAATTTTACTCTATTCCCATACAAACTTTGCACCCCTATTTAACCCGCTTAGGGGTGGTGGGTTTTTCCAAAACCCTGAAATCACTTTTTTTGCATTGTAATAAGGAGTCTATAAGCATAGTTTCAAGTCTCTCACCTAAAATTTTACTCCATCCCCATACAAACTTTGCACCCTTATTTATCCCGCTTACGGGGTGGATTTTTTAAAACCCTTAAATTACTTTTCTTGTATTGTAATAAGGAGTCCGTACACAAAGTCTCTCACCTACAATTTTACTCCATCCTCATACAAACCTTCAACCCGTTTTTACCCCTTGAGGGTGGAATTTTCAAAAATCCGTTCTTAGTGGGTACTTTCGTTATATAACCTACCAATCGTGAAAAAATCAGCTTTCTAGGTCCAACGGCTTGGGCTGGGCGTTGATTTAAGTGAGTCAGTCAGGACTTTGACGTTTATATATTACTAGCATTTGCCCGCGGCTTCGCCCGCGTACTATGCGAAATTTTTAACCGTCTACAAAAAACAGGTTCGTATGTTTGTCCACGATTATCTCGCGTTTGGCTGAACCGATTTAGATGCAGTTTCCAGAAAAGTTGTTGTTACATTTTGGGGGTTTCGGTACACGAAGTTTGGTGATTGTGTTTCATAAATAGATGTATGTAGGTATGTATGTTTGTCCACGATTATCTCGCGTTTGGCTGAACCGATTTAGATGCAGTTTCCAGAAAAGTAGTTGTTACATTTTGGGGGTTTCGGTATACGAAGTTTGGTGATTGTGATTCATAAACAGATGAACAGATGAAAAGTCAGTATACATTCTGAGAACCGGCAAACTGTAGAATTTCATTTGATTTTGGCAATAATAAGGATCGAAAACTATTATAATACATTTTCGAGAGGCCGAGGGGGAAAGGGTCGGGCTGTCTTAAATGGCCCTTAGTAAAAGTATCTGTGTACTACAGTAACACCAATAGAAGGTCTGGTAACGACCAAGCAGCAGTCATAAACTCTGGTCCTCGGAAGTACAGAAATACGGCTAATTCAATATCTAGTGTAACCCTTATTTTTCCTAAATTTAAATTAAATTGGTAGATTATGCCAGTTTCCGTTTGAGCGTCCAAAAAGAAAATTTGGCCTCACTTCCTTTCGCACTCCTTACTATTTGGTCGTACTTATACTGACTTTTGTTCATCTGTTAATGAATCATAGTTAGTCCTGACTAACCCCTCTAAAGCTATTAAATCATACCCAAAACTCTATTAGGATACGCGGGGCTCGTTCCGTACCTCAAAAGCAAAAAGATACCCTTATTCCTTATTCACGTGTGGCTGTCCGTCAGTCCGTCTGTTACAACCGATTTGCTTTAAAACTACTGGAACGATAGAATTGCAATTTGGCACAAACTATCAAAAATTTTCATGTCCATAATATTAAATTAAAACCGGCCAAGTGTCGGATTACGCACAAAGAAGGGTTCCGTGCCAACACCTGCTAGTCCACATTTAAACCACTCTAGGAAACTCACGGCACTTGAGTCCTTTTGTTTGGGCAAAACTGTTTTTCAACGATATCTCAAAAAATGGTAAACATCTCTTGTTGAAACCAAAAGTCGCTGAAAGTATTTACTTAATATGCACCATCTCAATGATTTTCAGAATCTTAAACTTCAAAGTTTGGAAATTATATACAGTGAGGGGACCCAATTTTTACGACTTAGACAGCTAATCTATACTAATATTATAAAAAGGAAAGATTTGATTGTAAGTTTGCATTGAATAGCTACACTATTCTTGGGTGACATTGACATGGGCTATATTATATTTTCAAAAAATAAGGATTCTTACTAAAACTCCAATAATGTAATGTTGTAAAAAAAGTAACTAAAATATTCTTTACATCGCGTGCGCTAAGAAAACTATTGATGATAGAATAAATATTTGTTAATTATTTGTATGGGCCGGGGTGCTAGTATGTATAACTAATCTAAAGGTTTATTTAAATGGAAAAAAATATAGAAACCTCTATGTCGTTTTTAAAAGCCAATCCTTTTTTTACAATCCCTGGCATGTATGGAGTGCCTAATTTTACCTCGATCGAGAAAATCTATGTGGCCGCCACTTTCACAAATTTTACATCGGATTCGTATTAAGAGACCTCTCGGATACTCAGATATCGATTTTGAACGCAATAGGGACGGAAATTATGAAAAGCAATAGGGCCGCCAGTTTATCCAAATTTTACCTCGGATTCGTATTAAGAATTCTCTCGGATGCTCAGATATCGATTTTGAACGAAATCGAGACGGCTTTGAAGAAAATCAATATGGCCGCCACTTTTTCCAAATTTACCTCGGATTCGTATTTGGGGACCTCTCGGACACTCAGATATCGATTTTGAACGAAATTGGGAAGAAGATGAAGAAAATCAATATGGCTGCGACTTTTTCCAAATTTTACCTCGGATTCGTATTAAGAGACATCTCGGACGCTCAGATTTCTATTTTAAACGAAATCGGGACGGAAATGAAGAAAATCAATATGGCCGCCACTTTTTCAAATTTTACCTTGGTGTCGTATTAGGGGGACCTCTTGGACGCTCTGATATCGATTTTGAACGAAATCGGGACGAAAATGAAGAAAATCAATATGGCCGCCAGTTTTTCCAAATTTTACCTCGGATTCGTATTAAGAATTCTCTCGGACGCTCAGATATCGATCTTGAACGAAATCGAGACGGAATTGAAGACAATCAATATGGCCGCCACTTTTTTCAAATTTTACCTCGGATTCGTATTCGGGGACCTCTCGGACGCTCAGATATCGATTTTGAACGAAATTGGGAAGAAAATGAAGAAATCAATATGGCTGCGACTTTTTCCATATTTTGCCTCGGATTCGTATTAAGAGACATCTCGGACGCTCAGATTTCTATTTTGAACGAAATCGGGACGAAAATTAAGAAAAGCAATATGGCCGCCAGTTTTTGCAATATTTACCTAGGAGTCGTATTAAGAGTCCTCTCGGACGCCTAAATATCGATTTTTGTCGAAATCGTATCGGACGGCACTGATTAATAAAACCACTTACTATACATTGATTCAAGAAAGGTCGTATATTCATAGGGAATCCACGGCACTTCATGCGCCTTTAGACCTTATAAGGAACCTACATGCCAAATTTGATATCTCTCGAATCAGCAGTTTGGGCTGTGCGTTGATGTCACTTACTCAGTCAGTCAGTTTCTTCTTGCAATTTCGCACAAACTCTTAAAAATTTTCATGTCTGCAGTATTAACTTTCAAAATCAATGCCATTTTCGAAATTAACGACCCAAAAAACCATAAAAACGACACCCATATTAATATTTAGACATTCCAACCCCCTCGCACCCCAACAGAGGGGATGGTATTTTACGTCCTCTACGTGGGATTTTAAAATCATTTTTGTTTTCGTAATCAGCGACCCGATAAACCATAGAAACAATACCCATATCGATTTTCAGAATTGTCACCACTTTTCCCCCTGTTAGGGGTTGATTTCTCAAAAAACCTGAAACACATATTTACTCATTTATCGTTAGAAATACTCCTGTGAAATTTCGAATAAAATAGTCCAACTAATCTTGATTCCTCATACAAACTTCGGACCCCCATTTCACCCCCACACCCGGGGTTGAATTTTGAAAAATCCTTTCTTAATGCACCTCTAGACCTTATATGGAACCTACATACTCAATTCTGAATCTCTAGAACCAGCAGTTTGGGCTGTGCGTTGATATGTCACTCACTCAGTCAGTCAGTTATTTCTTTGGCACAAACTTTCAAAAGTTATCATGTCCACAATATTAAACTTCAAAATTGATGCCATTTTCGTAATTAACGTCCCAAAAAACCATAAAAACGACACCCATATTAATATTTAGACATTTCATCCCCCTCGCACCCCAACAGGGGGGATGGTATTTCACGTCCTCCACGTAGGATTTAAGATTCATTGTTGTTTTCGTTATTAGCGACCCGATAAACCATAAAAACAATACCCATGTCGATTTTCAGAATTTGTCACCACATTTCCCCCTTTTAGGGGTTGGTTTTTCAGAAAACCTGAAACACGTGTTTACTCATTTCTCGTTAGAAATACTTTTGTGAAGTTTCGAATAAAATAGTCCAGCCAATCTTGTTTCGCCATACAAACTTCGGAGCCCCATTTCACCCCCTTAGGGGTTGAATTTTGAAAAATCCTTTCTTAGTGCACCCCTAGACCTTATAAGGAACCTACGTGCCAAATTTGGAATCTCTAGGACCAGCGGTTTGGGCTGTGCGTTGATATGTCAGTCAGTCAGTCAGTTTCTTCTTTTATATATTTAGATAGATGTTTGAGTGCACAATACTCGTATCACTTATACATAAAGTCTAGATTAAAAATATAAATTCGTATGGAAGACACAAGCGGTATTAAATAGCTACGAATAATTATTTGTGTTGATTATTAGTCTAGGCCCAAAGTTGAAAAACGCGTCTCTAAACGATGCAAGCGGCAAATCATGTAACAGTTGGTGACAACGCAACGATATCAGATGGTTTTTACCCTGCAGAATACGGATCTGCTTGTCGCCATTTCGAAATTTGAACCGGAAGTACGTTAAACCGGAAATGGTCCAGCCCATACAAAAAATTTCGTAGTACTTTAAGTAAATCGTTGTTCCGGAACCTTAAAAATGGTCCGATTGTTATGGTTTTTTGATATGTTGTAAAGGACTACATAGTCTTGGTAACCCAAAGTTTTCGTCTCTCTAGCTCATATCTTTATATCGTATCCATATCTTTCTCCGCCATCTTGGAAAAACTGTCACTTTTTTCTGTTTTTTGCCTATTCTGTCGTCAAAGTCCATTCTAGTGTTAATCATGGTTCTGAAATATTGTAGCATACATAATTTTCTAAAACTTTTGTTTGCAAATATTTTTTCCACGACCCCTGGGGACGAAGATATGGAATCGTCTTATGTGGTTAAAAATTGTTACTTTTTTCTAGTTTTCCTCCCATGTTTACGTTTTAGTGCATCTTAGCGCAAACTGTAGTTTGGCAATATTGTAGATCACAAAATTTGCTATAACTTTTGTGTTAAAATATTTTTTCCATGACCTCTAGAAACGAAGATATGGAATCATCTATGAAGAGTTACGGTAGTAAACTGCTACACCTATGTCCAGTTTTCCTCCCATTTTTACGTTTCAGGACATTTAAGCGCAAACTGTGGTTCTGCAATCATTCAGAAGACAAACATCTATATTAATAATTTCGTGCAGGGGTACGGTAGACCCGAACGAGACCTGTCTCAAATTGAAGAACGTATAAAAATAACGATTTTTGAGTTGAACATATGTATCCGCAAAATTCGGATTGTCGCGTATTTTGCATTTAAAAGTGTTAATTTTACGACAAAAGGTCGGCCATATTAAATTCGTTGGTTGACAGCTTCGGGTAGGGTACGTTCGGAAATTGTAAACTGTGTTTGCGTCCGGTGTGTTGGCCAGATTGGATTCGGCAAGCCGCGTCTGCAGCGTTTTGTTTTTGTAGTTTTTAAGCGTTCTATACACCTATCAGCCTAGCTAGCACGATAACTTATACCAGTTCAGTTCAGTTCAGTTCTTTATTTGCTCATAATTAGACAATTAGTCATGCAAATACAGTTTACACACAGATTTAACAAAAATACATTTTTAGAAAATTCGACAAAGCTATTATTATTAATTTCAAATTTAGTTGTTTAACAAAGCAATCAAGAATTACGCGGTACATAATAAATCACTAATAATTAAAGAACGATCAAATATAAAATTTTAAAAGAAAAAGAATTACCCTACCCATATAAATATAAATCAATATCTTGTCAAAATAATGAGTATATTCAATATATGTCAATTGGCTAAAAACTAAACAATGTTCAAGGTCAGTAAAAGATAACCGTCACGCTATATGGCCGAAATGTATTAAAACGTCACATAAAACGTAACGGTATAAGATATCGTGCTGGCTAGGCTGATTGTCACAACAACCGCCTTCAAAGCGAATGTATGGGGCCTGTTACATGGTTATTATTATCACGTGATACATTCATATCACGATAAGTTTCACGTGAATATTGAAGCAGAATCCATACAAATTTGAAAACTGCGATAATATTGACACCCCAGTATTGTGATAATATTAATCGTGTAAAGGACACCACTGTTTGCTGAGTCTGTCCGCCATCTTAAAGCTGTCTATTTTGTTGCGACAAACTACTAGGTGACTTATGGCTTTAAACGTCTAGCAAAATTCTATCCCTATATCGCTCTATCTCATAACTTAGTGGCACTGGGGGTCTACTCCGAAATCCGAATTTCGTATGGTGCCGTCCCTTTCACTCATACAGTGTATGACAGGAGAGTGAAAGGGACGGCACCATACGAAGTTAGGAATTTGAATTTCTCATGCCGTTCGCCGCGCTCGGACGTTAGAGGCGCTACCGCGAACCAAAAACGAAGTATCTGCCTCTCTCTCGCACAAGTAGATTCGAACGACAGAGAGGAAGATAGTTCCTCAGGCGTCAACTTTAAAACGAATAGGGTATTTTACTATATGAGAAATAAAATTCAAAATGTAAGAAAAACCGGCCAAGTGCGTCGGACTCGCGCACTGAGGGTTCCGTACAACTAAAAAATAAATGTGATTTATCAGTATATTGATATTTTTGGTAAAATATACTTCATAATAAACATTATCACCTAATTTCAAGTTCATAGGTCGAAGGGAAGTTAAAAAATTATTGTGTGACAGACAACACACGGAATGTTCTTTGACTTTCTTCGACCATCCGCCGCGCTCGGATTAAAGTGCTACCAACCGAAAACTAAATATATATGCCTCTCTGTCGCACTTGCATATTCGAGCGTGGAGAGGGAAATACTTCGTTTTCAGATCGCGGTAGGCCCTTTGATCTGACGGCTCCTATTCCTGGATAGTGCGCGTATCGGAATGTGAAATACCTTTGGCAAAACGGAACAAGTTGTTAAATAGCTTTTATTAATTGGAGAAAATATTACCAACTGTTATTATTATCACGCGAAACACTGAATATTGAAGCAACATCCATAGGGGCCTGTTAGATGGTTATTATTATCATGTGATATACTCATATCACGATCCGTATCACGTGTTGTTTAATGAATATTGAAGAAAAATCCATACGATTTTGAAAACCACGATATTCAATATTATCGTCGTTTTTCAAAACCAGTATTTTGACAATATTAAGCGTGTAACAGACCCCATACAATTTTGAAAATCGCGATAATATTGACACATAATATTGAGTGTAAAGGGCCCCACTGAATAGAATTTGGCGGAGAATAGAGAGCTGCTACCGCGAAACGAAAACGAACGAATATCGTGTATTTCCCTCTGTGTCGCTCGAATTTGCAAGTGGGACAGAGAGGGAGATACACGAACTTCATTGGTTTTCGATCACGTTAGCAGCTCTGACTTCGCACCAAAATACTGACTGGCACATCAATATTTAACAATTGCACATCTGAACTGAATTTTAATGAACGATTAGTATTTTAGCTATACAAATCAGTACTGATTACGGTGTCAAATTTATTATGTGCCTTTAAATACTACCCTTATAAAAATGCTTAGGATTAACTTGCAAAGATACTATAGCCTTTGCCCGTGACATCGGCAGCGTAATCATTTACTCCCAATTCCATATGTTAATCCAGACTACAGACTATATTTCTATACGAAGTTTCATCATAATCCGTTGTTGTAATGTTTTTATTTTATACATTTTTGTACACTATTTCTTTCGTCGTTTGCATAAGATAACCGTCACGAATTACTTCATTTCTTTCTTATTTATTTCACCCGAGCGAAGCCGGGCTTTCATCTAGTACATAAATATAATCACGCCTGTTTCCCAGAGGGGTAGGCAGAAATCACGGATTTCCATTTGCTACGATCCTGACATACAACTTTTGCTTCATGCCGGCCTATGATGGTTGCCATTTTATCACTTATCGTCGTGGATAAAACATTCGTCACGTTCTGACAAGTATGCGAGTGCGAGAGTGACGGGTATCTTATACACGACGATAAGTGATAAAATGGCAACAGTCATACGCCCGATGAACTCTCAAAACATTCTTCATGCATGCGCGCCGATTTAAGGTACTCTTGATCTGGTCTTACTGCTCAAGACCAAATTATCTACAAATTGAAAGTTTCTACAATACCTATTGAGCATTCCATATTACTATTACTAGTAATATGGAATGCTCAAGGGGGACATTGGTCGTATAACATGTAAAATGTGTCACTTACAAACCCTCGCATCGCAGAAAATAGAGTTCAAACATTGGCGAGAACGCCGAGAACGGTAGCACAACTTGGTGCATGTCAATCCGTTCTTTATGCACGAGCACATGGTAGTCAGGAACTGGGATGAACAATTGTAAGAGACAATATCATCCGTGCAGGCTTTGGGGACGGGCTCGAAAGTCATAAGAATGGGAATATATTGGGTTTGATGAAGTTTCCACCCATATGACTCAGGTTCCATCACCACCGGTCGGGCATGATGAGCATTTTCCCATACGTTCACCTGAAAGTTTTAAAATTATCATTCAGTACCGCAAAAGTAATTGATTTTACTCACACTTTGCCACCGTTTTTTGTGAACATTTCGTATTACGGTTACTAGTGATCGTACAAACTTTCAATTTGCAAATAATTTTGTCTTCTGAAAGCTTGCAGACCGATAGTTTGCGCTAAAATGCACTTGAACGTAAATATGGGATGAAGACTGGAACAGGTAGCAATTTTCGACGGTTGCCCTCCATAGATTATTCCATATCTTCTTTCCTAGAGGTAGTGGAAAAAATATCTCTATTAAAAAGTTATAGCAAATTTTATGATCTATAATATTGCCAAGGTACAGTTTGCGCTAAAGTGCACTTAAACGTAAACATGAGAGGAAAACTGGACAAAGGAAGCAATTTTCGATAGTAACTCTCCATAGATGATTCCATATCTTCGTTCCTAGAGGACATGGAAAAAATGTTCAAAACCAAAAGTTACAGCAAATTTTGTGATCTAGAATATTGTAGAATCATGATAAGCACTAAAATTACCTTTAAAGACAGTACAGGCAAAAAACTGAAAAAGGTGACAGCTTTTCCAAGATTTCGGAGTAAGAAAACTCTGGGTAGTCATTATTATATTGTCCTTTACAACATATCAAAAAACCATAAAAATCGGACCTCTTTTAGGGTACCGGAACAACGATTTACTAAATGTATGGCGATTTCTCTTTCCGGTATACCGCACCTTTTCCGGTATACCGTACTTCCGGTTCAAATTTTGCAATGGCGACAGGCAGATCCGTAATCAGCAGGGTCAAAACACTCTGAAAACGTTGTCACCCAAACTGTTACATGATTTGCTTCTTGCATTCTACTTAATCAAAAATGATACTAGTCTATATTAGTATAAACGTATTATTTATTTAATGTTTTATATTTGCAGGTAATTAACCTTCACGTTCTTTTCTGACCGGCTAAATGTTTGGCAAATCCACAATAATTCCGGTAAGTCTGGGACAAGCGCTAATTAGTGACGCTCGAAATAAAACAACTCGCACAACAATAGGTGCTATACAAACAACAATAATATTAGTATTATCCATCTCATTGAATATAAATATATCGAGTATTTAGGGCATTACAATACTTGATGATTAAAGATAGACGGACGAAACTATGGATATATCCTAAAACCATTACGACCAAGACCACCGGGGGGTGGGCAGCAGCATCCCGCCTGGAGGCGAGGCGATTATGGCATTTACCCCCCATGCAATTGGTGGAGGCCTATGTCATATCCAGCAGTGGACGTCCTTCAGCTGGTATGGTGGTGGATGGTGGACGAAACTAGCATTTCCCGGGGAAGGTCCGTCCGCGGAGATACCTATTTATTAGTCGCCTTAATATATGTTTACTATTAACTTTTCCTTAGGCGTGCCGCGTCCTATTAATTATCAGTATTATCACACTCAGAAGTTATCAGCTCCTATTGTACACCCTTCCGGGAAAAACAGCATTATACGTCAATTCCCGATTCTCAAACTATCTGCATACCAAGCATGGAATAGTAGATTGTGTCTCAAGGGAGCAAAATAAATATTTACGGCGAGGGCGGTAAATTGAATCCCGAGTAAAGCGAAAGATTCGACAATAGCATCTTGAGCGTAGCGAGGGATTCAAGTGTTTACGCCAAAGAGAGAAATAATTTTGCTACCGTGTGGCACATACTGATTTTCACGTCGTCGATGAGGCCCACTGCTAAAAACTTAAAATGTCATACAACTAAATTTGCTACCGAGCGGCACATACTGCTTTTCACACCTTCTATGAGGACAAAAGTCATTGTTGTCCTCAAATGAGGGAAGAAAAGTACGACTTTGATCCCTCATTCGAGGGCAACAATGCCTCTTTTCTGAATAACAGGTGTGAAAAGGTAACTGACAGAGTTGCTTTCGCATTTATAATATTTGTATGGATTTACGTCTAACATAATCCATATTGTTACATTAGATTAGGCTAATGGCCATACTTGTAACTAATTCATTAAATGTGCAGTAAGTTATCTAAATAGCTTGTATGTTCGATCACATCTGTAATCTTTGGTACATACGAGGGGTGTTCAATAAATTCTCGGTATTGACATCTTTTAAACCTATTTGGTAAACTTTTGAATACTGGCCGGCAAAAGTCTATCATTAATATTAAAAAAAAGTAAAATTCAAACGGCGATGTTTTTTTGTTTTTTAGCAAGTACCGAACAAACGTGATCACTATGAGCGATTTTTCAATGTTGGTTAAATTAGAGCACCGAGCGGTAATAAAATTCTTGACCAAACGGGTAAAAAATCAATATGCTATAAAAAAGAAATGGATTATGTTTACCGTGAGTCTGCTTCTTCTTTATCAACAATTCAGAAGTGGTCAAGTCAATTTAAGCATGGGGGAGAGAGTATCGAAGACGACCATAGAGCTGATCGGCCAGTCGAAGCTACTTCATCAGAAAATTTAAAAAAGTGGAGAAAATTATGTCTGAAGATGGTTGAGTAAAGGTGAAAGATATAGCTCAAAGAACCAACCTTTCTATTGGTACTAGACACGATATAATTGATGACCATCTTAATATGCCAAAAGTCAGTGCGAGATGGGTACCGCGAATGCTGACACCGCTTCAGAAGAATACGCGTGTTGCTTGTTGTTCCGAATTTCTTGAGGTTTGCGTTGAAATTCCTGATAAGATACTGCAAAATTTTATTAGTAAAGATGAAACGTGCGTTCATCATTATGACCCTGAGAGCAAACAAGAGTCCGTGCAGTGGCACATTAAAGGAACTCCACATCCCAAGAATTTCAAGGAATACCTTCAGCTGGAAAGGTCATGGTCACAATATTCTGGGATTGTGATGGAATATTGCTGATCAATTATAAAGAAAAGGGTGTAAGTATTAAAGGAGAGCACTACGCTAATTTTCTATGCCAAATAAGGGAAGCAATCAAACAAAACAGAAGGGGAAAATTAGCCAAAGTTGTTCTGCTTCTTCAAGTTGCCAAGGCTGCTGCTCTTGAATCTGGACTCGAAACTATTACATACCCACCGTATAGTCGAGACTTGACCCCGAGTGACTTCTATTTGTTTACCAATCTCAAAAAGGATCTATGTGGAAATTAATTTTCTAACGATAAAGCATCGAAGACAGTAGTTTAGGAGCATTTTGACACCAAAGACAAAAAATTATTTTTATGAGGGGTTAAAAAACTAATTGACCGGTCTTATAAGTGCATATACCTATAGGAGAGGAGTATATTGAAAAATAAAATACCTATAATATTCTTTTGTTTTTATTCTAATACCGAGAATTTATTGAACGCCCCTCGTACCTATTTATCGAATAGAACAACAATATAATAGTGAATATCAAATATAGTGCGGAACGAATTCACGTAATCATCTGGTAGTTTTTTTTTATTTTGCAGCACGCGTTCACGAAATGTGGAGCATTTCGATTTATCTAGTCACTAAGCGCATTGGGAACGCGCCCACGTTTGCATTGCATGCGTATAATTAAATGATCCATTACTTCCTTTCACATTTTAAGCAGAATAATATAACCTGTATTGGCTGTATTATGACATACATCTGTTTTTGAGAAGCGCATAACACATTTTTTTTGGTACTCGTATGTATCAGACATCCAGCAATTGTAGATGGATGGAGAACATGTGATATTGCAATGATGACAGGTTGCTAATGTTAACCCATCGCCCTAAATACACTTGAACCCTATTCTCATAGTCAACCCTTGCCACACTCACTCGAAGAAAGTCTGGTACTGGAGGAAAAGAAAAATTATAACTCAACACCATACGGGCGTATGTGTCAGTCTGGTTACGAGGGCAGTTCCGAAAGTTTTTAGCTGCTCTCACTCTAATCGTGGACGTATGTTTTACTGATAGGTACCACTATGCGGGTAGTTTCCGATAAAATATGTGTTGGTATGGCATTGTTGATGGAAGTCGCTTGGTTCTTTTTAAAGTGTTTTTTACGAATTTATCACGGGCGTTTTCCACTACAATTTTTGGGTTTTGATTGCCAAAACCGTTTAATTTTGAAATTACCCGTACAATGGTATCGATAAAAAATATATTGTATGTATGGCGTGAGAGCAGCTTAAAACTTACAGAACAGCCCTCGTATTGTTTGGTATGACATTATTTTTCTTCCATAAATAAGTGCAGACTGCGGTTTTCTGCAACGGTGTCATTTCAACGTGGTTTCTCAGGGTTTACTCGCGTGTCAGTAACGTAATATGTTATTTTTAAAATATATTTATCATTGGAATAGGCTGAGCCGTAATCTACACTTTCTAGGTTTTGAATATAGATGTAGAAACCTTCGCACATTTATTCCTGCGTCGAGACATCGGAAATACACGTAATTAAATACCGCGTCAGACCTGTAAATAAAAATCATTTCAAAACGTACGTCTAGAAAGGGGGAGAGTCCATAAAGTATTAGTACTTGGGGGACCGATCTGTGCTCGCATTTTCCTTTTTTTTTACGGAGAAAACGAGGTTTTCTAAGTTTTCCTGGTTGCATCGATTTTTTGCCCCCGCAAACCCCATGCTTCGTCGAAATGGTTAGAGCCGCGTTCGAGCTCCCAGAAATAAATAAATATACAATAATTGCTCGTTAAAGATAGTACAATAATTGTTAATTTAATGATATTAAACTAATTCTTCTCAAACATGCTCGGAAATGGTCAAATTTCGAAAAACGAACACGCGAAGAGCCTAATTTTATCCGCCCAAAATTAAAAAGTAAAAATCTTAGGATCGTTAATATCATTATACTCCTCCACAGTGTGAGATTATGCCTTAGTTGCGGACATGTGTTTTTTATGATTTCATTTGATGAATATCTATATTAATAATTTCGTGCAGGGGTACGGTAGACCCGAACGAGACCTGTCTCAAATTGAAGAACGTATAAAAATAACGATTTTTGAGTTGAACATATGTATCCGCAAAATTCGGATTGTCGCGTATTTTGCATTTAAAAGTGTTAATTTGATGACAAAACGTCGGCCATATTGCCCATAGACTATATTGCTATATTAAATTTGTTGGTTGACAGTGTCGGCTACGTTCGAAAATCGTGAACTATTTTTGCGTCCGGTGTGTTTGCCAGGTTGCTGGGCTGCGTTCTGGGTGATGGGCCATCATCGCCCATTGTGTGAATTCGGATAGCCGCGTCTGCAGCGTTTTGTTTTTGTAGTTTTCAAGCGTTCTATACACCTATCAGCCTAGCTAGCACGATAACTTATACCGTTACGTTATATGGGCGAAATGTATTAAAACGTCACATAAAACGTAATGGTATAATCTATCATGCTAGCTAGGCTGATTGTCACAACAACCGCCTTGAAAGTGAATGTATGGGGCCTGTTACATGGTTATTATTATCACGTGATACATTCATATCAGGATAAGTATCACGTGAATATTGAAGCAGAATCCATACAAATTTGAAAACTGCGATAATATCGACACCCCAGTATTGTGATAATATTAATCGTATTGGCTATGTGCACGTCTGAAACGTCAAACGTCAAAGGTCCCGAGACAATGTCAAAACTCAGAGATGTCAAATAATGACACATGAATATTTTATTTACTTTAGTAAACGAGAAAGACCCCGTATTGGAAATTTTACTGAAAGAAATAAGAGAATAAATAAATACATACAAACGAAACGAATCGTAGGAAACCGTTAAGAAACCAATAGAAAACGTGAAAGTAAATTTGACAGTTGTCCCCGGTAAGTACACATTTCTGCCATGGTGTGCGCTACGATCGCCTAGCTTACCCCCACCACCTACTTCGCACATAGCCAACAAAGGACACCACTTGAATGTTTGCTGAGTCTGTCCGCCATCTTAAAGCTGCGTCTCTATTTTGTTGTGACAAACTACTAGGTGACTTATGGCTTTTAAACGTCTAGCAAAATTCTATCCCTATCTCGCTCTATCTTAAACTTAGTGGTACTGGGGGTCTACTCCGAAATCCGAACTTCGTATGGTGCCGTCCCTTTCACTCATATAGTCTATGACAGGAGAGTGAAAGGGACGGCACCATACGAAGTTAGGATTTTGAATTTCGGAGTAGACCCCAAGCTCATGCCGTTCGCCGCGCTCGGACGTTAGAGGCGCTACCGCGAACCGAAAACGAAGTATCTGCCTCTCTCTCGCACATGTCTATTCGAACGACAGAGAGGAAGATAGTTCGTTTTGGTTCGCGGTAGGCCCTCAGGCGTCAACTTTAAAACGAATAGGGTATTTTACTATAAGAGAAATAAAATTCAAAATGTAATAAAAACCAGCCAAGTGCGTCGGAGTCGCACACTGAGGGTTCCGTACAACTAAAAAACAAATGTGATTTATCAATAAATTATATGTGTGACAGACAACACACGGAATGTTCTTTGACTTTCTTCGACCGTCCGCCGCGCTCGGACTAAAGTGCTACCAACCGAAAACTAAATATATATAAAAATATAAATAAATAATAATAATATATATAAATGTATATGCCTCTCTGTCGCACTTGCATATTCGAGCGCGGAGAGGGAAATACTTCGTTTTCAGATCGCGATAGGCCCTCTGGTCTGACGGCTCCTATTCCTGGATGGTGCGCGTATCGGAATGTGAAATAACTTTGGCAAAACGGAACAATTAGCTTCAGAGCTTCCATTAATTGGAGAAAATATTACCAACTGATATTATTATCACGCAAAACACTGAATATTGAAGCAATCACGCGATATACTCATATCACGATCCGTATTACGTGCAATGAATATTAAAGAAAAATCCATACGATTTTGAAAACCACGATAATATTGACACACCAGTTGTGTGATAATATTAAGCGTGTAACAGACCCCATACAATTTTGAAAATTGCTATAATATTCACACATAATATTGAGTGTAAAGGGCCCCACTTAATAGAATTTAGCGGAGAATAGAGAGCTGCTACCGCGAAACGAAAACGAACGAACATCGTGTATTTCCCTCTGTGTCGCTCGATTTTGCAAGTTCGACAGAGAGGGAGATACACGAACTTCATTTGTTTTCATTCGCGTTAGCAGCTCTGACTTCGCACCAAAAATACTGACTGGCACATCAATATTTAACAATTGCATATCTGAACTGAATTTTAATGAAGATTAGTATTTTAGCTATACAAATCACGATTACGGTGTAAACATTTTTATGTGCCTTTAAATACAACCCTTATAAAAATGCTTAGGATTAACTTGCAAAGATACTAGCCTTTGCCCGTGACGTCGTCAGCGTAATCTTTTACTCCCTATTCCATATGTTAATCCAGACTACAGACTATATTTCTATACGAAGTTTCATCATAATCCGTTGTTGTAATGGTTTTATTTTATACATTTTTGTACACTATTTCTTTCGTCGTTTGCATAACTCTCACGAATAAATGTTTACTATATTTTTTTCTTATTTATTTCACCCGAGCGAAGCCGGGCTTGCATCTAGTAATTAAATAATACAACTTTGGGGAAGAAACTATTTCGCTTAGTTATGAAGTTAATAAGAATCTATGGAAATCTCTATGGAAACCATAGAACCTCGATATCTCATTTCCATTTCCCTTGTTAGCTATGAGCTTAATTAATTATGTTAACATTTAAAGTTGACTACGGCCTGTTTTTAAAATAAATAAAAAATATAGATTACAGGCCGAAAACATAGCAAATTAGTCAAATTTTTTAGCCAACTGTACCATTGGAGCAATATTTTGAAAGTCTAATAATATCATTGTAATGCCAAGTCTTCTAAAAAAAACCGTGCAACAATGATGCAGGACTTCCGAGTTACAGATTTGTCAAATTTCCTGGCTAGGGTTATCATATAAATACCTAGTTAATATTTTACGACCTTTAGATTTTTTATAGCTAAATAGTATGACATCTTTAAATGTTGGCAGTCATAAATAAATCCCAATGAGTTGCTTTGATATTAAAATAAAGCTATTTTTTACCGACTTCAAAAAAAGAAGCGTGGTTTGTCCATATTCAAATTTTAACGCTGAAGCCGCTGAATTTTATTTAAAGGAAATTTAGTGTGGAGAATCCATCCAATAGGTCCCGGGGAAGAACGTCTCAGAAGGAGTTCAAGTCTCCTTAATAATACTTACTAAATGTATAGAAGGTCGAGCGCCATTCAACATTTTTATGTTGTATCTTCGGTGCAGAAATCACTGGATATTGGGAAGGGGTCCGCCCTCGTCAAGCTAAAGCGTGATGTCTGGAGAAGTGGGGTGAGGCGTCATGGATCCGGCAAAAACCTATGGCGTTACTTTGCCTCAGCAGGAACTGACCCAATCTGCTGGGGGATGTCCTTCCGGGCCTCGACTGGGGGACTTAATGCTAGGGAGGCATAAGGGCGCCAACTCTTATGCTGGTCAGCGAGTGGCAAATTTTGGTACTCTTCAACCTCCGGGAGTATCAATGACTAGGAGATGAACGTATCAAGTCTTAAGGAATTTTACGAAGTACCAAAAAATCTGACACGTCTGGGACTTATTAGAAATATTAGAGAAAACGGCTCAGGTCAGAGGAAAAAATGTCGACCCCTAGACCTGAATATCACTGAGCGAACCAATACTGTCCTGAACACTATGTACCGTAAAATCGTTCCTATGTATATACAAAACAACATTAACACAGTTCAAAAAACTATAGCCATATTTTTGAGCAAATGCAAGAATCTTTACCAAAAAAGCAGACGAATACATACGTATACATAAATACATACTTGAATAAATCATGACTGTTATGCACTTACCAACTAACCGGCCGTCAATTTAAGTACGTTCAAAATATGAACCTTCCTCTTTATTCAGTTGGTTAATATTTATAATTATAAAGGTACAATTGAAAGAACGTGACACAATACACGTGACACGTGGTACAATTGAAGGTGATTGAGATTGGTATTGATTGAGAATAAAGGCACCGGAAAAAAATATCGAAAATCTGGCTATAATGTTTAACTCTGATGTGTCAACCCTATTCCCATAGAAATTTAGTAAATCCTTAGAAACGCAATATCTCCGAAGTCCTGCTATTTGAGCATGTGATTTTTTTTGTATTGTTAATCACCATAGTGTGCATCTACAATACACTAGAATACAAAAACTCTTTATTGCACACCTCAATAAATTACATAGCTTATCATAACAGTACGATACTGGGTTGGCTTAGAACAAGGATATGCACTGCCATAATTTGAGCCACCAGTATGTGCATACGAGGCACACGCCACAAATTCAAACCTGCAGCGAAACTGTTGGGGTTTGACGACGGAGCAGCCATTCCAAGCACTACCTAACTAAACTTCACCAGACTGTGCATTGCAGAGACGTGATTTATTATTATTATTATTTGTCATATATTATTATTTATTATTGTCTGTAATAAAAATAATTACGATTTTTTGTATAACAGCGTATAAAACTTACCATCTACCTAAAGTTAAAAACATTGCTCCAACATAAAGACAAAGTAGAAAAAAATGATTTTCTAAAAAACATAAATAACTAAATTACTTCATAGATATAACACCTACACGTTTTTTATTTTGCATATAGTTAGATGGTACTATGGCACATTTTGTTGTAAATATATCACATGGATTTAATGTTTGTTTTAGGGCCGAAAGTTAAAAAACAGTTTTTCCGTAAAATCACAAAAACTTTAATATTACTCAAAAACTAAGCGAAATAGAAATATAGTTTCTTGCCCAAAGTTGTATTATTTAATTATATTCATCAAATGAAATCATTAAAAACACATTTCCGCAACTAAGGCATAATCTCACACTGTGTCCTCGGAGTATTATGCAGTAACGCTGCTAACAAAAATTCTTAGTTTCAAATTAAAGGGAGCAATTGAAATATGCCTGTCTAAGTGTCTAAGGTGTTGTAAGAGGGAACTAGGGAAGGATTGCGTGTGAGTTTGATTATTCCGATAGCTCAGTAGTGGCTAGAGCGATTGGCCGCTTATACGAGATATTGGGGTACATACATACTACCCACCCAACCCACCTAAAATCTACATATATACATATATGTAGATTTTAGGTGGGTTTGGTGTAAAATCGTCTGTAATCGTAAGCAGTATTCGTTAAAATCTGATTGAATGGAAAGTTTGACACATTTCTATGGGATGACAGCTACAGGCGCCATATACGTAACGTTCATCGATCTGTAATCGTAAGTTGATGCAAGTAGCACTAAAGTAGTTGGATTTCCTATATTTGGATAAAATACCTCCTCTATTTTCACCGGTCATATCTTTCACGTGGTGTGCAAAACACCTACGATACAATTTTGTAAGATATTTTGGCGTATTTTGTGGTGGCTTGTTTTTCGCGTCACAGAAATAGACTCGTCCACTACTCCTCTAAATAATAAGAAAAAACTCGGGATTGGCCGTGTACGAAATGACCATCCTCATCAATCAGCTGCTTGGAGCGAGTCCAAGATTTTTCCACGTTTAGTTTTCGTAGTTTGTTCAATTATTCGGCTAACTCTTGCTTCTCTTCTCATGCCGTCGCACAATGCGCATGCCTCATTAGCTGCACCCGTTTAAGTCTTACGTCGTAAATATGTTTATTATTGTACTGCAAGCATCTAGACTGTTATTACAACATTTGGAGTGACATTTCATGTAGTTCGTTTATGATAGTTTTAAGGTTGTTACCGACGCGTCATCCTCGTCGATAAACAAGCGGACTCCGCCCAGTGAATTAGTAAGCTGTGACTATTGCGTGTTATTTCTGACATTGTTGACGGACGCTAATGGTATTTCGGTACTTTCGTTGTCGTGAAAAGTTCTAGTGAGTCTCGAATGAAGTGTTCACGACACCTTTACGCAATTCCTGTCTCACACCCCAGCGGTTGCCAACAGCTACGTCATCTTTCGCGTCGCCATGCTCCTGTCGGAGGAAAGTGTTCTGGTTCGCATTCTACTTTCGGACCTTTTTTCTGTCGTAGATGTACTGCTCTTACGACCTTACTACAATGTGGACCAGGTGACGGCTGGTATGGTGACCTAGTTAATTACTAATGGTCCATGGCACTGGTCATTGTTTCTACAATAATAAATGAACTGAGATTATGGTGGGATCTATGGCTTCTTATGTTTGCAAAAGCCTGTTCAGAACCTACAAGCCAACATGTATCTAACTAAGCTATGGCTATCTTTTCCAAGATTTTCATCTTGTTTTTTTTTTTTAAGATTGACTGACCAGCGATTGGCCCTAGTCTCACCTGATGGAAAGCGATGACAAGGTCTAAGACAGCTCACTGGTTTTGGCTATTATCAGACAAGCACATAAAAAGTTGCGTTTCCGGAATATAAAATCATTTATTGTCACAATCAACCGATGATGATGAAAGCATCTCGTGCGGCTGGCACAAAGTCTAGGCCCGCGCTCAAAGGAAATCCCTTAATCCTTCCTTTTTTGGGGGCAGTGATCTATTTAAAGTGGACATGTAAATCAGTAGAGACATCTCTAGAAATTTTATTCCTAGTCGGCTGAGGCGGCCGTTGAACTTTTGCTCCTTATTTAGATTATAGAGTGGAGACTACGACCGATCGCACTCTGCTTTGCTCCGCAAAATGCGGAGATTGCTTCCGCAATATACGGCTAATGCAAGATCCAATATTTCATCCCGCATTGGCTTCTTTCAGTGTACATTTCATGATTTATTTATTTAAAAAATATTTAATACATATATGTATTTGATTTCTTTACTTAATTTCTTACAGTTTTCTTATTTTTGTGGTTTAATGGTTATGATTCCAAAGTGGGTATGTAGAACGAAAATGCAATAAAACAAGAAAGACCGGCATCGGCAGCGATCGACTCGGCGCACACGTCGCGAAAGTCGCACCGCAGTCCTCGCTCGCCGTCGTTTAATGCAGATCAGAAATAGACCACGGAAGCGGCCGAACGACCCGTTTGGTATTTGTTCAACGTTGACCTAAAACAGAGCTCGTTTTGCTCGTCTGTTATTCGCGTGGCCGACTAGCAGCGGGTAGCGCAGTGCCGGCCAACTGCCAGTTTTTCAGGCAACGTCTTCACGTACCTATTTATATCCAATTCAATGGAGAATCGTATAATACCTTCAGTATCAGTACCGGCCTATTATAAAGTTTATTTCAGTTAGCAATATAAGTCAGAGTTCACATTATTGAGTAAAAGTCCGCGGACGAAATGATCGTGAAATCGTCACGCGGCGCGGTGCCAGCGCGCGGACCCCGGCACGTGGAACTTGACGGATGAATGGGACTCACGTGCGAGCCCCGGCGGCTGCTCCAATGGTACTGTTTAGCCATAACACAACCTTATTGCCTCTTAAATTACCCTGTCTATACTGATTGATTGCCCGTAAACTTTGAAAGTTTAATAGCGTGTTCTCCTAAAGTAGGCTGTTTGATTAATATTTGAGTCAAATATTTAGTCTAATGTTAGAGTTTTGTCTTCATTATGTGCGATTTGGCGAGTAGCTGACCCGCAGAAGCAAAGTGGCCAATGCTTAACCGTCTTTGAATGGTATTTAATCTGTCATATTGTTTTGTAGCCCATTGGCCAATGTTGCCAAGGAAATGATCGTAGCTGTATCACCGGGAAAGTTATTTCACACTGTCTCCGAGAGACACATTACAAGTGTTTCAGTTAATTGTCTAGTGTGAGTTCTGCTCGGTTGCCAATGACTATAAATTCAGATTAATCAGTCGCCGGTATTATCGCGCTCACATAATTATCTTCTCGCCTCGCCAAGGTTACTCGTGCTTGCTCTTAGCAGTTGTATGAAACTTTAAAACATTTATTTTGGATTATTTAACCTAAGAGAATTAAAACAGAACCTCAGCATGAGAATAGATCTAAACTCTCGTTTAGAAGACAGGTATTTCGTAATACATTTGAGTGTTGGCACGCTTCAGAATCTTATTGTTCTCATAGATACATCGCTAATTCGATTCTCGGTTGTGTTGTTGTTTTTGTTAACTTTGAAAGCAGTTTCATAAGTCAATATTTCTGAAGGACTTTGCTGTGTGGTTAATCTTTCGTAACTGTCTTCTAATCTTTGTTTTTAATGCACAGTTTATGAACGCGGATGATCCATGATTGTGTGCGTAGATATAGTATATGCACTTGCGCATTGAACACGTGTGAGACGTCTCAATACGTGTCGTTACGAGCCCACGGCAATAAAGACGATGTGTAATTGTGTACATGTAGTCCCTACTATCAGTCTTCCAGAACCGCCATAAGTGGGTATGCACGGCGGGGCTCGAGGTTCGTTGCTGAGGTGTTGCTGAGCGTCATCACACTTCAGAACTACTGCTTCTAGAGTAGTGTGCATCGCTATTTTATACCATATGCTTATTTGCCGACATAGTTCACTGCGAAAATTAAATTCGTACATAGTCTGCTCTATTTGGCTAACTTACGCTGTGCTAAACGTGCACTTCACACTTGAACAAAATAAATCTGTTAGCTATTGAACTCCGGGAACTTTCAAGTGGCAGCGGGATGCCATAGTTCACAATTTATGAGAGGGACTTATAAAAATGACTAGGCTATTTAACCTTTTGACCGCCACATTCGGCCATAGACGACAACGGAAAATCGTGACTACGATGCCAATGACGGCATTGCCCGACAAAAATTTTTTGTTAAATAACCCGTTGAAAACCGCCCATTTTCATGTTGGCATTATTTCTTTACCCATATTTAGTTGACCCCCGTGGCGTCAGTGGCGCGGCGTATTGCTTCGCCTTTGGGCGTTCAAAAGGTTAAATTTTATTCCCAGTTAATAAAAAGTGGTAGCCGTCCGTGTCTCTAAAATAATGATCCATGACAGCCCGGTGGCCGATGAAAATACCAAACTGCTTTATGCCCATGCGAGCGCAGAGTCGCGCTAACGATATTTATTGCGGACTTGCTACCATAGCGAACCGTCGGCAAGTCCGCAATAAATATCGAACTCGAAACAAAGTTCTTTCAAAGCTCGTTAGATCACAGACTGCACCTGTCATGCCAGTTTTCCCGCCATCTTTGAGTCTGAGTACAATGTAGCGTAGTATTTCCTTGGCAAAGATTAAGGCTGGGTTGCACCGACTTACGATCACAGACCAATTAACGTTAAATATGACGCCGGCAGCTGTCATCCCATAGAAACTTGTAAAATTTTCCATACATTAAAATAAGTGATTAACTTTACGTTCAGATCAATCAAGTGGAGGATTAGAATTAAATCAAAGCTTGTAAAGAGAGAAAACTTTGCAAGTCACACTATTAAGTAGAGAAGAAAATATCGAATCATTTTAAGCAATTGAAAAACGTCATGCATGACACAAGAGCTGTGATGTAAGGAGCTTTGTAAGAACTTGGTTTACAGATAGATCTCGCGTCTTTTATTACCGAAACCATTCATGAACTTACCATTTTTTTTTTAATTTTTTATATTTTTGATAGGATTTAGATAGTACGTATAATGTCATACAGGAAGTTATAACCAAAATGAAAAGCTTATAAAATTCCTTGGCCTTGGATTAGGTGGTGCGTATTTTTATTTTACTACATCTTATTATGTGAATTATTGGTAGTAGGCGGCTCTGCCGTGGACGTATTTTTAAATGATTTAGTAGCATATGAACGAGCTTGGCGACTTGCGTATCACACATTTTATTTCTAATCATAGTGTGAAAATAGTTTTAGGTATAATATTTGTTAAATTGGTAGAAATAGGAATCAAGGTAAAGTATCTGCAAATTCTAACTATCTTTTTGAATGTAGGAAAACACGATAATATGGAATCAACAATGTAAAAAACACGCTTGATATTTCTAGTATACAGGAAGGAACAATACCATGGACTTTCCTAAAAGTATGTTGTCATTTAAATGATGTACAATTAATTGACTTGAAATCATTAGAAACTCGTGTTAGAAAGAAAAAAATATCATTAGTATAATGACTTTTAATATGAGTAATAACCCTATTGTTTTAAAATTACCATTTAAGTATTTGTATTTTGAAGTTCCACATGTAGCGTTGAAAACTTCCGGAAAAAATCCCATTTCTTTCCAAACGGCTCGATTTTTTCATGATTTTTACGGAAAAATCATGAAAATTACCGCTTCAATTTATCCGAAAAAAACGTTTTAATCGATTTTTTCGTGAAGGTTTCAATCGGTTATTTTCCTTAATACTGGTGTGTAGGTAAATGATTATTGACAATATTGACATCGGTGTCAGTTCAGTTCAATTGTCACAATCGTGTCGCTTCATTACGCTTATCAGTTGGATTAATTTGTAATTAAATACGGCACTTAGATTGTTATAGTACCTACCAAGGAGGTTTCTGGGGTAACTAGTGTATTTGGCAGCCTGTCACGAAAATAAATCCCCTTAATTGGTGGAAAGGTTTATGCTCTAGTATATTTCATAAATTACCGAAAGAATCATTTGTTTTTTTCCGACAATTTCAACGCTAGCTGTGGCTATCTTTCTTATGAGATAGGGTTGAAATATGCTGTTTTTTGTAATTGATGTTAAACAAGCTGTAACTCGAACGCATATTAATACAGTTTATTTGGCAAAAGTATAGTACCAAGGCTAACCTATTCCATATTTACAGGAAAGTCCATCATTCTGATCCATCCAGTATAATTGCTATATTTCTAATTTCTAAATACAGACAGTGCATTCTATAACTGTAAATTTTTGGCTCACGCATGTTTCGCTGGCAGCTAGATTTATTTCGCCTTTTCATTCGTATGTTTCGTCAGTGGTGGAGTTGTAAATTCGTAGGCGTTTCTCGACAGGTTCTCGCATACAGTTGTACATTGATTGCGATTCTAGTACTAGGGTAATTTTGAGTGTTTTTACAGCTGCACCGCATAGGAGCAGACTGTGAGTAGCTCTAACTGTTCTCCGACGATAAACAGACGGCCTCCGACTCGCTGAAAACATCCTTTTACGTCATCGGCCGGTTATGGTTCCATTCCAGCCTAGACTCACACAACTCACATTTTAAAACATGGTGCAGAACGTGCAACGTTTATTTTTACGTAGGTACATGTGCAATCAAAAGCACCGTCTCGTACATTTATAAGTTTTATAACTCATTCGTGGGTCGTTTTCCCTAGTCTGGACTTTCGTATGAAACAGTTTTAGCATTTATTGACAATGTAAATATTATGAGCATCGTGAGTTCTTAATAGTTGATATCGTCCATAAACCCACTTCGTAGGTACATTGTAGCGTGTATGTGTTGTGTTGTGTTTAGGAGGGTAATGTTACTTCTTGTGTCGTTGCATGTGTTTCTGTTATTATAATTCTTTTTAATGTGTGTGAAAAGCTGTATAAACGATGTAATGTGAAATTTAGCCAAAATGATGCGCCAAGTTAGCGGCTCATTAGTCGTTGTTATGGAAAGAGAACCGACTAGAACTTCACCGTTCCATTCATTCATCGACTTACGAAAGTCAATTGAGATCCAAATTTAGCCTAGTTCGGTATGCCAAACATATACACGTTGTGCAAGCGAACTACTCAGCGATTCTGGTTGCGCTCCTGATAAAAACCATTCGGATACTTAGATACGATTCGTTCAGAAGAATGGGCAATATATTGTATTAATATTACCACTTACCTATGTATCAATTTAGCGTGTCATCGAGCTTGTAGTGTGTATTGCAATATGGTTTAAAAATCCATGCCAGCATTATGGTCCGGCCATGTGCTTAAAACGTACTGACGCACTGTAAACGCAGTGATGTGCCTCATGCGGGACGTTTTTAACGCATAGGTTTCTCCCTCTCGTTCACTGCGGTTCCGTACCGTCACCGTATTTTAAACACACACGAGATTCTTACACATCCTACCCACTTCACCTGTACTGCTTTCCAATAGGAAATTACTACAGATCTCAGCCAAGTCACTTTATATGGGCTGATGGTATTTGAGGAGTTCCGTCGATTCCTCAGGGAAACCATATTGACCTGCAGTTCCTCGTCATAAGTTCCACTTCAAAAGATGTACTTTAACGAGCATTAGTTGATACGTCAACGAAATTTCACGGAATCTGTGAAGTGCCGACGTCATTGAGAATGCCATCATCATCAGTTCCGCTTAACCCAATTTGTGGTTTCTGAGACCCAATGCTTGGTTAACTACAGGAAATACCAAAATCTATGCCATGCGTGCCTATCAAATTCGAGGAGTTCGCTCGATTTCTTCTATTAGATCCCATCATCAGATCTTCACCAAATTTATATGGGGCCAATATTTGGTACAAGCTTTTATTGCCGGTACTTTTTCGCATAGTCTAAGAATCCCCCGCACGCTTCAATTCTTCATACAAATTTAGTAGAATAACATGAATCATTGTATACACAATGGGATCATCCAGCATATCTAGATAGGAAATTAGTTTATGTTGCTTGAAATTATAATGGAGAAAGAATACAGTGATTTTTTGAGTTTTTTAGGTAAGCTTTGTATGAAAACCTTTACAATAGCTGTATTTTTGTATTTTTTCTTCATTTTAATTTCAAGCAACATAAACTATAATTTCCGACCTAGATATGCCGGATCCCATTGTGTATACAGTGTTTCATGGCATGTTATTTCAGCATGGCGTTTTAAAGTGAGAACCAAACTACGTATGTATGAAGCACCGACCGTGCTGGCGACTCTTAAGAGGGCGCAGTACGCTCGGTCTGGCTCGGTTCTCCATACAAACGTATTTACCCTCTCATTTTAAAACGCCATGCTAGAATAACATGAAAAGGCCGTGCCAGGATAAGCTAAGTGATTCTGCCCCCCTTGAGTTTGGGCTTGTAATTTTTATAGATTGTGTGGCTCTACATTACTCATCATTGTGCCAAATTTGAGCACCCTAAACGTTATAGTTTTTGTTTAAAAAAAAACGAAATTTAATTTTTCTTTGATTATTTTTTTTTCTAGTCAATCTATTTTAACGAGCTTGGCATATATTGTACATTTTATAAAGATGATTAAATGACCATAATTATATTTTCATTATGTCATAGAAAAAAAAAAAAAAAAACCAATTGAACTTTTCAGATTTTTTTTCTTCTACTTTCACGTTAGAGACCGCTCCAATTTTTTCACTGGTAATACACCCACCAACGCCCTATAATACGTATTTTTTTTCAAAATTTTGGCTAAGGGAGAACATGGGGATATCTTTACATGAAATGCTTTACATACATTTCCTTAAACCGCTATAATTCAAATCGGAATGATTACAACCTCTTTAGAGAAACGTACATGTTGCATATTAAATACTGGCCACTTACATTTCAACTTTTTAAAAAGATTAAAAAAAAAACGTTTTGCAGCAAAAATAATTCCTCTCGATTGTCGTGCGTTAGGAATAGTACATTACGATACAAGTGCGGAGAACAGGAAATTCGCAACGAGTGGTGATAAATTAAAACACGACCGAAGGAAGTGTTTTAAATCGACACGAATTGCGAATTACCTGTTCGCACGTGTATCGTACAACGTTTTACAGTACATATGGCTCTTTAAAGTTTCGACATATGCACGTAATATGCTGATTACCGCACGCGTGCGGTAAAGTAGCACCATATGTACTGTAAAATATTTTATTATATTAATTACATGTCAAACGAAAACATCTTACATAAACATTACTTGTATACTTCATCTGACGTAATATATATGCAGTTATTATAAGATAAATAAGTGCACTACATTTGCACAACATGTCTGGAAATAGTCAGTCACGTATATGGAATGTGGGAGTCTCAGGCAACGTATAACGCATGTCTTCAATCTAAATAAACAAAAAAACATAATTATTAGTTTGTATGTATGTACAATAAAGAGTTTTACTACTACTACTAATTTTTTAAACGACCTATTTAAAGTTAAGTAGCCATTAATTACTATACAAATGCACAAGATGCCTTTTTGACAATTACCTGTTCAAAAATTGGAAGCGTATTATTAAAAAAATCGTATTGTTTGTTTATACACTAAAGTATTGTTTTTATTGCGAGGCAATACAGCGTTTTAACTGTAGGTATTACGGAAAACGCGTTGTATTGCAGTCGTTTTTGTCAATGAATTCATATCGTTGTTTTTATTCATATTCGCAACTCGTGTCGATTTAAAAGACTTCCTTCGGTCGTGTTTTAATTTATTACCACTCGTTGCGAATTTCCTGTTCTCCGCACTTGTATCGTAATGTACTATTCCTAACGCGCGACAATCGAGAGGAGTTATTTTTGCTGCAAAACGTTTTTTTTTTATCTTTTTAAAAAGTTGAAATGTAAGTGGCCAGTATTTAATATGCAACATGTACGTTTCTCTAAAGAGGTTGTAATCATTCCGATTTGAATTATAGCGGTTTAAGGAAATGTATGTAAAGCATTTCATGTAAAGATATCCCCATGTTCTCCCTCAGCCAAAATTTTGAAAAAAATACATATTATAGGGCGTTGGTGGGTGTATTACCAGTGAAAAAATTGGAGCGGTCTCTAACGTGAAAGTAGAAGAAAAAAAATTCTGATAAGTTTAATTGGATCTTTTTTTTTTCTATGACATAATAAAAATATAATTATGGTCATTTAATCATCTTTATAAAATGTACAATATATGCCAAGCTCGTTAAAATAGGTTTGACTATAAAAAAAATATCAAAGATTTTTTTTTTTTTTTAACTATAACGTTTAGTGTGTTCAAATTTGGCACCATGATGAGTAATGTAGAGCCACACAATCTATAAAAATTACAAGCCCAAACTCAAGGGGGGCAGAATCACTTAGCTTATCCTGGCACGGCCTTTGTGTACACAATAGGATCCGGCATATCTAGGTCGGACCATAGTTTCTGGTGCTAGAAATTGTAAAAGAAAAAAAATACAGCGGCTTTATGAGTTTTTTACGGCTTGTATGAAAACCTTAATAATCGCTGTATTTTTTCTCCATTATAATCCCATTGTGTATACAAAGTTTCATGTTATTCTAGCCTGGCGTTTTAAAATGAGAGCATAAATACGTTTGTATGGAGAACCGAGCGTACTGCGCACTCTTAAGAGGGTTTCAATGACCCCAAGCAGGACGGGTTTATCTTGTGTAGTTTAGGAGTTGCTATGGCCACCTTCTGCCTCCATTATCAGTGCAAGTTAAATAATAGCTTGTAATTACATTTTCTCAAACATGCAATGAAATATTGATGTTATGTTCCTTATCATAGGCTGGGAAGTATGACGTTTCAGGTGCGGCTAGGACAAGAGGTCTTTAATGGAATTTCATACAAATCTTGCAGGCCTAGGCCGGCAAAGTCCTCTTTTTTAATTTCATTTCCACATAAATTGTGGCACAGGCACCATGACATTCTGTTTGTTGTTTATTTCATTGCATGTTTGAGAAAAGCACTATACATACCTCGGCGGGAAATATGGGGTTGCCCGCCTCAGACCTATCCGACCTCGCTTCGCTCGGGCGTCTATATGTCTTCGGCCGGCAACCCCTTCTGTCCCGGCCTCTGTAGTAATGTACTATTAATTATCAATCATGATTTTAAATAATAATTTGACACAGTGGTTCTCTGTGTCATGTTTCTCCTTTAAGTTTGCGACTTCATAGTACCTAATAGCAGCTGGAAAAGAACTTTTTTAGTGCGACCCTCATCTTTAAACCAAGTGCAGCAATCTGTCTTGTCAGAGCTCACAGCGTGAACTTCCACGACACGGCGACGTCGCGTCATAAGATCATGACACGATGCAACGTCGCGTATTGTATATGCCCAATTGCCCATAGGTACTAATACTTAAGTCTTCTCAATTATCGGAGGCGTATAATCAGCCGATTTGTATAGTTGTCGGATGCAGTCTCAGAAGATGCAGGTACATGGCGAAATAGTTCGGTACGCCATATATTTTGTATGGTGTACCAATATCCCGTCGAGCTAGCTTACGGTAGCCAGAGAAGACTTCAAAGAACAGTTTACATCTATTTTTTACATGGTACATTGTTTACTGGTTTAGCGTGACTCTTGTCACTGTCATAATTTCCTTCTACATTGGAGCACATTACGTACCCTACACTGTGCTTCAGTTCTTATTATAAAAGTACATTTTTATTTAAATTTGTTTTTAACCCCCGACGCTAAAAGAAGGGTGTTATAAGTTTAACGTGCCTGTTTGTGTATCTTTTTTTTAATTACAAATGGATCTGTTTGTGGTATCGTAGCTCCCAAACGGATGAACCTATTTCCGTTAGTTTTTTTTTGTGTCATAGATAATTTTATGCCGAGTGTTCTTATGTTTCATGAAAATCTGTTCATCCGTTTTTGAGATATTGAGCTTTGAAATGAAAATGTCGGGGATTTTTCAACTATTCTAAGTTGTAGTTTCAAGTATTCTTATAGTTTATCAATTATAATTGTCATACATTAACGAGTAATATTCGCGTTAATTTGTATCATAGTTGGGGGGACCGGACTACAGTTGGGTAATAGTTTTACGGTTTTACTTTGTTTGTTTACGCAACTTAGGTATTAATTAGTTTTATTCAGGTTGAAATAGATCCTCGCTAGTTATTACCGGACGGATCAATATTTTGATACGCGTATACCGCCTATCAAAATATCTATTCATCCGATCAGCTTTCGCATTCGACTATGAGCACCTGTTCATAGTTGAATGCGAAAGCTGTCGTTGTTTGCAATCCACTTAAAATTTTTCAGGTTTCAATAAACCTGACCTTGTTTACATGACATATCACATTATACCTAAGTGCAATTATTTATTTAACCGCTCTTAAAATCCATTCGTATTCGAAAGATGATGCCACAATTTAAAGTTTGCTATTAATCAAACATCGTTTTATGGTCCATTTGAATATAAACATAACAGAGTTTGTTGATTTTTGCTGAAATGTGTTTCGGTTCAATCTCAGTCAAACAATGAGTCAGTGACGGGCGCTCGTCCTAATCCGATAACCTCGCTAGGGCCTAGACAAGGGCGTTTTCTATACTTAGTTTATCGGCTTCCGTCATCAGTCCGTCTTCCAATCTATTAACAGTTAGTCCGGAATCTGCTACCGTTTTGTTTTTACCACACAAAAGCATATCCACGCACAATTCTCAAACGTATATTGCAAGTGAATAGAAAAAAAAAGTAATAGGAATAAACAAAGGATGAATCAATTTTTGATTAGTTATTATATAACTGTCAATTTATCATCGCCGTTTAATACCGTATCACATTAAGGTACACTTACGTAGACTTTGTTTTCGCAGGAACTATAGTGAGAAGGCGATCAGTCTAGAATGTTACATCGGGAGCGCGTGCGCCCCTCGCTACAGCAGGCGTGGCGACAAATCGGGGTCACCACTACTCTGTCGCCGACTGTTTCCGAGATTCGTCCCACAAATCATATTTAGCTTAGTACTATAGAGAAATGCTGTTTGTCTTGGAATAGACGCCTTAATGAAACTGGGCATCTGATACATGGCACAACTGGGCACGACCTACATTTTAGGAAGCTCCCATTATATATTATCACCTGTGAAGATCAGTCGTCCTATATTTTTGTTCGACTAAGTACTCCAAAACTTATTTAGTACTGTCTAGCTAAGGCTAACGTTCGTTGCGTGTCGTATGCATTGCTCATCAAATCAAATCAAAATAATTTATTTTCTCAAACATGCAATGAAATATTGATGTTATGTTCCTTATAATAGGCTGCGAAGTGTGACGTTTCAGGTGCGGCTAGGGCAAGAGGTCGTTAATGGAATTTCATACAAATCTTGCAGGCCTAGGCCGGCAAAGTCCTCTTTTTTAATTTCCATTCCACATGAATTGTGGCACAGGCACCATGACATTCTGCCACTAAAAAATAAAACATTGATTTTTTTGTTGTTTATTTCATTGCATGTTTGAGAAAAGCACTATACATACCTCGGCGGGAAATATGGGGTTGCCAGCCTTAGACCTATCTATATTATATATATGTCTTCGGCCGGCAACCCCTTTCGTCCCGGCCTCTGTAGTAATGTACTATTAAATTTTACATTTTAACTGCAAACTAAATAGATAAAAAAATTACGTTACAAGGTTTAAATCGGGCTCGTAAAAACCCATGGAAAAACAACGGTAACGCAGCGAGATATCACTAAAAACGTCATTTTTGGATATTGATATTTTTATGATAGGATCCGAGAAATTACTTATACTATAGTTGGGTATAGGTATAAGTAGTTAGCTGAGGTGGTTGGTAATGTGTATACTTATAATAGTACGTATATTATGTAACATTAAAAAACTTTTCTCATACATGCAATGAAATATTGATGTTATGTTCCTTATAATAGGCTGCGAAGTATGACGTTTCAGGTGTGGCTAGGACAAGAGGTTGTTAATGGAATTTCATACAAATCTTGCAGGCCTAGGCCGGCAAAGTCCTCTTTTTTAATTTCCATTCCACATAAATTTTTGGCACAGGCATCATGACATTCTGCCACTATGCGTATTAAAAATAAACTTTGATTTTTTTCTTGTTTATTTCATTGCATGTTTGAGAAAAGCACTATACATACCTCGGCGGGAAATATGAGGTTGCCCGCCTTAGACCTATCCGGCCTCGCTTCGCTCAGCCGTCTATATGTCTTCGGCCGGCAACCCCTTTTGTCCCGGCCTCTGTAGTAATGTACTATTTTCAAACAGGTACAAAGGCTATTATAAATAAGGTCCAACGTTTTGCCATAAGACATACATCGTCATCGCATCGATGCTGTTTTGTTTAAGCTCCGTGAAAAGCTCTTTTAGGCTAGGTACGATCACAAAGAATTCCCACAAGTCAACAGTATGTATTGTAAATCGTTGTTATCATATGATCATTGAGTAAGATCATGACTGTGCAGGATCAAGCCGAACGTGGGTTGAGCAGGTGCCTGCGCCCACGCCGAAGTCGGTAGTACCGTGTGCACAGAGTGACGTCAGCCTCACAGCCTCCGTCACACAGACCTTCGAGCCTCTTACGTCAGCCGTCATAATAAATGATGCGATAAACAGATCAAGTTAGCGCGGACAGTAAAAGTCACGGGCAGATAATTAACGAGTAAAAAGGTTACCGGCGGGTAATTATCGAAGGAGACAATTTATACTTGCCGTATTCTGAAACATCTATTTCAGTCCGAATAATTTTCCTTTTAATTATTAGTCATTATTTTGAATCGTGTCATGGATCCTATTTTTCTTTAATGTAACAAACATAGCATAGCATGGACTGTGGTGAAACCAAAGAAATCGTTAAAAAAAAGCGGCGCTTGCGCCGACGCTGACACGTTGATTGACGTGCGGCGAATGCGACCAAGTTACCGACTTTATTTTATCCTCTCAGTGATTCTCCGCTACTTATGCGTAACTGCTGCGACTTCACAAGAACTGTAAGCCTTGATCTACATTATAAACTAAATTTAAGGTTAGCTAATGCAATACTCGTGTTTTGAGTTATGATTTTGTGTTTGTTGTTCGTCTCGGGACATTTTATTGGACATTATTACTGGCACCGTTTATTCAGAATCGTTTGGTCACAAAATATGTGATAATCAAATCGAGTCAAACAATATCTCAAGCTCTTTTGTATTTAAATATTGAAGTCTAGTCATGTACCTGACCCATCGACGCGATGGTAATTATCTTCATAACATAATAAAACGAATCGCGTAGGTAGCGTAGAAATTATACAAATCATTGCCTTTTTTTACAACTACAGTGACAAACAAGCTTACAGCCAGCCCGATGGTAAGCAGACACCGTCACCTATGGACGCTTGACATTTCTACACTGCTGCAGCAGTGCACACTAACTGCTAATCTACGAAGATATGTTTTAGAAAACATGAAAAAAATCTCTTACTGGTATTAGTTAGGTGTCCGATTGAATACCTAAAACTATCAAACTTAAAAAGTTGAAACATGGAAAAGTTGAAAAACTCATGACATTTTCATCTAAAGTTCAATATCTCAAAAACGGATGAACCGATTTACATGTCTATGAACCATCGCTAGAACCTGCTTTCGGTTCATCCATTAAAGAGCTACAGTGCCACAGACAGACACACATAAACACACGTTAAACTATATAACAGCCTTCTTTTGCGTTGCGTCGGATTATGAAATTCGGTAAATGAACATTAAAAACTACTAAACTGTGTTTTTGAACAGCAGCAGTGTATTGTTTATGACTTTAGAGTGGTCGTCAAGTTCACGATTAATTACGATGTTATTTACTATAGGCGTTTTTCATTAAATCGGCAATGTTATGTACGTACGCCGCCATAATTCGTTTCAAAGTTTGTAATGAGTCAGCCCCACGCACGTGCGCAGGTTTGTTTACAACACGATATTATGATATACACAGATATAAAACAGGCATTTACATCATATTTGCTAATTGAAAGTTAGTTTTACTTGGCTGGGTGCATAATTCTGGATTGAACAGTTAGACGCTTATGTGACTTACGAGTTTATCAGTCGATATTAACCACGGTAAGTAATATGACTATATTAATGATTTCAATCATGTTCAGTTGTTTTTCGATATTGCTATCCTAAAGTTATGTTTTAGTATGATTTTCGCAGGGTTGAGTTGGATAGTGTGGTACGGTAAGGTACTTTACTGTGGAAGCCTACAGTCATGAATGTCATGATCATAATTGAATAAAGTCCATAGCAACGAAGGAGTATTCCATCAAACAAACAAGGCAAATATTATATTTTACATTTTTGAAGTCGGCACCAGTTTACGTAACTTTTACTTTTATGCATCACGTATGCCGACAGATGTTTTATTTATTCCGCATCGTATTTCCAGCTTTATTGCGAGTTTTTAAACATTACGTAATACTGCCATATTTTCTGGGCTTTAGTTATATGTTTAAAACTGTCTGCGCTATTAAGGTACTATGAGAAACTGATGAATGATATTATAGGTTTCCACAGTGGAACGTTTTGTATGTCACGTAAGCCGTTGAGTTGAGCCCTTGTTGTATTTCTTTCATTGCAACAGCGTCAACGAGGTGCCTAGTTATTCGAAAATAAATTACTACGACGTTAACTGAATTTAATCGTGTCCTTAGTTTTTGTGCATAATATAAACCACAAACGTATCATGATTCTCTTTTTTGTTAGTGTCTGTATACGAGCATGAATAGTTTTTACGGAACTAATAAATAGATCAAAAGTCCATTGGGTCGCGAATGTGGCCATGAGGCCACCTCGCCCAACCGCGCCCACTGTATTGAACCGTACGCACTTCCGATGTCCCTATCATTTTCGTTTCATTTGTCAGTGTGTCAATTTCCCTGGGACTACATTTCCTCTTGCTTGCAGAACTACACTGTTGCTAATATAAAGTTTGACGTATTCTTTCTTTAATTATGAAATATTTTATTCGCTTTGAATTTATTTCCAATCCCAGACTTATCTGTATTTATGTTTTTTTAACATAGGTGCTGATATACGCTTCTACTCGTAATAAGATCAAATTAACTAAATTTAATGTCAAATTTAGTCTCTTATTTCCATTATAGTGGTGAATTCCAAACATGTGACTTACGATTTACGTATGCAAGTGGTTTATAATGATCAGTCCTTTGAAGTCGTCATCTAATACATCGAAACAGACAAAGGTGCTCAAAAACATCTGAACACGCTTCACTACTCTTGTTTAGAGGTTTGTCAGTAGTGTCAGCATTTCGCTAGCTCCGAAGTATACATACGCCACAGGACAGGGTAGGAGTACGGGCGACATAAGGAGTGCGATGCGAGTGCGGTCCTTTTACCGTGCGGCCGGAGAGCATTTCGCGTTCCTCCCGTGCGTAGTGCCCCCTTGTCGATGTATAGGTACTACGATGATAACATTGTTGACTAAAGACAAATTGATGTTGACAAGCTTTTGTTTTCTATTCAGAGAGCCGATCGTCGTGCGGCGGAGGTGGCGGCTCCTCGGGCCCGGAGGGGCGCGCGTCCTGGCGCGTCACGCTGGACCACGATCTTGTGGAGACGCTGAGCGCCATCTACCCCGAGTGGTTCAAGCCCCAGCACAGACGCGAGCGCAGCCGCGCCGCCTCGCCGGCCTCGCCCTCCATCCCCACCTCGCCGGACACTCCGGCTACATCGCCTTCCGACGACACATTCAGGTGCATACATTATTTCAACCTTTACCTCACAATATCTGCTCTGCCATAGTTGCCATACTAAGCTGAACCTGGACTGATTAGTTCAAATATCTGGGTCATATTTGTGCAAGACAAAGCACATAATATGAGAATGAGTGAGAGAGTCAGTTGCTAGTCGCTTCCATAAAACAAACCAAGCAAGACGTGTATCATTGTAAACCCAAAAAAGGCATAACTATAGTCCATATATTTTGTTTATGTGCGGTTTTAATTCAAATACCAATCAATATTGTTACGGAGGATTTGAATGATGACCTACACCGTGTCCAATATGTTCGAATACAGTTTCAAACTCTCATTAAAACAAAGTTCTAATAACAAATGCAATAAAAACTATATTTAATGAAAGATAGCCTTATATGCAATATTCATAATAAATATTTTGGGATGACCACCTTTAACCTTCATCACCAGCTTCAAACGTTTTTCGAATCCGTCACGCGCGGCACGCACTGCCTCCATCGGCATTTCGTCTCAAATTTGTACGTCAACTTTTTTTAAATGCTCCAATTTCGTAATTTTATAGTCATTCACTTTTGAGAGTATGTACGACTATACAAAAAAGTCCAGTGTATTTAAATCTGGAGAACTTAGGGGATTTTTCATTTTTTGGTAAGAAATCCGTTAAATTGGCCTGACACCACACCACGCGTGAACTGAGTTCGCCATGTGGGATGGAGCTCCGTCTTATTGGAAACAATAGTAGCCGTTCCCAAACATCATTCTTAAATTTGGAGCAACATTTATTTCCAAGACTTCTGTTTTATACTATTGGCACTGATTTTTACCCATTTGTCGATAAATACCAAAGGAAGTTTACCCCGCTTGCGAAATGCTCCCCAAACCATCTCTGATGGTGCACTTTGGAATCTTGGCACATTCCACTGATCATCTTGAACATACAAATGATTGCTGCCCACAAAACACCATTTTGAGCATTGTAAGATTGCTGAATACAAAGAGTTTTTCGCCCGCAAAAACAAATTCATCCTCTGCGTCCCAGGAAAGTAAAGGGTGAACACTATTAAATTGTCGCTTACATTTTTACTTTGCTAAGGTGTTGCATCGTACCTTTTTTTAATTCTTTTAAAATTTTAAATTTAGAAGGCTCGTGAAATATTAGACGACCATAAAACGTTCTTTTGTTTTTTATCTATGAAAATGGCGTTACTAGAAAGAAAAATTCGTGAATTAATTTTGCAAGAATTTAGTAAAAATCCACATTTATCAACTTTAGATCTGGCAAAATCTTGTCAAACTACAAGGAGGACGGTTCAACGGACCCTAAAAAAAATAAAACCAGGTGAAACTATAGTTAGAAAGCGTCGCGAGGGTCAACCCACCAGAAAATCTAATGTTAAGTTACAATCAAAGATGTGCAAGCTATTTGACAAGAATCCAAGTATCTGTTTCCGGGATGTGGCTAAATAAGTAGGAACAAGTCAAGCAAATGTCCAAAAAATAAAAAAATAATGGGGCATTACAACATATAAGATGCAAAAAGCTCCGAAGAGAACTGTTGATCAATATAATCGTGCTGTTAGACGTTCCAGGTTATTGTATACCTTGTTAATTGAGAAAAAATGTTGCCTAATTATTGACGATGAAACCCACGTCAAGGCAGACTTCAAGTCTTTACCAGGTAACCAGTACTATTCCTCTCGTGACATTTCGAATCTCGACGAATCGGAAAAGGTTATCCCAGTAGAAAAATTTGCTAACAAATACATTGTTTGGCAAGCTATATGCCAGTGCGGCATGAGGAGCTCACCATTTATCACTACCGGGACAATTAACACCGATATTTATATATCAGAATGCTTGAAAAAGAGACTGTTACCGTTCATGAATAAACACACTTCCTCAACATTGTTTTGGTCAGATTTAGCAAGTTGCCATTATTCGTCTCGAACTTTGGAATGGTATAAGGCGAATTCAGTCGAGGTAGTGCCTAAGGAGAGTAACCCACTAAACTGTCCCGAACTTCGCCCCATCGAAAAATATTGGCCTAATATAAAAACTAAACTGCGAAAAACTTGCCAACCTGCCACTTCATTGCCAGATTTTCAACGAAAATGGATTTATCATCATCACCATGTCAGCCGAAAGACGTCCACTGCTGGAGATAGGCCTCCCCCAAAGATTTCCACAATGACCGGTCCTGCGCCACCCGCATCCAGCGGACACCCGCTACCTTCACCAGGTCATCAGTCCACCGTGTGGGGGGCCTGCCCACGCTACGCCTTCCGGTACGTGGTCGCCACTCGAGAACCTTTCCGCCCCAACGGTTCGGTTCTACGTGCTATGTGCCCCGCCCACTGCCACTTAAGTTTAGCGATCGGAGGGCTGTATCGGTCACTTTGGTTCTGCTGCGGATGGCCTCATTCCTGATGCGATCACGCAGATAAACTCCGAACATAGCTCTCTCCATTGCCATTTGGGTGACTGAGCCTTCTTATGAGGCCCATAGTAAGCGACCACGTTTCAGTACCATATGTCATCGCTGGCAACACACACTGGTCAAAGACTTTCGTCTTGAGACACTGCGGAATATTGGAGCCGAGTCGGATTCGACGATTAACCTCTTTCTCGAAGTTGGACCTACCTAACTGGACATTCTGTCCTAGGTATACTCGTATGTAATCGTCTACAACTTTGAGCGTAAAGTGTCCGATTGTTAAGGGAGTTGGGGCGACATGGACATTTGACATGATCTTCGTCTTGTCCATGTTCATCCTTAGACCAACTCGCTCGGAGGCTTTACTGAGGTCATTGAGCATTGTACTTAAATCCTCCATGGTCTCAGCCAATACTACTATATCTTCAGCAAACCGAAGGTGAGTGAGGTAGTCGCCGTTTATGTTGATGCCTAGCCTTCTCCAGTCCAGAGTCTTCCTCCAGTGCAGCGGAGAACAGTCTTATCCTCCAGTGCAGCGGAGAACAGTTTAGGAGAAATAACATCTCCTTGCCTGACTCCCCGCTGCAAAGGAATAGGCTTTGAGTTCTGGTCCTGGAGTCGGACTGACATAGTGGCATTCTCGTACAAACACTTCAGCACTTCGATATAGCGGTAGTCCACTTGGCACCGTTGGAGAGATTGTAGTACAGCCCACGTTTCAATCGAATCGAAGGCTTTCTCGTAGTCCACGAACGCTAAACAGAGGGGCAGGTTATACTCCTCAGTCTTCTGTATAATCTGACGGAGCGTATGCATGTGGTCTACGGTGCTAAAGCCTCTTCGGAAACCGGCTTGTTCCGGAGGCTGGAAGTCATCTAGCCTGCGTGCGAGACGGCTCGTAATGACTCTTGAAAACAGCTTATAGACATGGCTCAGAAGTGAGATGGGTCGGTAGTTCTTCAGTAAGGCGTTGTTGGAAAAGGGGTTAAATGAACAAAATTATTAACCGATGATTCCGTGCAAAGTTCAATGAATCACATCAAAAGTAAAGTCCGGGAATTTTCTCGTCGTTCGTTAAAATAGCCATAGTATATTTTTTTATTGATTTCATGTTATATAAAATTAGTCATATAAATAATTTTAAGCACTTTGGATTTTTATTTTCTCTTCTGTAGCATGTTCGACCTGCGACAATTTAATAGTGTTCACCCTCTAAAAACTACTTCATTTATTAATTGTTTATTAATTGTTTAACTAACAAATATGGATTATTTGAATCTGAATTAAATGGTTTTTATTTTTATTAGGTACATCCAATAAAAATCTTTCACAAATTAATACTCGTAAAACAGCAATCTTCAACTTATAATTGCTATTATAAAATATGTATGTAAATAGATTAACATAAACTAACCAACTTAAAAGTTGAATAACTCCCGACATTTTCACACAGAAAAAAAAAGCATCACCACTATACGTACATTGAAAAAAATTTTTTTGAAACGTTTTATTTTAATAATTTGTGTATTATTTCTTGACTTCAATTCTACTACGTACAATAAAACAAAAAGAAAAGAAAGCCGTGACTATGTACAACTTTCATGAAGGCATCTTGTCCTTCAATCAGTTAGATTGGAATTATCAATACTTCTGTCATTATTTGGGTTGAAAACATTTTAAAATTTGTGTGGCCTCTAAGCCATATCAAAATTATTCAACGCGTATCATAACGCGTCCACTCTGCAAATAAATAAGGTATCTCGGCCGCTTAGGGATAACACATCGAGTTATTTATTGATATGATGTGGTTATGATTCACAGGAATTGGTGTTCGGGAAAACCAAAATCATTTTTTTTTCATATTTTGGTTCAATGTTTCTATCAGAAATCAATCACTCATTGTATGTACCTACGCGATTTTTTTTATTTCATATATATTGCGTACAGTGGTGCCGAATTTTGAAAAATGAGTAATTATTTCCTTTCAATAAAACTTGAAATAAGATAGGATTTGATTTAAAAAAATATATTTTACAGTACATATGGTGCTACTTACCCGCACGAGTGCGGTAATCAGCATATTACGTGCATATTTCGAAACTTTAAAGAGCCATATGTACTGTAAAACGTTGTACGATACACGTGCGAATAGGTAATGCGCAACTCGTGTCGATTTAAAACACTCCCTTCAGCCGTGTTTTAAATTTATCACCATTCGTTGCGAATTTCCTGTTCTCTGCACTTGTATCGTAATGTACTATTATTTCCAATTCCTCCAAAAATGGAGTACTTTTGTAGCAAAATAAATTAATTGCAAATAAAATTATATAACTTTTGTTTAATTTCTGAAAACTAAAATTTTATCACATCTCGTAATTTTTAATAATTTAAAATAATGAGTTTGGTGCTGCCTGTAAAGATATTTATTTTTTTAATCAAGCTGCGGCTCTAGCTTCACAGTGGCCGAACAGAACAGAGTACGATTTTTTAGCCTTAAAAATTAACAATTTCGATTAAATATAAGTACGTTGACTTTTTTTGATCAATGGATATTGTCCCGATCCGTTTCCACTGCCACTTAACCGTAATACCCTTCATGACTTACTAAGCTAAGTATTGACTCATCTAATATTATTTTTAATATTATTTTTAGTATTGGTAAGACCTACAAGCTACTTAAATGATGATGCTTGTATTACTGTGTGAACTTGTGAAGGATTTAGGCCCCGGCCAGTGCTCGACCGACGTCAGCGCGTATGGTCGGTCGTGCGTGTTTTTCTAAGGCCCCATACGCGCTGACGGTGAGCAGGCTATCTGTGCTCTGAACGCGCAGTATGCTTTCTACAGTGATAGGATACGCCCGACCGAGCATACGCGCAGACTGTCCGTCGAACACTGTTTCCTGCCTTAGGGTGGTATTCCACTCGTCCAATATCTTTGTCAAATCTTTGATCAAAGTTCTTTGATGTAGGGCGTAGGCCCATTCCACTCATTCAATATCTTTGTCCGAGTTTTATTTTTTTCATGCGTAGCCATATTGATTTAACTGTCATCGGAATCTTTGATCAAATGTCGGGATCCCATCCAAGTTGGATGAAATCATCCAATTTCTTTGATCAAATGTATATTGGACAAAGATATTGGATGAGTGGAATACCTCCCTTAGGCTGGGAAGAGTGCTCGACCGACGTCAGCGCGTATGGTTTTTGTATGGCCGCATACGCGCTGACGGTGAGCATCAGTCTGAACGCACAGTAGGCATGCTTTCTACTGCGATAGTTGCGCCCGACCGAGCATACGCGCTGACCGTCCGTCGAGCACTGTTTCCAGCCTTAGGTTGACAAAATGTGGTTATTCCTCAGTTCGGGCGCGGAGGAGATGGCCGGCCGCCAGGCGGGCGGCGGCGAGCCGGCCAGCTCGCCGCCGCGCGTGTCACCGCCGAAGGTAGTAGTGGACGACAGCCCACTGCAGCCAGCGATGGGCAAGCACAAGGAATGTGAGTATTCTGTCCGTTTCTTTCTACCTTTGAGCTGCTGTTTCACCAGAGCGATACATACCAGAGGTTGCGAAAGAAATCAAGCCTACCTTTATCCACCTATGCTGACGTAAATAAAGGATCCTAACTTATAAGTATCAAATTACTAGCAATGTGGCATGGTATTTTTCTGGTCGAAAAGCAGTCTTATTAGGCGTATGTTGTGCGGGACCGAGTACCATCAGCTCAATTCAGCTCTGTGTAGTCCGAACTCGCTTCAATGGTAATCTTAAATATGAACGCTATCGGACAAATCAAATTTATTCCCGTTTCGATAACATGGAAACATTGGTCGTCTGCGCACGCTGCACGTTGCACGTTGTAGAAATAACTGTCACACACGGAGACTACTCATATGCTTATGTAGTCGAAATACAGTAGCAAATGTAGCGATGCAGTTGTAAAGTTTTCACTGATCATCAAATATCACCATTACCCAGGATTTTCGATTTAGTTACGACGTAGGACCATCAGAATATAATAATCATCGATTATACAATATTTTAAAATCCGGTCAGTGAACTCATTGTAGCAAGATTTTCCTCGACACGCGGTGAATATTATAATGTGCGCAATACAGGCGTCACACTATTTGTTAGGCGTGCAATTATTGCAATTAGGACCTTCGCTCCTATACACCTCTAATATTTTGAGCGTACGGGCGGATTTTGATAAACTTTAAGTCTAACTATAAAGTGGTTATCTTTGATCGATGGCTGGTGTCCACGGTCGCATTAGAATGCCGCCGGTGTCAACACATCCGGTTGTTGTCTGACTGTCTGCGTGCGAAACAAGCGCCAGCCTCTGTCAACACAAACAACAGGAACAAAACATGTAACCGTGTCTTAATAAAATAACTGAACGTTTTTACGATCGGCAGATAAAATCGCTGTGAGACCGAAGTTTAACATTGATCTGCCAAGCGACGATCAAAAAGTGAAAATATAGTTTTTTACGGATAGCCGTTTATGAATTCTCTGAAAATGAAACAGAACTGAATTTAAATAGACCATAACTAAATCGAAAATTTTCATCGCCGACATTTTTAAAAGATGCAGCATGCCGCCTCCTCACGTTGAAACAAAAAAAAACAAGCAGCATGCTACTGAAGTCGATGGAATGAAACATTGTGCAAATATGCATACGCAGTAATCTAAGTCTGTAACAGGAAGGTATCTCATCATAAACGTGTTTTGTTTTGTATGTGATCAAAGTAAAATCCTGCTAGGATCGTTCTGGCTATTGCGACGCCCAGTAACCCACAATATTCGGCCCAGTGGTAGTGAATGTTTCGTCTGTAATACGGTCGCGGCATAACACTAGTTTCCTTGTGCAGTGTTTACGTTGGCGGCGCGCCAGCGTTGTCCGCCCGTCGCTCCGCTTGTCTATACACGCAAACAACGGACTTGCCTACACCCGAACGGAATTCATCGATGAATCGTAATATATCGAGCGACGTATCGATCACGTCGATTATTTGCCCACCTACGTCAAACTACTTGGCGTCACAAACTATGATCAATATGTATCCATATGAATACACAATAGTTGTATGCAAAAGGTAACCAACCATCCACTGTCTGCATTCTAATTGAAATGCTAACACGCTTACATCAATCAAAATTCATTCTTCACGATGATAGCAAATTAAAGCGGAAAATAGTCGTCGGTACGTTATTTTCAACATACTATTAAGGAAATAATTGTTCCCAGAATGAGTTTGCAGTTAACGTTGCACGAATGTGTTCTTCAGTGTTTATTAATTTTCTAGAGCATTTTTAACGTATGGCCTTTAATTTCAGCGTTGAAGGTGAAACTGATGATGAGGCGACCTATCAACCAATTGGTGGCGCAAGGGATTATGCCTCGTGAGTACTTTTCCTACATTAAACATATTCAGAACGTAAACAACATGATAACGCGGAGTTTAATGTTTTGTTTATTTATTCAAGAGTTGCTTAAGAACAAAATCTTACTAGTTTAGGTTTACTAACCTTAATATAAGACAGCAAGCTTTTTCGGTTAATACTTTACTTTATTTTTATACCTGACGACTTCTGTATAAATTGCATTATAAATTCGGTTCCTATTCGAACGACAACGACAACGAAGATTTTCTTGCCTCCAAAATAAAACCATAATCTTTTGTCTAATTTGCAGCACTTAAGACTCCACCCGCTTACTTCGAGCAGTCGAAGCAACTAGAAAGAGCGAAAACTGGAGATCTGCTTAAAGCAAAAATTCAACGACGACCAGATCGTCAAGAACTTGAACGAAGACATATTTTGGAACAGGTTAGTGTTTTTATTTGGAAAATACTATATAGGTACAGAATTCATAAAAATTAATTGGTCCTTATCGTCAACCAACCAAATCCGCCTTTTGCCTGGGCGCGACATTAATAATTTAATATTGATGAAATACGCTGCTAATTAAAAATCCTGATTAGGAATCTAATGTGATATAGCTAACACCTCCAAGGCATACAAAACTAAAGATTGTCACGAAAAACCTCACATACAAATATTCGTAAATGTCATATGACACTACTGTAATCCGAGCGGCAAGGCACGCGATTTTAATCTGGAGGTGGTGGGTGCTAACCGCGGCTCATACAAAAAAAGAATGTTATCATTTGATACTTAAACTCGTCTAATCCAACAAGGTCTAGTTTTCCCTCTGGCTTTGGAATGGCAGATAGTCGTTTTTGTGAAAATAGTGCATACGACATCTCTCAGGATTAGTACTAAAGCGGACCCCGGGCTCCTGTATGGCACAACTGGGAAAACGCTAGAAGGATGATGATGTACATAAGGTTAATTATTTATATCTGTTAACAGGAGAGCCATGTGGACCCGAGTCTCGCAGAGAAGCAGCGCATGCTCAAGAAGGCTCGGCTGGCGGACGCGCTCAACGATCAGCTGTCTCACAGGCCCGGCCCGCTCGAGCTCATCAAGAAGAACATCCTCCACACGGAAGAGGACATCGAGACCGCCGTCAAGAGCGGCACCCTCGCCTTCCGCGCCACCAGCGAGGGCGCCTCCGGCCGCCCCGAGCACCCCTCCTCCTACTGCGGACCGCCGGAAGAAATCTCACCTTCACCCTCGCCCCCCTGCCTCCTCTCCCCCGCACCCTCGCCCGCCCCCGTCCAGCACCCCGCGCCCGGCAAAGCCGACAAGAACCGGAAGAAAACCAAGCATAAGCAGCAACAGCCTAAAGCGCGCTTCAAGTTTCACGAATACAAGGGCCCCCCGAACGCGCACAAGGCGCCTTCGCCACCGGACTCTACGGAGACGCCGTATGAGCTGCTCCTGCAACAGCAGCAGCTACTTCTCCAGCTGATGCCCGCGTCACCGGCGCCGTCTTCCGCTTCCGTCGCGTCGGATTCGTCCGACGCTTATTCCGCGCCGCCTCCTCCGCCGCCGCCGCCCGTGCCGCTACATGTGACGTTACAGCACGTGCCGACGCGCTACGAGGATATGAAGGTGTCGGATTTGCGAGCGGAGTGCAAGCGCCGCAACTTGCGCGTCTCCGGCCCAAAGCCGCAGCTCATCAGCCGCCTGCGGCCGTTCCTAGAGAAGGACGAGCCCCCGCGCTCGCCGTCCGTCGCCTCGATCGCCTCCATAGCTTCGCCCGAGTCCCGCTCGGAGCCGGAGCCGGCGGAGGATATCGTTCAGTCGCAGCGCCGGCAGATCGAAGAGCTCGAGCGGAAGCTGGAGGCGTCGCGGCAGCAGCTCGAGGCGGTGCGGCGGGAAGCGGCCGGCGCCGCCGCCAGCGATCAGAGCCGGCGCTTACTGCAAGCGCATCTGTGCGTGACGCAACTGCGCGCGCAGCTGGATGCGCTGCAGCAGCCGCCCGCGCCCGCGCAGGCGCCGCCGCCCGCCGCGCCGCCGCCGCGCTACGTGCTGGCCACCTCAGACGCGACTCCCGACCGCCTCGTGCGCCTCTTCACTGTCGCGCAACCCGCCGCCGAAGACGCGACCGCCAAAACGGCCAACTACATCCTCAACGGCGTCAAAGTGGTCCCCATCGCGATCCTGCCGTCGCCACACTACGAGCCGGAACGTGCCGCGCCGCCTCCCCCGCCCCCTCCGCCAATGCCGATTCTGCACGACCGTAACGAGGACATGGACGACGTCATCGAGTTGCTGGTGGAGAACGGCGAGCTGCCTCCTTCTGTGGTAAGCGCGGCGGAGAATCGGCCGATCCAGCCGGAGTTCCTAGCGGACGGGGCGGACGCGTTCTCTCCGGCCGAGGTGCTCGGCGACAGCCGCACTCGCGATTCGCTCGCCGCGGACGAACTGCAGCGCGAACTTGACGACATCCAGAACGAGATCATGAACCACGCCGACATGCACGCGGTCAACGGAAACCGCTGCGACATAGACTCGGTGGCCACGGACATCGACCCCGAGCTTAGCGTGGATCTGCTCGCAAACAACGACTTCCACCCCGACTTCAGCTCCGATCCGACGTCGGGCGACCACGACTTTTTCGGGCTCCTCTCGGGCGAGGACCACCACGCGGACGACACTTCGCAAACGGCGATGGACATCGGCGAGGACCCGCCCGAGCGCATGGCCACGCCGCTCACCAACGGCGACATCTTACACACGCGGACGGGCTTCGAGGACATGGACGACCTGTCGCTACCGTCGTTCCAGGAGGACACGATCCAGGAGCGGGAGTTCGATTTGAAGGAGTTCGGGATCGACCTCGGCTCGAACATGACGGTGGACGGGGACGCATACGACTACATGGATACGGAGCTGATCCCGAACCTGTTCGGACGCGGGCACGTGCCGCAGCGGGACCCGTTGCTCGGCGCCGTCCTATCGCGGCCGCCGCCGCGCCCAGCGCGCAAGCACTACTCTTGGGACCGTATCGAATACGACGCCACCTGACAAACGCGCGACCGCGGGCGGGCCTGTTCCCGCGCTAATGATGCCGTCGCGTGTCCAAGACCTGCGCTCCACATCTAATTATAAGTGCGCTCGGCGCCATAACTACAAGTTTGCCTTAATCCACCCAGTGACGCAGCTAACGTGTGGGTAGCACCCGGGGCGGAGATCGTGTGGGTGTCACTTCCTGTCTACGCCACTGTCGTATTCGGTAGTTAAATTCAAATATCAAATAAGAAAGCGTTCGGTGCTTTTTAAAATTGATCTCTAGTAGTTGGGAGTGTCGTGGCAGTGTGAAGAGTATTTCAAGATTAGACCGCCGCGAAGCGAGTGGCGCTCCTCGTTCCCCAGTGACTCGTTCTTTTGGGATCGTGACTTATCCTTAGTATTGACTAGATTAGACGAATCGGAGTTCGGTGATGTTTGAACACATAGTGTTGACATCGATAGGATTAATTATGGACTTTGGTGTTTTGTACTTAACAGTTGAGGCGACTCATTTGTACCGCTAGTTGATAATATAGTCTAATTATTCATTCTATCGTTATCGGAGCGTCCCCCGACCCTCCGTATTGAATCAATTCTGTTTACTATTACTAGTGTGTATAGGCATTGTCTACTTATGTATATATTGAAAGTATAATGTAATAATACTCAACATAGTTGTGGATTTCTGCATTCCGCCCGATGACTTAAAACATAAGGGAAATTTATCATTAGGAAAGATGTTTCTGTTAAGACACTAACAGTCGAACTTCGAGACACCTGCTACGTACACATCGTATTAATTAATCATTATTTAAAATACAAATATACATTGATGTTGTGTCAGTTAACAAAAATGCTGTATGCTGTCTCTCTGTCGTATGTAACGCTATTTCCCAAATCATTGTATGACATTCCAGTCTTGTTGAAGTGCAACCCGCAGAGCTCCTGCGCACGAGCCTCTGTTCACAAATATAAACAGCAGTCATTATATAATAAAGTAATGAATTAGCCGACTGCGTGTACTTGTGACAGTAGGTGATTGAGAGAGTTCGAGAATTGCACGTTGACAAGCCATCGTCATGGGTGGGACCAGGTCGGGAACAAAGTTAGATACGAATCATTTAGTTAAAGTACGGAGCCGGCTCCGCGCTCTCAAACAATTACGCAACAGGCAGAGGCACTCGTTATAAACATCACTTTTTTCCTTGAGATCTTCGGGTAATGCATATGATCCTTTGTAAGTTAAACATAATCGAATAATTATTACAATTACTTATTGGAGAGTGTCCTTTATCTTAACTAGAAGGATTCTTACGTAAACATTACATTCTTGAAAATATATCATTCCAATTTATTATTCTCTAAAGTGTAGGATAGGTGAACCATTATGAGTAAGTTGCTGTTTGATTGAAAGCACCGCGAAGGCGGTATATTGTACATTGTTTCTTCAAAATCCCATGCCATGTTGTGTAATTGTTTGGCTGCTATATTTATTAATTATATATTTCACTTCTAGAAGGTGTAACGTTTGGTTTGATTGGGTGTGTTCTTTACGATGTGCAAGGTCTTCACTAATTTATTTGTGTTATATTAACTATATAGTTACGTTATTGTCTTAACCCTAGTGTAACATGGACATGAACAAGAGCGAAGGAAAACATAGTGTTACGAAAGTAAATTGCCATTAATTGCATTTATGTACATTTTATCAAAATACCTATAACGACAACGAATGTGGCGTTACTGCCCGCTTGTGCCAATTTGTTTAAATAATTTTAGATTCATCTTCCGCTTTGTGATACATAGAACATGCATATGATTACTATTTAAAAACAAATTTATAGAATGTAATCTGGGCTTTTTCTGCACATATAAATATATTAATAGAAAGTGGTCAATAAAAGTTGGTGGATATAATTATATGACGGTACTTTTAAATAAATGTATTTACAAGTGCAGTCATGTAAGGGTTGGTGCTAATAGAATGTAAGGTAAAATTGATTTATATAGTCATTTGTAGACTGCGTATACAAAAACCCATGTTTATATAAATATACTTGTGTGTGGCTCTATAATACTCAAGGACTAAAACCGTATCAGCTACTTGTACGGCGCCGAATCTTGTTATTTTGCCCGTTAAACCAATAAGCAACTCAATGCTACACTTGAGATCACAGCAGGTAGCATGTACAAATATTATCTAGTTGCTGTTTGGTTTTAAGTAATCTATAAACTTAAGTGGGTGAGGACCAAATTTTAGTTTACATATTTGATCCTTACCCAAATAATATTCCATTATCTAAGTAAATTTAACGATACCCTTTAGATATAAATATTTATAAAAATCTATTTGCTCATTATCTAAAATGTACCTACACTGTTTAGCCAATTATTCGAGTCAACGCGTAGTGGACGTATATTTTCCATTTGTTGTCGTGTATCATCTTCCACATTAACAAGCTTGTGTGTTTCATGGCTTCATACTCACTCTTTTAAGAGTTAGTCTAAATGTATTTAACGAGATACTAAGTGAGATTAATGTTTGATAAATAGTATTTATGTATCAGCATATTTGTTATTGTTGTAATTATTTTAGGAGAGTTTTAATATTTGTTTTAACTAGATTTTATTCCGAAGTGATAAATAAATCGTGCTGAATTTAACATGCGTATATTAGCTCTCTGTATTGCGAGTAGGTATCTATAAAATAAGAATTATGCATTGGCTTCATTGAATAATACAAAATCACATTAGAAAATATTGCTTTTCGTAAGTTTGGAGCATTTTCGGTGCACCGTAGTGGTGTTAACGGAATTGGTATGGACAAATACAATTTAAACAGTTAGTTAAAGTTAATATTAACGTTATTAACGCTAATGCATAATAAGAATTTAAATCATTTATCCCAATTCCGTTAAAACCACGACGCTGCACAGAAAATGCTACAAAAGTTACGATCACTGATTATCATTGAATAACACCTAATTGCGAAAAAAGTACCTTCCACTAAATTGTAGTTCAATTTAGTGGTTCAAAACTTAGATATCAATATTATTGGTTATATGTCCCAAATATAGGGTAATTACGACTGGGCTTTAAGCGTATTGTCTAAATTAAGATAATAAAACATAGAAGAAACCAATAAATATGTTGTGATAACTAATGGAGTCGGATCTAAAGTTTTATACCCTGTCCCGTATTGAAGCCTTGTGTAAATATTCATCAAGCCTTTACTAGCTTAAGGAAAGAATGTTACATTAAACGTTTTGACACAAATAAGTATTGTTTTAATGCAGTAACCACTGTAACCAGCTTTCTCCATTTTCTACATACTCGATCCATTTAATTAGGTACCCTTTGTAAGTATGTCCCAACAAAGTATCCAGCTAGCTCTAACCCGCGACTCAACGCAAAAGAAGGGTTCAACCGCTTTCCAGGCTGCACCAATCTAGAAGGCTTTATAAAATACAAATTCAAAATAGTTACATTTTGGTGGTCCATTTCATGATAAGTCTTAATTTTGATAAGGCAATCTGATTTGGACCTTAAATCGAAGGACTTAGAATTAAATTTTATTGACACGTGGGCTATAAGGGTTAACGTGTCTGTCGGTCTCTGGCATCGCAGCTCCCTAACGGATGAACCGATTTGAGAGCGTTTTTTTATTTGAAAGCAGGTTTTCTAGCTATATACGGCAAGGTCGTACAAAAAATAATTATTCCATGTAAGCCTAGTTAACCCTTATTACGGCAGAGGCGATTTAGCTACCACATACATGTCAGTGGAATTTCAGTCTTAGTTGTGGGACTTGAGGTTCATATTAGATTACATTTCCGTTAAAAATGACTTCTTGAAATTAATCACTAAAACGTAACTATTCGGTACATACATTTTATTTTTTGTAAATCCATGGAGCCTTGTTAAGGGTTAATCAAAAATGTCCCGTAATATTTATTTATTGGGGCCTTTTACAAGGTCACTATTATCACGCGATCCATTCATATCATGACACTTATCACGTGATTAATGACGAGTATCGCAGTATCGTGATAAATATCGGTGCAAATCCGGATGTTTTGAAATCTGCGCGTAACTAGGAGAATAATGGTGGGTGCTTACTAGTCTGTGGACTCTGTGGGTTCGTGGTTTTGCCATATGTGATTATTTTTGGTTGTTGTTTTATTTGACTTTTGACATGACCGTGACTTGAATGAAAATGGAAAATGGCAGTTTGCAAAAATACTACTGTCGGCTAATAATAATGTGATATCAGCGTAGTATTACAACCAATGCAACAATTTTTCGGAGTGTTTTAGTGTCTGATCGACGAGACAGTTTCATACCTACAGTTTGTGGATTTTACGTTAAAGTAATTTTAGTATTTTTTTGATATTGCATTCCGTAGATAGTTTTGTACAACAGTGTATTTTACCAACTAAGTTATGATATTTGGTGAAACTTTGTTATTTTCTCTCACTTTGGTCGATAGTGGTGCGATATTATTTCTCTTAGTTTATTTTATTATTACTCTGTCTGACTTAGAATGTGACTACCTGAACGCTCAAGAATGTTGTGACAAACTCAACTATTGGCTACTACCGAAATACATAGGACACTCGTTTATGACTCTGTTGTTACTGTTGCACGGGCAGCCAGTACTGTTCTTGCTAAATCTGCCTATGTTTATATGGTTAACTTACGAATATTTTACTATACCACAAGGTAATCTCGGAGCCTACGACCCAGCTGAGATACACAATCGTGGGCAACTGAAGAAGCACTTGCGTGATGTGATGATCTATGTCGGGTATTACTTGATATTTTTCTTCATTTATCTGTACTGCTTCATAATAGCTATATTGAAAGGCGACCCCCTGAACCGCAGCGCCGATGAAGAGATTGTAACTGAACTATAACACCAGACATGGCGGAAACCAACAGCGGGGATGGAGGAGAGGCTGGCGAAGCACCTCCAGCAGCGTATGGGGTTGTAAAATGTCTGAAGTTGCCACTACCCGAAAATATTTTAGCTTATCTTGAGAAACGGGAGTTGGTCAGAGATGTCCAAGTCACACCTTATTATACTCTGGCAGAAGAAGTTACTTCTAATTATATTATAGCCAAAGAGATAATTAGCAACTTGTGCTGGCAAGATAAGATGCTGGCCAAACTTGTGTGCACAACTTGGCTTTCTGCAGTGCACACACTGGAGCGGGAGCAGCTGAGCCCTGCAGACTTTGTGATGGATTTGCATTCATGCTGTTCCTCAAGAGTGGGAATAGAGTATAAAAAGTCTGCCAACTTTGCTACAGAGCCCTTAGCAGTGCTAACCTTCGCTAACACTGCAGGATTTAATATAACTTGCAAATGTAAAGTTATTTGCCCTATCCCGTGCATGCCGCCTTGTGAGAAGGAACATTGTCGTAAGTGAAAACCAATTACTTAAAGTAGTTTATGTACTAGTGAATACTATGGTATTATTCAATTTTATATTTACAGTGCTTGACCTGGTGCAGAGATATGCGAGTGCTCCGAAAGAGTGCATGCTGACAGTACGTGCTCAATACCTTTCATACATGCCACTTCCTCAGTCAATAACTTATGAACATGCCATCACACGCCACATGTTTGTTCGGTCCAATCCTTTTATTGGAGGAGTGTACATCCCCAAGATTCCAGATGTGGAATTCCATGTTATAAATATCAAGTCTAAAGGGGATCTGAATCGTGATTTTTACAGAGAAATTGATAGGCTGTCGCGAACTAGAATATTCAAGGGAGTCATTGTTTATGTCACAGAGAAATATCTTTTGCACTCAGTTCAAGATATTGTCTTCTTAAACTACTTGAGGGAAGTGTAAGTAGCATTTACTTAATCTTATTTGATTTATTTCAATTGAACTCTTATAAGAAGCATACCTGTGTTGTTTTGAATTACTAGATGTGGATTTCAGATAGAATGGAATTGGAGTCTTAGTTCATTTATTCCATTTGTAATCATAAAAGTAATGGTACCAGCCCCAGGTCTTAATCCCAGGGCAACTTGCAGTTGCACTTTGAGCAATTGGGTAGTATCCTGGTTAAAAAAAATAGATATAGTTAGTCTGTCTGTTCAATCAAACAAAAAATTAAAAAAGATAGAACACATCAAAGTACGGGAGTGGCAGCTCATGCAGAACTTTTTAGTGGGCTATATCTTATTACAAAGTCTTGTTTCATATTTTTTGATAATCAAACTGGCAAACTAATTATAACTTTCTAGGACACAAGCCTATTCATTATATTTTATTATTTTTGAATGATGCTCTAATAACTGCCATTTATTTAATGTTGATATAAATAAATAAATCTCTTACTCAACAAATCGAACTAGCCCCATAGTAAACTCAATGAGGTTTGTATTTCGGATACTAGATGACAATATATTTAATAGATATAAATACTTAATACATAGAAAGCATCCAATCATGTTTGAATAGACATTACATATTTAAAATGTGCAACACAAACAAAACAAACGCCTACTATGAGTACACGGCTATATGCCTGAAGGAACGGAAATTAATAAAAACACCCTGTATATATCTACCCGGGTATGTCCTTAAACTACGACCAAGGCCACCGGGGAATGGGCAGCAGCATTCCTAGAGTGCGGTGGTGATACTGCGATCGCCAACCCGCATGCCAAGCGTGGCGATTATGGCAGTTACCCCCCATGAAATTGGGGGAGGCCTATATCCAGCAGTGAACGACCTAGGTCTGATGTGGTGGTGGTGGTGGTGGTGGTATATATCTAAATAATATAAAGAAATATTCATGCTCATAACAGAAATATTTGCTCTGCCTTGGATTCAAACCCAGGGCAGTCAGCTTCATAGGCAGGGTTACTAACCACTAGGCTAAGCCGGCTGTCAAATAATCATTAAAACTTGTGATGTTGTATTTCAGGCAACCTGACATCCCGTATGCTTTAGGAGGCTGCATAGTAGAAGATACAATGTTCGAGCAGACTGATTTAAATCACATTGTAGACAAAGTCAATGAGGGCAAAGACTTTATCACAGAAAATCTTATCTCAATTGGGATATTTTCAGTGCCAAAGAGCGAGGATAAAGAGAAAGCTGATAGGTACAATTTTGAAGTGTACTCTCTTATCATTGACACTTCGGACTGGGCAAAGTCAAGAATCAGCCGTGCAATCACTCAGGTAAGCCTTGAATATGAATAGACTGACAATAGTACATTATTGACATGGCATGGAAGAAGCTAATTGCAGCCTGAGTATTAGTTTTAAACGGACTGCCTTGGGAGTCCGTTTAAGAAAAATACTGTTTGAGGGAAAGAAAATTAATAATATTTGGATTTACGCTTACGTTGATATAATCACAAAACAAAACGGGTTAATAATGCATTAACAAATTATTCTTGACGAATGTTTACTTCCTGAACAATCAATTGCCAAATACCTAATTGTTTGTCCTGACGGTAAGCGGTCACCGCAGCCTATGGCCGCCTGCAACTCCAGGGGTGCATGCGCGTTGCCGACCCTTTAATAATTAAATTTATGCACTCCTTTCTTGAAGAATCCCATACTGTAGTTCCTCGGGAGAACCTCATTCCACAACCGGAGCGTCCGAGAGAGGAAGTTCCCTCTAAAACCGTACCGTACGGTGTATACATGTTTGATTACCAAATAAATTGTAAGTTTACTATATTTGGTCAATTTACATTTTCCCGAATTAATCAGATACCAAAACATGCAACATCCAGAAAAACATATAGCAAATAAAAGTAAGCAAAAATGTTCAGTCATAGTTTATTTCACCAACTTTCATTTCCTCGATTTTCAATTTCAAATTTGAATTAGATTCGAAAACATACTCAATTCCTCATAGTATGCACATATAAGGTACAAATCCGATTGCAGTTATATTTTGTTAAAAGTAGGTATTCGTAAGTATGATTTAGGCAACAATAACAAGGCACAAGCAGAATGTTCGGTTTTGGCGCTTCTTCGGCCGCTGCCGAGGCGCGCTCGCTTCGCTCGCTCGATTCGCGCGCTGTAGGGTCGGAGTCGCAGTTCTACCTAATCTAGCTTGAGCTTCGCTCGTCGTCGTACCTAATGGAGATCTTGTGGCCAGTTAGAACCGTTTAACGGGGTCACAAATACGAACTCATTTGCCGTGTGACCAAGATCTACAAGACGTGACTTTATATAACTAAATTTACGGAAACAAATAATAATGCCTTTTTTGTTATCTTCTTCTTCTCGTGTCGATGGTTTCAGACTGTGCGGGACCCGAAAGTGGCGACGCTTATCGCCCTGTCTGTCGCGTCTCGAAGGTCTTGCTCGGAGCAGGCGTGGGGGCACGCTGGGCAGGACAACATGTGCTTTTTTTGTTATGGCCCCTTAGAACACGACCAAATAATATTCTGGCAAGTCATAATTTGACCAAATTAGGATTTGGGAAACAAATACACTGCAATCTCAATTTAACTGAAACAAAAAAATACCAAAAGTAAAAAATGTAACTTGAGTCGATTTTTTTGCTCTTCAGTGTTTATAGGAATACTTTTTAGGGTTCCGTAGTCAACTAGGATATTAACCCTTATAGTTTCCCCATTTCTGTCTCTGTCCGAGACTTTGCTCTGTGATGGTTAGTGCTAGAAAGCTACACGTAAAGTGGAGATGATATTTGAAATGAATAGAGGTCTTCATTAAACATTTTCGGAATTATTCACTCCAAAATAAAAATAAAATTGTGTCCCCCCCCTAATACTTATGAACTTTGGGTTCCAAAAATATGAAAAATTAATAAATACTTCCAACGAAAACTAGCGTAAATGATCAGTTAAGCCGTTTTTGAGTTATCGTAAAAAGTCTTCCCTTCTCAGTAAAAGATGTATGAAACGCTGCGATAGTATTCCCTTTTGCTTGTTATTGATTTTTCAAAGCAAGTTCATTGGGCGAATTGGGAATGGCCCGACATGCTCGTGGCCAATTTTATTTTTGGAATAGTATCTCTTTGCAAAGTTTGGCTGGGGAATGAAATTTTGTCAAACATATTTCCGAATCTTAAAATTCTAGTTTTTGCAATATTAACACTGACCTAGGTAGCGCTGTACGAAAACAAGCTGGGTTTGTACATTACGCGAGCCGTCCTAGTATTTATTATTTATTATTTATTTAATGATACCATTATGCGGGTAATTTCAATACATATGTGTTGGGGTGAAACTGTTGATGAAAGTCGCTTGGGTTTTTTTTTAAATTGTATTTTAAGTACGACGTCTCAACAGCCCTATCTAATATGCGATGAACGGCTCACAATACCAATTTTGTGTTTTGCGGGCCAATTTTGATTAATACGTCACCACAACTAAACGAAATTTTATACACCGCAAACTATGAATCTTCCCTGTCTCTACCCACGTAATCTGTTTCGATTGCATGAAAATTAGCGACAATGAGCAGGTGTGTCAAATATTAGTCTAGGTCGCGAGACTAGGGACTGGTCATCATTACAAAAAAACTTAAATTAAATAAAATTATTTACTGATTTTACATTAAAATCAGCAAAACTAATTTAGGAAGTCATCCAGGGCAGTTTCCACTACAGCTGTTAGGGATTTCGTTGCCAAAACTTTTTTTAGGTATCAAAAATAGTACTATTTTCGCAATTTTTTAAAAGCCCATACAAAGGGCCTTTTGGTAAAAGAAATGTTGTGAAAAAAATACTCGCTACTTACCAACGAATTTATCTCAGCTCATAACTATTGAAATTACCCACATAATGGTGTAAATAAAAAATATACCGCATGAATAGAGTGAGAGCAGCTAAAAACTTTCGTAACAGCCCACGTATGTATGTGTATGTATTTTATTTTATTTATATATATGTATGTATTTTGTGCGATTGGACTCAAAATAAAATAAATCTGTCTCAAGTGGTCACAATTAACAAGTGCAGTGATATACACGCATCAGCTTGTAGCTGCTAGTGTATAAATAATAATTGTCACGGCACGGCAAGTGTCCGCTAGTCTTCTCTAATAGCCCATTATCCAGCCCATCTAACATTCAACACAATAGCCCATGACCTGAGTTTCCATCGCAGCACAGTGATGCACTGCAATAGGCTTTGCACCTGGCAGGGACCATCTCTGGATGTATCATATTGTGCGTTCGGGGATGGTACGAGGGCTGTTTGATAAGTCCTTTTAAAAACTATTTATAAACCTTTTTTTCTGGTAAATGGCATTAACACTGGCAGGCACAATCGTCAAAAATTCAGCAAAAAGAACAAGTTTTTGTCAGTTTAAAATTTGTTTAACTGTGATCACTCGTAAATTTTCAACCACTATGGAAAAATCTGAATTTCGTGCCGTTATAAAACATTTTTATATGAAGCGTAATCCTCGGAATTTATTGAGTCGATTTGTCACTGTGGACGAAACTTGGGTCCATCATTATACACCTGAATCAAAACAGCAATCAAAACAATGGATGGCGACTGGTGAACGTGCCCCAAAGAAGGCCAAGACTGTTTTGTCGGCTGGGAAGATGATGGCGACAGTCTTCTGGGATAGCGAAGGAATCATTATGATTGATTACTTGGAAAAGGGAAAGACTATCACTGGTCGTTATTACGCAGAGTTATTGGACCGTTTTTATGCCGAATTGTTGGAAAAACGACCAAAATTGTCCCCCAAGAAAGTCCTCTTTCATCGAGACAATGCCCCAGTGCACACGTCAGCTATTGCAATGGCCAAAATCCACGAGTTGGGCTTCGAGCTGGTTCCGCATGCTCCGTATTCGCCGGACCTAGCTCCGTGCGATTATTACCTATTCCCAAATCTGAAAAGATGGCTTGGAGGGCAAAATTTTTTGACAAATGAGGGCTGCATCGCAGGTGTAAACGGCTATTTTGAAGATCTCGACAAAACGTATTTTTTGGAGGGGATAAAAAATTTGGAAACTCGCTGGAACAAGTGTTTGACCCTCAAAGGAGACTATGTTGAGAAATAAATGTAAATTAAAAAAACAAAATTATTTCTTACTTTTTTAAACGACTTATCAAACAGCCCTCGTATTCGTATCCGCCATGTGTATCCCTTTGCTTTTTTTTAGATTAAATTGTCTAAAAGGGCCTCTGCGCTGTTGGCTTCGATCCCACGCACGCCTTCCAAAGGTCCGGGACCCCTTGGTCCGGTAAAGACATACAAATAATAATTACTGAAAATCCATAATTCCAACATGACACAAAACAAAGTAATGGACATAAACTACAACTACAGCTGGGCTTCCTTCATCCTAAAGTTGAAAATGGCCCAACCACTACTGACACAGTCTCTAATTCCATAATTTCTCGTATTATTTCAAACATTATTCTAATCATTTGTTACAGTTTGCAGGCCTAGTGCCAAGGTTTGAGCACAGCGTTGCGATCAAACTCTCCTGCCTCGGCCGAGACCAGAAGCATGAGGTTGAGCAGGACTACTTCCGAGCCTCGTTCCCACAGACCCGCATCGCCGGTTGCTATGGCAATGGGGAGCTGGGCATCAATCACCCGTCGCGCCCTCCTCTCGACCCCCCAAATCTTGGTAAACGTTTCCGTCAAGACTCTGGCCCGCACTTCGGTATAATGTACTCTTATTCCACGGTCTTCATGTACTTTGGTTGGGGGAAGAGCTCCGCCGCTGTAGAACCGTCTCCAAGCGCTCAAAAGACTCGTGGCAAGGTGCAAGCTAGGTTCCGAAGTAACTAGAAGATGCTATTGGTGTAGCTTCTTCAATTTTCCGATTTCATCTTAATTTAAACGATGGATGGCAGCAAATAACTACATAGTATATTTATTAAATACATGATGATTGATCCTGACATAACTAACCATAGGTTACAAATACAAAATATTTTGGTGTCATCGCTTCGATAGTAAATTAATGAGTCTTTGACGTGAATGTTAGTGTTTCTGGTGTAGTTAATTTTTATTAATCTAAGTATATGTCCTTGATAGATCACTGAGCCAAGCGACGCTATTTATCCTACGGCGTCCAAAGAGGTTTTTTTCGTCATGCGTACAGGAATGGATGAAGTACTGTCATTACCAGTGATCGTAACTTTTGTAGCATTTTCGGTGCAGCGTAGTGGTGTTAACGGAATTGGGATAAATGATTTAAGTTTTTATGATTCATTAGCGTTAATAACGTTAATATTAACCGTTTAAATTGTATTTGTCCATACCAACTCTGCAAAACAACAACTGCTACAAAAATTACGATCACTGGTCATTACTGACCTATTTCTGCTTGTTGCCCTAATAAGTATAAAATCTGTTCTTTGTACATACTTACACGATATAAGTATATAACATTCATTCTAAGTATACATTGTTCCAGCAGAAAGTGTAAACACATACAGTGGATTGAGTGATTATGCTTTTATAATATGTAATTGAAATTATTTGACATGTAATAAAATCTTTTAATTAATCCGTTCAATTATTGACTTTAACGCTCATATTGGAATATATCAATCTGCAAGCTTTCGCTCAATTCAAATAATTTCAACCATGGGTACATAGATACTAAGACCTTGAATTTAGTAAAAGTAAAGTAGCATATACCTATATATATTATATTCAATTTTCCCAATATAAGTACTATAGTATAGTCGTACGTATTTCGTTCGTGCTGAATGTTTATGAAATTATGATTGTTTAATTCCAGGAGATAATATTGGATAACTAGAATCTAATTTGCATTTATCTAAATGGACTATATTATATGGGACGGTATTGCCCAATGCCCATAACCACTGACCACTTAACCCTAGTTAAGGTTAGGTTTAAGTGGTCTGTGCCCATAACGAAATATGGGACTACGGCAAAATACGATGATTTTACTGATAAGGAACCGCCGAAGGGTTCATTAAGAGGGTACAAACATTTCGTTACAACTCATCATAGTCGCGATCGCCTGCGAGCGGCCATGATTACCACCCACACTACAATGTTTACTGTGTGCGTGCGGTTCGAGTGACGCCGGTTGATCCGACACTTCTTGATCATTGTTATACTTTTACTTTATAGTGAGCTAGGAAAAAAATTAAATCTGATGAGTTTTACATGTTTTATTTTATTAAAATTATGTACGCACTTATTAAGTGTCTCGTAGGTACGTATGTTACTAATTGGCATTGACCTACTGTTTCTCCCATCAACCATTCCGGGGAAAAGACATTTCTGATAAAAGAACTTTAATTTTGGCTCCTTTTTCTCCTTCCAAAACTGGTCAGCTTTATTAATTCTTACAGTCTTAAACTCTGCTCTAGTCCATACCGCAAATAGACATATATTTTTTGGCTGCAAACGAAATAAAGTTTTTGTTAATCATTTAATTTTATTCACGTTTTCCATGACATCAAGAGTATTAAATAGTATTATAGCCGCGACTTTGCTTCAGGAGTACGAGTAAACGTGAGACTTAACGAGTTGCGCAGAGCAGAGCTGGTGTTAGCTCTCCTTTTGCAAACCTGGAAGAAAATGTTTGAATTTGTACAGAATAACCTAGACAAAGAGAAAAGCCTACCATTACGACCTTGTGATAAAAATAAAAAAAATATACATCACATCTTTACAAAATGAAACCGGCCAAGTGCGTGTCGGACCACGCACAAAGAAGGGCCCCGTACCGACACCTCCTTATATATCTACATTTAGAACCACTATACAATACATTGAATCAAAAAAGGTCGTATCTTCATAGGAAACTCACGACACCTACGCCCTTTTCTTTTGGCAAGACAGTTTTTCAGCAATAACTCAAAAACCATTTAACCTATCTTGTTCAAACTATAAATCGTAGAAAATATTGACCCATCAAAACATAAATGTGAAAATGGGAGCCAAGTTCAATATTAAGAATATGCGATGCTTGGTGGTCGTCTTCACTGACAAAAGAATTGAGATCTAAATGGGTGCCAAGTTCCTTAGATTCTCTGAAATGGTGCCAAGTCTAGTGCGCAGTGTACTCGAGTATGGTTCTACAGTTTGGTCTCCTTATTACTTTGTACACTCTAATAACATTGAACGAGTTCAGAAAAGGTTCCTTAAAATAATGTCTTATCGATACGAGCGCGCTCTTATACATCACAGTTATGATCAGCGACTGCGTTCATTTGGTATTGGCTCCCTAGAATCACGGCGTCTACTTCTTGACTTATCATTTCTTCACAAACTACTCCATTCCAAAATCGACTCGCCTGAAATCCTGTCTCTAGTTACGTTTAACACACCCCGGTTTAGGTCCCGTGCTCCTAAAACTTTTGCGCTTCAAGTGTATAGGAACAATACTTCTTTTTACAATCCCATTGTAAGAATGTGTCGTCAATATAATGACCTGGTATTGAAACATAATGATAATGACATATTTGACTCGCGACTTGCGATTTTCAGGAGGCAGATAGTCACAGTTCTTGGTCAAAGTACTCAGCCGCTTAAATCAGCTTAAATTGGTTTTTTGATTGATTTGTATTTCTTTTTTAGTCATGTGTCTACTCAATTATCTGTTGGTAGCTTGCTCAAATATATTATATCATATTTATGTATGTACCTAGTTTAGTGTAGTTTTAGTTTTACGCTCGCTGTTACTTTTAATCATGCTGTGTATACATATTTTGGATAGCATTCAAATCAATACCTGCGAACTATGCTACTTTTCTGTCAATGAATGTTGTCTGTTTTGTGTGCCTATTAAATAAATAAATAAATAAATAAAAGTCCGGCACTACATTGTTTCTAGTAAAACTAATTTACTGCGGCTTAATGCATTTTGAGCTTTAACTTGGCAGTTTTCTTAAATATCCAACAGCTTTCATGGTATTATAACATACTGCATAGAAAAGTGGCCATTTTCACATTTATGTTTTTGATGAGATATCATTACTTTTTGTCAGTCTTCACCAAATGGTGCTTTATAAAAGCGAATGCACGTATTACTATACAAAATACCGAAATCGCTATAGGTGCACCTTAAATATTTGAAGAGTTCGAAGAGTTCCCTAGGACCCTATGATCAGATTCTTACTTGATAACTATAGGACCACCCCTGAAGTATACAGTTTCAAACAAAAAAAGAATTTCCCAAACCATATACATGTAAAAAAAAAAAACAATGTACATAGGCGTGTGGGGTATGAATAGACCTTCAAAAATGTCATAGAGGTTTCTAAAAATTGTTTTCATTTAAGTCAACCGTTGGTGAGATATTAGCGGTCAAAGTCGTAAAAAGTGTGTCCCCTACCCTCTAATTTCCATACGATGAAGTTTAAAATTATGACAAAAATCAAGATAATATACATTAGCAAATCCCTTCAACGATTTTTGGTTTGAACAAGATAGGTTTAACAGTTTTTGAATCATTGCTGAAAAACTGTCTTGCCTAAACAAAAGGGCGTAAGTGTCGTAAGTTTCCTATGAAGATACTATCGTATGTGATTAAATGTATTATATTGTGGTTTTAAATGTAGATTAGGAGGTGTCAGTACGGAACCCTTATTGTGCGTGGTCCGCGTGCACTGGGCCGGTTTCAACATTTCGGGACACGATTTTTTTCTTTAAACCCGACCGACGATTACGTCTACGGTAAAACACACGGTCACATCGTTTCAATTCCAAAACTTTGAGGGACTTTTGTCAAAGTTGGTCTTATTGACCGAGCAAGTGAACGGAGCGAAGCGTCTCCGTTTCAGGTTTCGACAAAAATTCTTTCGTATGTCTGTGTCTGTCTGTCCGGATTATCTCCTGTACAGGTCGCATTTCTCATCAGAAATGTTATATAGAATTTATTTAACGAGTCAGTTTTTGGAAATTTTGAAATTTGAAAAAATATCCTAAATTTTATCGTATGCATGTCCGAATGTTCTTCTCTACAGGTCGCATTTCTCGGTTGAAATTTTGACCTTTAGAAAAAAAAAGGCGAGGTCTACAGCTCACGAAGCCACTAGTATAAGTTGGTTTGAAGTTTAACGGTGTTAAATGCTACGACAGCAGCGTGATAACAAGCCGAGAATGATTTATTCAAAGAAAAAATTATACGTTTGTAACTTACATAACACCTAGGCAGTATAAACATAAATAATACGTATGAAAAATATTTTGTAGCATTGTGACTTACCTTTTTGCCGGTCTGTCCGCAGTATTATTGAATTTTTTCGTTTCATATAATTTGCGTTTATTTCCCATTTCTGAAATAAGTTTCTGTGAATAATGTAATTTTTGTTAAAATATTTTATTGCTGACTACTTTTTTCGACAATCGTCAACTACTTGTTGAGACGGTCCGAATAAGTTCAAACACGACGTGTTTATCTTGTGTAGTTTAGGAGTTGCCATGGCCACTTTCTGTGTACATCATCAGATCAGCTCGGTGGTACCATGATAATATATTATTATCTAACTTACATAAGTATGCCAAATTTCAGCTTAATCCAATACCGGCAAGTAGCTGAAAAAATGATTGCAAATTTTAATGGAAATTTATTTATTTATATACTTACTTACATAAGAACAGTACAAGTTAAATAAAAGCTTTAGTTCATTAAGAAAATAATAATTATATAAACTTACTTAGCATGTAATATTACTTACCAAGTATCAATATGTAGTGGACGCATTAAAGCTCAGGCGCGTGTCGGGTACGCTCGGTCATCGACCTTTAGGCAGCGACGAGAGCGATACGTCCGTTCTTTGAGAAGGCCCGGCGCGTAATGGATCAAACGAAGTTATAGTGGTTTTTAAAAAATGGACTAAATTAAATGGCTAATCTATGAGTGTTGAAAAAAATACACAAAATAAAACAATTCTTGCAGTTTTATAATAAAATATTTTACTTCGATAACATTATCAAATACGTGAGAAAAAAAATGTTTAATCAAGCCAAATTAGACATTCTGTACTAATTTTTTTTAATAGTAAAAACGCATATTTTAGAACTATTGCGATTGCTATGTACTAAAAGACTATATATCCTATTGAAAAAAGTAGACATTAGAACATTTTTGTAAGTTTAAAAGGGAAATATCCTAGCTGAAAGATAGCTCTGACGCGTGTTTTTGGAAAACACGTCGACAAAAACCTGGTTGTTTTAAATAACCGTTTATAGAAATAGAAATATAGCATTGCTATGGTCTAGAATAAGAGTTTATCTATACAAAACAGTAGTTTACGTTAACAATGTAAGCATTTGAACAAAAATATGGCCTTTGAAAAAACCTAAAGTTTGCTAAAACACCAACTTTTCGTTCGTACCCTCTTAAGGTAAAATAAGGTAAAATAAGAAGTTTGTAACTCGGCACGTATACTCTTTGAATGCAAATGAAACACCAAAACACTATTTTCATCGAACCTTTGAACGTATAACGTAAAGAACTGAGATGATGGTTACCTTTTTTGCGTGGGGATTGCCACTCAAATGAGGGGATGGGAACTTGGGAGCAGTGGCAGATTTGCAGTCTTTGCCGCCCTAGGTTCCATGTTGTGTAGTAAGTACCGGCCGCCCCTTTCTCAGTATCGATTGACCGCTTGGCCGCCCTAGGTCTATTCGGGTCTTAGGGTAAATCCGCCACTGGATGGGCCCACAGTCATGATAGCGCTTCTTTGCATTGCTCCGAGCGTATGAAACTCCCATTTGACTTGTCTTCTCGAAGATCTCACGTTTCGTGAAATATATGCCATACGATTAATATATATATTTGGCCTGATGACACCCACACACAAGGTCTATCCATTAAAACCCTTCATATTGCATGAAGTTTCGATGAAAAAAGTTTCATTTGCGGACGTGTCGCTAAATAGAGTTACCATATTACATGGCAAAAGTGAGATCTGAAGGTGTCCTTACAGGTGTTATTTTTTATAATCGTGGATATTGTTATAAGAATAGGTAACGTTGAGTTTAGGTCTAAACGGGTCCTTACTTGAATATCGAAATTTATTATATCATCAGGTAATGACGTAGATATGTACACTTTGAGCATCACCAAATATATGTAATAATAATAAAGCTCCAAATATATTTCTCTAACTGACGATATAATAATGTTCGGTAGTTAAATATACAACGGTGATGTAGTCTTTAACACATTCCCTGTCCCCATACAAAATTATCCTTCAATGTTACAAGTCCAAGTGACAGTTGTAGTTCGTAGCCGTGAACAACCCGTGGACCCACAGTGGGGACACGGACTCCTGAAAAAAAGCTTCATGTCCCCACATTGGGGGCCTTCGGACAGGGAACGTGTTAAGACTTGACTAATGAACACATTTATTTATGTACCTCCTGACTTAAATCATCGGATTTATCTTGTATGTGGGAAGTTTACATTCTATACCGATGATTAGTAGATATTACATGACATAATTTGAACGCCATAACTTGGCTTGGATTTTGGCTCTCACGATACTGTCCAAAAGTGTTGCTGGATTTGGTGCAGAGAACGACAAATATGTGGATATCTGTTGTTAACCCTTTGAACGCCAAGAACACTTAAAGGTGTTGCATGTTGTGCCTACGGCGCAAATGGCGACTACGAGGGTTATGAAATGATGTACGTTGCAAAAGTCACCTGCGTGCTTTACACTAAAAATGAGTTGACCACTTACATGCCACTGCCGTTCATGAAGAATGGCGTTCAAAGGAAATAGAAATCACAAATCCAACAACACTATTAGTATACTTTTGATTGTTTAAAATGTAGGCGAAGTTAAGGCGTTTGACGGTCCTATGAGGCCGTAATGCAGTGTTAATGCATTTATGTAATGATAAGATAATAAATCAATTTAAGGAAAAAGGAGTTTCTATACTTTTCATATTTTGTTTTTCTTTCACTTTTTCTGTCTATAAACATGCAATTGCTAAGTGGCACTGAAAAATATTTTTCATGTGCTCTGCCTACCCTCCTTGGGAATATAGGCGTGAGTTTATGTATGTATGGAGTTTCTATTTGGTGTTACGGAGTACGCTGTACTTGTATGTATATAATAATATTATATCCCGTCGAGTCGATATTTTAAATCATCAGTGGCGAAGCATCCATAGAACTCGATTTCCACCGGCTTGCCTAAGATTGCAACAACATTTCTTCAGTAAAAGTATCCACCTTAGTTCTAGTATTGTAGACCTTGTTCCCCGTGAACAGTCAACCTTACGGTGTTCAAAGAATGAACCTGTTTTTACAAGGTAAGCGCGCTCCATCCTAGACCACTAAAGCTTATAATCAGGTGATTTGTGGTCAAGCTCAAACCTAGGTTCATAGAAAAAAGTCTTTGAACTGCGACCAATAGGAGCGAAGACGCAGGCAACAGCTAGTTCATTATATATCTGTCTGAAAAATTGTACAAGTTATTTATTGCGCGAGAGAACTTGGTCATGGTTTTTTATTTATCAAAATGAGACTTAGGTGGTAGGTATACAATAAATTTCGCCAAAATGGGGGCTGTTTGTTGACGTGGCGAATAGTGCGCTCACAAGTTCATAGTTATTTGTTATACAAGGGTGCAAAGTTGTATTTTACCCGCGAGTGTTCAAAACACGAGAAGTAAAATACAACTTTGCACCCGTGTGTAACACAAAACTTCTCCTCATATATATATAGCGAGGAAAGTGAAACATGCAAAAAAACACAGTTCCACAGGCATGATTTTCATCACTGGAATCACTGATTTTTTTACGATATTATAACAGAAAACTGAAAGTTGTGTATAATATTTACGCGAGTCCGAGTCGGTGACAAGGCCGGCGCGGTGCTGGGCGGAGGCGGTTTTGCATTTTTGATCTTTCCGACTCTGTAGACTCTCGATAGTGTCCATTACTATTCAATCCGAGTATAACTTAGTCCTCGGATACGTACAACAACTAATATGCGTTAACGAAGATCCGACCTATATTGACCTGACAGAGGAGGGTTGTCATTAATCATTGTGAATTTTCTCATCACTGCGATCATCCTCCACTCTCTCTCGAGGTGTCTAATACCATTACGAATCGCTAGCGTACAATTGAATGTATTGTTGGCGATCAAAATTTGAAAGAGTATCTTGATATTGTAATGAAATTTTCAACTGCGTAGGTATAACAAAGTGGGAGAAAGAAGATAGATTAATTTAGGTAATTAAGGTGGGCGGGTTGACGTGGGCAGGGATATCTCTCTTAATTGCGTCTAATTGTTGCATTTTTAACCGACTTCAAAATTTCACAAGAGGAGGTTATCAATTCGGTTGTATGTTTTTTTTTATTTTTTTTAATGTTTGTTAGTCCATATCTCCGTCATTTGTTAACCGATTTGGAAAATTCTTTTTTTGATTGTAAGTATATATATCCAAGTTGGTCCCGTTTTTGTCAAAACGCAGTTCTGATGATGGGATCCATGAGAAATTGAGAGAACTCCTCAAATCTTCAAGGCAAACATATAGTAATTTTTGTGTTTTTATCAACAAGTCAAGCATTTTCATCCAAAAATGTGACATTGGATGAAGTGGAACTGCTGATGATGATCAGAACAGAACTCTTCAACGACAAAAAGTTCACGTTTGGCGATTTGTCCTCCTAGCTGTGTTTGTTCAGCAAGTTCTATTTTCACGATTAATTTTTGTCATGCTTGATTTCTGATGATGGGATCCATGAGGAATTGAGGGAAATCCTCAAATCTTAAAGGCAAACATATAGTGATTTTTGTGTTTTTATCAACAAATCGAGCATTTTCATACAAAAATGTGACATTTGATGAAGTGGAACTGCTGATGATGATCAGAACAGAACTCTTCAACGACGAAAAGTTCACGTTTGGCGATTTGTCCTTCTAGCTGTGTTTGTTAAGCAAGTTCTATTTTCACGATTGATTTTTGTCATGCTCGAGTTCTGATGATGGGATCCATTAGGAATCGAGGGAACTCCTCAAATGTGAAAGGCACACAAATAGTGATTTTAGTATTTTCATGAACTAATCAAGCATTTTCATTGAAGTGGAACTGCTGATGATGATCAGAACGGAACTCTTCAACGACGCGTAGTTCACGTTTGGCGATTTGTTCTCTTGGTTTTGTTTGTCAAGCAAGCAAGGTGTTTTCATGATTCAATGAGGAATTGAGGGTACTTAGTCTTCTACCATTATAAACATACATTATAGCCATTTTTATTTTATTGTATATCCATCTAAGAGTGCACCATCTACGTATAATAATCTTTTACCGGCCTCCCACATTGAAGTCGGTTTTTTTTTTATTAAAAATTATATTAGTAATTGTAGTTATTGGCACGTGGAGAAGAAAGAGAAATCACACGGCGTTGACGGAAACTTTTCAAGAACATCTTAGCAGGGCACAATCTTACAGAATTGTGAACGGAAGGAACGGAAGTTATCAACAAAACCATGTAATGTTGATGAACATAAGTTTCCGTAGTCAAAATACATTTTGCTGTGGTGGTACCAACGCCGTCAACATCATTATGTCATACGAGTATGATATGACGCGGGTTAGGTATATTAAGTTTAGAATTAGAATGAACCTTAGTGTTCATTAGTCGCTGAATTGCAAACGCTCCTTTGACAAATACCTATGCATAATCGGAGTTCTGTGGGACTAATTCGATTTGTGTAATAAATAAATGTCCCCTTATATTTATTTATTATTTTAAAGACGGGTCGCGCAGTCGCGCTGTCATCTTACGCGAATTCTCCAAGTGCCATAAAAGTTTCTGTACTCGTAGTTTTACGCTATAAATAAAATCGCATTATACCATTTGAACGCTTCCATATTTGAATGAAGTGATCACTCACACGCCAAGTTATCAAAAATTGATGTAACGTTTAAACCAATAAAAACGTACAATTCATAATACATAGATTATTTTATGATCAAAGTATACCTTCACACTCACCTTTGTAGTGGTTGTTGGCGTGTGGTGGGCACGACGACACACGACCACTTTATAGGTTCTTGGCGTTCAAAGGGTTAACACTCAAAAGTAGAGAAACAAACATCCGATATACAGGGTGTCCCAAGAAGTAGTGATATATATGAAGCTGGGAGGTAGAGGACCTAGAGGGCTATCTGAATCACCCCCATGTATGTTCCGCGATTTTTAGTATTTTCGGAGTTATGATTTTTTTTTATATTTCACCTATCGCCGCGTACGATGAGATTTTTATTTATGGTGACGTGAATTATTGCGGTAGATGCTTGATTTTTTTTGTGTGCTAAGCTGATAGATAGGACAATTCAGTATGGTAACATTTACTATCGTTAGATCTTAGAATGGCATAAAAAAAATTAAATGCCAAGAAAGATAAAATTACCCAGTATGTTCACAACTTCAAGGGCCCTTAAAAAAATAAAATCACATAAAAAATAATTACCGATTGGCTTTTAAAAACTTGCTCTATCTATCAGGTAGCTACCCTGAAAATTTCATTTTATTATTAATAAGGCTTCAATCAAAAAATTGAAATCTAACCGTGGTAAGTGCAAAATGTTTATTTACATAATGATTAATGCGAGCAAAGTAAAACCAATTACAAGGTGTTTAATTACAATAAATTTTCAAAATGGCCCCCCTGTTGCTCAATGCAAGTGCGACATCGCCGGAAAAAGTTGTCTTTTAAACGTCTGAATGCACTTCTATTATTTTTAATGGTTTCTTCTGCTACTCTCAATTTCCGGGTTAACTCGTCCAAATTGCGGCATTCTCTCGAGTAGACGAGGTCTTTGTAATATCCTCATAGAAAAAAATCTATGGGGTTTAGGTCGGGGGAACGTGGAGGCCAGGCTATAAGGCAGGCGTCACCCCGGCCGCAACGACCAATCCATCTTTCAGGGTATCTTTGATTTAAATAGTTTCTCACGTCCAAGGCAAAATGGCATGGTGCACCATCACACTGCAGTACTATGTTTCTGCGTGTCTCCAAATCCACATCTTCTAACAGCAGGGGCAGATCGACGCGTAGAAAATTTAAAAAGTGATTGCCGCCCAAGCGGTCTGGCAGCTGAAAGGGCCCGATTAACTTACTGTTAAGTATGCCAGACCAAAGGTTAACACTAAAGTGTTCTTGGAATGTCGATTCCCTTTTTAAATTCGGATTTTCAATTGCCCATGAGTGAGAATTGTGCATATTAAAAATCCCATTGCGTCTAAAGTGGGATTCATCCGTCCACAAAATTTGGTTAAAAAAGTTTTCGTTGAAGTTCGTTTCTTGTCTCCTCAGCATTTCCTGACAGAATTCAATTCGCCGATTGTAATCTTCCGGTTTCAACTGTTGCACTTTTCTAATGTGAATCGGATGATATCCTACGGTCTGTAGTGTACGGTGTACCTGAGATTTAGAAAGTCCGGTACGACGTTCCGTAACTCTCACACTGGTCGACGGGTCTCTTTCTACTTCTTCAACAACTGCATCTACTACATCAGGATCCGGCATAGTGGCCATACGGCCTGATTTCGTACCCGGTATGTGACCTTCCAAATACGCATTATGTACTCTTAAGATCATGCGATAGTCAGGAAACGTTTCAGGTTGAGGCCCGCCTCTTCGTTCCACATGTTCCCGGTACAGCCTTGAAGCTTCCGCCGCATTCCCCCTAGAATAACCGTAACAGTAATGCATTTCTGCGTAATCACGTGAAGTAAACATGATCACTTACACGCAAACTCAAGTCCAGTTAAATGATGCCAACTCGTCGATTCCAGGTAATAACACTAATCCAAATCGTAATGCAAGTCAAAGTCCATATGAATAGCCAAAATGATTAGGGAAACGAACAATTAGCAGTATTAAAACACAATTTTTAAATTATTGAAAAATAACAACGATGACCAAACAACGTGAAAATTTTCTCATGCGTCAACCATCTTTTGTTTTTTGTTCTTTTTCTATTGATGGCCAGTGCGTAATTTAGAACGAAATTTATTTAGAAAGGTTTGGCTTTGCTTGCATTAATCATTATGTAAATTAAAATTGTGCACTTACCACATTTAGATTTCAATTTTTTGATTGAAGCCTTATTAATAATAAAATGAAGCCAATTGGTAATTTTTTTTATGTGATTTTATTTTTTTAAGGGCCCTTGAAGTTGTGAACATACTGGGTAATTTTATCTTTCTTGGCATTTAATTTTTTTTTATGCCATTCAAAGATCTAACGATAGTAAGTGTTACCATACTGAATTGGCCTATCTATCAGCTTAGCACACAAAAAAAATCAAGCATCCACCGCAATAATTCACGTCACCATAAATAAAAATCTCATCTTACGCGGTGATAGGTGAAAAATTAAAAAAAAAAATCATAACACCGAAAATACTAAAAATCGCGGAACATACATGGGGGTGATTCAGATAGCCCTCTAGGTCCTCTACCTCCCAGCTTCAGTATATCACTACTTCTTGGGACACCCTGTATAATTCTTAAGAGGGCGCAGTACGCTCGGTCTGGCTCGGTTCTCCATACAAACGTATTTATCCTCTCATTTTAAAACGCCATGCTAGAATAACATGAAAATTTGTATACACAATGGGATCCGGCATATCTAGGTAGGAAATTAGTTTCTGTTGCTAGAAATTGTAAAAGAAAAAATATACAGCGGTTTTTTGAGTTTTTTAAGGCTTGTATGAAAACCTTAATAATCGCTGTATTTTTTCTCCATTATAATTTCAAGCAACAGAAACTTTGTTCCGACCTAGATATGCCGGATCCCATTGTGTAAGTATACAAAGTTTCATGTTATTCTAGCATGGCATTTTAAAATGAGAGCATAAATACGTTTGTATGGAGAACTGAGCGTACTGCGCACTCTTAACCATCTTATTAATTAGTTTATACTGAAAGTAGGTAACCAGTCCTGCGGTCCATACAATAACTGTTTCGTTTAAGAGGTGCCGATATGTTGACATAAAATAATATCGTATTCCGCTATGTTCCAAAAATGCGAATCGAGACCACTGATTCTCTGTATTTTACTTACCTACCTACTTACTTACTCTGATAACGTGGGACAAGTCAATTTTTAAGTGTACTTAATGGTAAATTGATTAAAATACTGCACTCGTAAAATAACGGCGATATTTACTTACTTTGACATCTGCTTACCTATACCTTTTCCTGTAATGGTAATTTTTGTGATAAGCTGCGTCTGCCCTCGACCCCCTTACGTAATTAATGAATAGCCCCTAATCCCGGTTTACTTATTCAAACTAAATTGCAACAATTTGTGACCGCAACTAGCGTGTAGTAAGAGTGGCGTCGGATGTTATAGTATTGCTTAGTCCCAAGCGGTGGGATATGTTGTTGAAACTAAACTGGGAATCTACAATCTACATTTCATTATAAGTTAATAGGTAAATTTGTAAGTATATATTTTATAGACATGCTGTAATAGCAAATTAATAGCTCACCTCTCGTTCCTCTGCCTAACAAGCCGTGGCGGTGCCCCACAGGCAGAGCATTGTATGCTCAAACATATTCTAGACGCTGTTCACGCTGTAGGCGAATCTTTAACGAGCAAATAATAACTAAATAAGCCGCCATCCCCCTATCCAGCGATTACCTATCAAAACACTTTAATGAGATATGATATCATACCGCAGAGCACCTACAATTACAGTTAGGTACATAATCATAATGTGATTTGCGTGCCGTTATTTTACGAGTTTACGATTGACCTTTTAATTAGAGCGATAGTATTCATTTCGCGAATAAATCCGTGAAACCAGTGATTGAGTACAATGAACGGAATCTTTAATCGGAAACGCAACCTCGACCTTCGTATCCGCCTCAAGGATTAAGCTACATTCACACATTCCTTCAAACTCACCAGTTTTTATATGCGTTTTGAGACCATTCTGGTAATTGCCCATGCAACATAAACAAGTTGACTATGTGTGAGTGATGCGATCATAATTTTCTTTGCCGTGAAAAACCATGCTCAGCTGACACAAATAAGGGGCTGTCCGCATATTACGTCAAGCAACATTTCGACTTTTTGGCGTCTCCCACCGTCCCACCCATAGGTCTCAGTTTTCTGCTATCCCTTTAACACGTACTGTCTCGTTTGGTATGATCCCCTTTGCCCCTATCGCTATGTGACGTAATATGGGGATGTTTTTTTAGGGTTCGGTATAGTAAACAATTATGGCTTTTACCTCCCATAAAATTGGGGGAGGCCTATGTCCAACAGTGGACGTCCATCGGCTGATATAGATGGATAGTAAACAAGGAACCCTGTTAGCTTCGCCATGTCCGTCCGTCTGTCCGTGACATGACATAGCCCTCCAAACGCTAAACTTAAGTGGCAGTGGGCGGGGCACATTACAAGTAGGAACGATGGCTGTTAGGACGGAAAGGTTCTCGAGACGGAGTAACTAAGTATTAATCTGTGTTCTCGAGTGGCGACCACTTACCGAAAGGCACAGCGTGGGTAGGCCCCACACAAGATGGACTGATGACCTGGTGAAAGTCTTGAAAGATTGTGACATTCTTTGGGGGAAGCCTACGTCCAGCAGTGGATGTCCTTCGTCTGATATAATGATGATGAATATTTTCCCACAACACCCAACATATATATATAACCATCAAAAACATAAATGTGAAAATGGCAGCTAAGTTCATCGACAAAAGAAATGAGATATAAATGGGCGCCAAGTTCCGTAGATTATCTGAAAAGTTGCCAAGTTTGGCACGAGATTGTTTACAGTAAAACTAATTTACTGCGGCTTAATTCATTTTGAGCCTTAACTTGGCAGTTTTCTATGCAGTATGTTATAATACCATAAAAGCTGTTGGATATTTAAGAAAACTGCCAAGTTAAAGCTCAAAATGCATTAAGCCGCAGTAAATTAGTTTTACTGTAAACAATCTAGCGCCAAACTTGGCAACTTTTGAGATAATCTACGGAACTTGGTGCCCATTTATATCTCATTTCTTTCGTCGGTGAACTTGGCTGCCATTTTCACATTTATGTTTTTGATGGGATATCATTACTTTTTGTCAAACTTCATCCAAAGGTACTTTCCCAGAGCGAATGCACGAGTTACTATACAAAATACCCAAACCGCTATAGGTGCACCAAAAATATTTGAAGAGTTCCCTCGATTTCTCCACAACCCTACGATCAGATTCTGACCCGATGACAATGGGACCACTCCAAAAGTATACCGTTTCAAACAAAAAAAGAATTTTCTAAATCGGTTTATAAATGACGGAGTTCTGAGGTAACTACCTATAGTATAAATAATAATAATAATAAAACTAATAATAAAATCACTGCTTTCTGATTTTTTCTGGTGTATACACATAATTACCAAGCTGCATGCCAAATTCCAGCTTTCTACTCGTAGGTCATCTGGTTTTGATTACTAGTCAGTCAGTCAGTGGTAAAAATGCCGTTTTTTGGAATTTAATATCTTAATAACTATTAAACCTATATTTATGAAATTTGGGTTTCTAGTTGTTCTAAAGGATCTTAATATATGTACCAAATTTCATATTTTTATGTTAGATAGAGTTGGATTTATTGGGGGGTCAAAAGTGGCTCCAAACGGTTCGTGTAATATATATAACACACGGCTGCTGTCCGCCAGTTCCTGGGGTGAACTTGGCTGGACACGCTGCCGCGTGTCTATACTAATATTATAAACCTGAAGAGTTTGAACGCGCTTATCTCAGTAACTACTGGTTCGAATTGGAAAATTCTTTTTGTATTAGATAGTCCATTTCTCGAGGAAGGCTTTAGGCTATATAACATCACGCTGCGACCAATAGGAGCAAAGACGCGGACGAAGTATATATATATATATATATATATATATATATATATATATTTATTTATTTATTTATTTCAGGAGATTTCATTTAGTTTCTTTCCAAAAGATTTTCTGTATATTAAGTACCTTTTGATTTGGAGTATAAGTATATAATAAATAAATATTGGGGGACAATCTTACACAAATCGACCTAGTCACAAACTAAGCAAAGCTTGTACTATGGGTACTAGACGACATCCAAGACCCAACCACAAAATCCGTGCTAAATGCACAAATGATGTCCGGGCCGGGATTCGAACCCGGGACCTCTAGCTTCGGAGGCAGTGTCACTAGCAACTAGGATAAACAAGCCGTCGTATATAAATAATATTTATGTATGTACTAGCTTTGCCCGTGGCTGCGCCCGCGTACTAAGCGAAATTTTTAACCGTCTACAAAAAACAGGTTCGTATGTTTGTCCACGATTATCGCGCGATTTAGATGCGGTCTTCAGAAAAGTAGTTGTTACATTCTGGGGGTTTCGGTATACAAAGTTTGGTGATTGTGATTCATTAACAGGTGAACAGATGAAAAGTCAGTATACATTCTGAGAACCGGCACAATATTGAATTTCATTTGATTTTGGCAAAAATAAGGATCGAAAACTATTATCATACATTTCCGAGAGGCCGAAGGGGAAAGGGCCGATGAAATAAAAGCATGTCTTAAATGGCCCTTAGTAAAAGTATCTGTGTAACACCAATAGGTCTGTAAACGACCAAGCAGCGCGCAGCAGTCATAAGCTCTGGTCCTTTGAAGTACAGAAATACGGCTAATTCAATATCACGTGTAACATTTACTTTTTAACCGACTTCAAGATTTCAAAAAGAGGAGGTTATCAATTCGGTTGTATGTTTTTTTTAATGTTTGTTACTCCATAACTCCGTCATTTCTTAGCCGATTTGGAAAATTCTTTTTTTGATTGTAAGTATATATATCCAAGTTGGTCCCGTTTTTGTCAAAACGCAGTTCTGATGATGGGATCCATGAGAAATTGAGGGACTCCTCAAATCTTAAAGGCTAACATTCAAAAACACTTTCTTAATGCCCCTCAAGGCCTTATATGGAACCTACATACTAAATTTGGAATCTCTAGAACCAGCAGTTTGCACTGCGTTGATATGTCAGTCACTCAGTCAGTCAGTTATTTCTTGAAATTTGGCACAAACTTTCGAAAGTTTTCATGTCCACAATATTAAATTTCAAAACAGATGCCATTTTCGTAATTAACGTCCCAAAAAACCATAAAAACGACACCCATATTAATATTTAGACATTTCATCCCCCTCGTACCCCAACAGGGGGGAAGGTATTTCACGTCCTCCACGTGAGATTTTAATCATTGTTGTTTTCTTTATCAGCGACCCGGTATATCATAAAAGCAATACCCATGTCGATTTTCAGAATTTGTCACCATCTTTCCCCCTTTTAGGGGTTGATCCCTCAAAAATCCTGAAACACGTATTTACTCATTTATCGTTAGAAATACTCCTGTGATGTTTCGAATAAAATAGTCCAGCTAATCTTGTTTCCCCATAAAAACTTCGGACCCCCATTTCACCCCCTTAGGGGTTGTATTTTGAAAAATCCTTCTTAGTGCACCCCTAGACCTTATAAGGAACCTACGTGCCAAATTTGGAATCTCTAGGACCAGCGGTTTGGGCTGTGCGTTGATATGTCAATCAGTCAGTCAGTCAGTTTCTTCTTTTATATATTTAGATACAGGGTGTTTTTATTGATTTCCGTTCCTTCGAGCATATAGCAGTGTATAGCCAAAGAAACGACGTAGCATATTTAGTTTTTCAATATTCAAGAAAAAAATGTTTTTTCATTTTCATACAAAGTAATTAATTATATCACCAAGGGTGAATGAAAAACGGGTTTAAGAGTTGACGTGGAGTTAAGCAAAAGTTAATGTCAATTATGACAATTCGGAATTCGAATGACACGCACGTCAACATTGTTTCATTTTTAGGGATCTTTTATACTATACAGGAGTGTTAATTAACGAAAATGAATTCATGAATATCTTCGAAATGGTTGTTAATTAACGAAAATGAATTCATGAATATCTTCGAAATGGTACGAATTGGGGTACAAGTGTCTTAGAGAAGATTACTTTATTTCATCTCAGGATTGTACCCTCGCAATTAACGGAATTCAATAAAAACATCCTGTATATATATATCTTAGGAATTTAGGTACCATGATGTAAAATTTACATGAAGATCTATTTTTACTTTCTTTTTCTCGACAAACTGATTCCATGATTTAATACGTTATTTGATTACAAAATACAGTTAAGTTACAAAAGTCATCGTAAAAAATGGATAATCAAAACGCTTTATTAGAGGATTGGCGCAATGGAAAGCAAAGAAAAGATTATTTGAGCACAATTAAATAATGAACGTTTATTGAACACCACTTGGAAGCAAGTATACGTCCGTACAAATATAATAGTGTTGCCAGATCATATTTCAATTTGATTTAACGTAGTATCAATCTATACATGATTATTTTAGATTGATTTTTGCATAATAAAATGTATATAAACCAACATGCCCCCTCAAAAATTAATCTCTTTTTTACACATTTAAAATAAGATCATCAATTGACAATATATTACTTCCAAGTGCTCGCTGGGGAATATACAATATGATCCAACATTTGTTGCAAGGATTAGGGAAACCCAGAAAAACCTAATCAGATCATTTAGGCAACATTAGTATCATTATAAGACAGATTGATATAATCATACAAGTTCATGTATTATGAATCATTAAACAATCTTAAAACTTATTCTAAACTCAATTAGTTTTATTTTTTAATATTTCAGGTAACGGCTTTTTCATCACATTGGCCAACTGCTTATCTGTGCGAAAATACTTTATTTTATTACATTATTTTTAACTTGTTCTCGTAAATATGGTATTTGATATCAATATGCTTTGAATTCTTATGATAAGATAGTTGTTGACAATGCTAATTAATGCAATCGTTATTGTCTTATTGTATTTATATATAACAATTTGGTCAGTAATGTTTTAATTGATACTTTCAGTTAGAGATATAAGCCACAGGCTTATAAAGCCATATATTTAGATTATTTAGCCTTTCTGACTTGGAAAATTAAGTAATTGTGCACCGCTCAAATCATTTAAATACGTAACATAACCGATAGTAATTTTCTTTTCACTGCTCGACAACCACAGTCAGCATATCCACTTAAAGGTTTTCATATCAACCTGTTTTGTAGGTTATTTTAAATATATAGTACCTTTTGAATAACTTAGAACCTTTTTTAAAGACATTGCCATAATTGTAGGTTATTGCTACAGAATATTAACAAAAGCAATCAAATCAGGGTGAGTAGGTACATAGCATAGGATACACAAAATATCCTAGAAGGTTGCAACATGGCGCATCATAATTGGCTTTTGTGTTTAATGCCTCATAGTTTAATTGGGCTTCGGTGGGTAGTAGACACATGATTACATTCGTTCATGTTAAATTAACTTAATACTATCTGAATATAGGTTTTTGATCTAAAGTAATCGTATCAGTATTTCTAGTTACTTTTTATATCGATAAATAATTTAATATCATTTAGATCCATCATTTCATATTTAGCATGTAAGTAATTTTGTTTTTATAACATTTATTGTTTGAATCAGCACATGCTATTACCAAATCGTGAACATATTATACTATATATGTATTCTTGGAAATGTGCCCTTTATCTAAAATTTACATATATCAGTCAACGGTTGAATTTTGAAAACCCGTGATTGCTCCAATACTTCAAAAGTACCTCTTGCCCATATAACACATTATTTAGTTTTCATACATAATTATTTATATTTAAACACCATCCGGAACTTTCATATAAATTCCTTCTTTTAAGACACTATTTAAAATGATGTACTCGTATCAACAAATTAAGCTGGTTGGAAGAGCTAATTATAAATAGAAAACTAGCTGTACTAGCAACTGGCGCAAATGTTTCATATTAGTGAGGTATTCTTCGCTAAAACCTCTGGCTACAAGACGTGCCTGGTAACGTAAAGGTTTTCTTAATCAGTCACCTTCAATCGTTAAAATGTTTTTACAATCAAATATTTATTTATTTCTTTATTTCAACTAATTACACAGCATTACAGTATTAAATTATACTTAATATCATTTAACGATTTAGGTATTTCACTAATTAATTATTGTACACTATACAAATAATCATCAGTATCATCACTTTTTTTTATTACACGTGTACGGCCCTTAAGTCTGTCACTCCTCCTAAGTTCGCTTAGGTTTAATTCGTCATTATTAACAGATAACATATCAGAGTTAATCTCAGATTCAAGTGATTCATTTCAATGCAATCTGCGAGTTTTACTTGGACTGCCTTCATCACATCATCAACTTTTATATTAGTTGATTTAGGGATATCTGAAACTTGAGGACACTGATTTTGGCACAAGTGCACAATCAGTTTTATCCTGGGAATATTCAAATTTACTCCCTTCAGGCTTCAGCGAAGGCCTGGACACAAGAAAATTCGTCTCATTTTTATTCGTTATTGTATATAACATCCCTGACAGTTACATATTTTTCACATCCTGTGTTCCATACCTTATAATCATTTGGTGAGTAGCCAACCAATATGGCTCCCACGATTTGTCATCAAATGTTACTTTACTGGTTTTATTATGTAGGTACACAGTTGAACCAAAAACTTAAGGGGTCTTAATACGATGTTTTTTTATCATGCCACATTTCATACGGTGTTTTAGACTGTTTAAAGCCCTTGTTGGTGTTATATTGATTAAGTGAACTGCAGTCTGCACTGCTTCAAGAATTTATTCAACTTTATCACCATACGTGATTACACGTGACGTGACGTTCACAATTTAATTGTGGAGTCCTAGGTAATGTTAAATGATACGTTATACACTTATCTATAGTTTCTTCTTCAGTAGTTTTTTCATTTCGGTAGATACATATTCTCCACCGTTGTCACAATATAAATTGACGACATCTTTTTTGTAACAAAATACTTGAATGTTGAAAATACATCCAATTTATACATTCGTGTATATACAACACAATAATGTGTAACCCGCAGCCTGATTGCGTAACTTATTGTTCTAACGTTAGGCATATTTTAATGTCACTTTTGAAGTAAAAATCTATTAGCTTATGTCATATTTTTTCTACCTAACGTTAGGTAATGTTTGAGCCGAACTGAATGAACGACTGAATGGAAATCCCATACTAAAATCAGAAAATGATGAAATTATTGGAAACGCGTAACTTTTTGACGGTTAGATTGGACGGTACAAAATGTCAATTACTGTGTGACAAAGTCATAATGTCTGTCATGTCAAAACATGAATTGAACAAAGATTATAGTTGTTGTTTATTCATTAAAATGGGAAAGTTTTCCAACTATTTCATTGTCAAGTCGCTACAACACACGATAGAGTACAAAATATCAATATCACCTTGTAAAAAATCGAAAAGTAAGTAGGTAACAATAAATGTTATGTTATGTCATAATCATAATATTCATTTAATTTTTAGTATTGTGTGCTTCGTTTCAGGATGTAAACCGGAATATCCATCTCTGTGATGATGATGCCATGCTCTATTGAGATGATGAGATTGAGTAGCAAAATGAAATGAAGGAATGTAAAAAACATGTACCCAGCAAAAGAGATCTCTTCTGTGGTATACGTGCCATATTATTAAACAATATATGATGAAATATAGAAGTGTTCTCCTATAAGCATGTATTTTTTCATACACGCGCCCCACACGTTGATGCCAAGGGCGTTGTTCCTACATGCTTGTCGATTTATGGTAGGTACTAAGAATTGATGAAATGACGTGATGAATAAATATCATAATCACAGCATATCATTCTGAATGATTGACACTAGTGTCTACATTCATTTTCAGTAACCGTGAATTATTTATTGATTCTACTTACTGGTGGGTCTGAATCCTTTCTTTTTACTAGTCTCTTAAAAGAAACCTGTGGTATGGATAATGGACATGAGCTATATTTTATCTCGCGGTTTTACCTTTATTACTAAGTAATAATACTTGGGCAGAGTCGCGCAGACAGCTAGTAAATACATAAAACTGCATACAACAGTTATATACTAATGTAAAATGTTTTAGGTGATACAAAGGAGATTGCGGAGACGTGGGTGGTGCCGCATGGATTTTCTGGCAAGAAAGGAGTCATCTTTGTACGGCGCCGAGATCACACACTACGGGCAATGGTCGCCTTGTTGATCTACATTATCTACAACAATCATTAAAGCTTGAAACGCACAGAGAGCGGCGCAGCGTCGTTGCGGGGCGGAGGCGGTTTTGCGGTAAAGCGAACGCAATCCGGGGTATGTCGCACCACAAAAACCGCGCGGAGGTAGCGTGTGTGATAAATGAAGCAGTAATTGACACTACCAAGTCTACCAACAGCCGACAGTTACCAACAGCCCCGCACCGCGCCGTGCCCGCTCTGTGCGTGATGAGGCTCTTGTCAAGATTTTATGCAGTATCGACCGGTTTAAGACGTAAAATTACAAAAAATCAAATTATTAATTATACTATACTTTTATTTTATCTCTTTGAATATAATAAAACAGTAGCAAAGTACGGACAGATCTATGAACCATGAAGATATAGATACGAAGACTGTCAATGCGCATATATATCGCGCGCAAAGCGGACTCTACGCTACAAGCATAACTTTACTATATTATACCTACGTTTAAGCTTTGAAAAATCTTAGTAAGAACAAAAAGGTGCAACCATGCTGCTCGTCAATAACGATCATATAGTTGAGTCCTATTGATATATTTATTTTCCCTATTGTAGACTATCGCCATACGATTAAATAAATAGTTAAGTTTAATGAATCATACATGAATCAAGATTTTATACCTAGAATTATATTGGTGGGGTGTAGTAATGTAATCCATTTACCTATGATGAAAACCATAGTTAACTTTTCATAGGTACATTATATAGAATGTGTCGACCCAGGTTGGTCTAAATACAATAAATGGCAGCTGAGGGAATAAGGACAGCATTCTGGTCTTATGTTTTCAAGGGTACACATATCTACCGATTTTCTCATGTGTGGTTTAGCGTGTTGTGATACAAAAATATTATTATTGAACGTTTTAAAGTAAATATCCCACTGGGTTGATGCGAATCCAACAAGGGGTTTCTAACAAGAGAAATAATTCTCTTTACCTACATGTGAAGTAAGTATATTTTGATTTTACTTATTTACCATATTTCTTTGTCTCCTGCCAAAGGTGCCGATATAAAATAAAAGGACTAAAGTCAACAGCAAACGTAGATGATCATTTTAGTACTTTATCGCACTAACGTAACAATACTGCGACAGTTGGGATGCATCAATGTAGTGAAAGTGACAAGGTACTTGTAATAATACGTTAATTGTAATAACTTATTCTACTTGACACTAGATGTCTATTGCTGTAAACAACTGTGTACATTATCACTCTTGATTCCAATTTATTAACAACAGTCAGCTAAAATCCGGCAGTCTTCCTCGAGCACAAAGAGGCTGATGACTTAAAACCTCTTTGAAACATAGTAGTGTCATTTTGAAATTAATATCGTGTTGTCAAAGAATTAAAAGTAATTGTTATTGGGAAATTATAATCGCAAGAATATGAGACGAGTAAAACATTAACAAGGAAGGTATTTTGGTATGTTATAAAGGATTTATATACACAAATATGCAAACAAGGTGTGTAATGTTTTTATAATTTCAAGTTGTACTCATACTGGCTTTCATGTTGTGCTTCTGATCTTTCACGCCGTGATCGGCGACCGCCATCCTAGTTAGTTGCAGACGTGCGCAGCTGAACTTACTCGGAATACTCAGCTGTTAAATGTATTAGTTGTATGAAGGCTTAGGGCGATTTCGTATATACCTAACGTCGCATATCAAACTTGATGAGACGAGCATCTTTGAAAGCTTGAAGCTTATTTTAATACCACAACGCCATTTTGAACCCAATTAGGCCCTCCCACTTATGCGTTGGTACCATTTTGCAGGCAGTTCGGTGACGCACGCGGTAAAACACACCCTTGTAACGAAAGAAGATAGTGCTCACCTCGAATCCGTTTGCTGGCTGATGAACGGGTTTTGGTAGTCTACAGTCATCCCGACGGCCTTAGCTAATCTTCCAATATCAAACCTTCCATGTCTGATGATATTTTACACCAACGCAGGTAGCAGAGCTACTGTGTACGGGGCGCAATCATAATCATTCCACTATAGTGGTGAGCTATAAGGATTTCTACATAAAATTATTTTCTGCCCCACAGCTTTGTCTACATTGTTTAAGTGCTAATCACGTGCTACTACAATATTTTTTGACGGAGGCACGTTCTACGAGTACACTATCTTTTGACGGAGTTTCAATTGAAAATGGCGCACTTAGCTAAGTACCCTTATATTTATTGAATTGCTTAAGATTTAGTAGTTTCTTTTTTTCGTGCTGAAACGATAACTTAAACATTCCGTTTTTAGGGTTCCGTAGTCAACTAGGAACCCTTATAGTTTCGCCATGTCTGTCTGTCTGTCTGTCCCTCTGTCTGTCCCAGGCTTTGCTCTGGGACTGTTAGTGCTAGAAAGCTGCAATTTGGTATGGATATATAAATCAATAATTTTTGCTGTAACCCTTGTATTGTGTGGAGTGCTGTTGGTAAGGTTTTCAAAATGAATAGAAGTCTTTATCAAACAATTTTAATAAATTTAATATTTTCGGAAATATTCACTTAAAAATACAAAAAATAATGTGTCCCTCTAACTTTTGAACTATGGGTCCAAAAATTAAAAAAAAAACACGAAAATAAAGCTAAATAAAGAATTTCAACGAAAACTGTAGCGGCCATGATCAGCGAAGCTGTTTTTGATTTATCGTAAAAAGTCTTCCCTTCGTAGTAAAAGACGTATGAAATGCTGCGAAAGTATTCTCTTTTGCTTATGGATTTTTTTAGAGTAAGTTCATTGAGCAACTACGGAACATTTACAGCCTACCTGATGGTAAACAGACACCGTAGCTGGCAGGCGGACGGACAATACGTCCCACTGCTGGGCACGGGCTTTCTCACTAATGAGAGGGATAGAGCAATAATCCCCACGCTGGCCCATTGCGGGTTGGAGACTTCACATACTCCTTGGAATTTATTGGCAGATGTATGTAGTTTTCCCCAAGATGTTTTCCTTCACTAAAAAGCTAACGGTATCAAATGATATCCCGCTGGTACGAGTCGGGATTGGAACCCACGACCACTTTTTACTCGACTACGGCAAAGCCCAGGAGTAGGGTTATGTGTTTGGTCTGTATGTATGTATGTCTGTTCCTATGTCCACTCGTAACTACTTAACAGCTTAACCGATTTTGATGAATGATACGTCATTAGATTCCTCTCAATGGCGCGAAATGGTGGATTTGAGAATCTTCTTTTCACTAACACGCGGTTATCTTCGCCATTTAGCAGGAGGGTGGAGCGTTATATTAATAACGCTGACTGGGCTAATAATAGTTATTAGTTTTATTACTAACCATGTTAACTTTGCCAATGGTACCCGTAGGTGTCTCTCAACTCATCGCAGCGCGCATACTCGGGAGCTCCGGTGTCTTTATGCTTTGAGGGTATCTTCAGGAATATAACACCACGTACTTACAGAGTTGAATAAGTTCTGCTATCCTCAGTTGCGTTGCTCCAAATATGAGTAAGACTACAATTTGCTGTGTTCTACCTCTCCAAGAAGTATAATTATAAGAAGTATAATACGTGCTGAGTGAATGACGCGATGTAGTGAAAATAATTGGGCAGAATTACGATTGTTTAAAAAAATGTTTACAATGAGAGCATAAATAAAATAGAAAACATGTAGGTATATTTCCTATTCGTGACAATGCAACACAGCAAAAGAGAAACAGTAAAAATAGTAATAATGGTATTGCACGAAATGGTTCCATCTCAGCGTTGTGCTGACGCGATTACCAGCGCTGATCTGAATAAATGAAGAATAGACAAGGAAATTGGAAACAGAACTTTCGAACTTTTTTAGTTTGATTTGATAATTTTCGTCAACTCGTAGTTTCTAGGGCTCCGTACCTCAAAAGGAAAAAAACGGCACTTCGGCATGCTTAATAGGATCACTCGCGGGAAGCCGCTGGATGACAGGAACTGTATTTAAAAAATAATGTTTAAAATAAAATTGCGTACGTTAACCAATATTATTTATTATTTTTCTCAAACATGCAATGTAATTTAATGTATCATGTTGCAGGCGAAACAACTCGGGAGAACTGTAAAGGAATTTCATACAAAATTGAAGGCCTAGTACAGGAAGTATCTTTTTTTATTTTAATGTCAAAAATGGCATTTGTAAAACTTGGTTTTTGAGTGGTGTATTTTTTTTATTTCATGCATATGTTTGAGAAAAGCACTATACAAATCTCGGCGAGAAACGTTGGGCTGCAGGCCGCGTATCCCTATCCTCGCTACGCTCGGCCGTCTATATCTACTTGGCCTGCAATTCTTCGTTTCCCGGCCCTTATAGTAATTACAATAAACACGACTCACCGACCACTGAAATCCAGCACTAGCTGAATTAGGGTAGGGTAAAGTGGTCGTATGTTGTCGTGCCCACCACGCCAAAGCACTAAAAAGGTCGGAGTGAAGGTGTACTTTAATCATGAAAAAAATCAATTATGAATGTTTTGATTTGAATTTAACCGACTTCAAGATTTCAGAAGAGGAGGTTATCAATTCTGTTGTATGTTTTTTTTTAAATATTTGTTACTCCATAAATCCGTCATTTCTTAACCGATTTTAAAAATTCTTTTTTTGATGTTAAGTATATATATCCAAGTTGGTCCAGTTTTTGTCAAAAAAGTTCTGATGATGGGATCCATGAGGAATTGAGGGATCTCCTCATATCTTAAAGGTAAACATATTGTGATTTTTGTGTTTTTTATCAGCAAATCGAGAACTTTCATACAAAAATGTGACATTTGATGAAGTGGAACTGCTGATGATGATTATAACAGAACTCTTCAACGACGAAAAGTTCACGTTTGGCGATTTGTCCTCCTAGCTGTGTTTGTTAAGCAAGTTCTAGTTTCACGATTATTTTTGTCACGCTCGATTTCTGATGATGGGACCATGAGGAATTCAGGGAACTCCTCAAATCTTAAAGGCAAACATATAGTGATTTTAGTGTTTTAATCCGCAAATCGAGCATTATGATACAAAAATGGGAAATTTGATGAAGTGAAACTGCTGATGATGATCAGAACAGAACTTTTCAACGGCGAAAAGTTCACGTTTGGCGATTTGTTCGTCTAGCTGTGTTTGTTAAGCAAGTTCTAGTTTCACGATTATTTTTGTCACGCTCGATTTCTGATGATGGGACCATGAGGAATTCAGGGAACTCCTCAAATCTTAAAGGCAAACATATAGTGATTTTAGTGTTTTAATCCGCAAATCGAGCATTATGATACAAAAATGGGAAATTTGATGAAGTGAAACTGCTGATGATGATCAGAACAGAACTTTTCAACGGCGAAAAGTTCACGTTTGGCGATTTGTTCGTCTAGCTGTGTTTGTTAAGCAAGTTCTATTTTCACGATTAATTTTTATCATGCTTGAGTTCTGATGATGGGATCCATGAGGAATTGAGAGAACTCCTCAAACGTGAAAGGCAGAAAATAATGATTTTAGTATTTTCATGAACTAATCAAGCATTTTCATTCAAAAAAGTGACATTTGATGAAGTGGAACTGCTGATGATGATCAGAACGGAGCTCTCCAACGACGCGTAGTTCACGTTTGGCGATTTGTTCTCTTCGTTTGGTTTGTCTAGCAAGCTAGGTTTTCAAGACACATTTTTGTCAAGCTTGAGTTCTGATGGAGGATTCCATGAGGAATTGAGGGTACTTAGTCTTCTACCATTATAAACAAACTTATAGCCATTTTTATTTTATTGTATGGAATCTAAGAGTGCACCATCTAAGTATAATAATCTCTCACCGGTCTCCCACATTGAAGTCGGTTTTTTTTCTTAAAAATTATATTGGTTTAAACGTTACATAATTTTTTTATACCTTGGCGTCTGAGTGATCACTTCATTCAAATATGATGGCGTTCAAAGGGTTAAACGTTATATCAATTTTTGATACCTTGGCGTCTGAGTAATCACTTCATTCAAATATGCAAGGGTTAACCACGTACGTGATAAGCAGCCAGTGGTCACCTACTCAGCCATCCAGCATTTGTAGTAAGTAGTGGAATTTTGAAAAGAATGAAAGATTGTCTATATGTCATCTCCATCTAGACACGCGGCAGCGTGTCCAGCCAAGTTCATCCCAGGAACTGGCAGACAGCAGCCGTGTATTCACCCCAGGAACTGGCGGATAGCAGCCGTGTGTTATTTTACACGAACCGTTTGGAGCCACTTTTGACCCCCCAATAACTCCAAATCTATCTAACATAAAAGAATGAAATTTGGTACATGTATTAAGATCTTTTAAAACAACTAGAACCTCAAATTTCATAAATATAGGTCTAATGGTTATTGAGATATTAAATTCAAAAAACGGTATTTTTACCACTGGCTGACTGACTGACTGACTAGTAATCAAAAACCTAACCCACTTCCAGGTAACCTAGGAAGCTGAAATTTGGCATGCAGCTTGGTAATTGTGTTTGTACACCAGAAAAAAACAGAAAACAGTGACTTTTTTATTAGTTTTATTATTATTATTATTTATGCTAGTTACCTCAGAACTCCGTCATTTATTAACCGATTTAGAAAATTATTTTTTTGTTTAAAACGGTTTACTTTAGGGGTGGTCCCGTAGTTATCAAGTAAGAATCTGATCATAGGGTCCTGGAGAAATCGAGGGAAGTCTTCAAATATTTGAGGTGCACCTATAGCGATTTGGATATTTTGTATAGTAACTCGTGCATTTGCTCTTAAAAAGCACCATTTGGCGAAGATTGATAAAAAGTAACCATATCCCATCAAAAACATAAATGTGAAAATGGGAGCCAAGTTCAATATTAAAAATATGCGATGCTTGGTTGTCTTCTTCACAGACAAAAGAATTGAGATCTAAATGGGTTCCAAGTTCCGTAGATTCTCTGAAATGGTGCCAAGTCCGGCACTACATATACACTATTTTCACATTTATGTTTTTGATGGGATCTGCTTTACTCCAAACGTACGACATACATAATGCTACGAATATAAATAATCCCTTCTCCACGCCAATTCACCACCCAATATTAAGGTGCAGTCGGTGCGTGCTGTCTGTTGGTAAGTTTTATCCGTCTATCCCACTAGTCCCATTGAGTTATTCCATCATGGGACAAGTGAGACGATTCCGCCCCAGTAATCCCATGGGACACGTGGAACTAATATTTTTATTTCATAAGTCCTATTTCCGAAATCACACAGTGTTGTTCAAAAAGTTGGTAGCCGTTATCCGTAGTAACAGAAACATTACGAAATTAAAATCCTTTTGGCGACTTAGGTCTATCTGAAAAAATGACTAGGTATAAAAATGTCTAAATACGCTTTGATATGGAAAAATGACAAAGTATTATAGGGTCGAGGAATAATAATAATAATAATCCCCTTGTTCTTCGTACATTACTGAGTTACATTACTAGCTATGTATAAAGAAAAAATATTCTTCGTACAAAACCGGGTAATGTACCAAGAAACCTTCGTTCCTTGCACATCACACTCACTCACACTTGCTCACATTGACAGATATGTACAAAGAAGTAAATATTCTTCCTACATGACCCGGTTTTGTACAAAGAAATTGCTGTTCCTACTACAAAACCAAGGAGGTTCTCCGAGCAGTGTGTCTAACTTATTAATGTGGGATCATCTTTTACTTGTGTACAAACAACGCAGACATCCGGCATTTTGCTGTTTTTTTTTGTATTCTCTTGGTCTGTAGTAATCGAGCAGTTCCAAATAAATTTCATTTATCGCAATGACAGTTTGAAAGTCATTTTATTTTTAGGGTTCCGTAGCCAAATGGCAAAAAACGGAACCCTTATAGATTCGTCATGTCTGTCTGTCTGTCCGTCCGTATGTCACAGCTGATTTACTCGGAGAATATGACTACTACAATTAAGAAATTTGGTGTGAAGGTGTATGTTATAAACCGATATAGAAATAAAATGTGAAATTACAAAAAAAAAATATTAAACTGGGGGGGCACACATGTAACAGGGGGTCAATTTTTTTTCAATGTACTTTGGCGTGTTGGGTATCTATGGATAGGCCTTTAAAAATGACATAGAGGTTTCTTCTTTTTTTCATTTAAGTCAACGGTTGGTGAGATAATTAGCTGTCGAAGTCGCAAAAAGTGTGCCCCCCCCCCCCCTCTAATTTCCAATCTATGAAGTTCGAAATTCTGAAAAAAATCATGTTGATGTACATTAATAAATCCTTTTGATAATTTTTGTTTTAACAAGATAGGTGTTTGAGTTATTACTGAAAAACTGTCTTGCCAAAACAAAAGAGCGTAAGTGTCGTAAGTTTCCTATAAAGATACGACCTTTTGTGATTAAATGTATTGTATAGTGGTTTTAAATGTAGATAAGGAGGTGTCGGTACGGAACCCTTCGTGCGCGAGTCCGACTCGCACTTGGCCGGTTTTTTAAATACTCGACACTAAATGTAAGTATACTATTACATAGTTTATTAGTCTACGAGCTTAGTCAATGTACGTACGTTCATAGTCTCGTATTGAAAGCTGAGCGTTTAGTTAAGAGAGTAGATGCTCCTCTCCTGACCCGCAGCTGTGGCTCAGCAGGTTTTTATTTATTGCTAACTCGGAGAACCTCCTTGGTTTTGTAGAAGGAACAGCAATTTCTTTGTACAAAACCGGGTCATCTAGGAAGAATATTTACTTCTTTGTACATAACTGTCAATGTGAGTGGTAATGTGCAAGGAACGAAGGTGTCTTGGTACATTACCCGGCTTTGTACGAAGAATATTTTTTCTTTATACATAGCTAGTAATGTAACTCAGTTATGTACGAAGAACAAGGGTAATAATCGTATGGCATTTATTTTTGAACCTTGAGATCTTCGAGAAGATAAGTACGGTTGCCACTTTTTGTTGCACTTTTAGCACCACCCAGGGGTCACGTGTAGGGTAACGGTGGGTACTCCCTACGGACGTGGTGCAACTTCGACTCCCCTATGTCAAGTGAGTGGGAAAATTGACTGTTAGAAGTTCTCAAGCCGCCCGAAGGCCTCTAACTTGGCTTAACGACTGCTGTCATAGACAACAGCCGGGATCAACGGCTTAACGTGCCTTCCAAAGCACGGGAACGCTCAGTTAGTAACCTCTCAAAGCGGTTACCCATCCAAGAACTGACCTGCGCCCACATTGCTTAACCTCGCATACCGCACGCGGTTCGCGGGCGCCGCTGGGCCACGAGCGCTCGGAGGAATAAAAATGTCGAAATAGAATTTAGTCGAAGTATTGAAATGACTAACTTCACTCTGCCTTAAAATTGACGCAGCCCCGCGGAGCTCCTATTTCTGCGCAGTTTGCCTTTCGGGCATCTGATAATACCTAACGAACCTAACCTACCTATCTGATGGGACAACAATATGATAAAAATATTAGTTCCACTTGTCCCGTGGGACTGCTGGGATGTAATCGTCTCAGTTGTCCCATGATGGGACAACTTAATGGAACTAGTGGGATAAACGTATTTTTATACACAAGGCTTATCATACAATTTCGTGTCGAGTATAATAACACTATGAGGATGCTTTTGAGGTTGCCGAAGCACTGTAGCGCGTCGGATATGGTCGCGGAGGCGCAAACAAACGACTTCTACGCGATAGAAGAGAATAGCCTCATTATTAAGGAGAGTACGATGTAGCAGCAAACGCCTCATAAGGGAGTTGGCAGAGCGACTTGACTGTCCATTCGCTAAATACTGGATAGAGGTTACAATAGGGAGAGCAATATAATTGTTAGTGTCGATAGACTTATGTTGCTGCCATTATAATTAAAATTTAAATATAAATTAACATAGTAAATAAGATAATATTGTTCCCACTATGGATCGATTAGGTCTGAAATAAACGCTTTATCTTTTTATTTAAATTACTTAAGTGCTATTTTCATTTACTACTTATTTTAATTTAGACGCTCAGAGACCATATACATCTCTGAGATATTAAATTTATTGTATATACTTTTGTGTATTCGGACAGAGACCGTATATATACGTCACTAATTTATTGTTATTTTTTTATATAATGTATTGTAAGTTAATTTTAATTGAATATTGTGAATTTGTTAATCACTATAGTTTTAAAATCATTATTATTATTATTGTCTACTTTTTTAACTACGCGTTTGCGACTACTACACGCGCTGAAGCGGCGGCAGTTTTCTATGCTGTATATTATAATACCATGAAAGCTGTTGGATATTTAAGAAAACTGGCAAGTTAAAGCTCAAAATGCATTACGCCGCAGTAAATTAGCTCTATGGTAAACAATTTAGTGCCAGACTTGGGACCTTTTCAGATAATCTACGGAACTTGGCACCCATTTATGTTTTGTATTGTTTTGTGTTTGTATTTTCGTGTGAATGGGTACATTAAAAATCAGTGTCGTAACACTTTGTGCTGCGTGTTATCCTATTCTGAAACACTTGCAGCATTGTTACCTTTGTTGCCATATTTTGTAGTATATGTTAATGTTGTTGTGTCTGTGTTTCGAATAAATGCCTCATTCATTTATTCTATCATTCATTTAGATATCAATGTTTTTACCAGTGAAGACGACAACCACGCATCGCATATTGAACTTGGCTGCCATTTTCACATTTATGTTTCTGATGGGATTTATTTTAAGGTAGCATGTTTTTCTACTCCGAGAGCTTACGCATGGCACGCATCATATCTGTATTTAGACTAACTTTGCTACAACTACATGTGTTTGAGCGGCGCCGTTTTATATGGATACATTGCAATAAGCATAGCAAATATTCGAAATCCATTTACGCCCAACGCCGCGGTGAGCAGCACCAAAATAGTTCATATCTACTGCGCTACAAAGCAGCAGCTGCTATCACTTCTACATCCATTTTCAGATGATGAAAATGTATGAACGCAAACCATGATCGCGCCGAAAATGATTTTACAGACCAATGAAGAAGAGCCAGCAAACAATAACTGGGCACGGTTACACACAATTTGAACTTCGATTCTTCGGAAGTTTGTCAGATCCTTGCCAATAATATAGATACAGTTGTACGTATAATAATATCTGATCTGACTGAACTATAGAGAACATTCAAAACTGTGTGAATATTTTTTGATTAAATTTTTTTTTTAAATAAGATGCTTGTTTTATTTTCTTGGGGGAAAGTTTAGGACATTTTTATATTATTTTCCCCGAAATGAAGAGAATTTGGATCGACAAATATTTGTCAATCCAATTTCTCTTCCAAGCCGAGGTAATAGTGGTAATTCCTATAAGCCGCTGTAAGAATAATAGGTCGGACAACTATCCACTTCACAGTGTCCATATACAAGGTGTGGCCTGTAATAGGAACAAAAAATTAAACGGTACACTATTGAGCTCCCCAGCAATTATTTCCATCACCACCACCCACCACCATATCAGCCGAAGGACGTCCACTGCTGGACATAGGCCTCCCCCAATTCCATGGGGGGTAAATGCCATAATCGCCACGCTTGGCTAGCGGGTTGGCGATCGCAGTAGGACCCGGGGTGGACCCGGGTATGTCCTAAAACTACGACCAAGACCACCGGGGGATAGGCAGCAGCATCCCTGGAGTGCGGTGGAGATACCTACTGCAATTATTTCCAAATAGTTTTAATAAAAAAAAAAGGTTTTTTTAATTAAAACTATTTGGAATTCAATATGACAAGACCATGATAGATTTTTATATCGAGAGTAATTCCAAGTTTTAGTACCTTTTTTGTACTATTTGGTACCTGACATCATAAAATTTGTACCTCGCTAAAAATTCAGAAATCTTGAAAATAAAGTGGTCAGCCATTCTGACGTCAGGTTGACAGGACCAAGTCTAGTTCCCCTAGTTACAGGCGTGACACCGAATCCATCTTTTCGTAATTATTTAGTACCTAATTTGTACCTTAATGCATGATATTCAGTATTTTATAAAGACTTACAAAAAAAAGTTATACCATGAATAAGCTTTGTATGGGCATAGCGCTGCAGTCCGTCGATTTGAACCGGACCTTAAATTTAGTTGAAACGTTATGATTTATTGCTATTAAAGTATTTTGTGCATAATAAGGGTTCCCAAAAGCCGAGTCGCCGTAATGAAACGAGCGTAGCTAGTTTTGTTATTAAAGACTCGAGAATTGACATGTAAAATACCAAATTTTATGAATTAATATCTAAATCTAAAAAAGAATTTTAAGACCTAATTAATTAACGTTGCATGTTGAATTTTTTTTGTACGGCAGCAAAATAATTTGATTTAAATTAAAACCGATATGGTGGTAGCATGCGGGCATTGACGTGTGCCTCTATTAAAAATAATTGTATAGTAATGTATGGAAATCAATTTTGATTCTCCCACCATGCACCATTCATATAATGACTTGTCTAATTTGTGTATGGTATAGACTTGCATTTATATAAGCAGATTATTGTTTTAATACTGCTGTCAGTCATCTAATTGACAGGTTATAATGCTCGTATAGAAAAAAAATATTTGTCGTAGAAAAAAAATATTATACGCAACGTTACTATTTTAGTTCTTAAAATTCTCGTCTCTTCAATAATAAAACTCGCTATGCTCGTTTTGTTACGGCGACTCGGCTTTTAGGAACCCTTATTACGCATTATATTATCTATATATATATTACGCGAAGCCGATCCTTACAACGCCCATCAGATCTACAGTTATGGACCGATTTTGATAAATTATATACCATAGGATTCGTCCCATTCTGCAGATTTGCAATAAGGTCTTAGTTTTTTGATTTTTATCCTGGATTTTTTTTTAAATTGATATTTACGAAAAATCCTGGATGCCCCGACAAATATAAGCCTCAAAATTGTGTTCGATGACGCCGCATACAAGCGACGGGTCAGCTTACCTTGGTAGAATTGTACGAGGTGTCAAAATTTAGCTTGGTTAACACGTGACCTCCACGTGACTTGGGAACTGGCTATGGTATGATTCCGGATGACATAAAATTAAATATGAACTAAAATGTTCCTGTAAGAAATATCTGGTACAGCATTACAATATAAAACTTTTGAATCGAGAAATACTCAATATTATTAACTATAAACGAAAGTAAAATTACTAATTTGTTTACCAGACAATACATAATATTCGGTCTAAGTATTTACAGTTTACATAAATGACAGACGTATTGTGTCAACTTTTTTTTTTATTGTGCTCTAATTATGTCAATATTAAATTGTCATGGTTTATACTTCAAAGAAGTTGATATATCTTGACTGATATTGATATCAGCCAAAACAATCAGAAACCAAATTAAACTTAACGTTGTGGGTTACAGAACTGTTTCTGAGTTAATCATAGATAAGCTGCAAAACATTTTGAAAGAGAAGAGGCTAGCTTTGTCTAAGTGTGTCTCTCTTCCACCTATTGTCATACCAGTAGGGTGATCATAAGCAAAGAAGTTCAATGTATAAGTAGACGTTACTTATTGGTGGATTCGGATCAAACCGACGAGAAAACAATGTTGCACTAATTAACCTTTACGACGCCAATAACGTATTCGACGTATATGCGCACCATTGATTCGACAAAACGACGAATATATCCGTCATGGTAACGACGTCTAATGCGATATCAACCTAGATGCATTTCTATTGATAGTGCGCTTAAAAGGTTAAATACTTTAACAAAATTAAACCGTCAGAAAAATAATTCAACCCTTTAATTGTCGACAACATGGGAGTTATGACGTACGTTGTCAAAATCACCTTCGTTCTTTAGTTGACGTGTAAGTGTCACTGCCGTTCATAAAGTATGGCGTTCAAGGGGTTAATTTGCTATTCATCAATGTTTGTCTGAGGATGTCAAATGCAAAGTTGAACCCTATAGAAATGCATGTAGGTTGATATCTCATTAGAGGCCATGACGGATATATACGTCCTTGGCTTCGGACCGTTGGTGCGCAATATAGGTACATTGTTAGCGTCGAAAAGGTTAATAATACTCGAAAAGTTAGAGGACATGTATATTTCTCTTTGTTACGTTTCAGTAAACATGTCCAAAATAAGAGGGATAATGGTCACGTTAAACTGCCACGTGCTAAAAGGGCGTAGGTACATTGAAAGAATGAATAAGATTACCACTATTGGTAACATGTTCAATTAAAAGTTAAAATTATACTGTATCAGTGTCACCTGCAACAGTGACAGTGCCGGTTTTCAGGGGGTCTACCCGAAATACCCGAAGATCGAAGTTCATTCTATTTCCTTCTCTATCACACCAATAAGCAAGTGTTATAGAGATAGATATAACGAAAGATTTTAACCCAGTTATAGGTCGATTCACAAGAGCTGGCGCGGAATGTCTATGAAATTAATGACAGTTTCATACCTTTTCCGCGCCAGCTCTTGTGAATCGACCTATTGGCTATGTGCACGTCAGAAACGTCAAACGTCACGGGTCCCGGGGCAATGTCAAACTCAGAGATGTCAAATAATGACACATGAATATTTTATTTATTTTAGTAAGCGAGAAAGACCCATTACTGGAAATTTGACTGAAATAAATAAGAAAATAAATAAATAAATACAAACGAAACGAATCGTAGGAAACCAATAGGAAACGTAGAAGTAAATTTGACATATAAGTCCCCGGAAATTGCACATTTCTGCCATGGTGTGCGCTGCGATCGCTTAGTTTACCCCCACCACCTACTTCGCACATAGCCAATACTTCACTTGACAAAATAGACCTCACAACTGTCATGCCAAAACCACACGATGGGCCATGATGGGCAAACATACAAAATATTACTACTATACAAACTATTACTATGCACCATTACACTGAAACAATCAACGCACACACATTCAAAACACTAAAATTATCTGATTATTGTGGCCGAATTGACTGAAGTTGCTAAGATGCATATTTTTCATAGAAATTCTCATAGTTAGTAGGTAGATCTTATTTCTTGAAATAAGGCTGACATTTACTGTAAATTTGACGACTAGCCGTGATGATCAAGCACGAATGTTTTTAAATCGACTTTGTAATCGACCTTCCGAATACGCATATTCTATCCCGTGGCTTCGCTTGCATTCTTCGTAGTACGTCGACGCGGCGAAGCCGCGCGGGTAACTAGTAATACTTTAATAGCAATAAATCATAACGTTTCAACTAAATTTAAGGTCCGGTTCAAATCGACGGACTGCAGCGCTATGCCCATACAAAGCTTATTCTTGGTGTAACTTTTTTTTTGTAAGTCTTTATAAAATACTGAATATCATGCATTAAGGTACAAATTAGGTACTAAATAATTACGAAAAGATGGATTCGGTGTAACGTCTGCAACTAGGGGAACTAGACTTGGTCCTGTCAACCTGACGTCAGAACGGCTGACCACTTTATTTTCAAGATTTCTGAATTTTTAGCGAGGTACAAATTTTATGATGTCAGGTACCAAATAGTACAAAAAAGGTACTAAAACTTGGAATTACTCTCGATATAAAAATCTACCATGGTCTTGTCATCCTGACGCTCACGTGAAAAGATATTTTTTTTTTTGCACAAGAGGTTACTGCAGATGCTATACATTTTTTGCTCCTGTTAAAGGCCACACCCTTTGTAGTTTGGCAAAAAAGTTTGGATATTAAAAAGTGGCAACACTGTAGTATCGTCCCTTTTTTCTTAGATTGATCTGAAAGGGAAGACACTACAGTGTTGCCACTTTTTAATTTCAAGTCTTTTGTCAGACTGCTAAACTTATATCTAATCCTTTTATTTTGGCTTTGCCGTCATCAAAGATTGTCTCAGTTTGTAGTGCAGAGTGGTGAGCTATACTAACTCCCGTCGAAGAAGTTCCGTGGTGAGACTTATTTTCCCAATAGTTCCGTCAACGATACAAAGGGGTAGCTAGTACGACATCAAGCGAATCTAGGAGGAATGTTAGTAGAACTGCGACTATACAGCGTCAGAACCAAATATTCGGAACGACGGAACTGTTTGCAATAAGTCTCACTAGTTCCACCACGGTACTTCTTCCACGAGACTTCTGGAACAAACGGAAACAAGAACGGTAAAACAAGGATTACCATACATACAATTAATTAATTTCTCCCCTTTTTGGGCTGACATGAAATACTTGCCAGGTTTTACTTTTACGCTGATATAAGAACAGTTCAATCATAATATATTGATGAATGTACAATTTCAGCATTAATTTACAATATCCAATTATACGCTGTATTTTAAAATTACAGTTCTCAAATTGTAATTCTGCGAGGGTTTAGCCTTCAGTGTAGAGCCAACATTATTTTTTGTCAAAAAGTTTTCCTACTGCATACTAGATGTCGATATTATGAGATTCAAGCGCATAAATTTTCATGAAGTTCTGCTATTCCATACTAGATGGCATTTAATCATTAAATGATATATTATTATTGATGCAATATAACTGGTAAATTTAATTTTATATTATTTATATACTATCACTAAATGAATATAATTTAAAATTATAAGTACTATATAAATTACTTTTACCAAAATTTACAATTGTCTTTGATTCATATGCTGCTTTTAATAGTGCGTTTTGTGATTTTTGGTTGCATGGTTAATTTATTTCTTTAAACATACTAGCGTGTGTTTATTTATCAACATCATTTTTCCCAGAAATGAAACAAAATGCTTTGATTTGGTGTATTACTATAGCAAATTTGTGCAACACATTGTAAGAATAAACCATTCGTTCATTTTATCACCTTGGCAATAACGAAACGGCGAGTCTCATTCACCTTGTGAACGGTACTCATCTCAAACCGTACGGACGGAGTTACGCGGTGCGAATTTTTGACAAGCTGCCGTCGGGTCAAAAAATGACATTAAAATATGCCTAACGTTAGAACAATAAGTTACGCAATCAGGCTGCTGATCAACAAATAAGACAAAATATTTTTTTTGTTGTCAGTCATAGACGTCGCTATGCACTATAAATAGCGGTCGTTTAACACGACCCTTAGATTTATTAATTGGTAGATGAGTCTGTTTTCCATTTACACAAGTCTTCCCCAAGTTATTATTTGGGATAACCCTTTGAAACTGTTGAATGTGTTCAAGTTATCATTGGAATAATCCATTGAAATTGTTGTATGTCTTCAATCATGTTATTCTCTTTTAATTCAAGGAATTTATTCTAACTGATATGGCCTAGACGATCATGCCATAATTTGTAAGTATTAAGTACTACTGCTATGAAAAAAATGGAAAACCGCTTGATTTATGTTTGCAAGTAAATCAAAATCTAGAACAATCAGGATGCGTAAAGATTTACCTGCCATGATGATTTTACCATTCCTTGTAATGCGTGCCCCTTGCTGATCAAATATTACCGTCAAACCAGCCTTGGAAAGATGGAAGCTGACAGTAGATAATATGGCATCTCGCAGCTGAACAGCACGTTCTCCAAAACACCAGAGATATCGGCATTGCTGATGACATTAATACGGTCTCGTTTTGACACTGAAAAAAATTAAAATACGATGTTTAGCAATAGAACTTTTTGAAAGGTTTGTTAAGATTTTCCTAAACAATAAAAAGATCATCCCTGTTTATTATATGATCCAATGCTTCCAAATCCAATAAAAACTACTCATTATTAGCGTCTCTTGTTGCTGGTAGTCGCCGGTCATAAATGCAAACCCTGAAAAATCTTCGGAACTCGATGTTTGATTTATATCAACGGTTTGGATTGTTCTCATCCTGCGCGGTGTATTTATCTGGTAAGTCGTCCTTTTGAAATAATAACAACTTCTCTTAATATGTCCCTTACGACCACAGTGATGGAATTTGATAAATTTTAATTAATATTTCCCTTTTTTTTATTGTTCTGCTGGGGTAGTTACACATTTCTTTGTTCTCAACTAGTAGCACTTTTCATAGCCCTCATTTTTCAATTCAACTTAATACTGAATAAGCAGCCTTTCGGCTCTCGATTGTAGAAATCCCATTTGATCCTCTAGAATGTCTTCACCATCAACATGAATCACATCCAATTCGCTGTGTAACGATCGTATTCGAAATTTCCAATTACTGTATTTTTCACTTTTCACTATCAAAAGTTGTAATGTTTCGTTCTTGTTTAAATTTGTCCATTGTAACAGATTTCAAATCCTTTTATAATGGCACTTTTTCACAGCTTCTATATTTAGAATATTTGCACTTTGATAACTACTATTTACAGTTTAACGATCACTATTTTGCACTGGGCACCATAACCTATTAGAGGTTTCATCATCATCATCATGTCAGCCGAAAGACGTCCACTGCTGGACATAGGCCTCCCCTAAAGACTTCCACAATGACCGATCCGTTATTAGAGGTTTGGCGCAATGGAAAGCAAAGAAAAGATTATTTGAGCAGAATTAAATAATGAACGTTTATTGAACACCACTTGGAAGCAAGTATACGTCCGTACTGAATCAAAGAGGGTAGCGAGAGAATTGCCATTTACAAAATATAATAGTGTTGGGACCGAGCGCGCGTCGACTATTCATAGATCTCTCGAAGCGCCTAATAGAGGCTTCAGGTGACCAGAGGGCTGGCCTCTATTTCGCTCAGCGAATTAGTACGAGTATTGCCGTGCAGCGAGGTAATACAGCCAGCCTTCTGGGCACCCTTCCCATTGACAGCGATCTGGGCCAAATTTTTTATTTGTAATTTTAACTAGGTTATTTTATTTATTTGTTTATTATGCTCATATGCTCCTTATTACTTGAACCCATATCATAGTGTTGCCAGATCATATTTCAATTTGATTTAACGTAGTATCAATCTATACATGATTATTTTAGATTGATTTTTGCATAATAAAATGTATATAAACCAACACGCTTTACCTGTCTTTTATTTTGGAATTAGGGGAAAAACATAACCCATTGATATTTTTCCCGTTTTTCTTGGTTCAATATTTTAATTTCATTCATATTTTTATCTCTCCTGTAAATTTACATAGTATGACGTAAGCAGTTTTACACTATTAGCCGACGATATAACGAGTTGTACGCGGACGGAGTCGCGGGAAAAGCTAGTAACTTATAATTTATGATAGTGCAAACTTTTGAAATCAACCTATATAAATATAAGTAGGTAGGTACTTAAAAGGTATGTAGTAGGTACAATAGACTAAGAAAGCGGTCTATCGCTTTTAGTTCTATACGGATTCAGTTAAGTATAAATAATATAGTCGATATTTATACTTAACTGAATCTGTATAGTGGTACCAGATTCAAATTTGGTACTGGTACTTTCTTGGTTTACAATTAATAGGTGTGTGGTAGGACGTCCACTCTTAGCAAACCGTGATTTCGTGATTCAACTGATTACTTTTATCCCCAGAATTCATATACTAGAATAGGCATGTATAATGACCCTGATCGATTGCAGTAACAATACGCCGGAATCGCGTGCACGCGCGACACCACGACACGACATGCGACCATCTTCTGCAATAATTGACACGTTGCTTGTGGACGGTATAAAAATACACTCGCACTTTCGTACCCAGCGTGTATGTGTGTGCCACAACAACAACAACAAACATAACATAAATGGTATTAAAGAAGTAGGTGTTAATTCGACCAACTCTGAAAATAATTTATTCTAAGATCCAACTTTACAGTTTAATCTCAGATTAATTATTTATACGGGTCTAAGACAACTGGCTTTTACCGGTTGAGTGAGTATTGGGATATTAGATGCAACGTCTAAGGGCCAACATTAGCCTCTTATATTCCCTTTAAATAATAAATATTGTTGACGTTTTCATATGCGCAGTTACTTTTGATGCTGACTATACCTAGTGAACATACAAAACGACGAAATTGATAAAACTCCGTTGTACATACATACATACATAAACTCACGTCTGTATTCCCAAAAGGGGTAGGCAAAGTACACGAAAATTAATTTCAGTGCCACTTTTAGCAGTTGTACGTTGATAAACGGAGAAAATGTGACATTGCAGTAACAGGTTAGCTAGCTACACACTTCAAAACTCCGTTGTGTGCCAAGAAATACTTAACATGTCACACAGAGGAAAATTGTAATAGGAAAGTAGAGATAGGAATGAAATTATTTATTTCGGGCCTTGGTCCATATCATAATTATGTTAGTTATAATAATACTGAACCTATTACTGGTTTGTACATACTTACACAAAACATAATATTCCTAAGTTAGACTACCCGTTGCAACAATCCACTGCACACTTGCACAGCATCTTAGAAAGCAAACAATTCAAGAGTCGGTCGATATACGTTGTGAAAGATTCTCCCGTCAGTTTCAGCGAGAACTTTTTTGTTTTTCCGCGCCATCCACTTGCCACTTGTGGCTACAGCAACTGAAGGCTCAGTGTTGCTTTGAATGGCTCCGTGGACGGACCCGCTCGCGTGTCATCCGGCCGACGAACGCACGCGGTAGAAAGTCGATCGGTTCTATCTGTTGTTTTACGTGTTCTTCGTGATAAAAAAATTGTGCTTTTACCATTGGATTGATTTCGGTTTAGGTAATATTTGTTTTAGTGTACTTAAAATGACTGACTGTTTTTGGACGTAAATATTCACACGAGTTTTTTAAGTACATTGATATTCATATGAAATATAAAATAAGGAACTACTTACATCAAATTTTGCGTAGGTAATAAATTATGTAGAAATACATTTTCAAATAAAATTCATCAATACCTAATAAAGATATTCGATGTAGGTAGAGTTCAAATAAACAAAACTTTATTTTTTAACATTCAGACGACCTGTATAGCCTAGTTGGTAGTGACACTGCCTCCGAAGCTAGAGGCCCCGGGTTCGAATCCCGGCCAGGGCATTATTTGTGCATTTAGCACGGATTTTGTTCTTAGGTCTTGGATGTTCTCTATGTATTTATCTATATAAGTATGTATATCGTCGCCTAGTACCCATAGTACCAGCTTTGCTTAGTTTGGGACTAGGTCGATTTGTGTAAGATTGTCCCCCAATATTTATTTATCGTATCCCGAAAGGACACGAGGCTTCAAAGATTCGAACAAATATTGAAAGTTAAATACCGAACGATATAACTAATGAGGACAAATTGAAAAGTTACTTACCACAAAAAAACCTTCTTTATAATAAAAAAGTGGTATGACAAATATTTCACGAACAAAACAGCAATTCACATATTTTCACTTGCAACGGTTGACTTGAATAATATATCTTATGTGACGTCTTTGTAATATAATGTCCCTTAATTAGTAGGTGTAGTTTGTCCCTTATGTCTTTTGTTGTACTCTAATTGTAATTGGGGCCATATTGAAATTTGATATCTCTAACAAATGATTTGCATGGTGCCATAAAAACACTTACTACACTTACAAACTTTATTTATACGGACTTATAAAGGTTATTTGATGATTACAAAGGCCGCCTATTGTCTACCGTTATTATATTATTTAATTACTGTTTGTTTATTTTGTTTTAGTGAACAATAATACATTACGATACAAGTGCAGAGAACAGAAAAAACGAGTGGTGATAAATTAAAACACGATCGAAAGGAGTGTTTTAAATCGAATCGAGTTGTGAATTACCTATTCGCGCGTGTATCGTACAACGTTTTACAGTACATATGGCTCTTTAAAGTTTCGATATATGCACGTAATCTGCTGATTACCGCACTCGTCCTCGTAATTGTCAAACCAGCTCACAAAATTTCACGAGAATCGGTTGAGAAATGCGACCTGTAGAGGAGAACAGTCGGACATCCGGACTTAAGAAAGCATTTTTGACCAAGCTGAAACGGAGACTTGATGACTGATCTGAGATGTGATGTGACTGACAAACAGACGGGCGGGGTCGCACCATAAGGGTTCCTCTTGTCCCTATTTGGTACGGAACCCTAAAATGCCAAGTAGCTAGCTAATTAATTCTGTTCACGATAATCGGAATTACTAGCTTCAATAAGTCAAGCAACGACGATTATTAAGTACTTACCAGTCGAATGACCTATCACCTGATCCAATTCCTAATAGGTGTCCAGATTTTGAAATCATTAGTCCTAAAGATGTAAATTCACGCAAATTACAGGTGGTTTTGCTCTATACCTAAGTACTAAATGTAGTTAGGTCTCATTAACTTGTCTGCAGTGCGATTCAGGCTAGGCCCGATTTGACCAAATTAAATATAATAACTCATGTCTTAATTAGGTGTTAAATGTCAAAGTTGTATGAACTAATGTTGAAATAAAAGGAATGCATGATTAGCCAAATTTGCAACATGCTTCAAATGAAAGAAAAAACAACGGATCATCTTAGGCGGCTCAAACGTGCCCATGATTCTAGCAATACCACGGTAAATCGCCAATGAATATGTCGTCTATAAATAGCAAAAACTAAAATAATTACTTAAAATTTATGCGCCCATAGCACATAGAATAAACACATGAACTCGTACAACCTGGGATGTGTAGACAGTATACTAAATGAGATGTCACGTCCATGATCACTTAAATGGATAATCCGCTTGCCAACCCACATTCAAAGTTTGCTAGTAGCCGTGAATAAATATTGTGCCTTTACACGTTGTGTGCTTGCCATAATATCTAAACAAATGGTATGAGTCAGCTCAAATTTCGAAAAGAAAGCTTCATACATATGCACTCAGCAACATACTCAAAATACTCATATGGTAAGGTTATTAGGGTTAGCTTTGCGCATTCGACGCTGCTATAGCCTAGTGTTTCAAGCATGCGGCTTTCAAGCGGCTGTCGTGGTTCTGAATCCCGGCTTGTAGCAGCAATTAGTTAATTTTTTGAACATATGTACGGATAAATAGTTATTTGTTCAACAAGAGAGCAAAGTCAATTTTTATTGCGAGTGTTGATGTTGAGTCCCGAGCAAGCGAAAGACTCCATAATTGAATTCACGAGCGTAGCGAGTGATTCAAAATTAGAATGTTGAGCGTAGCGAGGGACTCAAAGACACGAGATTCAAATATCTTTGCTCTCGTGTGATACATACAACTTTTCACCTCAGCGGCGAGAGCATATAACGCAAAGGAATAGTGATAGAGAGAATGAAGTTACTTAAACTAACCTACGATATTAAAAATTAAAAAGTTAGTTTTTTTCACGCTCGCAGCAAAATTGCATTTTGCTCACTGGTTTCAAGCCGGAAAAGTCGTTTTCACGCTCGCAGCAAAATTGCATTTTGCTCACAGGTTTCAAGCCGGAAAAGTCGTTTTCACGCTCGCAGCAAAATTGCATTTTGCTCACTAGTTTCACGCAACTAAACCACCATTTTCGAGCCGCTGAGGTGAAAATTGTATTTACCGTTAGCTTTTGCAGAGAAATTGAAAGTTAAATGTGAAGCAATTAACCCGCACCGGGCCACAGCGTGAGGACTAATGCCTGTTCCCTCCCATCTATGAGAGGAGGCCTGTGCCCAGCAGTGGGACGTGAATAGGCGATGATGTTGCGCATGCGACAACACTGAAATAATGAAATTGCAAGTCTCTACAGCAACGTCTACATCTCAGTCTGGTCGCGCGCTTGTTTCCCATCTTTTGAGATTGCCAGCAGTTAATTGTTTTACTCATATTGTTTTTTGAATAAAAAGGTACTAATTTTATTTTTATTGGAAATATTTTTATAACTGCGTGGGGAAAGTAGAGCTCGGGTACCGAATTTAAAACATACTTGCCTATATCCAACATATGCGATACGCAATCGCCTAATTTGACGTCTCATTAAAATGCTCTTTAGACAGTAGGTACTGTCTGTCAGGATTATCTCTTAAATAGACTTAGTCAATGTTATGATAATGTAATGATGTACAAAAAAAAACAACTATTCAATATGTACCTCTAACAAAATCTCGGGCGTTTAAAACATATCGTCATTGAGATAAGAAGAGTACAGAGTTCCAAATGTCTAAAAATAAAATGCCAACGATCATAAGTTTCTATAGTTCCATTGCGGTGCTAAAAACGGAAGCATATTTGCTCTTATTGGCTTTCAGAAAAAAGATACAAATCACGCACTTTAGAAAGAGCAAATCACTTTTCGCAAGCTCGATCAGTAAGTAGAATGCTTGTCATTTTCGTCTACATAATCGACATTGCTCCAATCCATATTTCACATTATTCTACCGATTATATTTACGATCGGCATGAATGTGCGAATTCACTTTGCATTAGCGGCGCTCATTAATGTTTTTCACTACATAATGGCACCTAAATGATACACGATGCTGCAGCCACACTGTTTCAAACGAATAAGGTATTATAAGAGTTTGTAACGCCTACATTTGTTACCTTTAAAAATATGAGTTTGTATGGGCAAGAACAGAACACCGACACGCCTTCACTTTCTCCGCGTGTAATCTCTATAAAATATTCTTATACTTATATTATATCACTCGGGTTACTATTAACATTCGTACATCCATATTAAATTTGTTGGATTAATGTTTTTGTGTAAGCCGTTATTAAGCGTTGCGCTAATGCAAAATACTTATGTAAGCCATTATTATGGAACCTATGTACAATTAAATATGGCACCTGTAGCCTAATCGTAATTAAGTTTACGAGCTAGGTGTAGAAATAAGTAGAGCTTAGTGCCTATTGTTAAAGAAGGAAAGATACTCGTACATCATGTGAAATACATAGTGACTTTGACATAAGATAGAGTTTCGATTGGCCTAAGTCAGTTTCTTCTCAGTAAGAGTGACCAACGAAGGTCATTTTAGAGGCGACGTTCGCCTCGTGACGGTCGTAGCTGCTCCGCGCGTTTTAGAGCGTTTCCCGGTAATATACCTGAAGCAAAATTTTTTAACAGAGATTCCTTAAAGAATCCACAGTTATTACTATTAGAAAGTGGTCAGAATGCCCAGCCTGTACTTATGTAATGGAAATTGTTATTAATTTGTGCATCAACGCCAGAATATACTTAGGCTCGATTTTAAAAAGATCCGTTAGATCTTATGTTGGTTAGTATGTGGATAAGTCATTGAATTGTAATATTTGGTTTGACCGGTCTAAAGGACTTGGATAGGTCTTTAGGGAATTGAGCTGATCTAAGTACTGCAATATTATGAACTGCGAATAAACCTAATCAGTAGTCAGTCCTTTTAGTACATTTATTAATATTTGGGGCACCCAAGTTATTCTTGTCACTATTACTAATTTTGTGTTCTTGTTTAAATATTACAAGTGCGGTAACTGAATTATCAAATTTTCGTTTTTCAGAACTTAGACAATATCTGCTAGTGTTACTTAGGAATAATATCCTAAACTCAGTGACGGACGGACGTGCAGTTGGAGATCAAGTGAAAGTCGGTAATTTCCCGTGTGGGAGCGAGGAGCATTAGACAATGGATCACCTGTTCCGGCAGCGGCGGATAAGCGTGCCCAAGCGGTGAGTTACTAAACACTACTATTTATCTTTTACACTCGCGTAATTTATATTTTATGACAGTAGCAACGTACGACGTACGTTAAAAACTACCCAAAATATTGTCGTCATCTCTTTACTTCGATATTTAAATAAAAATCCTAAAACAGCACGGTAATTACGTAACTTTTCGAACGTACAATAGTTAAATCTGTCAGTTTTACCACAGAATAAGTAATAGTACAGTTTTACTATTATAAAAATGACATTCCACCTTACGCCGTAGTACTATTACTATGTAGTATTACTTATACTAATTCTGTTTTTACCCACGCTAGAAAACGTAATCACCTCACAGAAGTAACATACCTTACTGTTTGTTATGTTTTTCAACAGGCGGCTAATTGCCAAGTTTTTAAGTAGAATTGAGTATGAACTATATAGGTACCCAAGAAACCAAACGGAAAACGAAATCAGAACAGTATCCTGCTAAGTAAAATTGAAGAAGCGTATTGACGCAACTATTTATTCTCCGTTTAATCTTCACTTAGCGCGCGCATTTTCTCAAGACGCGCAATCAGCTTTCCACCCGGACGCGGCGAGTCTATTACAACAAAATCTCTCGGATAAAACATCGATTTAGCAGTTTTGATTCGATTGTCGCATCGATTATACTCACAGATAGATAAACAGTGATTTCCTGCGGGTGAATGACACCGGTCGCAATGTTATTGTTGCGAACTCGCGCGTTGTTGCCGGCAACGCTGCGTTACTGCAAAACTTCAGGTACAGTCGCTGCGACTTGGGTTGACTTATTTATGTAATGTTTGTTTTACGTCTTTTATTTAATTCCTACCAAACACAATTTATTTATATTATATTCATTAGTGACTGTATCTTTCGGTTGCATGTCTTAATAAATAATAACTATAATATTTATATTACTTATTGCTTCGTTCGTGAAGAACTAGTGAATTCGTATTTGTTTTACTAATTAATTCCAGCTTTAATTATTTTGTTTGAATATCAAGCAATATATCAGAGAAAGCCAATATAATATAAAAAAATGTACATTCTGACTTTCTCATGGCGTAGGTGAATTTATGTATTTTATTAATTAATTTAATTATTTATGTAAAAAAATAATATATTTCAATGTGATAACAGCGAGCATTTGAAACAGCAACTTAATACGTGTTTTGCTCAAATATTGGAATGGCTAAACGATCATAATTTGAATTGAAATGTCTCAAAAACTAAACTAATACAGATCAAACTGCGACAAAAACTACCAATTGATACAACTTATACATACAAAGATGACAAGATACTCACTGTTAACACATGTACTTTATTAGGAATAGAATTAGACTCGGATATAAATTGGAAATCACATGTCAAAAAAATAACAGGAAAACTGTCTCAATTTACATATGCTCTGTATGAATTGAAAAAATGCACTGATTTAAAAACTGCAACTAGTGCATATTACGCTTACGCGCACGCTTGGCTGAGCTATGGGATTGTTTTGTGGGGGAATAGCCCACATGCCAGTGAATTGTTTATCCTACAAAAAAAGTGTGTGAGAATTTTATTACATAAATCACAACTAGAGAGCTGCAGATCACACTTTGTTAACCTAAAAATTTTAACGTTAACATCTATTTATATATTTGAATTATGTAAATTCGTAAGGAACAATAAAGCGTTATTTGAGCAGGCACAGGAAAACAGCACACAATCTCGCCATAACCTCAGAAACAGAAATAAATTAACTAGTACATTTACGAAACTGCAAATTGTAAGATCAGGCACACACCACATGGCGGTAAAAGTGTACAATAGCGTTCCTTTAAGTATAAACCAGGTTGAAAAAAATAAGGTATTCTTTAAGAAGTTGAAAGATTTCTTGATCACGAAAAGCTATTATACATTGAAAGAATATTTTAGTAGTAATTCATAGTTGCATGTTAACCTTAACCTTATTATTATTTTTATATAATGTTATAATTACTTTTTGCAGTGCCCTTACAGGGTTTATATTGGGACATAAAATATTGTAAGACCATGTTGTATAACCATATAAAGCAATAAACGATATGATTATGATTATGAAGTGCGTACGAATATAAAGTGCAATCAAATCGACAAAGAAAAAAAAAGTTTCTTTTTAGTGTTCCATAGTAGCCAGCTCGCCAGATTAAAAACTGAAGATGGTAGAATCGTTTCGTCCAAACCTGAGCTTCTGAGTGAGATAGAGTGCTTTTATGGACAGCTATACACGTCAACTAGCAGACCCGAAGTTGGTCTGGCGGAAGACCCTAGAGCTAGATTAACCCGGCACTATACCGAAGATATCCCGGACATCAGCCTGTACGAGATTAGAATGGCTCTTAAGCAGCTGAGGAACAACAGGGCACCCGGCGAAGACGGAATTACAGCTGAACTCCTGAAGGCGGGTGGAAAACCGGTCCTTAGGGCCCTACAGAAGTTGTTCGACTCCGTCTTACTGGAAGGGAAAACTCCAAAGGCATGGAACAGAGGTGCGGTGGTGCTGTTCTTCAAAAAGGGTGACAATTCCTTACTGAAGAACTACCGACCCATCTCACTTCTGAGCCATGTCTATAACCTGTTTTCAAGAGTCATTACGAACCGTCTCGCACGCAGGCTAGATGACTTCCAGCCTCCCGAACAAGCCGGTTTCCGAAGAGGCTTTAGCACCGGAGACCACATCCATACGCTCCGTCAGGTTATACAGAAGACTGAGGAGCATAACCTGCCCCTCTGTTTAGCGTTCGTGGACTACGAGAAAGCCTTCGATTCGATTGAAACGTGGTCTGTACTACAATTTCTTCAACGGTGCCAAGTGGACTACCGCTATATCGAAGTGCTGAAGTGTTTGTACGAGAACGCCACTATGTCAGTCCGACTCCAGGACCAGAACTCAAACCCTATTCCGTTGCAGCGGGGAGTCAGGCAAGGAGATGTTATTTCTCCTAAACTGTTCTCCGCTGCACTGGAGGATGTTTTCAAGACTATGGACTGGAGAAGGCTTAGGCATCAACATAAACGGCGACTAACTCACACACCTTCGGTTTACTGACGATATAGTAGTCTCGGCTGAGACCATGGAGGATTTAAGTACAATGCTCAATGACCTCAGTAAAGCCTCCGAGCGAGTTGGTCTAAGGATGAACATGGACAAGACGAAGATCATGTCAAATGTCCATGTCGCACCAACTCCCTTAACAATCGGACACTTTACGCTCAAAGTTGTAGACGATTACATATACCTAGGACAGACTGTCCAGTTAGGTAGGTCCAACTTCGAGAAAGAGGTTAATCGTCGAATCCGACTCGGCTGGACAGCGTTCGGGAAGCTACGGCACATCTTTTCGTCCAATATTCCGCAGTGTCTCAAGACAAAAGTCTTTGACCAATGTGTGTTGCCAGTGATGACATACGAGTATGGCACTGAAACGTGGTCGCTTACTATGGGCCTCATAAGAAGGCTCAAAGTCACCCAAAGGGCAATGGAGAGAGCTATGTTTGGAGTTTCTCTGCGTGATCGCATCAGGAATGAGGCCATCCGCAGCAGAACCAAAGTGACCGATATAGCCCTCCGAATCGCTAAACTTAAGTGGCAGTGGGCGGGGCACATAGTACGTAGAATGGCCGATGGGGCGGAAAGGTTCTCGAGTGGCGACCACGTACCGGAAGGCGTAGCGTGGGCAGGCCCCCCACACGGTGGACTGATGACCTGGTGAAGGTCGCGGGTGTCCGCTGGATGCGGGTGGCGCAGGACCGGTCATTGTGTAAGTCTTTGGGGGAGGCCTATGTCCAGCAGTAGACGTCTTTCGGCTGACATGATGATGATGATGATGTTCCATAGTAAACAAGGAACCCTTACCCATAATTTCGCCATGTCCGTCCGTCAGCCCGCGGCTTAGCTCCATAACCGTTACTACAAGAAAGCTGTAATTTGTTTTCAGTATACAAACAAATTACGCCAACAAAATGGTAAAAAAAAATTAGGACTACGTGTTGGACATATATGGATACATCCAACAAAAAAAAAAAACCAACAAAAAAAAAATAGGACTACGTGTTGGATACATATGGATATATCCAACACGTAGTCCTAATTTTTTTCGAGCTATCTAACGATATCCAACACGATGGGTATGGACCCATTGTGTTGGATATCGTTAGATAGCTCGAAAATAAAGAATATGAGTCCTGGCCGAACCTTCGAAAAGCAAACTTTCGTACAATTTCCAGTGATTACTTAGATATGTTGTTAGTTATGTCAAATACAGAGTAAATGTAAGTTTTCGAAATTTTAAATCCGCATAATGTCACTACAGAACCCTACATTGCGCGTGGCCCGACACGCACGTGGCTGCTTTTTATTTTATACGGTCTTCTAAGCGTATTATGCTCATGCTATATTTGCGTTTGTATACCTATACTCGTACATACCTTTGGGGAGCGCTAACAGAGATTCATGTCATGTGAGAAGTCTCTCTGCGGCTGTAAGCTTGCGCCGCTTACGGGCAACAATTAATCCTATTAGCATAAACGTTAACTTTCTAGGAATGGTTTCTTGTATTCGTGCCATTATGTTCTTCTAAGCGGATTCCTTGTTTACTGTAATTGCTTGTCATTGAGAAAAACGTTCCCGTCTCGAGGGCGGAAGTTTATTGTACGTACACTGTGTAGGTAATTGTGTCTTATAAATAATTCTTCCGTATGATAATTATAGTGTTCATTTCATAATACAGTTATTGTAATGAAGAAGCATGCTGTCGGGAAGTCTACGAACAATTTTAGGACAAGACATATTTTTCATCCATTCTAATGTTTACCTAACGATGCCATCGTCGAAATGTCTCATTTTATTGAGTATATTTTGAGGTATCGTCAAGTGCATAAATACTTATGTATACTTAATCATCTTATACTTTTGCTGTTGAGAGCTGAGATGACTGTACAGAAACTGAATTTGGCGACGTAGGAGCCATGCGTGGCCATGCCCATGGGCACAGAATAAGTAATAGTCCATGGGGCATAATATCTATATTTCAGTACGTTGTATGTACACACCACTCATATTTTTGCACTTGACTGTACGTACCTACTGTCCTCTTATTTACAAACCGGGTCGTCCTCACCTGTCACCTCACACCTCACCCGTTTTTACATGAAAACTGTCAAATGTTGACCATTTCCATATAAAAACGGGCGACGTGAGATGTGAGGACGAGTCGTTTGTGAATAACACCCCTGGAAATTGAATTTCATCTGCCGATCCCTTTGGGGAATAGAGGCGTCATATATCAATGTGGATTTTGTGTTTTGTATTTACTTGGCTTGTCAAATATGTGTATGTCACTCAGAATTTGTGATGTTGATCCACATCTATGTACAGTCAGCTGCAGAGAAACCTGACCCCCCTTGCATACAAACTTCAATGCTGAGAGGGTCACGTTTCTCTGCAGCTGACTGTACATATAGAGCACCAATTTAATTGCAGACATTGCGGTGTAGAAAACAATTAAATTGCACTCTGTAGGATGATGGCACTTCCTGAGTTGCGTAGCTCGTAATCTTAGTGAGATAATTTTCTGTTGTACCTGGCATCCTCCCAATTTATTATATTCCATCTTATAGCTAGAGGGCAATATGGAGAGGCCGAATTTTCGAACCATCGAATTCGTCTACAATTTAATTGATACCATTGTGACACGAAAATTACCCTTATAAATTGTATGACAAATTTTTGTGTCACAAGGGAAACAATTCAATTGTAATCGAATTAAATGCCTTAACGATGGTCCTTAAATTTGGTCATCACCCACCTTACCTTCTTATTCTGGAGTTTGCGTGTCTGTCTGAGTGATGTTGTACTTAATCCAACTGACAATAAATGTTGTTGTTTATTATATTAATAAAGGCAAATGTAAGATTGTTACCCAGTCCTTTGTTGTTAGTGTTGTTACTGTATGGATGATTGCTATCCAGTCCCGCAAAATCGTCTAAATGATTTTTTATGAACATTACTTTATAACCAGCAATTAAAATGTAGCATATATTTTATTCTAGAAGTAGATACCCAATGAGATTGCGGGTAGAAATTTGTATGGGGCTATACACTGTATACACGGACGAAGTTGCGGCCAAAATGTATAGTTACATTGTAATTACAATTACTTAATTACGTTTGTAAGTTTTGTACAAGGTTTCTATACGCTCTATTCTATCCAGCCACTTCGGTCAATGAAATGCACACTCTTTAATAATTAATAAACTACTATCTATAATAGTAAATGTACGAGAAAACGTACCGTCATGCTCCACTTGCGTCGGCTTAAGTTTCTTCTACGTACAATAAAACTGCATTATGAAGGCTTGACTGCAACAGACACTGTAGTAATTTGAAAAATAAAGGTTATAAAATCAGAACGCATTTTTATACCACATCGGTGGCAAACAAGCGTTCGGTCCGCCTGATGGTAAGTGGTCACCGTAACCTTTGGACGCTTGCGAATCCAGGGAAGTCACATGCGCGCTGCCAACCCTTTAAAAATGTATGTTACAATCCTTTCTTGAAGAACCACGTACCACGTATTGTCCCTCGGGAAAACCTCCGCAGGGAGGGAGCTCTTTCCACAACCGGAGCATTCGAGGGAGGAAGTTCTTCCCTCGCTTCGCTTTGCTTTTCTACTGCTTTTTCACGATAGCAGAAAACTATAAAAGTATATGTTTATGTCTGGTCGACTAGACCAGAAATATTATATTAATTGTAAAAAGTTTTTCGCATCAGTATGTCTATTTAATAAGTTATTTGTAGGAATGGCTTCTCGAGCACACATTTTATAGCTACGATGAATTTATGAAAATGGTGTGATTATTGATATTTAGATATTGTACTGACTGAATAATAATTATTAGCTACATAGGCATTAACTTTATTATTGTAGACAATTTATTTTTGAGAATTACTAATTTATTAATGTTTTAGTAGAAAACCCTGACATGTAATATCGATAATTATGAATAAATGAATATGAATATTTTTAATTAAGTAACATTGGCATTATTCGAGTCGGGCGTAATCATTATTGAAGGGCATTGATAATGTTAATTTTAAACGACTCGCACTAAGCGCCTATATTCACACGCATTCGGTGTGTCTCGGCCTTTAGCAATTTTGGACAGAGTCGGTTCTACATGGAGGACTTCTGGCTCTCCGCCTGCTCTCCGCTGTTAAATTATAGTAATGCCTTGCTTTGTTCATAGGTGGTCGTACACGAAAACCTGTCCAGTTAACGCTTTCCCCAGCATGATATAACATGGAGGAATCCAAATGCGAAATTACCAAATTTTAGACAGTGTTTACGGACAATGGCAGCATTTTGTGTTGTGAATGTATTCATCGTGTAGTTAATAGTGTAGTTACGCCGTGTCAAAACACGTTTTCTGAACAAACAGCTTGTAATATCTAATTTATTTATGTTCTGTCTTGTTAAAAACTTATGAGTTAGTTTTCCCACCGACAACTGTTAGGAAGGAAATAACTTCATGGTCAAAGAAGAGATAGATGTTTTTAAATATTCTATCCTTTGCAACAAAACTTCAGGCATCATGAGTTCACGTAACCTAGGTAATAACATAGGTAGGTAAGTAATATAAACTCTGTTGAATGTGAATTAAAGATCGCTGGAAACACTGCAATGTCAATGCCAGTATGAATGATAAAAAATCATATATAATCTTGCCTATTTAAGGTTGTCATAGTGTTTTTATTTCACCCAATAACCTATTTAGGTGTCTCCGACCCTCCCGCAGGTCGTTTTCATACTTCAATTCATTCATTCATAGTCTTAATTGAACGGTAATGGATGTTTTTGACACACTTCCGTCTTCCGCATGTATGATTAATTAATTAATTGCCCCATTGTTTTAAGTTGATTGTGCGAACATCACAGATTTCTCCATGCTGTTGACATTTATCACTCATTTTATTCCACGTAAGAATCCCCAGTAAGCTCAGCTGAACTCGATTCTCCATACAAACGTAGTTTCGTCCTCATTTTAAAACGCCTTGCTGAAATAACATGAAACTTTGTGTACACAATGGGAGCCGCCATATCTAGGTCGGAAATGAGTTTCTACGTTTATATGGAGAACCGAGCTTACTGCGGACTTTTAAGTGACATGTATTTAGCTACTTACCTATTCTCTTTGACTTGTACGGATTCCTTTTTGACACATCCTAACAACCATATAACGTAATTGTGCGTTGCACAATGAAATAATAAATAAATATGAACAATATTAGACCTTCAAGCAGCCCAATGAATGGTATTTTTTCTATCACAGTTCCGCAGTAATTTGTGAGAGTAAAAATATATATTAACGTCAAAAGGGAATTCGTATTCGTACATCTCACATGGAATAAACTCACATACACATACATTCTCCAATTAAATAATTAAAAATAATAATTAGCCATAACAATTCAAAAATCTAATGTGATTGTGAATCAATTTGATAGTTTGTCGTCGCATGCCTAGATGCTACACAGCTTGTTTAATGTGGTAGACCGCCTCCTCACGGAGCCAAAGGCGCCCACAGGCGACAGAGGGTCTAGGTCGATGATTCCCGTAATATCCGCCGGACAGTTAGCTCCACGCTTCACTTCCTACCCTCATCGAGTACTCGGCAATTTCAGCATAATTAACTCATAATGCGGATGTTAGGAACTGTTATAAGTTTACCGATTCATGCATATCAGTCGATACGGGGTAGGCGGATCGATGATCGTATAATAATGCGTAACACGCCTTCAGAATATATGCATAGATTAATTGGCACCACGAGAAGAACTCATGATAACAGGTCAGGAGGTTTTTCACATCAATACGATCCCATTAGCGTTAATAAATATAGTTTTTTTATTCTTTTCCTGTTACAATTCTTTGCAGCTGGAAACCAACCATAGCGCTGATATGCGCAGTGGAGTAGAAAAACTCAGAACTGAAACACCGTTAGGCGTAACTCCAAGCTTAACAAAGGGCTGCCTCCAGCGGTTAACTAATTCCGTTTATATTGATCCATCTGTGGGTAATCTTGTTACAAAAACAGATATTGGATACGGATGCCTTGGAGCTGGTAGTCTTTCACCGATGTACAAAAAAACAGGTTAAATAGGTGCCTTAGAACATAAATGTTACTCGTATTCATCGTGACGCTGAATAAGAACAACATGGCTTCAATTTTTTCAGCAAGTCAGCCAGTCAAGTTAGCTAATTCCTTTTCGTTCTCAATAATGACGATTTGTGATAACGATGTCATGGGAAGCTCTTCCCTCGTATGCAACAGCCCTAATAACGTGAAGCGACGAGTCGTTTGACCAACTTTTTTGCAATCGCATTCAGGCTAACTCGCTTTTCTCACAACTACAGAGCCACTCACAATACGCATTTCCCACTTATGTGAGAACAAAAAACTTACGTATATGTTCTTTGTACCTATCCTATACTTTTAACAAGCATTCCACACCACTTGAGCAATCTCTGTTGACCTCTTGAAAAGTAAATAAAATACCCATCAGTAATCCGCATTGAGAAACTGCTGCCTTTCGGTTCGGTTTACAGAATTACCTGTTTTGTTTCTAACTAAGTAGAAATGTCACTTACATAACATGCTAAATCCTTGATTGTCAGTAGAACTAGAAAGAGATAATCTCCGTGGGCAATTCATCTTTTCGTCATAAGCAAGTGTCGCGCGTCTCGCGTCGCGCTGGATTATCAGTAAACAAATGAGCAGCGTTTTAACCTGTCACTCTAGTGGTTGTCAACGACAACCCAGATGTTTTCTATTAAGGCGAAGGGGTGGGCAAGCTCTTTCCATACAAACTTTGTGCAAGTTTTTCTTCGTTTATGTTTGCTCTCCAGTTACTATTTTTGGTCCATATGCTTATTTTTTTGTTAGCTATATCTTGATGTTTTTCGTTTTTAATTTTTATTACTTTTTGTATTTTTTTATTTTTATTTTTTTGAAATAATGCAAAATTTCAACATCTAGTTCTGCGTATATCCAATACTAGCATTTGCCCGCGGCTTCGCCCGCGTACTAAGCGTAATTTTTAACCGTCTACAAAAAAGAGGTTTACTGTTTGACCAGTATATATGTATGTAGGTATGTATGTATGTTTGTCCACGATTATCTCGCGTTTGGCTGAACCGATTTAGATGCGGTTTCCAGAATAGTAGTTGTTACATTCTGGGGGTTTCGGAATACGAAGTTTGGTGATTGTGATTCATTAAAAGGAGCATCCAAAAGGAAAATTTGGCTTCACTTTCATTCGCACTCCTTACTGTTAGTCCGTCTGTTACAACCGAGTTGCTTTTACTGGACCGATTGAATTGAAATTTGGCACAAACTATCAAGAATTCAGAGCGCTCGTGGCCCAGCGGAACCGCCTACCGCGTGCGGTATGCGAGGTTAAGCAATGTGGGTGCAGGTCAGGTCTTGGATGGGTGACCGCTTTTGAGTAATTACTAACTGAGCACTCTCGTGCTTTGGAAGGCACGTTAAGCCGTTGATCCCAGCTGCTGTTTACGACAGCAGTCGTTAAGCCAAGTTAGAGGCCTTCGGGCGGCTTGAGAACTTCTAACAGTCAAGTTGCCCACTCACTTGACAAAGGGGGGTCGAAGTTGCACTACGTCCGTAGGGAGTACCCACCGTTACCCTACACATGACCCCTGGGTGGTGCTAAAAGTGCAACAAAAACTGGCAACCGTACTTGTCTTCCCGAAGATCTCACGGTTCGTAAATAAATGCCATACGATTAAAAAAATTTTTCAAGGTTGATTTAAATGGAAAAAATATCGAAAACTCTGTCGTTTTTAAAAGCCAATCCATAGATACCCCACATGCCTATATAGTAACATTAAACTTTTTTTTACAATCCCAGGCATGCATGGAGTGCCAAATTTTACCTCAGATTCGAATTAAGAGACCTCTCGGACGCTCAGATCTCGATTTTGAACGAAGTCGGGACGAAAAAAAATCAATATGGCCACGACTTATACAAATTTTACCTGGGATTCGTATTAAGAGACCTCTCGGACAATTAGATATCGATTTTTAACGAAATCAGGACGGAAATGAAGAAAATCAATATGGCCGCCAATTTTTCCAAATTTTACCTCAAATTCGTATTACGAGACCTGTCGGACGCCCAGATATCGATTTTGAACGAAATCGTTTTGGAAATGATGAAAATCAATATGGCTGCCACTTTTTCTAAATTTTACCTCGGATTTGTATTAGGGGACCTCTCGGACGCTCGGATATTGATTTTTAACGAAATCGGTTTGGAAATAAAGAAAATCAATATGGCTGCCACTTTTTCCAAATTTTACCTCGGATTCGTATTAAAAATTCTCTCGGACGCTCCGATATCGATATTGAACGAAATCGTGACGGAAATGATAAAAATTAATATAGCTGCCACTTTTTCTAAATTTTACCTGGGATTCGTATTACGAGACCTCTCGGACGCTCAGATATCGATTATGAACAAAATCGGGACGGAAATGAAGAAAATCAATATGGCCGCCACTTTTTCCAAATTTCACCTCGGATTCGTATTACGAGGCCTCTCAGACGCTCAGAAATCGATTTTGAATGAAATCGGGACGGAAATGAAGAAAAGCAATATGGCCGCCACTTTTTCCAAATTTTACCTCGGAGTCGTATTAGGGGACCTCTCGGACGCTCGGATATCGATTGTGAACGAAATCGGGACGGAAATGAAGAAAATCAATATGGCCGCCCCTTTTTCCAAATTTCACCTCGGATTCGTATTACGAGGCCTCTCAGACGCTCAGATATCGATTTTGAACGAAATCGGTTTGGAAATGAAGAAAATCAATATGGCCGCCACTATTTCCAAATTTTACCTCGCATTCGTATTACCAGACCTATCGGACGCTCAGATATCTATTTTGAACGAAATTGGGACAGAAATTAAGAAAATCAATATGGCTGCCAATTATCCCAATTTTACCTCGGAGTCGTATTAGGGGACCTCTCGGACGCTCAGATATCAATTTTGAACGAAATCGCAACGGAAATGAAGAAAATAAATATGGCCGTTACTTTATTCAAAGTTTACCTCGGATTCCTATTAAGAGTCCTCTCGGACACTCAAATATCGATTTTTATCGAAATCGTATCGGACGGCACTGATTAATAAAACCACTTACTTACAATACATTGAATCAAAAAAGGTCGTCCCCTCCTTAGGGAATTCACGGCATTTCATGCACCTTAAGATCTTATAAGGAACCTACATGCCAAATTTGGTATCTCTCGAACCAGTAGTGTGGGCGTGCGTTGATATGTCACTCACTCAGTCAGTCAGTTTCTTCTAGCACTTTGGCAAAAACTTTTAAAAGTTTTCATGTCCGCAATATAAAATTTTGAAATCAATGCGATTTTCAAAATTAACGACCCAAAAAACCATAAAAACGACACCCATATTAATATTTAGACATTCCAACCCCCTTGGAACCCCCCGTGGGATTATAAAATCATTGTTGTTTTCGTAATCAGCGACCCGATAAACCATAGAAACAACACCTGCTCATATCGATTTTCAGAATTTGTCACCGCATTTCTCCCTTTTAGGGGTTGATTTCTCATAAAACCTGAAACACATGTTTACTCATTTATCGTTATAAATACTCCTGCGAAGTTTCGAATAAAATAGTCCAACTAATCTTGATTCCCCACACACATTTTACCCCCTTAGGGGTTGAATTTAAAAATCCTTTCTTAATGCACCTCTAGACCTTATATGGAACCTATATACTAAATTTAGAATCTCTAGAACCAGGAGTTTGGGCTGTGCGATGATATTTCACTCACTCGGTCAGTCAGTTATTTCTTGCAATTTAGCACAAACTTTCAAAAGTTTTCATGTCCACAACATTAAATTTCAAAATCGATGCCATTTTCGTAATGTACGTCCCAAAAAACCATAAAAACGACACCCATATTAATATTTAGACATTTCATCCCCCTCGCACCCCAACAGGGGGATGGTATTTCACGTCCTCCACGTGGGATTTTAAAATCATTGTTGTTTTCGTTATCAGCGACCCGATAAACCCAAAAAACAATACCCATGTCGATTTTCAGAAGTTTTTACCACATTTCCCCCTTTTAGGGGTTGATTTTTCAGAAAACCTGAAACACGTGTTTACTCATTTATCGTTAGAAATACTTCTGTGAAGTTTCGAATAAAATATTCCAGCCAATCTTGTTTCCCCATACAAACTTCGGACCCCCATTTCACCCCCTTAGGGGTTGAATTTTGAAAAATCCTTTTTTAGTGCACCCCTAGACCTTATAAGGAATCTACGTGCCAAATTTGGAATCTCTAGGACCAGCGGTTTGGGCTGTGCGTTGATATGTCAGTCAGTCAGTCAGTCAGTCAGTCAGTCAGTTTCTTCTTTTATATATTTAGATGTACCAACAAAAAATAAAATTAAATGCTATAGTGCCAAAACTAACGCAAAAAACTTGCACAACCTTTGTATGGAGAATGGATTGCCCTACCCTGCGCCTTAAGCATTCAATACAAACAATAGACGTATGTCCGTGAAATGTCTCTGGTTAGAGCATCCGACTTAGAAAGTCCAGTATTTCCGATCTCGTTTCGGTCGTTTTTGAAACACGAGCGGCGCGCTGCCTTTGTTGCCGGACACTACGTGTGCAGAGTTCCTAAATTGAGTAACGAACAGTTAGATAATTTCTTTCTCGGACCGATGCATTGACTTTTTGTAATCCCGAGTTACCGTTCGGTCGGATACTATTGTTAACCGGGTAATTGTCTTGGCTTTGTGTAACTCGGTTATTGGGTCGATGCGCTATTATTTCTAAGGACTTCCAACGCGTGCATATCGAAAAGAAAATTACTCGGGTGTTAATCTAATTCGAGTTCCATGCCGTGATCGCGGTAATTGGTTCGAACTTGATACCTATGCAGGTCAACCGGAAAGCTAAGACAAACACAATTTACACTGTCATTGTGATAACTTGGCGAAATCGTAATTTGAGATGAAAGTTCAACTCAAATTACATCGAACCTGTTTTTAGAAATCTTGTTTTCTTAACACAGAAGTAAACATGCAAAGCTATTATACATTGTACTTAAAATGTAAATAAAATGAATTGCATTGTGTTTCAAATAGGTACATATAATCATTATATAGTTTTATGAATGGTATGATTTAGCAGCGCTTAGGTAAATACAGTAGGTGTCATAGGTGCATGTAATATGCCTAATTTGAAGAATAAACTACTTTTCCTTTTTTTACTCTTTTTAGGGTATCTACTGATAGTACTGATTGATAATTAATTAAATTCACGAGTAGGTATGTAACAAAAAAAAGCTAATACTTTTCGTGCAAAACAAAGATATCTACTTTTTAGACTGTTGCTCCCCATGAGCATTAATATAGTAAAAAAAAAACTAATATGAACCCTATGAACGCCATTTCTCATAGGTATATGTATGTATACGACAATGAAACTTTATACGCAAACATTTTCCATAAGAGATTGAATATTTTATAACACTTACTTTTTTAGTCACTTTGAGGTTATAAACTGTACCTATGGAAATGACAGGTGTTAGGATTGACTTCGTAACCGCCGACCACTATAGTTAAAAGCATGAAGGTGACTTCAACGTAGCCATAATACCTACAATCTTGACGCCGTGGGCACGACAAAACGCGACGTGATTAGGCGTTTTTGGCGTTCAGAGGGTTGGTTACGTTACATTATTAGTCGATGCCGTATGTGTAACATGTGTTCGGCATAGAAGAAAATACTTACCTATATGGTAATTAAATGAGTGACCCTCGTATGTATGGCAGTAGTTGCATGTGCGACGCGTGCTCAATTGTGGCAGCGGGCCAGCGCGCACGCACCACTTTCGACCCGCACGTCACTCGATTAGCACGCATACGCATGTTATTTCAATTATAAGGCGATTTTATTGGGTATAATCCACGGTTGTACCCAATGAAGTATTTATTTAAGAGCATTCCATTCTCTTGATAAAATCTAGAATCTAAAGTGATTACAGAACTAAGAAAGATATTTAGGACGTGTATAGTTAACCCCACGTATGCTTAGACACGTATCCGTGCCAAACACTTGAACAATTCTGCATAAGAGGGGTTAATCAGCACTTCAGAGGTCTATTCTAGACATTCCATTTCTAAAGTATGGAGCTATGTGAACGTGTTAAAACGAACTCAAATGGAACCCTCAAATCAAAATAACAAGTAGGTAGCGGGTAGCGGCGCGTTACATGCTTGTCCACAATCGGTTTAGTCGTCGATTGTGCCTACTTTCTTCGTCACGGTTGATTAGCGCGCTGATCAAAATAATGAAATCCCATGAAAGGTCCGTAGAAAGCGCATTAGTCGAGGTCGGAACTGGGCTACAAAATAGTCTATTTTCCGTGAAAGTGCGGTTCAATCGTTTTATTGCTGGATGGCAGGTGATAGATTCGATTCGATGTATCGATTAATGATTCTTTAAAGCATTATTATTCTAGTAATGGTCCCGCTACTCGCTTTGATGCTTAGAAAAAATGAACGGTTCTATAAATGAGTATAATGATGGATGAACCGGGTAATAAAGAGATTTACGATGTTGTAGGGTCTTTGAACAAAAAAACCGTGAACAGCAATATTGGGTCGTTTTAATTGCAATTCTCGGTGCAGGTATTTGTTAATGTATTAACTATAACTACCCCTATACAATAAATACAATAATAATATTTCAATATCTATGCTCCATTCGCTACTTAATGATTTCTTTTCAATTTGATAGTAATTTTATATAACGAAAGTCAGTTCTAGAGCAGGTACCTGAGTGAGGAACAAATTTTTGGACAACAGTTGGGTATCGTATCGTTAAGGGTCTTAATTCGTTGATTCTGTTGTGACACGAAAGTTACCCAGTTGTATGATTTTATTCGTGTCAAAACGGAATCAATGTAGGTCTTTAATTAAATTTTATAATGAATTTAATTTAAAATTATTTTTGACAATTTATACTTTGCTTATGTACTGTATCATTGTTAACATTGCAAACTATGTACTCAACTCAGTGTGATTATTATTACTAACATTTTAATTAAAACGTCATCTCTCATGTGTATGGAACCATGTGCTGAAATAAATTATTTAAATAAAATAACAAATAACAATTTTTTTTACACAAATCGAACTATAGTCCCATTGTAAGCTCAATAAGGCTTGTGTTATGGGTACTAGACGACGATATATTTAATAGATATATACTTAAATACATAGAAAACATCCAAGTCTCAGGAACAAATGTCTCTGCTCACCACAGAAACAAATGCCCTTACCGGGAATCGAACCCGGGACCTCAAGCTTCGGAATCTTGAATCTTGAATTGAATTATTTATTTAATCGTATGGCATTTATTTACGAACCGTGAGATCTTCGAGAAGACAAGTAAGATTGCCAGTTTTTGTTGGACTTTTAGCACCAAATTGAATTGAATTTATAGACGACTACTAATAATAATATTCGTATGGCATTTACTTACGAACCGTGAGATCTTCGAGAAGACAAGTACGGTTGCCAGTTTTAGTTGCACTTTTAGCACCAAATTGAATTTATAGACGAATACTAATAATAATAATCGTATGGCATTTATTTACGAACCGTGAGATCTTCGAGAAGACAAGTACGGTTGCCAGTTTTAGTTGCAGTTTTAGCACCAAATTGAATTTATAGACGAATACTAATAATAATAATCGTATGGCATTTATTTACGAAACTAAGATCTTCGAGAAGATAAGTACGGTTGCCAGTTTAGTTGCACTTAGATAGACGAATGAAACTTTAACGATGGTTTCTAACCCAGTTAAGGCTTGTAATTCCCCTATTCAATTTAATTGATTCCGTTGTGGTACGTAAGTTACCCATATAACAAACACAGCGAACGCTGAGCCCGGATCTATGGTCGTACCGAATTTGTTTCAATTTGGTTGTGTTTCTCCTCTGTAAATTTGCTTTTGAGTGTCGAGTCACAAAGGAAACAAACTAATTAAAGGCCTTAAGTATGGTTCAAAATTTAGGTCCTCATTCACCTCCCGACGTCGTTTATGAAAAATGTTATTAAAATGAATGAAGCGGAAAAAGTGTGTCAGGTTCGAGGCAAATGGATTTCCGCGGTCTTTTCAACTGTGTGCGCGTATGGTAGTTGTTTCGTTGGCATCGTCGCGCTTACACGCACGTGGCATGCGTTTACTTTACTCTCGGTTTCTCTCCTAAAATAACGTTAGTATTATCGTTCGCTTTCTTTATGTAAATATGTTGACTTATTGGGATGAGTCAGTCATCGTACCTATGATATAAATTTCTGTAAAAAATTTCATTTCAAGCTTTGTCAGGATTTGTAAAGCTTTTATTGCCGATTGTACTTTTTCTTAATCATCAACTACTCGTTGAGACGGTTCGAATGAGCCCAAAACACGATGGGTTAATCTTGTGTAGTTTAAGAGTAGCTATGGCCACCTTTTGTCTCCGTCATTAGATCTGCTCCGTGGTACCATTATATTAAATTGTATTCTCACCGAACTTGCACAAGCGTGTCAAATGTCAGCTCAATGACAACTTACTTACATATTTGGGTACGAACAGTGGAAGTTAAATAAAAGCTTGTAATAAACGGGATTGCCTTTTTTATGGGGCAATTAATAGCGTCTAAAATATCTAGACTTGATCCGGAAGCATCATATCGTCAACAGCCCAGCATCAGCTTCAGAGCGCAATGGCACATAATACTGCAATAGTGCAATGGTCCTCGAATTAGTAAAGCTTTTATCCCACATTCACCTCACGTGACAACTGGATAGCAATACCACCCGGAATCGTGTATAAGCGTGAAACGAAAGCTAACTAGAAGTCTGTTTTACTGTTCTGCCATATTGGGAGTTTTTTTATATTTTATGTATGTAAATGGAATTGTCTCTTAATCTGGAGCCGGCATCAAACCGGATTACGGTAAAGGCGTCGAGTTACTGACGACACAGCGCCGTGACGGCGTCGATCTTATAACACTGACACATATCCGAGATAACAGTGCAACACAATGGCACGCCGCGGAAACCGCAGTGCACTCGAGCCCGACGGTTGCACTCCCAGCGCTGCACACGAAAAACAACCCTAAATCTTGTAGATTTAACCGATTTAAAAACAAGTTTCATTAACTCACAGTTTCTTAGACGCGCTACAAAGTCAGTCCGTCCTTCATAGTAAAAGCGACTGTAAGCGCTTAATATTACAGATGATTTTTTAACATAAGAGCTCTACGGTTTCACAGAGGGGCTTGCGGTTTGATCCGCGGTAGCGGTTTCAGTTCTACCATTGCGTTATTAAAGTCTGATTTCCTGTGCATTGCCTTAAGCCCTAGTTTTAGATGCACTCTTAACAATGTTAAACGGCTAATTAGTGCGTTGTTTCACATGACTAATTGGATTAATGTGCGCCGTATTTGTATAGCGTTAGGGTGTACATTTGTGTGTGTGGTGTGATCGTGTGAAACAGAGCGAAGTGTGCGTGTGCGGTGCATCGGAAGGTTGCATTGAATATCTTTAATAAACTAAGCATCTTATTAAGCAATCATGGGACAAAAAGCTGGGTCCCGTTGGCTTCGCATTAGGTAACTGTTTTGTTGTGTGCTACGCAGCAGTTCATGTTTATTGCTTCTGGCTAATGTGGGACATGTTTTTTTATTAATGTATATTAGCAGTACAATAAGAATACAATATAATGAAGAGCAAACATCTACGTCCTGTTTATTGGCGAACACACGTTTTGGTACTTGGTGCTTTCACTTATTTATGGCACGTATCTGTTATTTTGGTTATTAAGTGTGTGTTTTGCGTCGGTAATCAACTCGCGCAAGCGTAGAGTATCATTTGCAAATATAAGATAATAGGTTATGGCTCTAATTACACCAAATTCGAGCAAAATAGTACGACATATTTAGACACATATTTTCAGTTCTATTTGCATTCTTACCGCTGAAGGCACAAATCGAATAAAACATCAGTACTTAACACTCTTAAAGTCAAAGACGTCTAGAGATGTCTCAAATTTTCCCTCTCACCTCTAAAAATTAGCATAATATGCTCATATGAATGTAAAATCTTTCAACCTTATTGGAGAAGTATGATGAAGGTGGATTATTGAGTACTTTTCACATGTTAATAATTATAACATGATGTCACTTTATGGATAGTCTAACCATAAAAAAATCCCCATATTACCCATCCCATCCTAATATTTAGGTACTAATTATATAGGTAAATTTGATTCTCGCTAAAAACTGGTTCTAATGGCATTCGCACCATAAAATGGGTCATGCTATCGTGGAAACGAGGCTTTTGATAACAATAAAATCATGTGTTTATTTATATGTTATGGTTCATATATTATTTCTTACGTAATTAAACTTATTGATTAAAATTATCTAGCATAAAGACTTTAATAAATACAGATACCATATACCATTACCTATGCAGAATGTATGTAATAATTGCAATAACTGTAGTGAACCAATTAAGTTTTACTTATTACGTATGCAACTATGTATGTCTATCAGAAAAAAAAGTGAAACAAAATTTAGCTAACGCGTTGATGTCTTTCGTTCGAAGCTGACGGCGGTGAAGTTTATAGCGCCCTCCAACATTCGTCTCATCCGATAACATCGATACTTATCGTATTTATTCAAGCAAAAGCAGTAGATATCGATAGACTGCTCTAATGATTACTTAAGAGCTACTTACTACTACTTATATACTACCGCTAATAAGTATTTTGGCCTTTTCATTATTTTTTACATACAATTGTATACAAAAATGACTTTCAGATTAATACTGTCGTATGGACTAATGCTAGTTGCATTTTTTGGTTTATGGATTATTGAACGTTTGTCTGCTGGTAAATAAAATATTTACAGGGTTATCCTGCATACAAACACACATACACACTTGACACGAATTATAAATAATGTATGTATGTGTGTATGTATGTATGTATGTAAGCACTTTATTGTACACAATTACAGGTTGAAACATAAAGAGGTCACAAAGCGTTAAAGTACAAAGGCGAGCTTATCCCTATAAGGGATCTCTTCCAGCTAACCTTTGAGCAATTGAGTGGAAGGTAGGTAGAATAAGATAGACAAACTGAAACCATGTACAATACAAATAAAACAGATGCAATATATATATGAAAAATAAAACTTATAATATATGCATAAATGTAATCGGTAAATATATACATTATATATATCCATACAAATGTCGTAAATATGAGTAAATTAATAAAATTTTAAAACTGTATTTAACCAATTCACTAGTTATTGGAAAGCCACAACTTCTTTAAATAATAAATTCCGATTTTGATAATGAATTCCGGAATCAAAAATTGGTTACAAATACCCCACAATACTTTTGAAACGAACTGTCCAACGATACCCCGCACTATAAGTTTTGGAAGAAAAAATGCATTCCCACTTTACGTGTACCTTACATTATATTTTCTTTGCGATTATATTCCATTTTTAGTTCAGCGTGATTAATATGTATACCTATGCCAAATTACAGCTTTCCAATAGTAACGTTTACTGAGATGACGGACGGACGAACAGACATGGTGAATCTATAAGGGTTCTTTGTTTACTACGGAACCCTAAAAATAAGTTAAAGTTATCTGTTGGTAATACAAGAATAATTAATGTTTACAGCTGGTGTCAACTACCGTATCCCCAAGCAGTTAGATATTCATATTTACTCTCTCACACAGTTCCCATTATTTACGTAATAGCTCTGTGACGTTTTGAATTAATATCATGACGAAAGGTAGAAGGAAGTGGCAGCACTTGTCCTGTAGAAAATAAATATTCAGATTAATTATAGTGATATGTGTTTTATGTCATTATGAAAGCCTGATGACTGATGAGACAACAAGTTGAACGTAATTTAATATTCCTCGCACAAATCAATGTGAGAATTTGTTCGTTCGAGTGTTACTAAGCTGTTACTCCATCAAGCAAAAACGGCTGAATTTATTTACTGAAGTAATGAAATATAGCACGCATACAATTTACAGGGTGTGGCCTGTAATAGGAGCAATAAATTTAAAGGACGCTTATTTAGAGCATTTGCAATAACCTACTGTGTCCAATTTTTTTTATCTTTTTTCAATTGGGAGAAATTTTGATCTAAAGTTACGACCTCCAACTAATGGATCTTGGCACCCAATGATTATAGCGCGGCAGTCAATGCTGATTTTGAGGTTGCTTCAAATTATGACTCATAATCGTTGTCGCATTTTTGGTTTAAAAGAATATTATTGGGATTTTTTTTTATAAAGTTTTAGTGTTTTTTTGAATAAATTGTTATTAATATCACTCCAGTAGAGTAAAAAAGTACATACGAGTGTAAGTAACATTGGCGAAACAAAAAAACCAAAAAATCTTATTTTTTCAATTAAAATCATTTGGTAATAATTGCTGGAGAGCTCAATAGTGTACGTTTCATTTTTTGATCCCTTCCCTGTAATAAGAGGCCACACCCTGTATATTAATATTTCGAATTCTTTCGATCACAATAGGTATGAAACTATGATTTGCCATACAAATTTCAGAACATATAAAGAAATAATTTAAATATTAATTCCAGGTAGATAAAAAAAATAGTTTGGTCTAATCGACCTGGATTAGCATTCACTTTTACCCCTAAGGATGGAATGGAATTAAATATAAAACCAAAAAATAATTTGCCAATGGGATGGAATTTGATGCATACACGGGTGGAATTGCGGGCAAGCAGTGTGATTCCGCTGATATAAATAAAATAATAATAATAATAATAAGAGTTGGCATAAAGCATATATGTAGGTGACTAAAACAAAACTTACATATGGGAATAATTTAGAGAGAGGCGTTCATTGTAATATTGGCTTTACTCTAGTTAGATATAATTTGATGGAGTCAGGCGTCACTTTGCGGAATTTCATGACTAATCTCTAGAATAATATTTATTTATTTAAGAAACAAACAGTCGTTTACAAAAATTGATGTAATTCCATTTCTCTACAATTTAGACCTGGAGTTTCCTTAAGTATATATTTAGAAGTGTGTACATACTTAACAAACAGATTACGTTAAAATATTACACGCAAGGTATACGTTTGTAGGTATTTGACATTAGCTTAATTACATGTCATTTTCAATAAGAAATTAAACACATATTGTGACAAATGTGAATATAACAAGGTTTCAATTACCTATGTTCTTTTGCTATTCCGGTAAAGAACGTGTAGGTCTATTAGTGACAATGCAATGTATCCACTTGCGTATTTTTGTATGCAGATATATATTTTTGATGTATGTGGAGCGTGTGCGTGAGCCGAAACACTAACGTCGTTAGTTATTCCCTTATCAGATAACTGTAAATTCCATTGAATTCAAATAGGTTCGTTATTGAGTTGCGGTGCAGGTGCATTGTGTGCTAACGATGGTTAGTGTGCAGATTGCCCGAAGATATCCTAGATGCACAGGATAATTAGTCTGAACTATTTTCCTAGGTCTGATTCTAACTAAAATATTCATTACACGAACATACTCGTTCATAAAGTCAAGTAAAACTGCTATTAGGCAGATGTGAAAATTCAGTTGTCAGTATATTTACGAGAACGTATAGTACAAAAGGCTTAATGCCATACATACCTAAACATGGTAGCACACACATTTAAACACAAACACATGTTCAAACAAGTTGGAAACATTTGTTCCTGAGACTTGGATGTTTTCCATGTATTTAAGTATGTATACATGTATGTATATCTATTAAATATATCGTCGTCTAGTACCTATAACATTAGCCTTATGGAGCTTAAGTCAAAGTCAATGAGTCAAAATATTCTTTATTCAAATAGGCCTAGCAACAAGCACTACTTTCGAATCGTCAGTTATAGTTATTATATTTATTATGTAGAGAAATTTATTGATTTTACTATTATTCTTTAAAATAAGTATTGAATTGCTGTAGATATGTCAAAATAGGCGCCTGGGTATGTAGGTACTAAAACTACGACCAAGACCACCGGCAGCAGCATCCCTGGAGTGCGGTGGAGATACTGCGATCGCCAACCTGCATGCCAAGCGTGGCGATTATGGAATATACCCCCTGTGAATTTGGGGGAGGCCTATGTCCAACAGTGGACGTTCTTTGGCTGATATGGTTTCAAAATTACTATGTAGTTTAATTCACAATAGGATCGTCAAAACATAATTAACTAGTGGGTCTGTGAGCTGTAGACCTCACAACTTTTTTTTAAATAACTGACTCGACAAAAAAACTATATAATTATCGAACCTGCTCACAAAATTTCATGTGAATCGGTTGAGAAATGCGTCCTGTAGAGGAGAACATCCGGGCAGACAGACAGCCATTCGAAATAACTTTTGTCGAAAGCTGAAACGGAGACGCCTCGCTCGCTCGGTCAAAAAATAAATAAATATATATATATATATATATATATATATATATATATATAAAAATGGAAGTCTAGACAGTTTCCAGAATAAATCTAAATTAACTTTCTTACCATGGGACCAGCTGTGCTACCACGAACTTCGAAAGTCGAACTTCGTGTCGTGCCGTCCCTTTCACTCTCGTGTTATACTCTATATGACGGAAAGGGACGGTACGATACGAAGTTCGATTTTCGAAGTTCGCGGTAGCACCCCTGTTCGATTTGTGTAAATAATATCCTGTAATATTTATTAATATTTAGTAGCAAACCTTCAGGCAAAACAAATAAATTACAAAGTCATACACTTGCGAAAACATACAATTAAAAAAAAATGCAACCGTGGCAATGCAAGGGGAATATGTATGGCTCATTTACGTCTTATTAAAACCTAATGACTGCTTTATTATGAAATGATAAGAAAGTAAAAAGTACATGAACGCTTTAATCGTACCCACCAGAAGCATCAACAATCATTTCATAGCGTTATGCTTTTACTAATCAGGAGGAAATACCACACGGTCGAAGAGATGTTCACAAACAAAAAATGCTGAGATGGTTTTTGCCACTTCTGCACAAGCCACAACGAGCGATAGGCACGTTTTAGTACGATCAATTAACGTCAGGTTATGGACCACTACAATGTCAAGAGGTTAATGATTTTATGTGGGTGCTAGCTTTTCTTTATAGGTTCGTTTATCACACGGTATTAATCATCTTGAAGTTTTTTTTTTATATTGGAGGACAGTGAGTGTTAGAAATAATAATAGAGTTACTCCGCGAGCGAGCGTAAATGTTCATAGTTATGTTAGAAAGATGCCAGGATACATACAAAAGAAAAATCTTCACATCACTGCTTCACAATTTTAATCTAAGTACCTAATATAACATTTCAAGCTAACATGGTCATAAATATTAGAATCACTGTTCAGAACGGGATATTTACCATATAAGTATATTCCATTTATTGAGTTCTCGATATTTCGGCGCTGATGCAAACACCATTTTCAAGGATTAATATATCTGGAACTCAATAAATGTAGTAAATACCCTTCTGAACAGTAATTCTCATTGTAAGTACCTAATAATATACTGACTTGTGCGACTTTAATGAAGATGATCAAAAAATTTTTACCATCGTATCATCCTTACATGCACAGTGTCAAACATCACAGTACCTACGAGTAAGTATGTTTATTTTCGTTTAAAATGCATAAAATGTTGCTGGTATTCGTCGTTTTCCCTGCAGATATACGTTTTGACGTTGACAGAGATTGTACATTGTGTACGACTTTATATTTATGTCTAATCTACTTAGCGCCCGCTGGGGATATAAAAATAGACGCAATCATGCATTCTGAAACAACCCGCGGCTCACATTTAGTATATATTTAATCTTTTTTTTTATATTGGGGGACAATCACACAAATCGACCTAGTCCCAAACTAAGCAAAGCTTGTACTATGGGTACTAGGTGATGATATACATACTTATATAGATAAATACATACTTAAATACATAGAGAACATCCAAGACCCAAGAACAAAATCCGTGCTAAATGCACAAATAATGCCCTGGCCGGGATTCGAACCCGGGACCTCTAGCTTTCTACCCTTCTGGCCTTCTAGCTAGCTTTGCTTAGGTATCGAGTAAGGTACTTACTCGATACCTTAGTATGTATAAACTGACTATAAAAAGAGAATAATCATGGAACAGATGTGTGTGTCAGTGTGTTAAGGTTAGCATAATGGTATAAGTTTCTGTCAAAGAAATCATGTTTAGTACAAGCTTTTATAGTCGACTGTACCTTTTTTACAGTCATCACTAGTCGTTGCGACGGTCCCAATGAGCTCAAATACGGCGGGTTTATTATGTGTAGTGTATGGGTTGTTATAGTCACCCCATCCCCAGATGGAGTTGTATTTATGTGCATTATGGGCTCCATCAGCTCTGTGGTTACCATAATATTGCATTTTCACCAATCTTACTACACGAGTATGACAATTTCAGCTCAATCAATTGAGAATAACTGCGTCAAATTCAGTTGCGAGATTTGTGACCGAACAAACATACAGACACACAATGCAAGTTAAATAAAAGCTTGTAAAACTCACATTTCAAAAAAGGAGGAGGTTCTCAATTTGACTGTTTGTTTGTTACGCGATTACTCCGCCAATTATAGATTGATATTGATGATTTTTTTTCGAAATTGATTCAGCGCTTTTTGAAGAAATTAACTAGTTCAAAAATATGGACATACACAAATGACGTTTTGGTTTGTGGTTATCTTCAGCAACAGTTTTATTGAGGGCTTTCAATCTCTGTTTTACCTGTCACCACTTCTCACTAAAAATTCAAGAATATATTATGTTATACCAATTTATAATTTATAATAGCTATAGCAAAGATAAACTTCTATGGGCAGAGCAAAATAAGTTTCTTGGCTGTGGTCTCAAAATATTAATTGATGCACGAGTCCAACTGTACTTTTAATATAGAGTTAACTTACTCACTGTTTATTAAATTAGAAAGACTTGAGAATAATGGATTATTTTAGTATCCAACCAGTTTAGTTTAAAATTTAAGCTACCTACCTCACATTTCCTATTTCAGTTCCAATGAGGGAACTTAACATTTCACGTTTAATTTATGAAACCTATAAACGCATACAGTTCATTAAGTACTCTTATATTTTAACGGCTTCTGTAAGTACTTCATATTACCTTTTTGAAGTTTCATAATTATTGTGCTCGGTAAAATGAACCTACCGGTATGTTAAAGCCAGGTCGTAAAATTTTCTTACAAACTGCTACTGGCTGAATAAATGTAAATGTAAAATGAGCTATATAATAAAATTAAAAATTAATAAATAAAGGTTATTAAATATATAATTGCTAGTGTCAAAACATAACGGTAGACGGCAAGTTGGCAAGCTTGTCAATATGTTTCACGCTAGCACCTGTGAACTGGGGGCCAATTCCGGAACGCGTTTGAAGAATACCTATTGAAATCATATCTGTCTTGATTTGTAGTCTCTGTTTCGCGTAAGGGTAAAACCACGCGAGGGTGAGGAGGACGCACGGATTTTTAGATTGGAATAGGTATTCAAATGCAACTGTGTTAAATATATCTTAGCCGAGAGTGAGCTGCTGGGAATCACAAATACATATGTTACTTATAACGCTGGAGCTCAGCACCGACCACCCACACCCATCCCTAAGCCCCGCACGGTGAGCGTCACGCGTTCTTTGGGTCTCAAATTTTCTTGTAATGTGCATTTATTATTAGTATTTTATTACTTAAATATAAATGATACGTTTAATTTGAAAATTGATGCCCTGCGCACGCGTGTAGTTTCGCACATTAGCGCGCCGGCGCGGCTGTCACTGTCAGACCACCGGCGCGCAAAAAGCGTAATGGACATTTCAAAAAACTCGCTGAACTATCGAACAGGAAAACTATAGAGACGCAGTAACTGTTAGGAAATGATTGCTTGCACTTTATTATGCGCATTATCGAAATCCCAAGCAGCCTTTATCCTGTACTATTAAACGAGCAAAATTTGTATATTTATTTGTTTATAGTTGAAATCTCGAAAACCGCTCTAACGATTTTAATGAAATTAACAATATAAGGGTTTCCGGGAACGTAAAAAATATCTGGGTAGGTCTTATCTTCGGGAAAACTCGTATTCCCCGGAAAAATACGAGCATAGCTCGGTCACCCAGATACTGTACTATTAAATACCCTACTTATATTTGGAACAGCGATGTTTTTATAGCCGGTCTGTATACTGTCAACGGTTTACGATAAGACTTTTTGTGACTTGGACTTAATATTCAATTTAAATTGCTTGTTATTCGTTATGCGTATACATATGTTTTGGCTGTCTTAATGCAAAGAAAAAGAAAAAAAATTCTAACTAACTATTATCGAACAAAAAGACGGTCGAAGTAATTGACGTTATAATTGACTTAGATTAATTAAATATTAGCGTAGATTACAGTAAAAATAGACATTGGATTTATTTGCACCCGTTCGATAGTTAATTCAGAAATAGATTGCTCGCTTCCGATACAAATTAATAAACTCAGTTCAATGTTCCGTTTGGAATGATCTACAGTAGTTTTAAAAGTTTTAAAAGTATATATTTGGGTGACCGAACGTAGCTTAAGCCACTGAAGTTTTCCCGAGTACTGATCGTGGCTAGACAAAATTTTCACCTTTTTAAGCAATCTTGTAAATATTATCATATAAATCGTTAATTAGAGTTGTTTACGAGATCATTCGATGTCTTCAGGCCAAATCAACAACCACTTATCTATAAATTGCATCCTTATAATTACTATCGTCTCTTTTACAATCAGCATTCAGGTTAATTAATATTCACCAGACTCGTGCTAAGCTGTGTTTTCATGTATTTGACACATAGCTTTAAATTTGTTGTTCCTATGGTACCCCAGTTGTACAGAGGGCCTTTGCGAGTCACATCCCAACTCGATCCGACGGCTTCCAGTTCCTTCTCAACAGAGCGCTGCCATGTGTGTAGCTCAGACCAAGTAAAAAATATAGACGGAGTGTCACGAACAACCTAGTGAAGCCATCAAAACTATGCCCACTAAGTATATACACGTTCACTCACACATACGCAAACCAAAACTACGCCCAGAACTATTCAGTATATGTCGACATGCTGTCACATACCGTCAAAAACCATCACTAAAAATATGGTCACCTGCGTCATTAAGGGATGCAAAAATAACTCCAGAACGTGCAGTAAATCCAAGAACATAACTTTTCATTTGTAAATATTGATCTAATACCCTAAAACACTATTTAGAAAATAAAATTTGTATCTTTAATTAAAATTTGAACACAAAACCTCGACATTCTGTTGACGTTGATTGACGTAACATAAAGCGCGAGTGATACCAGAGTATGATTTTTATTTACCCCAACCATAGACATGAAGACCGTAGGTAGGGTCGATAGAGGTCGGTTGACGACCAGCTAATTTAATGTGCCGGTTTGCCACCACTTAAATGAAGTGACTAAGTGTCGAACCGAACTGAAAGGATAGTTACTCGTTTTTAAATAGATTCTCATCCAATAACTACTCAATAAAATGCATACGACTTACTATTTCTTTAGGGCCTGTTAAAATGTAACTGGCTTTAGTTGAAAAAACTTTGTTCTTCAGGTGGTCGCAAACTGAGGCTAACGAGCCTGTACGAGATGTGGTATTAATAAAATCAAGTGGGCTTTAGGTGATCTTAAAAACGCCGTGCTGGAATGACATGAAAGTTTTTTAGGTCTTGTATGAAAACCTTAATAATCGCTGTATTTTTTCTCCATTATAATTTCAAGTAACAAAAACTATTGACTGAATGTAGTTTCGTCTACTTAAATGTTTGATTTGTGACTTTAATTTGTGACCCGCTTAAGGTTGACACAATACTGTCATATATTGAATAGAAATTTAAATATTGCTTTTTGCGATTTGCAATGCAATGTAGCATGCATGCAGATTCAATAGGTAGTTCAATTCTGTTACCAAATCGGAAGGTTTTAGTTTGCAATTTCTTACAAAATAGTTCAGGGGTGCAAAATAGGATGCTGAGTATCCCATTACGTTTAGTGACTAACGGTTACTAGTATTAGTCATCATAATTATTAGCATTCCTGGTTTATTGTACCCTCTACGAATAAAATAGAGAACGTGAACGAATTACCCCATTTATAGGGACTTTTTCCTTCATTTTCCCTCAAAGTGGCTTCATTTTGTTGTTCGTGGCGCTCCGTCTATATTTTTTACTCGGTCTGAGGTGTGTAGGTATAGGATTAGAAGTTAGAACGACCAAGTCTTCGTTGCCCATTTGGAGCTTTCCAAGTATGAAGTTTATTTATTTATTTACTAAGCTGTCCCAGTGAACTTTGTACCGCCCCAGTTCCATACAAAATGTATGAAAAAAAAATTAAAAAATCGGTGCGAATACAAATCTGCAAAAACTAATTATCATAAAAATCGGCCTCGCCGTTCTTGTTATATATATATATATATATATATATATATATATATTGCGTTATTCAAAGCGTTAAATCTCTGTTGAAATTCACCCTAATAGCGTTTTTGTACTGAAAGCAAAAGTTGGTGGTTGGTTGGTTCAGACTTCAGAGTATTTATTTATAAACTCAGACTAAATCACAAAGGAGACTCCATTGAAATTTGCAGACGAGCCCTATTGATGACTGTTGTGTACACATACACGCTACCTGACGTTAATGTACAGTCGAACAATACTCGTGATTGATAGACTTGGGCGATCGATAAAAACAGAACCTGCCGAGTGACAGCTTAGTCGTACTCTATCCGACCAGCAGTACTAATTTAACCAAGTTTTGTACGCCTGAAATACTTTATCTATATCTGTCAAAACAGGATGCAGATAATTGATTGACTTTTATATGAATACAGGATCTATATTAAATAGCAATGAAAACTGGTACCTATAGAGTTTATATGCCAAGTGTAGAATCGAGTTCTAAAATATGTGCACGAACTAATTGATCAAAATATGTGAACTGGGCTTTAATTGCTTTAATGCTTTAAGGTTGTTTAGATATTTCTTTGGAAACGTACGGTACATATATTTACGAACGACTCTACTCACCTCCCCGTATACTGTTCTCTGGAATTACGGCTAAAGTTAATTTAGGTCTTACCCATAAGTAGTTTATTTTTGTGTCATTATTATTACTATTTATTTAGGTAATGTGGCGTAATGAAAAGATTCGTCACTTTTCAACTCTTATGTTAATGCCGTTAAGGTCGAAAAGTGACGAATCTTTTCATTTCGCGACTATACTATAGGAACTCGTATGTATTAAGGAGTATAGTTAAAAACTCAAGTTGACCTGTTGTATGTAGTTGTGACGTGTTCGAATAGACACTACATATTTAAAATGTGCAACACAAACAAACGCCCATTCGAACACGCTACAACTACATACAACAGGTCATCTTCTAAGTATGTATCATCTTGTAAGTAAAATTATCCCAGTGCATTGTAAAGCTACTTTCTTAAATGTAATTAATTCGTATTACACAGATGACTTTAAAGTACAAAAGATAAATAAACGGGTGACTCGGTCCTCTAAAATAGTACAATTATATCAATCTGTAGCCAAAAATTATTATGGACGAAGAACTCAAGAATACTTGATTCCCAAGATGTATAATGAGAGTCCTATGTTACTAGATAACCCTAAGTTAAAAACAGGTAGCTTGAAAGAAATAATGAAAAAAATATTATTGGATAAATTCGATAACTCCATAAAATAACAAAATAATAAATAAATAAATAAATAAAATATTGTAAAGAGCTGTTATTTTAATTATGCAAAACAACACATACATAGTATTAAAAACATGGTAATTTGTAAGCACCGCTGTACTCCTGTCCCGCCACCAACGATAGCTGTCATCTTATTTCCACTATGAAAATATGTTATTTTGGAAGGGTTTGTAAATGAGTTATTTATGTTTATGTAGACACAAAACCAACCAAAAAACTTTTATGCACAAAAGAAAAATTGGCTACGTCGGGCCGGTGGTACAGTGCAAATTTTGTACATATAATTGTGTGTGTAAACTATATTTCTGTACGTAAACTTTAGAAAGTTAGTTATTTCGTATTTTCATTAGCAGTCCAAATAGGAGATGTAATTTTTAATCCTGCTGGTATAAATAAATTAACTGTGCAATTTTTATCTAAGTTTTGCTAGTAAACAGCTGTAATAAGTGTCTATTATACAATGTTGGAGCAATTAAAATGTTAATGACTTAAAATTAAAGTGCTTATACCAGCAGATTATGGGTTACGTTACAGCGACTAATTTTACATACGTTCCTGTGAGTAATTAAACTTATTTTTGAGAGCTACAATAGGTAGCAATTTATAGAACAAGATTTTAAAATTAAATTATGTTCGCTTTAAAATTACACAAACATGAATGGAGCGCAAATTTTAATGGTTCCCGCAACATTAGTTGAGTTCTGACTCCTCAGTCCATTAACATGTTATGAGTACCCAATTCTATTAACGTATTGCATAATTAAGCCTTTTTGAAAAACAGAAGCTATTCCACAATGACAACATACCTAATGCAGAATCTAGTTTGCTAAATATACCCACCTTTGTTTACATTCATACCTTTAATGTAGAGCTTGCACAATCTCAAAGGTCCTTGACACTGTAATGGTGTGTTTAAAAGTAATCTATACCTATAATGAATATATATCATTAAAAGATCAATTATAACTGACAGAACTTGATTGCGATGTGACGGCGGTAAAAAACAAAGTGCAAACAAAAATAGTCTATTAATTTAGCACTTGGCAATCTAATAGAGTGTGAGATGGCGTTTCATCGAGAACAACGTTTTGCGTGGCTATTGGTTCCATAGACTTTTACGATTTTATTCTTCTGAGCGTTAGATATGAAGATATCAGTCGCGATCTAGTTGCGATTGGATCCCGATTGGCAATTAGCGTGCTCTTCACGGCACGTCCGCAAAGAATCAGCGGAACTACGAGAATTGACTATATAAAAAAACGAACTTATACCAAAACCGGGTTATGTGAAACGTAATAACAACGCGGCCACGACTTTGGGGTGCGGCAAGCGTTTTATCTCTTCATTGCATGGTCGAGACGCGCAACGCACTGCGATAAGTTGGGATCTCAGGCAATGTCTTAGGACAACCGCTGCCGCTACCGCCACCGCTCGCTGTTGTGGCCACGTCTTCAGTGCGGACTACCTCACATGCTAACTGGCTGCAAGAGTATAGTTACTCGTAGTTGCCTATGCCTCGGTTATCTTACATTGCGAGAGTCGTTATTGTTTTCAGTCACGTCATGAAAAGGTTAGAGCGTCTCTGGCAAACTTCGGTACGTCGTCTGTACACTATTATCCAATTCATCATTATTACCCGACTGCGCCAGAAGGAGGTTATGTTTTTCGAGAGTATGTATGTATGTATAATTGTTTGGCTCGCTCTGCTGCCTGAACGGCTCGATGGATTTTAGCTTGAGAGGCGTCGTTTGATTCGTATTTACTGTGAGAGTGACACTGGGTATATTAAAATAAAATAAAATAAACAAAATTGCGGATTTTTGGTGCCAAATTCAAATATAATTCCGCTCGATGAATTTTAGCTTCAAAAGGTGTCTTTAGATTCGTATTAATTGTGTGTGTGTGTGTGTGTGTGTGTGTATGGTGGTTTATTGGTATGGTACTCCCAAAGCAGTCGGGTTTTTAAAAAATCTTTTAATTTTTCTTGTTAAAGCAAGGTTTTTATAAATACTTACAAAGCACGTCTTTGCAAAACGTAAATTTAATAAATTAAAACTCGCAGTCAGTGCAGTCTCAGACTACGTTTCGTACGTGGTATTGCATTACAAATTTTAATCATCGAATGTGCATTCCGAAGCCTGGCATCGAGTAAATCTACTGTGTAGATAGAGCCAGAGTTGACGTGGATGATTGTGAGTACCTATGTACTTATTTAAAAGCATATCTGTAAACAAAATCACTTAAATTAAATGCTTCTCTAATCTTTTATTTGTAGGTACCATATTTGAACTCTCGTAGCTTTTTACTTAGTCATAGTGAAATGAAAGTCATCTGTGCTTTTATTATACCGAAACACAGAATAGTATAATAGTATATGACGGAAATCTAATATTAATATACCTATTGTCCGGTTTGAAAGCATTTTATAGCACAATGGCAGCGGTATGTGAAAGTTCGATTTTATTATACCTATAACCTATAATATATGGAGATACTAGCATTTGCCCGCGGCTTCGCCCGCGTACTAAGTGAAATTTTTAACCGTCTACAAAAAACAGGTTCGTATGAACCGATTTAGATGCGGTCTCCAGAAAAGTAGTTGTTACATTCTGGGGGTTTCGGTATACGAAGTTTGGTGATTGTGATTCATTAACAGATGAACAGATGAAAAGTCAGTATACATTCTGAGAACCTGCAAACTGTTGAATTTCATTTGATTTTGGCAAAAATAAGGATCGAAAACTATTATCATACATTTCCGAGAGGCCGAAGGGGAAAGGGCCGATGAAATAAAAGCATGTCTTAAATGGCCCTTAGTAAAGGACACCGTACTTGTCTTCTTGAAAATCTCACGGTTCGTAAATAAATGCCATACGAGAAAAAAAAACTAAAGGTTGATTTAAATGGAAAAAAATATCAAAACCTCTATGTCGTTTTTAAAAGCAAATCCATAGATACCCCACACGCCTATATAGTAACATTAAACTTTTTTGCATACAGGCATGTATGGAGTGCCAAATTTTACTTCAGATTCGTATTAAGAGACCTCTCGGACGCTCAGATATCGATTTTGAACGAAATCGGGACGAAATAAAAGAAAATCAATATGGCCGCCACTTTCACAAATTTTACCTCGGATTTGTATTAAGAGACCTCTCGGACACTCAGATATCGATTTTGAACGAAATTGGGACGAAAATGAATAAAATCAATATGGCCGCCACTTTTTTCAAATTTTACCTCTCAGATGCTAAGATATCGATTTTGAACGAAATCGGGTTGAAAATGAAGAAAATCAATATGGGCAGACGAAATCGGGACGGAAATGATAAAAATGAATATGGCCGCCACTTTTTCTAAATTTTACCTCGGAGTCGTATTAGGGGAGCTCTCGGACGCTCAGATATCGATTTTGAAGGAAATCGCGACGAATATGAAGAAAAGCAATATGGCCGCCACTTTTTCCAAATTTTACCTCGGAGTCGTATTAGAATTTTTGAACGAAATCGGGACGGAAATGAAGAAAATCAATATGGCCGTTACTTTATTCAAAGTTTAGGTACCTCGGATTCCAATTAAGGGTCCTCGCGGACGCTCAAATATCGATTTATGTCGACATCGTATCGGACGGCACTGATTAATAAAACCACTTACAATACATTTAATCAAAAAAGGTCGTATCTTCATAGGGAACTCACGGCACTTCATGCACCTTTAGACCTTATAAGGAACTTACATGCCAAATTTGGTATCTATCAGCAGTTTGGGCTGTGCGTTGAGATGTCACTCACTCAGTCAGTCAGTTTCCTTTTGCAATTTGGCATCTACTTTTAAGTTTTCATACCCGCAATATTAAATTTCAAAATCAATGCCATTTTCGTAATTAACGACCAAAAAAATCATAAAAATCTCACCCAGATTAATATTTAGACATTCCAACCCCCTCGGACCCCAACAGAGGGGATGGTATTTCACGTCCTCCATGTGGGATTTTAAAATCATTGTTGTTTTTGTAATCAGCGACCCGATAAACCATAGAAACAACACCCATATCGATTTTCAGAATTTGTCACCAGATTTCCCCCTTTTAGGGGTTGATTTTTCAAAAAAACCTGAAACACATGTTTACTCATTTATCGTTAGAAATACTCCTTTGAAGTTTCGAATAAAATAATCCAACTAATCTTGATTCCCCATACAAACTTCGGACCCCCATTTCACTCCCTTAAGGGATGAATTTTGAAAAATCCTTTCTTAATGCACCTCAAGACATGGAACAAGATATGGAACCTACATACTAAATTTGGAATCTCTAGAATCAGTTTGCGCTGTGCGTTGATATGTTGGTCACTCAGTCAGTCAGTTATTTCTTGAAATTTGGCACAAACTTTCAAACGTTTTTATGTCCACAATATTAAATTTCAAAACCGATGCCATTTTCGTAATTAACGTCCCAAAAAACCATAAAAAAGACACCCATATTAATATTTAGACATTTCATCCCCCTCGCACCCCAACAGGGGGATGGTGTTTCACGTCCTCCACGTGAGATTTTAAAATCATTGTTGTTTTCGTTATCAGCGACCCGGTATATCATAAAAACAATACCCATGTCGATTTTCAGTATTTGTCACCACCTTTCCCCCTTTTAGGGGTTGATTTCTCAAAAAACCTGAAACACGTGTTTACTCATTTATCGCTAGAAATACTCCTGTGAAGTTTCGAATAAAATAGTCCAACTAATCTTGTTTCCCCATACAAACTTCGGACCCCCATTTCACCCCGTTAGGGGTTGAATTTTGAAAAATCCCTTCTTAGTGCACCCCTAGACCTTATAAGGAACCTACGTGCCAAATTTGGAATCTCTAGGACCAGCGGTTTGGGCTGTGCGTTGATATGTCAGTCAGTCAGTCAGTTTCTTCTTTTATATATTTAGATGTTTGTATGTTTATTTCATATTTTATTTACTATCACATCAATTTAATAATATGATTCAGTAATAACTTTTACCTACCTCTCAGGTTTATAACTAAAATAAATGACTACTCATTAGTGTCCTTCATGAGGAAAAGGGACTGTATCTTGACATATTTAACTATTTAAAATGCCTCAGTATTAATCTTACCTACATACACATACATACATACTTTAACTCACGCCCATATATACAAATGGAGTAGACAGAGCACACGAGTACCTATAATTGTAGGTATTATTACATTATTTGTTTGACTCAATTCAATGTACTAGTATAGTAAGTTAAGTGTAGTAGTGTAGTTTCTCTGCGTAGTAGTATAGTAGTATAGTAAGTTAAGTGTAGTAGTGTAGTTTCTCTGCGTGATCGCATCAGGAATGAGGCCATCCGCAGCAGAACCAAAGTGACCGATATAGCCCTTCGAATAGCTAAACTTAGTGGTAGTGGGCGGGGCACATAGCACGTAGAACCGATGGCCGTTGGGGCTTAAAAGTTCTCGAGTGGCGACCACGTACCGGAAGGCGTAGCGTGGGCAGGCCCCCCACACGGTGGACTAATGACTTGGTAAGGGTCGCGGGTGTCCGCTGGATGCGGGTGGCACAGGATCGGTCATTGTGGAAGTCTTTGGGGGAGGCCTATGTCCAGCAGTGGACGTCATTCGGCTGACATGATGATGATGAAAGTATAGCCAAATGTGATAGGAGATCTCTAATCCTAATTCTTCCCATGCAATAGTCAATACTTAGTGGTATTCACATGTCGTGCTCTGATTACTAATTATACTTACTTATTTTATGTAAATTTTCCTAATTGGTGGTCATGTACGCGGCAATAAACAGTTATAAACGTATAGTAATCAGTATTCAACTTAGATTTTTTTACAAAAGTTAATTTAATTCCTATTCGATCGATTCAACTGCAGAAAAGATTTAACTCGAATCACTACACCTAACTATACATACGAGTAAAGCCTCTCACAGACTGGCGCGGCCTGGCCGCGGCGGTCAATAGTAATCTTGTCATTAGCTGTCAAATTTACTATTGACCGCAATCGCCTTCAGGCCTTAAGTAATAACTGGCTTTGATAGCATAATAGAGTTTACGTCCGACATAAAGCTTGGTCCCTCTCACACTCACATACTTGCTAGAGAAGGACGAACGCTTTTCATCCGACATAAACCAGATCATGCTAGCTATAGGCAGGTGTAACATTTTACAAATGTTTATTCGTTTCAGATTGTATTGTATGGCATTTAAACAGCGAATTCCTAGAGTATGTTAACACTGCAGCTCACAAACATGATTTTTACAGTTTTACTTCGAGTCTAGTAGGTAAGGCTCAGAATCGGCCGTCGCATGCATACAATGTACCTATTAATGTTCTTCCAGTTGAAAAGCGTGCGCATAATCGGTCGGAAATCGCATTTTAACAAGCATTCCTTCCAGTTTGACTTCGTTATTTTAACCTTTTTTACCCAGTGTTGATTGATGTGAATTTATTATTACAGTCTAATCAAATTATTTACAAGAAATCCTCCGAGAAAAGAAATGGTAATTGGATTTGTAAATGGTGATAGATTAGCGTGAATGTGTTTTGAATTATGCATGTGTTTTTAGAGTCCGTTAAAATTGTTAATACCATTGCTTTGCATGCTTCACTAATCTCTTATTTTAAATTATTACGTTATCAAATAAATAAATAAAAACAATTTAATCAATCCAGTTAATAAGTGTTAAATTATGTAGGTATTTACATGGAAATCAATTTTAAATATGGAAAGTGTCTGCTACTACATATTATGCAAATGGTCACGGTTCGCTTTATAATCCTGGGAAGCACTCGCGAGTAAAGCGCGTGTATGCCCAAAATTATAATTAAGATCTCAACTAGAAACAATAAACAAATGTACGTGCTATCACAAGCTCACGCTTTCGATTAAAGTATGTCACCCAAAATGAGTGCCTTATTTTATTTTAAGCACATTGCAATTGTTTCTTCGTACAAAGAAACTATGTCAAATAAGATCACAGCTTGGTTTATTCCACATGAGCGCGCGCGATTTCAACGCGAATTCTTTTCATCCGAGCACAATACGGGCAGACAGGCAGAACGGAGGCGGATGTGCGACAAGTGCAATATTACTGCCATTGTGGAGGAGCAATCATTACGTCAGTGCACGGCAGCCGGCACGCCGGGTGATAGCCTGGCAGAGGCAGCCGTTTATGGTCACATTTACGGCCGATTGAGATGTTGAGCGCGTAAAGTGATTTACGTGAACAACGCGCTGACAACACCTTTCAATGGGACAGCAGACAGTCCATGCGTTTTGATAATGCCAAATACCAATCAACAGCATGTAAATGATCACTTAGCATGAAAGAGATCAGCGTACGCTGTTTGCGTACTATTATTTAGATAGATTTTCTTTTTCATATAATCTTATTTCAATAGGCTAGTAAGTCAGTTAACGACCAGCTTTGGTGTGACGTGTGCAACAACTTGGATGAGTAGATAGATGAACTGAAAGGATAGATTTGATTTGATTTGATTTTGATATTTTCACCATTTTTGAGGGCTTCCTGATCTGTTGCTGTCAAATGTACCCGCAACCTACGAGCGTGTATGAGGACTGAGGAGATAAATATGGATGTGATTGAAGCGATAGAAATATGTAAGGAACGGTAGCATTTGGCATTCTGTGGTCTCTGCCTACCCCAATGGGATACGGGCGTGAGTTTATATATGTATGTCCTGTTCAGTAACTAGTAAATAAAATGCATAAAACTCACTTTTTCTTTAGGGTCTCTAAAATATTAATACATTTCATTTAAAAAAAGCTTTGTCCTTCTCTTAGCGCCTAACGACCGTGCTCTAAATAAAATTAAAAAAAAGTAAATACGAAACACGAGACGGATGTTCTAAATAAGACTCAAGCCTAGATTCAATGAGAAAATAGGTAAGCATACCTCATACCACTTTAGAACTAAAGATGGCCCCCAACGATTAACTCCGAAAACATCCAACCGAAATTGAAGTAAAAGTAACCGGTGCACTGTTCGTTTATGATGTCATACGAGCGTTTACGCGAGGTGAAAAGTAAAAGTGGTTGGATTGGGCAGTGGATCCACAATAGCTCCATAAAAGCCGTAATCTCACGGCTCAAGAAAGTGAGAGGATGACCCGATACATACGATCTCGTATTTTATTGAACATATTTTAAGTTCTTATGTCAGTGGACTAAACATAGAAAGTTTGCATCAATTGCGTAATATGAGGATCTGTAGAGTGCAACATTTAACTAATTGCATTACATAAATTGAAAATGAAAAGCTTATTTTACATAAGCTGAAAATTATGATGACGAACGATTAGTGGTAACATAGTGAATAAAATTTGTAATTGTGAGTTAGGTTAATTCATTGGCTTAATATCGCGTGCAATCTATTTGGGCAACGAAATTTATTTTTCTCAAACATGCAATGAAATTTTGTCATTACGTGCGTATTAGGCTTCAAAATATCACGTTGCAGGCGGAAAAACTCAGAAGAACTTTAAAGAAATTTTATACAAAACTGAAGGCATAGGCCGGGCAGTATTTTTTTTAATTTTAATGTCAAACTTGGCGTCTGTTAAATTTGTTTTTTGAGTGGTGTATTTTTTATACCTCCAGCCTCGCTACGTTCGGCCGTCTATAGGTATCAACTTGGCCCTCCGTTTCCCGGCCTCTATAGTAATGTACTATTTCACCTCACCACCTCGTTAAGTCAAACTTTATCGATCTGTTTAAAATCTGCGTCCAAAAGTCCATATTATCCGCTAGCCCATAGAGTGACTTTGAAATTCTAACGTGATGCACTATCATGATTTCCAACTTTTTTTAAAGAATGCCTGTTTAGAAATATGTATGACTAGCTTTTGCCCGCGACTTCGTCCGCGTATAATTCGTTCTCGCCTTAGAATGATTTGTTTTCCCATACAATCTTTCTCAAGCTCAGGTCGACAGCAGGAACTTAGGGGTGACATGTTGGAGAAGGAAACCCACGAATAGATCGGACTGGAGATATTTGCTTGAGCAGGCTAGCCTAGGGCCCACTCGCGGCTATAACGCCTCAGACGATGATGATGATACAATCTTTCACCCTTCTTTAGACCCCCTTAAGAAATGATTACAGTCAATATGACATTCCCTAGAAATCCTATTGTCAAAACGAATGATTAAGTGCTTATTTCGGAATATCAAATGTACCGATTCTAGACGAATAAATCTCGTCAAAAACATTACATGTACATTGTACAATGGTAAAAGTCTCGCTACGCAGTTCTGCCGTAAAACGTTATCCCGAGAGAGCGAGTTCTTCATGTAAGTATGATGACCGAAGGCCGGAAGCAGAGCGGCCAGGCATGCGAGAATAATCACACAGAGCGAGCTTCTCATGTAAGGCTGAGGGCCGAAGGCCTGAAGCAGAGAGGCGAGACACGCGAGGCTGAATGCCGAGCCTCCCAACAGAGTAGATTCTTCATGTAAGGTTGATGACTGAAAAGCCGAAGGAGAGTGTCAAGGCAAGCGAGGCCGAAGGCCGAGCTATGTCGTCGCCGAAGATCCAGTTGCCATATTAATGAGGGTAAATTATAATCCATTCGGTCGTTTTCACGTGATGCCTAGACATAAAAACAGACAGACAAACAGACACAAATTCTTAAAACTGTTGAAACGATTTCTGTTATCGATTCTAAGTATCCCCAGCCAACTTTTATTCGAATATCTTCCATGTACAGACTTTCGACCCTCTTCTAAGTGTACATCTAAGATGCTCCAACTGTCTATGCTGACGATTGGGCTGCCCAGCTCAAGTGATCTCTTATATCAAACAGTTTTTATGGTGTGAAGGGTCAACAATTACGTAAAAATAACGCACAATAAAATTATATGGTACACCGACGATACAAAGTGTGCATTGAAACAGCTGATTTTGTATTTAAGCATATGAATAAAAACAATGCCAAAGTATCGCAAATGCATTTTGATGTACACGCAAAGTAGAACTTATTGCGAAAAGGTTGTGCTCAAAAAGAGCGTCAACAATCAGAAGGAATTATGATACTTCGGTTTTGACATAATGAATCGTCAACTCTTTATCATTTATTTATGTACAACGAAAATATATACAAGAATACTTAACCAAAATAATATAAAGAAAATTAAAACTAACTTAAATCTAAAACGGGCCCTTGAGGCATTGTACCGAGGATGCTGGCGGCATTTCCTCGCTGTATCGCAATGCTGATACATTGAGCGAGGAAACCGCCAGCTCTTCGGTCACCAGTTACGTCAACTAGACGCTTCGCAATTTCTGCAAATAACTTATGCGCGCTGGGACCCCATGGACCTAGAGTTTCGACGCCAAAAGGTACAAACATGTACTCTCTGCCGAGGCCCTTGTATTTATTATGCTTTAGAATTTCGGCGTTTTCCGCCGCTGCACCCGCTTTTACTGTAGTCCGTTGGAGGTGAGACGGTGCCAGTGTGTCTACACAGGTAGCATCCCACACCAACATCCGTCCCACGCTCCAAGGAACTAAAGACACCCCATCAGGTCTCTTACCATCGTCCCTGACCATGCCAGTCGGCTCAAGAAGAGCAGGCACATTGACGGTGGCAAGAGACCGGCGGATTATATCATTAAGCGTCGCATGTCTCGAAAAACGGCCTGCACTTTTTTGACAACACAATCCATGGTGTCCCAGTCGGTCCACGTCCGTGCCACAAGAGCATATATGTGGGGTACATACTGCGACCCCGAGTCGCAGTCCAGTCGCCAATCTAAGCGAGGTCGGATCCAGGAAGGTACCGATATTTGGCGAGGGATGGGCATGTAACCAGTAACCGGCCTCCCGGGATCCGACCGCCAAAAGTCTCGCACGATCTGGACCTGCACTGCTGTTTAGAAGAATATTATAACGTCAACTTGTTTACAATTCTGCTATGCTTTAAGTTAAATTTCTTGGCACGCTGTTATACTCCCAATTGGCTGAAACTTAAATCGTAGAATGGCGTATGAGGATTAAACCACCCCGTTTCATGGACCTTACTTGCATCCCCGATTTAATATCCCTTTGATGGAAGATCATCGGGACAAAAAGTACACTTATAATAAAGTGAATTCAGATTGTATACTATTAGCATACAAATCATCTTAATCTGTGTAGCCGTTTTTGCGTGATTCAGTGACAAACATCCAAACATCTAAACTTTCGCATTTAAAATACTAAGTAGTGGGATATGGTATAAAGTGGGTGCACATGAAGTGAACGGCAAAAGTAACATTGTAAATTGCATGTTTTGAAGAGACCGTGGTGGCTGGCGCGCACACTGGGCAGCGCCGCGGCGCAGCGCTTGCGTTTACTTTTTTTTCAGTTTCTATCTTAAGATTTCACAAATTTTGAATGAGGATGTTTTTCCTTTGTCGTTAAGTATATGCTTACCAATTTTCATACCTGTAACTCATGGATTATAGGAGTTCCCATACAAAATTCAACCCTCTTTTTACCCCCTTTTAACCCAAACCTGCACAATTTTTATAGCCTAAAACAGGATCGGGTATTTACTCGACAGATTAATAAAGTTTCCATCAAAATCCGTTCGGCCATTTTCACGTGATGCGCGTTCATATAAACAGACAAACAGACAAAAATTCTAAAAACTGTTGTAACGTGTCCTGTTAGCGATTCTAAGTATCCCCAGCCAATAGTTTTTCGAATATCTTCCATGTACAGACTTTCTACCCTCTTCAGCTATATTATATGTATAGATAATTATGTTAGAATGTCCTTATTGCGTGTTTGGAAATATGTATAATAATTATGTTGGTACAGTTGAGAATTATTTATTTATAAAATTATATTAGTAGACTAATACTCTACGCCGCTATACTCTACAAGGCGATATTAAGGCTTCATCCAGTGTCCTTAATATTTAAAAGCAGTAGGACCATTTTTGTTTCTCGGTTTCTGTATAATCTATTTACGAGTATTAATGCTCATTCTAAATTCTAATTTATTATGTATGTATAGCTAGATCAAACATCTAATTTATTTAATATTCAGTACAAAATTTTAACATGCAATTTTAACATGCAATTTTTTATCCGCAATGCAGGCTTCGTCAGGTGGGTACAACTATAAATCAGCAACAGGCGTCGTCACACACAACAATAAAGCAATCCCCAACAGGCTTCGTCAACTAACCTGAACTTATCAACTAAATAGGACCACCCCGAACCGTAGCCGGCTCAAAAGTACCCATTATGCTAGCAGCATTACCGCGCTGTATAGCCAACGAAATCTGTTGAACCAGATACGATCCGGAGCGCGGATCACAGCCCCTCTCCCTAAGCCGGCGACCCAAATCCTTGATAAAGGTTTTGGCCGCCATCCCCCAAGGACCCGCAGTCTCCACCGCAATCGGCACGAAATCGTACAATGGTTCCAGGGCACTGTACCTGGCGAATTCGATAATTATATGAATTTTTTGTGTCGAAAAAATCCATATAATTATCAAACCAGTGGGGCTAGTATGATCGCTTATATGTTGGACATATAGCATTCGTCCCTCTCGCACTTACATACTTGACAGTACGGGACGAATGCTATATGTCCGACATATAAGCGATCATACTAGCCCTGCTGCTCACAAAATTTCACGACAATCGGTTAAGAAATGCGGTCTGTAAAGGAGAACAATACATCGGATTATTTTATTTAGTGTAAACTTCCCCCTTTTCCCCCCTTTCGAAAACTTTTTATGCACGACAACCTGTAGGGTATTGATGTTCCTCCGAATACAATTGAAATCCATTAATAAACAACGTACAGCAAACTTAACCCCTTTTGTCTCCATTTCCCCCAAACGAAAAAAACTATAATCATGTGATGATATTTCCTCAGAATTTGATTGGAATTCGTTCGTAACTAATGCTACAGCAAACTTCCCCCATTTTTCCTTCAATCTAAAAAAGTTCCATTAAATCGAGGAATTAGTACAATTACATATGCCTAGTTTCGTCAGGATCATACCAAAGATGTGGCCTCTGGCCCGGAACTAACATTTGGACAAACCAAAATCGGTCAATCCTGAAGTAACTTCGCTCGCTCCGCTCATGATTATGTTTTGACCAATGACCACCGTATGTCGTGATGCGGGCTTATGAAGTTTAAGTAGTTCATTAACGCATTGAGTATATACGTACGAGTATATTTAGTAGTCATCATAATAACTTTTAGCGCACGTGTGGTTAAACTCGTGTAAGCTGTCGTCAACCAACGGTGGTAGGCCTAAGCCTACTTAAAGTACCTAACTAGGAACTCGCAGTCAACACAATACAGTAGGTTTAATGCTAGAGAGATGTTTACATGTTGTAGTAAAGGAAAATTATTTATTTATTTATTTAATGATTAGTGAAAATGAACCCTTATGCCTAGATCAATATAGGTAAAAAACTTAAGAAAAGGACCTGTTGTATGTAGTTGTGACGTGTCCAAATAGACATTACATATTAAAAAATGTGTAATACAAACAAAACAAATGTCTATTCAAACACGTCACAACTACATACAACAGGACCTTTTCTTAAGTTTTTTACATCTTCTTGAAAATACTGCTACTTATTTTACATTTCAATATCTACCATTGGTTTATCATTATATTGTTTCAGCGTTGTTAGGATAAAAATACAGTTTTCAGAACAGTTACTTACATACAATCACCTGCAATAGACAAATTATCAAATAGAACTTGTTCAAAAATATCAAGTGCCTCTATTGCAAAGCCGTTAAGGCGTGTTAAATGATACATACTAATGGCATGTGACTATTATAAAATTTCTTTATGTATCTTGCTGGTAGTTATTTTGATTTAATATGGTATATTTTCTCGCTCCACGCGACGTATTGTTTATTAAATCCTAGAAAAGTTAGACAGAGACTTGGTCCGGTCCGATAAGCGGCCAAGATCCAAGTCTAAATACTGAACAAACACATACACCGTTGCGTTGGTACGGCAGGTAATGATGGCTATTCTGGTAATTAAGCCTTGGCATAAAGCACTCGTCCGCATGCCTGTACTTGGGAACCGCTAAGTAGGTGGAATACGCGGCTCAGTGCGAGGGCGTTTTGTCGAAGAAAGTACGTGTACATAAAGAGTAGTAACTTCATAGGAGTTTCACAGATCATACGCCTTTTGACTGATGCAAGAAATGTAGTTTAAGTATGTAGGCGACGACAGCTCTTGTGGCTTAAGCTTCCGTATGATAGTAGGCATTATTTAATGGTGTCGTCAAAGAAGCACACAAATAAACGGTCGATAGGCGTTACAGGCAATGTTGCGTATGAGACTTGGGACGTGACGTGATGTTGAGTACTTAAATGAGGAGGACGGCCACCATGGCCTTAGCTGTCAGAGGTGTGCGGGGCGGTTTTCTAGGCATCACAGTATCAATGATGCAGTTCGTCGGGCTTTGGTGTCGGCTAACATTCCCTGTGTCTTGGAGCCTCCGGGGTTGTGCCGCACTGATGGCAAGAGGCCAGATGGCCTAACACTGGTTTCGTGGCAGAAGGGTCGGTGTCTCTTGTGGGGCGCTACGTGCGTCAGTACGTTTGCACCGTCCCACCTGAACAATACGGTCGGGGTTGCCGGGTCGGCAGCTGAGCATGCGGCTAGGCATTATATGGATTTTTTCGACACAGAAAATTCATATAAAATATTATCGAATTCGCCAGGTCTAATACAGTTCACGGAGAGACATTATTACACACTACACACACAGACAGCATATTCAAGTTATTGTTCCCTATAGGCACAGATTTTATGTATAAGCTCATTGCTGGTAGTAATAGTTTAGCGCTCTAGGAAAATCAAGAGAAAGCAACAATGTAGTATTACACTCAATTTGAATCAAACTATTTGTTTCGGAGAAGTGTTTCCTTCTAATTCGAAGAAGCTCGTACGTGACGTTCCCCCACGATTTCTCGTGAGCCTTCTAACTCTCACATTGAACTCTTTATACTCCATTTGTATACTAAGCTACTACGGGGGGGGGGGGGGGGGCATTAGGTTTACCGCCGACCTTACACCCATTTTACCTAGCCATTTATGGCTAAAATGCTACCGCGTGCAGTGTTTGTTTTAGTTAGGCGCAATTAAAATACTTGTCAGGCAATTACCGGCGATGAATGGGTATAGGCAGGGGTACTAATTGACAATTTGGATGCTAAACTAGGCTGTTATGTACCTTAATTGAAAAAAAAAACGATAATTAGCTTTACATTTATGTATTCTAACCCCAAATGAAAGAAAAAAGTGCAGTATTAGATACCTACTATAAAAAAATGCGATAAAAGTAGGTAATAAGATATTTTTTATTAACGCTCTGAGTCTATGATTTATGTATACCTATATAAAAGTTATAAATAAAATAACACTTCGTGATAAAGTTCTCAGGTGTTTCTAGGCGGCGATTTCAAAGTCATAATGGACCTTTCTATCCATTAAATGCAAGTTTATGCGTTTATTTAGTTCGATCGCATCGTAATATTTAATGTGAAATACTGGCATGTCGTACAAATAAAACGCTTAAGCTAAAATACCTGAATGTGGGTTAATATTTTAGAACTATAAGATGTATAGTAAGTGCAGAATCATGTACCGTCGAAAGTACTAATAAATCTTTAGCTAGGCAGATTCATGCGCGGCACTCGACATGTTTTGACTAGAGATTTTCTCGTTCTGCTAACGAAGTTTTAGAATTACTGTAATTTAGTGTTGACTTTGAAATGCTAAAATTATCTATGAGCCTAAGGACAACGAGTATCCACCCGAGATGTGAATTGTCAGCTCGCAATACCTGACAGCTACAACTGCTTACCTACATGCAAACACAGCTCAGCACAACATGCTCACCCTATCAATAAGTAATTAGAGTGGCCGAGTTTTACCAAATAGATAATGACGTAACTGGTGACCGAAGAGCTGGCGGTTTCCTCGCTCAACGTATCAGCATTGCGATACAGCGAGGAAATGCCGCCAGAATCCCCGGTACAATGCCTCAAGGGCCCGTTTTAGATTTAAGTTAGTTTTAATTTTATTTATATTATTTTGGTTAAATATTCTTGTATATATTTTCGTTGTACATAAATAAATGATTTAATAGATAATATGAAGATGATATCATTATTCCCGTTATGTAGTTTTGGGCATCACGTAGACTGTAGAGCTATATTTTAATCCAAAACGAAAAAAAGTGCACCTAATTTAATTAGATAGGTGATGTATTAAATCGTTATAATTGCCTTTCAATTCTTCTTAATACACAATCATCATAAAATCATAATATTGAAGAGTTTGGCTCATGTCAGTGGAGTAATTTCCAGCTTATTCTTCATTTAAATTTATCCTCCACTTATCTGTATGATGAAGCATTTTTTTAATGAAATACTTACAGGTTCCCCTTAGTTCAGGCACCAGTCTCCACCGCACAAGTCTTGTATCTATCTGTACCATTCCCTTGTCTTTAACTGTAAGCATGATACTTAGTGTTGGGATAAATCTATGAATTTATTTTACATTATTATTATTGCTTCTTTTATTTGCTCCATATACGTTATTCTAGGTTTTCCCCTTTTTTATTTTTCCCTCTGATATACTTCCCTCTATTATTCTTCTTAACCAGTTGTCATGGCGTATGAGATGTCCTAACATTTTTCTTCTCCTATTTTCAATAATTATCATCATGCTCCTCTTTCCCTTTGCTATGTATTTATTAAAGTTCTTCGTTAGTTTTCTTATCGGTCCAACATTTTTTTCCATTTGTCTCAAACACCACATTTCAAAGGCTTCCAGTCCCTCTCGGTCATTTTGCGTCAATGTACACGTTTCGCAGCCATAAAGCGCTATACTCCAAATATGCAGCTTCCTGACTAGTTTTTTCCGAGGACAATTTGATATTGTAGCTGTGAGCAGATGTCTTTTAGAGTTAAAGGCTTTTTTCCATGGCTATCCTAGACGTTACACACATTACATCATAAAATATTTAAAAGGTACATTACCACTATTCCACTACCTATGTTGTATTGTTATAGTAATAGAGCTAACCAGAAAAAATATTTACTTATAAATACTTATTTGAGTAAGTAATATAGTTGTTTTAAATTTAGTTGTTTCCTCTGTGCGTGGCAAGTCTAGTAAATACAATAATAGGTTTACCTACATGTCAGATGTGACAAAAAAGCATTAGTTGCTAAGCTCGTGTAAACCTAGCATGAACCGGGAAGTCAATTTGCCATCATAGCGCCGGCGCGTGGGTGTATTGTGCCAGGCCTGTTCTCTGATCTTATTCTGCGGCAACGATGGATATTGTCTACTACTGTACTTGCTATTTAATTTAACCTGTGATATAATTTATTGGACACTTTATTGGTGTATTTGTAGTTACTACTTTTCATAATTGAAAAGTCTCGTTTGCAATGACTTATGTGTTTTTATTTAATAGTTGTTTGTCTAATATCTATCTAATATAATAATAACATCTTTAAACGAGCATTTATTTCGGTCTCATCTTTGATAAAACTCGTATTCTCCGGGATAGCACGAAAATGTCGAGCAAAGCTTGATTCTGTGGCTTAAGGCAAGAAAAATGAAAAATAAAATAGTCAAAGGTAAAACAACATCAGTAGGTTGTACAACATTGTACTTATGTCGCAATTGAATCAAATTATAGCCTGATCAGTGCCTATCTGGACCTGGCCATGTTGCGGATTTTAGTGGTACTAATTTATTTTATTGGACACACTCTTTGACAAAAGACGTTAGAAGTCATCGAATGTCTTCGATGTAAACAAACTTACATCTCGATGAAATATTTTGTAATAAATATGCCGAAAATCATCCGAAACGTTGTCAGAAAGCTTATTGTGAATATATTAATTATTTCAAACAATAAAAGGACGAAGGATAGAAAACTAATATTCGAATACACAATGTTTTGAAATTAGTTGTTGACATAACCGGTGGTACTGACATTTCATATTATAGTAAGGATTGATTGAATTGGTAAGATTATTGTAAGTACAGTTTTTTCTTATTCAATGTATAGGTAAGTCTATAATAACATATACCTATATGTTTAAAAAAGAAAACAAGGTTACCGTCGTTGCCGCCAATGAAAAAAAAAAAGACCCAATACAAAATTTAAAAAACCTGCCAAGTGCGTGTTGCATCACGCACAATGAAGGGTTCCGTATCGACATCTACTAGTCCACATTTAAAACGAATATATAATACATTAAATCCAAAAAGGTCGAATCTTCATATGGAGTAAATCGACTGTGAGATACGGGCGGACGGACAGACATGACGAAACTATAAGGGTTCCGTTTTCGCCATTTTGGCTACGGGACCCTAAAAAGGTAGATGACTAAGAAAGCCAATACACACTGTCCACTACTAACTTACCTTTCAAAAAATTGTGACTCTTTGTATTTAGACATAGAGTCAGGTCAGTAACTTCGGCCATTCGTCATTCAGATGTAAATTCCTGATAATGATTTTTTATTAGTAAACGTCTACCGGACAAATATTAACATGACATGTCACAACTACTAAAACAAAAAACAAACGAAAAAGCAACCGTGTAAACGATGGATCCTTCAATTTTTTTGTCTGTTAATGGTATTGGCATAGACAAGACACACTGTCATTTAAAAAAGATTGCCAACTTTGCTACGTTATCTTTAATGAAATGACTAATGATGACCGAAGGTTTTTTAATTACTTCATCGTGCGGTAGCACATTAGTTCTATCATTACGATAAAGGTTAGTTAAAAACCTTAACATGCAGCTAAGGTCAAAGTAGGTCACGAAAAAATATTGTTTTACTTGACGGCCTGTTTAACCTAGTTGGTAGTGACACTGCCTCCGAAGCTAGTGGTCCCGGGTTCGAATCCCGGCCAGGGAATTATTTGTGCATTTAGCACGGATATTTGTTCCTGGGTCTTGGATGTTTTCTATGTATTTAAGTATGTATTTCTCTATGTAAGTATGTATATCGTCGTCAAGTACCCATACCCATAGTACAAGCTTTGGTTAGTTTGGGACTAGGTCGATTTGTGTAATATTGTCTCCCAATATTTATTTATTTACTTCTCATGCCCGAAAAGTGTCTCATATCATATTAGGCGTACCATGGGCGACTAAAGTAGTATAAGTATGCATCTAGGGCATTACAAATATGAATACATATTTATGATTTAGAAATAAATAATTAATATTAGTGTACAATCTTACACAAATCGACGTAATCCCAAAGTATGCAGAGCTTGTACTTAACTATTGATATTAGGCGACTACGATTAAGTATGTACATACGATTACATGTAGATAAATAAATACTTAAATACGTAGAAAATATCCATGACTCAGGAACAACTATTCGTGTTCATCCATCACAATAAATAGAAGCCCTGACTGGGATTCTAACCTGGGACCAACAGCATCGTTAAGCAGGGTCACTGGCCACCAACTAGGCTAAAATCCACCAATCACGTCTACAAGACTGTTTTTTGGCAGCCGTCATCCCAGTCCAAGAAAAGTGAAAAATTACTTCAAAGTGAGTCTCTTTCGGCTCGCGTTTTCGGCCACAGGCAGCACTCTACTTAGTATCTACTATCTCTATGACAGTGAACGAAAAAAGCATAGAACGTGAGCTTCCTACAAAAGTCCACTTTGAAACGGGGCATTTATTCGTAATACGCACGCGCGGTGTTGTACCAATAAGAATTGCCAAAAATGTCAGCCGATTTTCTATTACCCAAAACAAATAAACGTGATTGGTAAATTTCAAAATGACTGGCTGTGTTTGGTATCCTAGAGCTGACGTTTTATGTGCCAAAAAGGCGGCGACAACGACAACGCTTAGCGGGTGGATGGTTGCATGCAACAAAAATTCATCTTCATACGCAAAACCGCCGTATTAATTTAAATTTGAATTAAAGCTTTATTTTATTTTTAAATATCATAGGATAACCTTACGAAAATCTAACTAGTCGCTAATTAAGCTGTACCAGACTTATACTATGCATATTGGACGACCATGTACATAATTTATAGCTTGCTAAACACTGTTAGACATAGAGAACAGCAACCACTCGTAATCGAAACTTTTACAGTATATTCAGACAACGCAAACATTTAACATACGTACGTTAACTCATTTTTACAAGCTTTTATTTAACGTGCCGTGTCAGTAACTTATGTCTTTTTTGTTTGTGCGGGTCAAATCTTAGAAGCTAAATTAGACCCACTTCTCGATTTCCGATTGAGCTAATATTTGACGTTAGTACGCTCGGCTGAACTCAATTCTCCATAAAAACGTAGTTTCGTTCTCATTTTAAACCCCTTGCTGAAATAACATGAAACGTATACACAATGGGAGCCGCCATATATAATAAATGTAATAGAAAAAAATACAGTGAGTTTTGAGTTTTTTACGTCTTTTATGAAAACCTTAATAATCGCTGTATTTTTTCTCCATTATAATTCCAAGCAACAGAAACCAATTTCCCACCTAGATATTCCGGATTCCATTGTGTATACAAAGTTTCATGTTATTCTAGAATGGCATTTTAAAATTAGAGCTAAACTACGTTTGTATGGAGGACCGAGCTTACTGCATATATGTAAATTCAGTGACAAAAAATATTATGATATTATTATCGAGCTGATCTGATGATGGAACCGGAAAGTGGTCATAGGAACTCTGTAATAAGTTAACACAATCATACCGAGTTTGGGGTCTTTAAATCCACTCTTTGAGAAGTTGATAATAATTGTATGTATAGCGTAGTTACACGCTTATTCTATTATTTTTATTTCGGTTTTAGTTTTCGTTAAAAATATATTTTTTCTCGCTTCCCTTATATAGATAGTTATATAGTCTAATTAGAATCAATAGTCTAATTGTAATTGTACTAAATGTCCCCTAATATTTATTTATTATGGAATTAGTTTACCTTTTCGAACATTTTAATTTGTGAGATACATGCTTTCATACACAAATTAGTTATGTGCATGAAAGCATGTATCTGAACAAGTTAAAATGTTTAATAGGTATCTTAGGTACCTTTTCATCCAGCTATTAACCTTATTTTGATGATGTAAGGTGGCATAACACCATCCCTATACAAAATCGGTTCCGACTAAAAAAATTAAACCAATATGTTTACCGCTTTACTTACATATGAACAGTGATACCATCTTTTTTTAATGTTTTCTAGAGTGATTAACGCACCACTTCACTGCACAAAAAGGCATATTTTTTATTTTTGACATTTCAATTAATACAACTGTTACGTTGCGCCGCCATATTCAAACTAGACAGCCGTTGGACACAACTCTGACGCCCCGCCTTAGTGGACACAAGTTTGATGGTGTCATTTTGCGACGCTAGTTGTGCTTCTATGTTTTTTTCATTCGCTGCTCTATGAAAATAAAAAAATGACAGCTGCCAAAAGAACAGTCAATCTTGTTGACAGTAAATAGGTCAGTGGTGTTTATTCGCGTAGTCTGTATGTCCGAAATTTGTATCTGTGTCAAAACAGTTAAAAAACATGGCGCCAAATAAAACATCGCAGTGGAATTCATATTTATTATGAGTGCATATTTAATCTTTGTTTGTTTAAATTTCTCGCAGTAAAGTGAAAAGTAGGGTGGGGTGTATAATTCTGATCTAAAAGTCATAATATTACCTCTCGAATAATTTTAGTCAAATAGTCAAGAGATCACTCTTGTGATAATATGGCTTAATTTAGAGCCTAGTTACTCGTATACAAAATACTTACTATTGTTATTCGATTAGCAGGTACGTTAAGTGCTTCCATACAGCATATAACATGTAAAATTGTAAATGATATAAACTCAACTTTTGAAAATAGTTTGCTCACAACACAATCATTCAGCTGTCGAATTACTGAAATGAACTATTTCCGAACTAGCTTGCCTTTTAAGATTCTTTCAGTTACATAATAAAGCTCATCTTATACGATGGCTAAGTATGAATCAGAAAGAAGCACATCAACTGTTACTTTCAGTATTCTCGTACATCGGCAGCAAGTGTAAAGTGGGAGGCTTAATTGAGCGCTGGTTAGAGAAACCACTGATCCATTAAGGACGTGCTACGTTTATACCAGTCGTGTTTGATATCGGAAAGCCCATCTGGTGTGGAAAGTGCAGCGCAACCTGTTAGTGCAGCTGCACCCAACTTTCCAATCAAGCCGGCTTTAGGCTTAGTTGAATGCATTTGTCAAAGCTTTCTATGCACTTAAAATGACAGGAGGACCTATTAAACTGACTGCAAAATATTCAAAGCATATTTTGTTACCTAGAATTTATATTTAAAATAGACATGCTAGACGCACTCTTAATGAAACTGTTCAGACACGATGATACATAATGGTTCTAGTAATTTTCGGAAGGTTTTAACGAGGGCTCTGGGTTGTTCCATTACAGCTGGCAACTATCTCCACAATAAATACCTGGCCAAAAAATGTAAAATAAAAAATAAGACATATTCCATAATGCAGTAAAGAAAATCTTTGACATCCATCAATTCAGTGCTTAACTGTTAAAACAACTGATTATCTTCAGTTACTTCAACCTTTCACACGCTGTTACGCGAGTGGGTATCTACATGGACACTGTAAAACTTTATTTACATAATTTACTAATGGAAATGCGTTCATAGAGTTCGATGGGATTTCAAACCAGCTCAGCATCTGAAGGTAAAAATCCTGAAAATAAAGTAAGCCAAATGAGTTCCGGCTTTTTGTCCGGATAAGACTACGACCACACAACACAGCATGCGAGCCGACCGAACGAAGCGAGCGTGCCGCGGAAGCGGCCGGCTAAGTGCCAGAAACGAAACGGCTAAACGTTAGCCGCCATATTGTAGAACCAATCGCAATAGACATTGCGATCCGGCTAATCACGCCGTAATACAAAACAGATCTGTTTTGGAAAACTGCTAACCGTAATATAAAACTTCAGGTTAAGTATATGTACAATCCGCCTGCGACATAGTTATACACCATGTTTTATGGGATAGCTGTACCAAGTAGCTGCTAAGGCTTATAATTCCTACAAAATTCCTTAGTCTTTTACGACAAGACACTAATGCGGATATTTCCTCAGAAACTTGTCGGTTGAATTCCTCAAGGATAGGCTGTAATAAGACGAGACAAGGGCCGCCAACCGTGGCACGGATCATACAAGTAGCGAGCTATGATGTTTATAAAATCGTCGTACATGGAGGTGGAAGCATGCACTTGAATTTCATTGGATGCATACTATGCATAGTCATACCGCATACTGTCTTTATCGACTTATCTTTTCTGCACTCATTAGGCTATAGTAGGTACTATAAGGATACGACTAGATTTTTTTTCAGTATGTGATATCTGATAGGTATGCTTATGACGCTTTAGTGAACACCAAATAACCAAATAAAGCTATTTATACGGTTATTAGGTGTTCACTAAAAATGCTTTCCTGTTTATCACTTCCATATACGTACCTAAATGCCTTCCATATACATATAATCTCGTACTTTATGAAATACGAAGACTAGCATTATCTCAACATTTTTGTATGCTTATTGCTTATCTTAATCAGCTGAACATCTGATCATGGATACGCAAGATGACCACAGAAACATACGATTATTTTTCATCTACCGTTTGCAAGAAAGATGCGGTTGGTAATAGAAGTGCGTCTCTGAAATTAAATTTCATATCGGTAGGTATATTTGTTTAAAGGAACCATTGTTCAAGGAGACTATTCGCTGTTTGATCTAATAAATGAACATATTAGACTTCTCTAAAATATTTGTTCATAAATGCGCCCAGCGAGCCGTTATCCAGCCAGACTGACCGCGACAATAACTTGCGCGTGCGCGTGCGGTCACACAGGCCCATTTCAGCTTTAAATTTTACTCACGTTTTGTCCTCGTTTCGCGAATGTATGATAATGATACTTAATTATAAATTTATCACTTTAATTAGGTACAAAAAAAATGGCCAGGATCAAGTCGGGCCATGCTCAATGTAGGGTTCCGTAGTTGCCCAATGAACTTAATTTAAATAAATCATTAACAAGCAAAAGGGAATACTTTCGCAGCGTTTCATACGTACGACTTTTACTAAGAAAAGAAGACTATTTACGATAACTCAAAAACAGTTTAACTGATAATGTCCGCTACAGTTTTCGTTGAAAGTATTTATCAAGCTTTACTTTCACGATTTTTTTTTATATTTTTTGGACCCATAGTTTAAAATTTAAAGGGGGGTACACATTTTTTTCTTTTGGAGTGATTATTTCCAAAAATATTCACTTTATCAAAAAATGTTTGCTGAAGACCTCTATTCATTTTGAATACCTATCCAACAATGTCCCGCACTGTAGGGTTATAGCAAAAAAAAATCATCTTCACATGACGAGTAGGTACGAATGGTACCTACCATTAAAACAATTTTTTTAGATTTGTTTTACAACTTTGTTAGATTTATTGACTTATATATCTATACCAAATTGCAGCTTTCTAGCACTAACAATCACAAAGCAAAGCTTTGGACAGACAGACAGACGGACACGTTGACTACGGAACCCACAACAAACATGTTAATTTAAGCTTTTGTGAGCAAAGAAAATAGGGGTCATAAATATGGATACTCTATAATGAACAAACAAGTTTCTTACATTGGCAGAATAACCGCTTAAGACCATGAACATGAGTATTATTCTATTGTATTCGAGTGGGTACCGTATATTAAACCTTCCTATAATCTTAGACGATTTAATATCAGATTTTCCACGCTGCGATGCCGGTTCGGTCTATAATTTGAGCCTACGATGTGTATGAGCCCGGACTCACACTTTCCCAAACTCATATCTCGTTAGGAACTGGAATAGGAAAAACAGCATTATCGCATAAAAAATAAAAGTCAAATTAGTATTCATTGTATTATTATGAATTAGCTTGGGGAAGCAAGTTGGTATACTTACATCGCGTATGTGTTATCACGCGAGATCCGACTCTCACTCAATGGGTTTACACCTCGTGACCTGGAAGTGGGGCGAATGCGAATTAATTTTACTGTCATTAACACGAATAGCGATCTCGTGGACACAATTAACTATACGTAGATATTTTGCGGTTAAAGTGACTGGAAGATCAAATTTTATAGCTTCTTTCTCTTTCAGAAATTATGGATAATAGAGGCTTTGCCGGCAATTTTCGCATTAAAGCCGGCGATCGGTTTATGTAAATAGAGCTAGCAGCGAGCTCTAGATTGCTGTTCTTGGATTTTATGTGTATTTTTCTTCATGTCTACGCGTGTAGGTATTGGTATGTCGATAGGATTATATAGATTACATCTCCGTCCAGTCAAGATAGCGTCAGTCTCGGTTGATTATTCTCTGCATGCATACTCGTAAATAGAAAACCGTTACAAAAACGCGTGTAATTACAAGTCCTTTCTATCCACGATGATTTCACCAAAGTCAACGTTTTGCGGTCAACTAGCGTAAATACCTACTGTTACGTAAGGAACATCCAAATATTGTATCAACTTGTGATGGTTTGATTACGCAACAACATAAACAGCAGCAAAATTGTGACATATACGTAATGAAATTCCAACACTTGTGACTATGATACTCCGAATATATTTAAATAATTCCGATAATAATTCTGATCAGGCCCAAACCCTCAAACGCCGCAAATACTCATCTTTAATGAAAGATTACGAATTTGTGGCGCTTGCGGTAGAAACTTTGGGTCCCTGGTCAGCCGACATGAAAAGCTTTATCAAGGCTTTGTCGTCTCGGCTGAACAACGCATCAGGGGATCGCATGGCTGGTGGATACCTCTGCCAACGGATCGCTCTCGCGATCCAAAGTGGTAATGCCGCAAGTTTTCTTTTTATAATTTAATTTACATTCAATTTATATCTTAATGTTTTATTTATTTTTAAGTTAGTTTAATTAAGTTTTTTAGTTTACCTTGTAAAATTATATAAATAAATCCCGATATAAATACCATAATATCAAATATCGAAAGAAGAAGACAACAATAAAACATATAAACAATAACGACTTCAAAGAGATCTGGGGTGTTATTTACAAACCGACTCGTCCTCACCTGCCACCTCAGGTGAGGACGAGTCGGTTTGTGAATACAAGGGCAGTAGGTATACCTAGTACCATCGCCAACACAGAGAACTGACCATTCGTACATTTTACGATCATTGTAATAAGGGTCACGAGTGGTTAGTAAACGATTTAATTAGTTAGAAAAAGGCGCGCATTTTGTCCTTTGAATTAAATAAATAATTCAGTTCATGTTTTGCTTATTGGTGTTTGAGATGGAGTTTTTGCTTGATGGCTTTTGAAGTCGGTTAATTGTTTCTTAAAATTTGTTTATTCACCATTTATAGTGTAAAATTGTAAATAATCGTAGTTAAAGTATAATGTAACTGCTAACCATTTTTGAGTTACCATCTATCATCAGCTCACCTGAATAACCAGATATATTATCACTATCAGTCTATACGTACCTATAATATTTCAAGAATTATCCTCCAACTCCTAACAATGAAGAGTTGTACCTTGCAACAATCATCCTACCTACCGATTTTCAAAAAAAACTTTGAAAGTGGCGTCCTCTTACGACAAAGAAATTGGTGAACATAAAAAATAGATACATTGGAACTTAGAACCTTATCCTTTTTGAAGTCGGTTTAAAAATACAGTTAATCTTATACTGAATCCATTGAGAACTACATGACCGCTGTTTGTTACATATGTATTACTTTCTCGTCCCTACTATATTTACTCATCTGCCGTAATCTGGATGCCCTTATCCAGATGAAATCATTATTTATGGCAAACCCGCGTTAGTTTATTTGGTACAAGCTATTTGCGTGCCACAACTGAACGCTTTGTTGATAGTAGAACGAACGGCCGTCGTTGTGCGCGCAGTGCGCACGCGACTCGCGAAATCGATCTAGATATTCTAGATGGAATCATAGCGTTATCTTTCAATCACGTTGGTTTACAAAGTAGGCCAGTAATAACGATGCCTGAAAAAAATTCTTACTGGGGTGACAACTATTTCATATCGAGGAACATTTTTTTCACAAGGGACTAAATATTGTCAGAATAAAAGAAAGTCATATTTTATTGTTCCAAGACTGTTTTGTTATTATAATTAGACTAGACTTAGTTTGGGACTAATTCGATTTGTGAGATATTGTCCACAAATATTTATTTATTTATGATTTTTTTTTATTGAAAGGAAGGCATTTTTCTTGACTTAATAAAATGTTTTAAATATTTGCTTATTTAGTTTATTTATACTTAATTGCACAATGCGAAAATGTATTATTATTTTTGTTTCTATCTCTATCTGCTCTTGTTATATGGAACTCTCTGTATGCCGGAAAATAATCCTCGTGATTTTGGCAAATGTGTGTAGCTAAGTCTAAAATTATTTGGGATCGGTTGTCACTTACTTTATTTTAATTTTAACATATTGTGAAAGTATGGCGTATTGTCACCTCTGGCCTGCAAAAAGAGAATACAACAGAAATGTTCCTCATATAATTTTTAAGAAAAAAAAACCGACTTCAATGGGGGAGGCCGGTGAAAGACTGTTATACTTATATGGTGCACTCTTAGATTCCATACAATGAATTAAAAATGGCTATAAGTATGTTTATAATGGTAGAAGACTTCAACCCTCAATTCCTGATGGAATCCTCCATCAGAACTCAAGCTTGACAAAAATGTGTCTTGAAAACCTAGCTTGCTTGACAAACATAACGAAGAGAACAAATCGCCAAACGTGAACTATGTGTCGTTGAAGAGTTCCATTCTGATCGTCATCAGCAGTTCCAGTTCATCAAATGTCACTTATTTAAATGTATTTACATTGATTTGTTTATGAAAATACTAAAATCACTATATGTATTCCTTTTACATTTGAGGAGTTCCTTTGAATTCTCATGGATCTCATCATCAGAACTCGAGCTTGACAAATGATTGTCTTGAAAATCTAACTTGCTTAACAAACACAGCAAACAGGACAATTCGCCAAACGTGAACTATGCGTCGTTGAAGAGTTCCGTTCTGATCATCATCAGCAGTTCCACTTCATTAAATGTAACATTTCTGTATGAAAATGCTTGATTTGTTGATAAAAACACAATAATTGCCTTTAAGATTTGAGGAGTTCCCTCCATCACTTATGGATCCCATCATCAAAACTGCATTTTAACAAAAACGGGACTAATTTGGATATATATATACCTATAAGTATACTTACAATCAAAAAAAGAATTTTCAAAATCGGTTTAGAGATGATAGAGTTATGGAGTAACAAACATAAAAAAACATACAACCGAATTGAGAACCTACTCTTTTGAAATCTTGAAGTCGGTTAAGAAATATAGCTTTCCTTGGTATAGGTGTCTACATCAAAGTGTACTCGTTATGCTAACACATCGTGGGGAAATCATGCTGAAAAATATCACGTAACCTTAAGCTGGCAATTATTATTCAAAATTGATAGCAGTTCCCTACCACACAATAGGTAATAAAAGGAGTTGACTACCTTGCATGTAAATGAAACTGAACGCTACGCAGTCCAACCATGTACCTTTATAATGGTCTTACCTTAGTCAAGTCCCTTAAAGAAAATATTATTATAAACTCAATCCTTGCTGATGTAAAATTTCCACGCATTATTAAATTTGGTTCGTGCAATCTAGAAATGTTGACCTTTTGGAAAGAGAGTAACGGTCAATTACATTGTGAACAGATACGAGTACCATACAAATATTGAATTAATGTTCGTGACGAATGAACGGTTTCAGAAAATTTGTATAACGAGATCACGCTATGAGAAAGAAAAACACAGTAAATATAACGCAAACATATAATTTGATCTCAATTATTTCCCTAAATATGTGTGATAACATTATAGGTACTGTTTTACTGTTTTAAGTTAAAACATTTATCTGGTTCAGCATATAAGCCTTAATTTTGTATTTAATCTCGTTTTAACGTTAATAATGATGGAAAATAAACCAACAGGTATTTTACAATAATTTGTATTTCCATTACGCAATGGTTTTGCTATACCTAGGTGTAGATAGAATAGAACCAAACAAATACATTATCAATTTTGCAAGGCGATGTGCTTGAATAATAGTTCTGCAAACTTCTTATAAATAATGCATAATATAAATATAAATCATAAATAATGAACGTTTGATTGAAATAGTAATCCCATCAAAAACATAAATGTAAAAATGGCCGCCAAGTTCACCGACAAAAGAATTGAGATCTAAATGGGCGCCAAGTTCCGTAGATTATCTGAAAAGTTGCCAAGTTTGGCACTAGATTGTTTACAGTAAAACTAATTTACTGCGGTTTAATGCATTTTGAGCCTTAACTTGGCAGTTTTCTATGCAGTATGTTATAATACCATAAAAGCTGTTGGATATTTAAGAAAACTGCCAAGTTAAAGCTCAAAATGCATTGAGCCGCAGTAAATCTAGACACGCGGCCGCGTGTCCAGCCAAGTACGCCCCAGGAACTGGCGGACAGCAGCCGTGTGTTATATTACACGAACCGTTTGGAGCCACTTTTGACCCCCCAATAACTCCAAATCTGTCTAACATAAAAACATGAAATTTGTTACATATATTAAGACCCGTTAGAACAACTAGAACTCCAAATTTCATAAATATAGGTTCAATAGTTATTGAGATATTAAAATCCAAAAAACGGCATTTTTACCACTGACTGACTGACTGACTGACTGACTAGTAATCAAAAACCTAACCCATTTCCAGATGACCTAGAAAGCTGAAATTTGTCATACAGCTTGGTAATTATGTGTATACACCAGAAAAAATCAGAAAACAGTGTTTTTTTTTTATGCTAGTTAGCTTAGAACTCCGTCATTTATTAACCGATTTGGAAAATTCTTTTTTTGTTTGAAACGGTATACTTCCGGGGTGGTCCCATTTTCATCGGGTCAGAATCCGATCATAGGGTCTTGGAGAAATCGAGGGAACTCTTCAAATATTTTAGGTGCACCTATAGTGGTTTGGGTATTTTGAATAGTAACTCGTGCATTTGCTCTGGGAAAGCACCATTGGATGAAGTTTGACAAAAAGTAATGATATCCCATAAAAAGCATAAATGTGAAAATGGCAGCCAAGTTCAACGACAAAAGAATTGAAATCTAAATGGGCGCCAAGTTTCGTAGATTATCTGAAAAGTTGCCAATTTGACACTAGATTGTTTACAGTAAAACTAATTTACTGCGGCTTAATGCATTGTGAGCTTTAACTTGGCAGTTTTCTTAAATATCCAACAGCTTTTATGGTATTATAACATACTGCATAGAAAACTGCCAAGTTAAGGCTCAAAATGCATTAAGCAGCAGTAAATTAGTTTTACTGTAAACAATCTAGTGCCAAACTTGGCAACTTTTCAGATAATCTACGGAACTTGGCGCCCATTTAGATCTTAATTCTTTTGTCGGTGAACTTGGCTGCCATTTTCACATTTATGTTTCTGATGGGATTAGTTTTACTGTAAACAATTTAGTGCCAAACTTGGCAACTTTTCAGATGGGTAATCTACGGAACTAGGCGCCCATTTAGATCTTAATTCTTTTGTCGGTGAACTTGGCGGCCATTTTCACATTTATGTTATTGATGGGATATCATTACTTTTTGTCAAACTTCATTAAATGGTGCTTTCTCAGAGCGAATGCACGAGTTACTATACAAAATACCCAAACCGCCATAGGTGCACCTAAAATATTTGAAGAGTTCCCTCGATTTCTCCAGGACCCTATGATCACATTCTGATTCGATGACAATGGGACCACCCCGGAAGTATACCGATTGAAACAAAAAAAGAATTTTCCAAAACGGTTAATAAATGACGGAGTTCTGAGGTAACTAGCATAAATAATATTAATAATAAAATCACTGTTTTCTGATTTTTTCTGGTGTATGCACATAATTACCAAGCTGCACGCCAAATTATGCTGCACGGCACATCTTTTCGTCCAATATTCCGCAGTGTCTCAAGACAAAAGTCTTTGACCAGTGTGTGTTGCCAGTGATGACATATGGCACTGAAACGTGGTCGCTTACTATGGGCCTCATAAGAAGGCTCAAAGTCACCCAAAGGGCAATGGAGAGAGCTATGTTAGGAGTTTCTCTGCGTGATCGCATCAGGAATGAGGCCATCCGCAGCAGAACCAAAGTGACCGATATAGCCCTCCGAATCGCTAAACTTAAGAAGCAGTGGGCGGGGCACATAGCACGTAGAACCGATGGCCGTTGGGGTGGAAAGGTTCTCGAGTGGCGACCACGTACCGGAAGGCGTAGCGTGGTCAGGCCCCCCACACGGTGGACTGATGACCTGGTGAAGGTCGCGGGTGTCCGCTGGATGCGGGTGGCGCAGGATCGGTCATTGTGGAAGTCTTTGGGGGAGGCCTATGTCCAGCAGTGGACGTTTTTCGGCTGACATGATGATGACGCCAAATTTCAGCTTTCTAGCTCATCTGGAAGTGGGTTAGGTTTTTGATTACTAATCAGTCAGTCAGTGGTAAAAATGCCGTTTTTTGGAATTTAATATCTCAATAACTATTAAACCTATATTTATTAAATTTGGGGTTCTAGTTGTTCTAAAGGATCTTAATATATGTACCAGATTTCATGTTTTTATGTTAGATAGCTTTGGAGTTATTCGGGGGTCAAAAGTGGCTCCAAACGGCTGCGGCTGGAAAATATAGGTAACACACGGCTGCTGTCCGCCAGTTCCTGCCAAGTTCACTGTCCCAGTGAACTTGGCTGGACACGCTGCCGCGTGTCTAGATTCTTAAAGAGCTTTGCAACGTCGTAGGGCCTTAAATTGTGCTTTATTCGTAACATCACGTCCGTACGCTTGACATAATCTACGAACTTACTTTCTATTAGAGGACATAACATCCAGTGAAGGTCTGACAAAAAGACAATCGCAATTCGTGAAGCCCTCGAAAGTTTATCGTTGTATCTGATCCAAATCGTCAAAAGCAACTTGAAGATTTATTACATTACTAGTAGCATCATTGTTTCTGGCAAAACCTTTTGTTTCTTTGATTTCTCATTGTGCTCATTTACATACAAAATTATGAGAAAATTGACTGGGGCAATGAAGTATTCGTTTCAATCTCTCCCGTGGATGTAAAAACACGTGTCAACATAATATGCATATTAACCGTGCTATATACTTAGGTATTCGCATTGTAAAGAGATGGTTGTTATTTACCTACACTTAGTTCTTTTCTATAATCTATTTGATTTTCTCCTCCTGTGTTATGTGGCGTCTTTATTTTGCATCGCACTCCATACATATATGGAACCGGGTATGAAAGAAAATTCAATGCCCATAGCGTGTGGATTTAACCCTTAATAAGGCACCAACAATGTAGATGGCTTTACTCGTACTAAAAACGAAATATATGGACAAAATAGTTACGTTTAGGTGATTCATTTCAAGACAAGTCACTTTTTACAAAAATGGAATTTAATTTGAAACTTAACTCGAAGAACTAAGATTTAAATTCCATTCACACGCATGTGGTCGCTAAATCGCCTCTGCCTTATTAAGGGTTAAGTCAACCGTTAGTGAGATATTTAGCTGTGAAAGTCGTAAAAAGTATGTCCCCCACCCCTCTAATTTCCAAAATATCAAGTTTAAAATTATGAAATTGTGGTGTATATTAATAAATACTTTTAACGATTTTTGGTTTGAACGAGATAAATAGAACAGTTTTAGGTTATCGCTGAAAAACAGCCTTGCTCAAGCAAAAAAATGTAAGTGCCGTGAGTTTCCTATGAAGAGATCTTTTTTAATTCACAGTATAGGATAGTGGTTTTAAATTAGTAGTAGTAGTAGAAGGTACGGAGTACGGAGCCTTTCATTGTGCGTGGTCCGACAGCCGCTTGGTCACTTTATTGATTCAGGATTCGGTTTGCGTGATTTTAAGTGTGAGCCGAGTGTCCTCCCCTTGCAAGCTAAACGGTTGCTACATGTACCTATGTGAAAAAAACATGGTACGAGTAGTAGTATGTATATTCGTACATACCTATATGAATGTACCGCGTGGACAACTACGGAACCCTACATTGCGCGTGGCCCGACACGCACTTGGCCGGTTTTTTCGATATACATCTATACACTTTTGCTTAAGTATATATATTATATTGAATCATATGACTTGGTTTAGTTAAGAAGCATACATTTAACAAGCGGTATCTAACGAGTATATAGATTAAGATTAGGTAGATAATTAAGTACCTACTTGAACTTATCTCGGCAACTTGGGTCACAATCATAGAACACGTACACTGTGACGAATTTATGCTACCTACTTATTTTAATTTATGTATTCATGCCAAATGGTTAATTAAATCGTAACTTTTGTCGTGTCCCTTCGGATAATTACCTTATGTTGTTACCTTTTACCCGTTTTTATCTAGATTAGCAAATCAAATGCCTGTACCGTATGCCAAGCTTATTTTTAGACTGGTAATAATGACGAAGTGTGGGAGAAAATCGGAAGTACCGGTTTGGGCCTAAGGCAAATAAAAACTTGATTGATAGCGGGATGACTTAATACAGAGCTGTGACGAGTAACCAATAGTTTGGTGTTCTACGTATGCATTACAGCGGAATGGGCATACCGAAATTACATAGTAATGCCACACCAGAGTGGTTATTATGGCTGCGGGAGCCTGTTTTTTTACCGAAATATGTTAGACCAAATTTCATTTGCCAACCAAACTTTGTCAACTATTTCTTTTTTCAAATAAAATGTTTCCCATATAATCTATTTGCCAAATCCTAATTTAGTCGAATGATCACTTGTCAGAATATTATTACAGTAACTTCCATTAGGGCAATGGTTCTTTTTCCAAATGTGTTACTTAGGCAAAACATTTTTAGTGAAACAAATTTTATGCAAATAAATTATTGGTCAAAATATGTTTGGTCAAATAAATGTTCACCATAGGCTTCGTTTAGTCAATACTTTGACACAACTTATCTTTTCCCAAATTTCATAACTCCTAACCATTTGAAAACACATACACATACTAAAATTTTTATTCAAAACTTTTTAATAATAAATATTACTTATTCGTATTGCGGGGCTCCGTCGACTCGCTCAACCTCACAGTGGTTTTCCCCAGGTAGGTTCGTTCGTTACCTTGTGTCCCTCAGAGCGGAAAGTAGGAGCCCCGCTTCGCGGGGCTCCGTCAACTCCCTGGTGGGTCAGAATTGCTCAACATCACAGTTGCTTTCCCAAGGATCTCGAACATTGTTATAACAACAAAACAAAAAAAATGTATACTTTCTTATTAAGGACATTATTACTAACAAAATAATGAAATTATGGGGTGTGAAAATTTGTGAAATAAACCATGACTAAATAAAACAATGGATGGTGCATGTTTTGGAATCTGATGAATTCGGGTAAATAAAAATTGACCAAATATACTTCGATCACCTAAATTAATGTCTAAACATGTATTTGCTTAGAGCATACATAACTGGAGTGGCCATCAGCGCATCTTACCAAACAAAATATTATGCCAATTTTTGCGGGGCACGAGGTAACACACATATAAAAAAAACTACGCACACTTACAATATATTGTTCCATTACTACGCACCCACACTAAAACAACTCACGCGCATACATAATACTAAAATTGAGCAATAAAAATCGACCTTACGTTAATGTTAGATCCATTATTGGGTTACCATCGGATGGCCAAATTGACCAAAGTCGATAAGGACCATGTTTCAAAGAAATTCTCATAAACAGTAGTCCTTATTTCTTTAAATACGGTGACGTCAAAGTGACGTTTCACAGCTAGCCCTAATGGTCAAGCACGAATGTTTTTAAATCGATGCTCGATTTACGATTTTAATTAAAACTTGAATTGCGCATGAAATTATAAATAAAGCAAAAATATGCTTACAGTATGTGAAATTATCATCAATCTTTTTGTAAATTTGATAAAGTACAACGTTTTATTACCTTAAACAGCAGATAAAGGTATTTTCACGGAGCTCTTCACACGCCGAAAACGATTTCGAGACTGACTTATAATCGATTAATGAAGTAGTTTTTAATATTTTTTTGCACATTGTGCCCATTTTTTGGCAGAGGGGTAAGTAAAGTAATGGCTACTCCAGTTATGTATGCTCTAAGTGTATTTGCTTAACATTAGTTTCCAAAAAATGGTTTATGGTAAATGATCAGTTGGCAAACAATTATTTGGCAATTGATTATTTGGGAAAATTGTTTGGGAAGTGAACATTTGTCCAAAATTATTCGGCAATACATTACTAACCCTATGGCCGCTGGTAGCCGTTCAGTTTATTTATTTTCGACGTTACGCAACATTCTTAATATAATACTTTATTTACAAGGTATCAAGTTCATACATAAGGTGTAGAAGGCCTTTAGAGTATTTAATACCTATGTCAAAAGTACCTACATCAGCGGGCCTATGATAGTTGCCATCTTATCACTTATCGTCGTGGATAAGACATTCGTCACGCTCTGACAAGTATGCGAGTGCGAGAGTGACGGGCGTCTTATCCACGTCGATAAGTGATAAAATGGCAACCATCATACGCCCGCAGTGGCCCTTTATGTAGCTACAGATAGATTCTTATTATAATATGAACCTTCTCCTGAAAAATTAAGCTCAAGTCTCCTAGGATTTTTAATGTCATAAAATTTAAATAGGTTAAATATTAAAAAGTATCATTAGAATAGAATCCTTATATTCAGATAAAGAAGGGGACATTTTTTACCCGATAATCGAATTATACATGTTTGAGTTGAAAAGAAAAGACATTATGATTATTTTAAGATGATTTTAAGACGTAGCTTTGCGATTTTTTTCGATCTAGCCGATTTTCTGAAATCGTGTTTAGGAATCGTCCACACCCTTTGAAATATAATCAAATCAAAATCAAAAATTTATTCTGCAAATAGGCCACAACACAAGGGCACTTTTACAAGTCAACACATGAATTATACAATTAAATAAATTGATAATAATAATTATTATGATTTCATAACATAAATAAATAAAGTAAAGTAAATAAATATTGGGGGACAATCTTACACAAATCGACCTAGTCCCAAACTAAGCAAAGCTTGTACTATGGGTACTAGACGACGATATACATACTTATATAGATAAATACATAGAAAACATCCAAGACCCAAGAACAAATATCCGTGAAAAATGCACAAATAAATGCCCTGGCCGGGATTCGAACCCGGGACCTCTAGCTTCGGAGGCAGAGTCACTACCAACTAGGCTAAACACAGAACTTGGATGTTATTCACAAACCGATTGGCCCTCACCTCTCACATTTTGACAAATGTCATTTGTCAAATTTTGACAGTTTCCATATAAAAACGGGTGAGGTGTGAGGTCAAAATTTGACATTTGACAAGTTCCATATAAAAACGGGTTAGGTGACAGGTGAGGACGAGTCGGTTTATAATAATAATATTGGGGGACAATCTTACACAAATCGACCTAGTCCCAAACTAAGCAAAGCTTGTACTATGGGTACTAGACGACGATATACATACTTATATAGATAAATACATAGAAAACATCCATGACCCAAGAACAAATATCCGTGAAAAATGCACAAATAAATGCCCTGGCCGGGATTCGAACCCGGGACCCGGGACATGAATTGTACAACTAAAAAAGTAGACAATAATAATTATTATTTTAAAACTATAGGTACTGATTACCAAACTTACAATATTCAATTAAAATAAACTTACAATACATTATATAAAAAAGGTAATATTAGGGTCTCTGTCCGAATACACAAAAGTATATGTTTATATTTATACTAGCTGTTGCCCGCGACTTCGTCCGCGTCTTCGCTCCTATTGGTCGCAGCGTGATTATTATATAGCCTAAAGCCTTCCTCGATAAATGGACTATCCAACTCAAAAATATTTTTTCAATTCGAACCAGTATTTCCTGAGATTAGCTTGTTCAAACAAACAAACTAACAAACTCTTCAGCCTTATAATATTATAAGTATAGTATATAGTATAGATTATAAAATAAATTTAATATCTCAGAGATGTATATGGTCTCTGAGCGTCCATTATTCCTAAGTCCATAGAGATGTACAGTATGGTCTCTAAGCGTCTAAATTAAAATAAGTAGTGAATGAAAATAGCACTAAGTAATTTAATATTGATAGAGATGTATAAGGTCTTTAATCCAAAACTAATCCAGAACAGGTGATGTCTCTCGTCAATCCCCAATAAAAAAATAATAATATTAACGTTTGTTTTTTACCAAAACAAATGGTTTTTGTTGAATCACCATTTAAAAATGGCAATTTAGTTCTATTCAGCGTCTTTAAACAGGAACAAATGTATTTACTCGCCACATAAGCAAATGCCCTTACCGGAATTCGAAACCGGGTCCTCCAGCTTCGTAGGCAGGGTACCAAGTAGGCTAAAAACCGTCAAAATTCAGAGATAGGTGTGTTTTTCGTAACCTATTTATGTCCTACTTAAACTAAAGGTTTTCTGTAAGCGTTAGATGTTAGGCACAATATGGCGATGTGATTCTTCTGGAGCCTCAAGCATCCGTCTATAGGCCACGGTGTCTGCTTGCCATCAGGCAGGCCGTAAGTATGTTTGTTTGCCACCATAAAAATATACAACAATATAATATTTTTAAAACACTATTGTATATTATTAAGTATTATTATGATGTAAGTAATTATACTTACATCATAACTATTATAAGCCTCTTTATATTTTCACAATAGTACGTGATTAATGATGAGAATATTAATAACATAGCTTCCAATATATCTTTATCAGCACAGTATTCGCTTCCATAAGCTATTTATCACCATTAGGGCAACATTACTTACCGGCTTCGTGCCTGCATGGAGAAGAAATTATTGTCGGTTCCAGTTTGTAGGTTTGTTAGGTTTGAAATTAAGTATCAATAGTTGTTACATTATGGTTTTTCACGGCTGGCGACAAACCAAACAATGCTGTTTTTACCGAATATGAATGATCTCTGAAAACAGTGTAATATTTTTTTTAATCTTTTCGTTGCTTTAATTACAAGTCACAACGATGTTTATTAATAAAGTACTGGACTGTGTGTAAGTATACTGGACTGGATTTAAATTAAAGAATTATTCACATAACGGTACGCCGTACTTTATTTTGAATCATCCTTTCAGTCAGTGCTATTCTTTTCGTGTCTATATCTTTCGAAACCAATAAATAAACAAGTAAAAAAAAGCAAAGTCCAAAGCAACTCAAAACTTAGAAGGTTTATTTTTGTTCCAGCACAAGCGAATTGGTGGCGCTAGTGGCCGTGTCGTGTACTCTGTTCCTGTTTCTACACACGCGGGACTTGAGCACCAAGCTGCGCCGCATGGAGGGCCGGCTCAACGATGACGTCACTGCCTTCAACCACCTCACTGACAGTAAGTAAAGGGTAGTATCACTACAGGTTAGAAATATTTACAAGGTGAGGTCAAACGTGTTCTGAATTTGGTTGGAACGTCACAAGCAAACGACAAGATATAACCGCAGCATTCCGGACTCCTTCAGAAAAAGTAGATGTACAAAGGCGAGCTTATACCTTTAAGAGATTTCTTCCAGGTAACCTTTGAGCAAATGACTTCTACTAGACTATGACTCACAGTCAAAAAAACTCATATCAAAAATTCTGAGTCCATGTAGAGTTAAAGCAGCATGCCTCCTTACATAATCAAAACAAAAAAAACCTAACGCATCAGCGACAGCTGTTTCTTTGAGGTTGGTAGTAGTAGTAGTAAACACTTTATTGCACAAATCAAGTACATAAAAGAAAAATTAACTTAATTTTAAACGTTTCTACAAAGGCGAACTTATCTCTTTAAGGGATCTCTTCCAGCTAACCTTTGAGTAACTGAGAGGACATTTTATATGGCAGATATTTTAAATGGCATTTTATATGGTTGGATTTATTTATACTACAGAATTCATCCATGACAAACTTCATAAATGTGCTATATTCAAGGAATTATTGACGCTGACAGTGACTAGATCATACCACCGCATGGCGAGGTATCTACTCGTATCTAAAGTCAAATATAATCTCGTATATAAAATAAAATAGGCGTGTTATACGTAGATCATAAAAGCCGAAAGTATTATTTTTATATTTTAAAACATACTTATATTTCTTTATTTATTTTTATCTGATATTTTATTTGTCATTGTTCATGCTTCCGATATCTTCTTATGGCCTTTCCTTCTTATTCACAGACTTTCATCAAACCTTATCTTCTCTTCTCTTAATATCGTCAGTCACTTTATGTTTGTGAGTATAAGACAAAACGCGTTTTAGTGTCAGAGGTTTGTTAAGTTTTACCATGTTATACGAATACCTGCCCGGCTAGTATGATAGCTTATACCGTCACGTTATATGGCCAAAATGTACTGAAACGTCACATAAAACGTGACGGTATAAGCCATCATACTAGCCGGGCTGACCTAAAACCTGTTTAGTGTCTGACTCCCCGTGCCAACTAGCTACACAGCTACACTGTACACACAGTCGAGAGCATAAATAAGTATACCTTTTTGAAGCTTATTTCTATGGAATATGGTGAAAAAATGTATAGTATTGGTGCCCTTGACAGTACATAAAGAAGCAGATGTTCATTTACTGTAGCCCACCTGTTGTTTACACCCTGAAGTAAGAATTCGATATTGTTACTTTACTGCACTACGCACTACGCGTTTATCAAATTTCTGTACGTAATCGTAAGTACCGGCCCGTATTATTTATTTATTTATTGTAATGTCATGCATGAATAATAAGATGTTACATTATGAGTATCAATCACACCGTTTTGTCTGATATTCTCTAAAATTTCCATTTGGTGAGAACAAATTTTATCTCCGGTCTTACGAGGAGCGAAAATTATTCATCATCTTGATCCGTTATCCCAGTACAGTTGCATCCTGAAGGATGCCCGGGGTCCGCTACCTAATCCCATTAAATTAGGTAGTGATAGTGAAAATCTTTAAGAAAGTATTAGGTATAAAAAGATAGTTAAAAACAACATATGTAAAAAGGTCATATATGTATATTATTATTTATTATGATCTGGGTTCATCCTGTGCCTATTAGGTACTTTAAGTTGATACGTGTAAGACTGTAGTCGACATCATATAGGTACATAGTTAGTATCAGTCAAATATATCGTAACACACACTTATTTCTACGGTAATGAGGATGTGTTGTGCCTATAGGTATATTTGCCTACCTTGGATATTTTAATAGTAACATGGACTGTCAAGACTATACTCGTATGAGATTGAAAAAAAAACCTACAATAACCTAGTGCTACGCGCTACGCTTGTAGGCCATAGTCATGTATTCGCAGTATGTAGCCCGTAGCAGCTACGAACACAGTACCCGACAACCAGGTTCTCGAGTGTTTAACTATTACGAAATAACAATATATTCAACTTGACGTCCTCTATCCCAACTCTTAATTTTCTTTATACAGTCCGCAATAAATTGGCAGTTGAAGTCAATTAGTATAGGTACGGAGCGAATTTCGTAAATAACGGCCGAGCAATGTTTCATTGACCGTGTCGAGATACGCAGATAATTGAAAACTAAACACGAAACGAAAACATCCAAATTCATTCACTCTTACTGGAGTTCTTGCGTATACAGGTTGAAATAAATGTGGTATGAACTCAATGGAAATGTCAAGTGCTCGCCTATTTTCAATTAATTGAGTTTGGGAGGTTTATTTATGTTTATCGCTTACGAGATAAATTACATTTCATCATTTTCGCGCGCCGAGTTAAAGTGTTAGAACAATCGCACGAAATAGATTCAATATGATTGGAATGTGAAAGAGACGGAACTAAATTGAAGCCTTAGAACAATCTTTTCAAAACTTTTCAATATGTAGATATAAACACATCAGTAAAAACGTACCATTAACTGTTCTGTTCAATTAAATGTGATACAAACATGTCTAAATAATATTAAGTATGTATACCTAGTCTGACAAAAGACCAGCTGTGCTACCGCGAACTTCAAAAATCGAACTTCGTGTCGTGCCGTCCCTTTCACTCTCGTGTTATACACTATATGACGGAAAGGGACGGTACGATACGAAGTTCGATTTTCGAAGTTCGCGGTAGCACCCTGATTGAACGTTTGGCAACGAGCGTAGCATCCTAGGAGTGAAACGGATCGACCGGGTCCGAAACTCTACGCTACGGTCCAAAACCAGAATTGCTGACGTTGGAATCTAGATCGCCAAGCTGAAATGACCATTCCCGTCCCGGACCATGCCGGCCACAGAACTAGGGTAATAAAAATAAGGGTAGGGTAGGTTAAATTTCCGTTGCCATTGTCGGTTAGCCTGATTGTATGTGTATAACTGTGTTTAAAAAGTATGTATATCCTCATTACTACACCCTGTATTTGGAACTTCGTAGTATTTCGCTGACAGTGCGTGTAATGAGAATCAGTGGCCAATCAAGATACGTTAATTAGATACTCGGCCAGTTTAGTATCGTATTGGCGGATTCGCATTCATAGTGATATTGATATATAATACTTAAATTAAGTTTACTATAAAAAAAATCTTGTGCTAGCCATTCCAACCGTCTTAGTATGAAATTTTAATCATCAGTATCATCACTGCGTCTTTTTCGCATAGCTATATCTTTAACTGTATTAAACTACTAAAATACGAAAGCGATGATCGTCCTGTCATTCACATTTGACAGTTTTATATGCATACCATGTTGGCACTACGTTCCCGGCATGAAAATGCCCGTGTACCTCTCGGAATACCCGCCCGCTGGAGGTAATCCAAACTTTCACTGAAACGAACGTTAAGAGTTCACTGATACACTTGGGTACCGTTCAGTGACTTTTATTGTCGTTCACTTTTTTTCCCTAGCCCTGGGAAACGCGGTTGCCGCCAGACGGTTTTTATTGAAAAACAATTGCTTGCTACACGATCTTACATTACCATCGACACCTATAGTGTCAATTCAATCATTTTGTGAGATATTTATTAGTTGTTGTTGATTTTTTGAGAGTGAATGACCTGCATTTGACTCTAGTTGTCAACACAACAAATCTTCTGATATGTCTTTGTATGACGTCCATATTAGACTACGAGAACCCGGGTATGTCCTAAAACTACGACCAAGACCACCTGGGGATGGGCAGCAGCATCCCTTGAGTGCGGTGGAGATACTGCGATCGCCAATCCGCATGTCACGCGTGGCGATTATGGCATTTACCCTCCATGAAATTGGGGCAGGCCTATGTTCAGGAGTGGACGTCCTTCGGCTGATATGGTGGTGGTGGTGGTGGTGGTGGTGTGCATCAAGCAAGACATATATGCTTGTTTGTCGCCATCGTGATATAAAAATAGACGATTGAGCAAATAGACTAGTTGGAATGTTTTGTGGACTAGGACGCGACTGGCGACCTGAATACTTACCTAGGCTAGGTACTGCATTCGTAAATGAATCCATAAAACTATGGAAATTGTTCTAAGACTGCGGCTTTTTATACTCGGCTTGCCTTCTTTAGTTATCGAAAGCGTCAGTTAAAGCGCTTCAAAGCATCTTACATATTTCCAATGCAACGTACAGGCAAGTAGGTACAGTTGACTACACAAAGAGACATCCACTTTTTCACCTTATGTCATTGTAATAAGGTATAAGTCGGTAATTGACTGAAAATAGTGTCAACGCTTGTGTTCCCAAAAGAACACATAATTTTTAGTGGTCATATTAATAATTGTAGGTTTATAAACCAGGAGAAAATTTGCTATTGCGGATACTTAACCGTTTTGTAAAATGTTATAATTTTTACTACGAGTATACATGCTTGTAATGTCACCGAACGTGTACCCTGGGTCCCCTGTGCATATCTATCTTAAATATATAAAAGAAGAAACTGACTGACTGACTGACTGACTGACTGACTGACTGACTGACATATCAACGCACAGCCCAAACCGCTGGTCCTAGAGATTCCAAATTTGGCACGTAGGTTCCTTATAGGGTCTAGGGGTGCACTACGAAAGGCTTTTTCAAAATTCAACCCCTAAGGGGTTGAAATGGGGCTCCGAAGTTTGTATGGCGAAACAAGATTGGCTGGACTATTTTATTCGAAACTTCACAAAAGTATTTCTAACGATAAATGAGTAAACATGTGTTTCAGGTTTTCTGAAAAATCAACCCCTAAAAGGGGGAAATGTGGTGACAAATTCTGAAAATCGACATGGGTATTGTTTTTATGGTCTATCGGGTCGCTAATAACGAAAACAACAATGAATCTTAAATCCTACGTGGAGGACGTGAAATACCATCCCCCCTGTTGGGGTGCGAGGGGGATGAAATGTCTAAATATTAATATGGGTGTCGTTTTTATGGTTTTTTGGGACGTTAATTACGAAAATGGCATCAATTTTGAAGTTTAATATTGTGGACATGATAACTTTTGAAAGTTTGTGCCAAATTGCAAGAAATAACTGACTGGCTGAGTTAGTGACATATCAACGCACAGCCCAAACTGCTGGTTCTAGAGATTCAGAATTGAGTATGTAGGTTCCATAATTTATAAGGTCTAGAGGTGCATTAAGAAAGGATTTTTCAAAATTCAACCCCGGGTGTGGGGGTGAAACGGGGGTCCGAAGTTTGTATGGGGAATCAAGATTAGTTGGACTATTTCATTCGAAATTTCACAGGAGTATTTCTAACGATAAATGAGTAAATATGTGTTTCAGGTTTTTTGAGAAATCAACCCCTAACAGGGCGAAAAGTGGTGACAATTCTGAAAATCGATATGGGTATTGTTTCTATGGTTTATTGGGTCGCTGATTACGAAAACAAAAATGATTTTAAAATCCCACGTAGAGGACGTAAAATACCATCCCCTCTGTTAGGGTGCGAGGGGGTTGGAATGTCTAAATATTAATATGGGTGTCGTTTTTATGGTTTTTTGGGTCGTTAATTTCGAAAATGGCATTGATTTTGAAAGTTAATACTGCAGACATGAAAATTTTTAAGAGTTTGTGCGAAATTGCAAAAAGAAACTGACTGACTGAGTGAGTGACATCAACGCACAGCCCAAACTGCTGATTCGAGAGATATCAAATTTGGCATGTAGGTTCCTTCTAAGGTCTAAAGGCGCATGAAGTGCCGTGAATTCCCTATGAATATACGACCTTTCTTGAATCAATGTATAGTAAGTGGTTTTATTAATCAGTGCCGTCCGATACGATTTCGACAAAAATCGATATTTAGGCGTCAGAGAGGACTCTTAATACGACTCCTAGGTAAATATTGCAAAAACTGGCGGCCATATTGCTTTTCTTCATTTTCGTCCCGATTTCGTTCAAAATAGAAATCTGAGCGTCCGAGATGTCTCTTAATACGAATCCGAGGCAAAATATGGAAAAAGTCGCAGCCATATTGATTTTCTTCATTTTCTTCCCAATTTCGTTCAAAATCGATATCTGAGCGTCCGAGAGGTCCCCGAATACGAATCCAAGGTAAAATTTGGAAAAAGTGGCGGCCATATTGCTTTTCGTCATTTTCGTCTCGATTTCATTCAAAATCGATATCTGAGCGTCCGAGAGGTCCCCCTAATACAACACTGAGGTAAAATTTGAAAAAAGTGGCGGCCATATTGATTTTCTTCATTTCCGTCCCGATTTCGTTTAAAATAGAAATCTGAGCGTCCGAGATGTCTCTTAATACGAATCCGAGGTAAAATATGGAAAAATTCGCAGCCATATTCATTTTCTTCAATTCCGTCTCGATTTCGTTCAAAATCGATATCTGAGCGTCCGAGAGAATTCTTAATACGAATCCGAGGTAAAATTTGGAAAAACTGGCGGCCATATTGCCTTTCGTCATTTTCGTCCCGATTTCGTTCAAAATCGATATCAGAGCGTCCAAGAGGTCCCCCTAATACGACACCGAGGTAAAATTTGAAAAAGTGGCGGCCATATTGATTTTCTTCATTTCCGTCCCGATTTCGTTTAAAATAGAAATCTGAGCGTCCGAGCTGTCTCTTAATACGAATCCGAGGTAAAATGTGGAAAAAGTCGCAGCCATATTGATTTTCTTCATCTTCTTCCCAATTTCGTTCAAAATCGATATCTGAGCGTCCGAGAGGTCTCTTAATACGAATTCGAGGTAAAATTTGGAAAAAGTCGTAGCCATATTGATTTTCTTCATTTTCTTCCCGATTTCATTCAAAATCGATATCTGAGCGTCCGAGAGGTCCCCAAATACGAATACGAGGTAAAATTTGAAAAAGTGGCGGCCATATTGATTTTCTTCATTTCCGTCCCGATTTCATTGAAAATAGAAATCTGAGCATCCGAGATGTCTCTTAATACGTATCCGAGGTAAAATTTGGAAAAAGTCGCAGCCATATTGATTTTCTTCATCTTCTTCCCAATTTCGTTCAAAATCGATATCTGAGTGTCCGAGAGGTCCCCAAATACGAATCCGAGGTAAAATTTGGAAAAAGTGGCGGCCATATTGAGTTTCTTCAAAGCCGTCTCGATTTCGTTCAAAATCGATATGTGAGCATCCGAGAGAATTCTTAATACGAATCCGAGGTAAAATTTGGATAAGCTGGCGGCCCTATTGCTTTTCATCATTTTCGTCCCTATTGCGTTCAAAATCGATATCTGAGTATCCGAGAGGTCTCTTAATACGAATCCGATGTAAAATTTGTGAAAGAGGCGGCCACATAGATTTTCTTTTTTCCGTCCCGATTTCGTTCAAAATCGATATCTAAGCTTCCGAGAGGTCTCTTAATACGAATCCGAGGTAAAATTAGGCACTCCATACATGCCAGGGATTGTAAAAAAAGGATTGGCTTTTAAAAACGACATAGAGGTTTCTATATTTTTTTCCATTTAAATAAACCTTTAGATTAGTTATACATACAAGCACCCCGGCCCATACAAATAATTAACAAATATTTATTCTATCATCAATAGTTTTCTTAGCGCACGCGATGTAAAGAATATTTTAGTTACTTTTTTTTTACAACATTACATTATTGGAGTTTTAGTAAGAGTCCTTATTTTTTGAAAATATAATACAGCCCATGTCAATGTCACCCAAGAATAGTGTAGCTATTCAATGCAAACTTACAATCAAATCTTTCCTTTTTATAATATTAGTATAGATTAGCTGTTTAAGTCGTAAAAATTGGGTCCCCTCACTGTATATAATTTCCAAACTTTGAAGTTTAAGATTCTGAAAAACATTGAGATGGTGCATATTAAGTAAATACTTTCAGCGACTTTTGGTTTCAACAAGAGATGTTTACCATTTTTTGAGATATCGTTGAAAAATAGTTTTGCCCAAACAAAAGGACTCAAGTGCCGTGAGTTTCCTAGAGTGGTTTAAATGTGGACTAGCAGGTGTTGGCACGGAACCCTTCTTTGTGCGTAATCCGACACTTGGCCGGTTTTAATTTAATATTATGGACATAAAATTTTTTGATAGTTTGTGCCAAATTGCAATTCTATCGTTCCAGTAGTTTTAAAGCAAATCGGTTGTAACAGACGGACTGACGGACAGCCACACGTGAATAAGGAATAAGGGTATCTTTTTGCTTTTGAGGTACGGAACGAGCCCTGCGTATCCTAATTGAGTTTTGGGTATGATTTAATAGCTTTAGAGGGGTTAGTCAGGACTAACTATGATTCATTAACAGATGAACAAAAGTCAGTATAAGTACGACCAAATAGTAAGGAGTGGGAAAGGAAGTGAGGCCAAATTTTCTTTTTGGACGCTCAAACGGAAACTGGCATAATCTACCAATTTAATTTAAATTTAGGAAAAATAAGGGTTACACTAGATATTGAATTAGCCGTATTTCTGTACTTCAGAGGACCAGAGTTTATGACTGCTGCTTGGTCGTTACCAGACCTTCTATTGGTGTTACTGTAGTACACAGATACTTTTACTAAGGGCCATTTAAGACAGCCCGACCCTTTCCCCCTCGGCCTCTCGAAAATGTATGATAATAGTTTTCGATCCTTATTATTGCCAAAATCAAATGAAATTCTACAGTTTGCCGGTTCTCAGAATGTATACTGACTTTTCATCTGTTCATCTGTTTATGAATCACAATCACCAAACTTCGTATACCGAAACCCCCAAAATGTAACAACTACTTTTCTGGAAACTGCATCTAAATCGGTTCAGCCAAACGCGAGATAATCGTGGACAAACATACATACCTACATACATCTGTTTATGAAACACAACCACCAAACTTCGTATACCGAAACCCCCAAAATGTAACAACAACTTTTCTGGAAACTGCATCTAAATCGGTTCAGCCAAACGCGAGATAATCGTGGACAAACATACGAACCTGTTTTTTGTAGACGGTTAAAAATTTCGCATAGTACGCGGGCGAAGCCGCGGGCAAATGCTAGTAAATATATAAAAGAAGAAACTGACTGACTGACTGACTGACTGACTGACTGACTGACATATCAACGCACAGCCCAAACCGCTGGTCCTAGAGATTCCAAATTTGGCACGTAGGTTCCTTATAAGGCCTAGGGGTGCACTAAGAAAGGATTTTTCAAAATTCAACCCCTAAGGGGGTGAAATGGGGGTCCGAAGATTGAATAGGGAATCAAGATTAGTTGGATTATTTTATTCAAAACTTCACAGGAGTTTTTTTAACGATAAATGAGTGAACATGTGTTTCAGGTTTTTTGAGAAATCAACCCCTAAAAGGGGGAAATGTGGTGACAAATTATGAAAATCGATATGGGTGTTGTTTCTATGGTTTATTGGGTTGCTGATTACGAAAACAACAATGATTTTAAAATCCCACGTGGATGACGTTAAATACCATCCCCTCTGTTGGGGTCCGAGGGGGTTGGAATGTCTAAATATTAATATGGGTATCATTTTTATGGTTTTTTGGGTCGTTAATTTCAAAAATGGCATTGATTTTGAAATTTAAAATTGCGGACATGAAAACTTTTAAAAGTTGGTGCCAAATTGCAAGAATAAACTGACTGACTAAGTGAGTGACATATCGACGCACAGCCCAAACTGCCGGTTTGAGAGATACCAAATTTGGCATGTAGGTTCTTTATAAGGTCTAAAGGTGCATGAAGTGCCGTGAGTTTCCTATGAAGATACGACCTTTTTTGATTCAATGTATTGTAATTGATTTTATTAAACAGTGCCGTCCGATACGACTTCAACATAAATTGATATTTGAGTGTCCGAGAGGACTCTTAATAGGAATCCGAGGTACCTAAACTTTGAATAAAGTAACGGCCATATTGATTTTCTTCATATCCGTCCCGATTTCGTTCAAAATCGATATCTGAGCGTCCGAGAGATCCCCTAATACGACTCCAAGGCAAAATTTTGAAAAAGTGGCGGCCATATTGGTTTTCTTCTTTTCTTTCCCGATTTCGTTAAAAATCGATATCTGAGCATCCGAGAGGTTTCTTAATACGACTCCGAGGTAAAATTTGGAAAAAGTCGCAGACATATTGATTTTCTTCATTTCCTTCCCAATTTCATTCATAATCGATATCTGAGCGTCCGAGAGGTCTCTAATACGAATCCGAGGTAAAATTTAGAAAAAGTGGCGGCCATATTCATTTTTATCATTTCCGTCACGATTTCGTTCAAAATCGATATCTGAGCGTCCGAGAGAATTCTTAATACGAATCCGAGGTAAAATTTGGAAAAAGTTGCAGGCATATTGATTTTCTTCATTTCAACCCGATTTCGTTCAAAATCGATATCCGAGCGTCCGAGAGGTCCCCTAATACGAATTTGAGGTAACATTTGAAAAAAGTGGCGGCCATATTGATTTTCTCCAGTTTCGTCCCGATTTCGTTCAAAATCGATATCTGAGTGTCCGAGAGGTCTCTTAATATGAATCCGATGTAAAATTTGTGAAAGTGGCGGCCATATTGATTTTCTTTTTTTTCGTCCCGATTTCGTTCAAAATCGATATCTGAGCGTCCGAGAGGTCCCCTAATACGAATCTGAGGTAAAATTTGGCACTCCATACATGCCTGCATGCAAAAAGTTGAATGTTACTATATAGGCGTGTGGGGTATCTATGGATTTGCTTTTAAAAACGACATAGAGGTTTCGATATTTTTTTCCATTTAAATCTACCTTTAGATTTTTTTTAATCGTATAGCATTTATTTACGGACCGTGAGATTTTCGAGAAGACAAGTACGTTTGCTAGTTTTTGTTGCACTTTTAGTACCACCCAGGGGTAACGGTGGGTACTCCCTACGGACGTGGTGCAACTTTGACCCGCCTTTGTCAAGTGAATGGGCAACGTGACTGTTAGAAGTTCGCAAGCCGCTCGAAGGCCTCTAACTTGGCTTAGCGATTGCAGCCGGGATCAACGGCTTAGCGTGCCTTCCAAAGCACGAGAGTCAGTTAGTAACCACTCAAAGCGGTCACCCGTCCAAGAACTGACCTGCACCCACATTGCTTAACCTCGCGCACCGCACGCGGTAGGCGGGTGCCGCTGGGCCACGAGCGCTCTAAATTCAGTTTGTGCCAAATTGCAATTCAATCGGTCCAGTAAAAGCAACTTGGTTGTAACAGACGGACTGACAGTAAGGAGTGCGAATGGAAGTGAGGCCAAATTTTCTTTTTGGATGCTCCAATGCGAACTGGCAAAACCTACCTAATAAATTTAATTTAAGGAAAAATAAATGTTACACGTGATATTGAATTAGCCGTATTTCTGTACTTCAAAAGACCAGAGTTTATGACCGCTGCGCGCTGCTTGGTCGTTTAGAGACCTATTGGTGTTACTGTAGTATAAAGATACTTTTACTAAGGGCCATTTAAGACATGCTTTTATTTCATCGGCCCTTTCCCCTTTGGCCTCTCGGAAATGTATGATAATAGTTTTCGATCCTTATTTTTGCCAAAATCAAATTAAATTTAACAGTTTTCCGGTTCTCAGAATGTATACTGACTTTTCATCTGTTCATCTGTTAATGAATCACAATCACCAAACTTCGTATACTTACCGAAACTCCCAGAATGTAACAACTACTTTTCTGGAGACCGCATCTAAATCGGTTCAGCCAAACGCGAGATAATCGTGGACAAACATACGAACCTGTTTTTTTGTAGATGGTTTGATGTAGAAGCCGCGGGCAAATGCTAGTACTCGTATAAACAGCAAGGCCTGCATAAGTTTTCCAGCATCGTATAGATCTACCCATTAACAATGCAGGCATGAATAACGTTCTAGTGTACTAAATCGCTCCACAAAACGCTTGTATATCATTATTGTTTAATTATCGTTTGCTGCTATTCGATCGGCGCAAATACGGGGGAACTAATACGTTCCCGAATGGATACCGCAGCGAGGCACGAGTCGGCGCCGCCGCACGTTCCAATGTGTTCCAATCCCACTTCCTTATTGAGCGATCGCGATTGGCACTGATTGGAAAATGCTCCATTTCTGCAAGTGCTCAAATACAACGCAACATAAGGAAATCGATCTCAATATTGCGGTGTAAAGCAATCGGTGAAGATACAGTTATAAAATGAGCTTTGATCTGTAATGGGAATAATGATAGCTTGCGTAGCTCTAACAAATATTAGCTATTATTAGTATAGTAACGCAGTTATCGAATTATTTTATAGCCGAGACTTATCGCGGTAGAACGGCAATTATTTGCGTGATTACGGCCATTGCGGGTTTGAAGAGATACGTGCCATATAACCCGGTAAATTACCCCTTTTTGTGATGATTATCTACCTCACGATTGCATAACCCGGGTCATTTGGATAATACACGCGTTTGCGCCGATGCGCCGTAAAATACTTGGAAAATATTGCATGTGTTTGAAAATCGTCGACCGATACAAATGACTATGGCACTCGTATTAATTTTACATGAATTTGGAAACACAGACTATGTTTTAAAATAATTGGATTAAGTAGGTACCCTATACAGGTGTGACCTGTAATAGGAGCAATAAATTGAAAGGAGGCTGCCTTTGAGCATCTATAGTGTACAGAAGAATTATATCTTTTTTTTTCTATTTGGAAATTTTTTGATCTAAAGATGTGACCTCCAAGTAATGAATCTTGACACCACTCAAAGCACGGCAGTCAATGCTAATTTTGACTCATAATAGTGGTTTCATTTTGAGTTTTATTTATTAGGATATTTTTGGGATTTTTAAATTTTACTTATACATTTTTAGTCTTTTTAAATAAAGAGTTATTGATATCCAGTGATCGGAATTAGGTGAGCTAAAATACCTATTCTTCGCAAGAATACATAATATAGAGTGGTTACAAATGGGTAGATTTTTTTTTTTTAAATACCAGGTGTTCGATATTTATCCGGGGACTATTCCTAGTTAAAAAGTTTAAAAATAAAAAAAGAACACATAAAATATCCCGTTGTGTAAGTAAAAACACGTATGCTTAACATTACGACTAGTACCCGAATACATATCGAATAGCCGGTATTCAAGTTTTTTTTTTTTCAAATAATACCACTTGGATATAATTGTTGAAGAACTCAAGAGTCTACCGTTTATTTTATTGCTCCTATTACAGGCCGCACCCTGTATATGAGGTTTTAGGAATATGGATCAACTGTACAGATCTCAAATTTAAACGATATAGGGTGGCTAGGCCGGTAACGCGACTAGCGTCAGTTCGCGACCACATTGAAGTTACTTTTAATTAAAGATATTAGGTAACATTTTTACAGACCCCAAAGAAACAATGAGTTGTCTGCACTTTATTTGTTGGTTATTGAATGAGAATTCATTGAAAAAACGAGAAAATCCTTTCACTTTATCAACTCATCCAAGCGATCACAAACCAGAACACTTAATCAGCTGATCGCTAACTTCTGAGTCGCTAACCGACGTATAGACCCTACATACAACACATTTACCTCACGCCTGGCAGGCAGACACTATCCTTGTAAGATTTATTTTATTTTCATCCACCCATTGCGGAGAACTTCTGGCATGCCTTTTAGAAAAATAAATTATAATTTAAAAAGCGCATCAGGTTGTATGATGTCTGTTGACATGACAACAAATAAAATCAATCCATGTTTCGTAAATAAAATAAGGTTTACACAGTCGTTTCTGCCCTCAAAACGTATGCTGGGCATTGCTTGTATTGGATTTTATTTATGGACGAACGTGTAACAAACGCGCCTGCGGATAGATCTTGACGTTGAGCAAAAAGACCACTCCTGGCACTCCTCTTGTATCTGGATTGTTATTCGTATTTATTTTTGAATGTTAATATATACATATCAACCGCATAGGGCTTTGTTTTGCAAAAAATAAAACACATCATATAAAAAAGTTTATAGAAGTAGCAGGAATTCTGAAAGTAAGACTATATAGTTATCTAGTACCAATTATGAAAAACCACTGCCTGGATCGTGGTTTGCAAGTATAATTTATACCGGCAAGAAAGTAAAATAACAACTGATCCTAATGACATGGAATCTCTCGTTACATAAAACAGGCTTGTCCTAAAAAATATAAATAAATAGATATTACTTAATATGCGCTACGTGGGTATTACTAATGGGGCTGAGTCTTGATAACAAATAAATTATCAATCATCTATCTAAAAGAGCTAATACAAATACAGAAATACGAAGCAATTAAAACTAACATCTGCCTCTGTTGTGGTTTGCAATAATTGCAATGATAATTTCTACTGAACTGAAACCTGTCAAGAGAGGAGTCGAGGAGCAGTCCCGGTTTCCGCCAATGTTTTGCGGAAGAGCGTATGGATGGGTTTCATTAACGCAATCATCCGCAAGAAAGTGGCCTCCCTACTCTGCTGCGCTCGGAGTAGCAGCAACAGCATTCTAATGGTGTTGTCAAGTAAGTTTGACTGCCCGATATATAACAAGTGGAGGCAAATAATGCTTCGCCAATAGTGAGTGACTAATTATGACGTTTAATTAAATTTAATGTTATGTTATGTTAATAAAATAATAATTTAATTTTATATTTAGTCTAATAATTTTATTGTCAATTTGATTAAATGTCTATAAAATATTAATGTGTAGTGCACCGTAGATAAGTATAATGTAAAATGAACCTAACATACTTTAAGGTTTAAATGTACTTATTAGTTTTATTGTATTTCCAGGCCTAACAATATGAGGAAATAAATAATACAAAGATATTGAAAAGAGCATTTGATGACATAGGTACCTAATAATAGTAAAAATGCGGTGAAGTTTGTCTTTGACTTGGCTGAATATCATATTCTATAACTTCTTTCATTTTTTTTACATAGTCAATAAATTAACTTACTTTATTAAACTATTTAATTTATTTTCTTATGATCATAACAATTGAAAGTAAAAATAAAAACGTGCTCTCACACTAACGCGCGATTTAATTCCATGATGTTTTCTATGTCTAAATGTATTAGATTTTCCTTAGTCTTCTCGATGAAGTTGCGGCGCTATCAGAATTTTGTAACGGCTAACGTAGCAGAAAATAATGGCTTTTCGCACTATGCTACAGCTAAGCCCATATAGAGTTTGATTTTAAATTTGGGTAGAAATTCTGTTCTTTTCATGTGTTTTTTTAATTGTAATAATTACCGGGCATAATTTAGAAAAAGCATTTAATTATGGGTCATTGATATGTTAAGTGGTTATATAAAACAGGCTTATCCTTAAATATTAAAAAAAATGGCGCAGTGAAGTCTAAACACGCATAATTTATTGCCTAAATCAACGTATTCGCGTTAATATCAGATGTGAAGTCGTCCCTCAATACCAAATACCTAAGTGCTAATACGAAAGAAGTACGAATGCTTTCTGTCAGACGTTCGTACATATAACACGTACGTACGTACGTACCGTTTAGTTAAATAGATCAGTCTAATATTTCTAGTTAGTTCTGCACAGGATATTTTTTTGCAAAATGTAGGTTCAACCCTTATTTGTTTAAATTAAGATGAGTATTACACTTTTTTATATACTTAGTGGATAAGCTAACCTAACCTAACATATTAACTTTCAGTAAAAATCGGCCAAGAGCATGTCGGGCCATGTTCAGTATAGGGTACCGTAGTTTCCCAATACAATTATTAAAAAAGACAATAACAAGCAAAAAGGAATACCTTCGCAGTATTTCGTACAGTCGATGTGAAAGATATCTTTACAATTGAGTGTTATAAAATAGTACATTACTACAGAGGCCGGGACGGAAGGGGTTGCCGGCCGAAGACATATATAGACGGCCGAGCGTAGCGAGGTCGGATAGGTCTGAGGCGGGCAACCCCTTATTTCCCGCCGAGGTATGTATAGTGCTTTTCTCAAACATGCAATGAAATAAACAACAGAAAAAACAAAGTTTTATTTTTAATACGCATAGTGGCAGAATGTCATGGTGCCTGTGCCACAATTTATGTGGAATGGAAATTAAAAAAGAGGACTTTGCCGGCCTAGGCCTGCAAGATTTATATGAAATTCCATTAACGACCTCTTGTCCTAGCCGCACCTGAAACGTCATACTTCGCAGCCTATTATAAGGAACATAATATCAATATTTCATAGCATGTTTGAGAAAATATCTTTACATTTAAATAAGTTTACACACTATATGACAAAAACATACATACAACGCACATGACAGTTTTAACTTTTCACTTAATGCACCAAAATTTTATTTACCATCTGTCTTCCATAAAAACATTTTCACACATTGTGACATAATAGGTTTACATTGCATGTTACAAAATAAGATTTCCTGTCAATGTGCTCTAAATATGTTTACATTACCAGTGGCACTTGAAACTTTACGTTCAAGCGTAGGCATATTTTTTAATTACACCTCTTTTACATAAATATCTTTACAGTTTGACACAAACCACGGTTCTTATTTTAAATAATCCGACACCGAAAGCAGTACCATACTGTCAAATATTCTATCTCAATCATTTTGGGCGTGACAGCAACAGCAACGATACATTTCGTAGTAAACTAGGTAGTAGGAGGGTACAGTCGCTAGGATTTTTTCAGCGGGCGATACTATCAAAAGTATTAAGTGCCTGAAAGATTTTTGTAGGCACAAAGCAGCGTTCATTATTTAAGTTTTATATGTAGTAAATAGATTTCCTATTCATTTCACCAATAAAGAGATAACGCCCTTTTTTTTTTAAATGGGAATCTAGCCACTGTGTACTACCCCCTGTATACAGTGGTTCTAAAAGTACACAGTGGCTACGGATGGAATAGAGCCGCTGTGTATATATATACTACCCCTAAGTAACTTCGTATCAGGTTAACCCTGTTTTGATCTCCTCCGCCGTATGGTTGCCTATTTTCCTGGGCACTGAGGGCGATCTATTTCGTCGTGGCATTCTGCAAAAAAGGTAGGTACAAGTTTTAACTTTTATTTTATTAGCAGTCATTTGGTTTTCAATTTGAAGTTCTAAGAACAATTAACAACAATTTTTTATTGGACTTTTATTAAATTAAACTTTGGCGGTATTATTTTTATAAGTTCATACGTACACAGTGGCTCGCGTGCCAGTGTGTACTTCTCCGAAACGAGCTACTGTTGACCCTGATGCCATTTTGGAATCAAGATCAAACTAGAAACAAACGGATAGACCTAGAGCATTGAGTTATCATTCAATAGTAAGTAGATTAAACACACTTTTCGACAAAAACAACAGTAATTAAGAATCTCACACAAGTTTAGTTAAAAAACGAAGTGAAACTTACGTGAAAATGTGAATTCGGCCGGGGAAAAAACAAAACACATCATTACACAACCGCACGGCGCGCGGCGCCAGAGCGGCTCACGGGCTAGTTCAGTTCATACACGATCGTGTGTCGAACGCTTCCCATTGACGTAGAGGTCAGATATAAAGCTCTTTCCCTTTCCAGCACAGTGCATTCGAGCGACTGTTCCCTCCGAGCAACTGTACCCTCCCTGACCTACCCTTATAGTTTCGCCATGTCCGCCTGTCTGTCCGGGGTTTTGCTCTGTGAGTGTTAGTGCTAAAAGCTGCAATTTGGCATGAATATACAGGGTGGAATTTTATTGACTGTTAAAAATTTTCCCAGGCATTAGGTATCGCATTAGGCATATAGGTAGGTAACAAAACATAGGTAAAATTTTCACAATAAAATGTGCTGTCTTAATAAATAATTAGTAACGTGTGGATAATTGGGAGCTGAATGACGCTCGGGGTTAGCGGTGCGGGGGGAGGGGCGCGCTCACCTATCTGATCTCGACCAAAATTGCAAATTAGTCGCACGCGCATGTCCTCAATGGCCGGTTGTGCTTCCCTGTTTAATCTCTCGTAAAGACGCGCGTTGGCGAACGTGACTTACAAAACAATGTTTACGACGCGGGAGTACCCCGTGAATGATGGAAAATTTGCAAATTATGTTTTTGTTTACTAGTTTCCAATGATTATTAAATATCATTGTAACTTTCATTAAAAATACAGTTTTTCGACGCGTAAGTTTGTCTCGGCGTCTCAACGTAGGGGCGGGGCGAGCATTATTGTCACCTCCCGCACAACGCGTTCTACCGCAGTATCCATGAAAGTATGGTTTTTAGGATATCTTTCAGCTGATTTGTCTCAATATTTTAGTACTGAAAGATACTGAAAGAAAAAACACAAACTTTTATTTTTCGCTAAAGAATCCACTGTGAAAATTTGAATAGTCAATATTATTTCACCCTGTATACGTAAATCAATAAATCTGTCAAAGTAATAAAATAAAATGTAAAAAAATATATTTTTAAGGGTACTAAAATAAATTCGTGTAGGGGACTATACGAAAAGGGGGGGGATTGACTTTTTTTTGCTTCAACCCTATGGTGTGGGGTATTGTTGGATAGGTCTTTCAAAATGAATAGAGGTGATCATCATTTTTTTTTGAAAAAGTGATCAGTTTTGAAAATTATCACTCCAAAAGAAAAAATAATGTGGCCCCCTCTAACTTTTGAACTATGGGTCCAAAAATATGAAAAAAAAAAACATGGATCTCTTCATCAGAAATCGAGCATGACAAAAAATTATCGTGAAAATAGAACTTTCTTAACAAACACAGGTAGGAGGACAAATCGCCAAACGTGAACTTTTCGTGGTTGAAGAGTTCTGTTCTGATCATCATCAGCAGTTCCACTTCATCAATTTTTGTATGAAAATTTACAATTCGTTGAAAATAACACAAAAATTACTATATCTTTGCCTTTAAGATTTGAGGAGTTCCGTCAAATCCTCATGGATCCCATTATCACAACTGCATTTTGTCAAAAACGGGACCAACTTGGATATACTTACAATCAAAAAAAGAATTTTCAAAATCGGTTAAGAAATGACGGAGTTAAAGAAACATATAGTGATTTTTGTGTTTTATCAACAAATCAAGCATTTTCATACAAAAATATGACATTTGATGAAGTGGAACTGCTGATGATGATCAGAACAGAACTCTTCAACGATGAAAAGTTCACGCTTGGTGATTTGTCCTCCTAGCTGTGTTTGTTAAGCAAGTTCTACTATCACGACAAATTTTTGTCATGCTCGAGTTATGATGATGGGATCCATGAGGAATCGAGGGAACTCCTCAAATGTAAAAGGCATACATATAGTGATTTTAGTATTTTCATTTAACAAAAAACAATATATAAATAAATAAGTGACATTTCATGAAGTGGAACTGCTGATGATGATCAGAATGGAACTCTTCAAGGACGCATAGGTCACGATTGGCGATTTGTTGTCTTCGTTATGTTTGTCAAGTAAGCTAGGTTTTCAAGACACATTTTTGTCAAGCTTGAGTTCTGATGGAGGATTCCATGAGGAATTGAGGGTACTTAGTCTTCTACCATTATAAACATACTTATAGCCATTTTTATTTCATTGTATGGAATCTAAGAGTGCACCATCTAAGTATAATAATCTTTCACCGGCCTCCCCCATTGAAGTCGGTTTTTTTTCTTTAAAATTATTTAGTGTCAAGTAGCTTGCATATTATGGCGGAAGTGAGGTAGTAGTATCGGTAGCAAGAGGAACGAGCCCAGCTCTCCGAGCGTGCCCACGCCGGTCCCGTTACCACTGTGTCCATGCCAACGCGTGAGATTAGGATTTATTGTCCCGTGCATTATGGAGCAAACCGCACTGTCTCGCTGTCGCCGTGAATAATCTGAGCTCCACATCCATCCTAATCAAAATGCTTTGAATACCTATAAATCTTACCTTAGCTTGCCTGCAAGCTTGATTTGATGTCCAGTTTATCCTTTAGGCACTGAATGTTGTCTAAGTATTTGAATAATCTTTGCAAATGTATATATTGATATGAACGCTTGGCATGCAGCATATAAGTTATTCGGTATTACAACTATCCACATTTTTATCTTATAAAGGAAGCAAAACTGCAAAGCGTTGACCTCGCGGTCGACGAAGCTATAAACTATGTTTGTCTTCCCCTGTTCCGCATTATTCTAAGGAATATTACAAAAGGAGAAACAAACAATGGGGCGGAAAATGGCCATATTGTATTGGTTCATTCTGCGCTAGAGCAATGCCCGCGGCCGGCATTGAACTGCACAAGATCATGGAGCTGCGAGTACACGATCTAACGATGTTACTTTGTCACGATGTTAAGGTCACCACTAATAGACATAATAAGAGAAGAGTAACTTCATTGTCAAAATAATCCCTAATCTTTAACGAATTAAATAATTCGTGTTCGGTACCTTGTCATTGTACTAATCTTTAATTAAGGCCATGTGGCTTGTTGTTGTTGTCAATGTTATTGTTAGTGAGATCACACGAGTTTATTTAAACGAATAAACGAGGATAAGGTATTTTTCACATGCCGTATCCGGTACAAATGACGGAACAATACTTAGTGTTGTTGCAAAGGGCTATTAAGGCTGCGACGGGGACCAAGGCTCGGCTTTCGCAGTTGATATAATTGAGTGTTTAGAGAGATATTAGTATCGCCTGGAAAATAAATAAACCTCCGATGGAAAGCAGAAATAGAGCAATTACTTTCTAAGTGAACGGACCTGTTGTTGAGAAATATTACATTTTCTTTCTTAAAATACTATGCTGTGTTGTAGGTACATACTTCATGTACTTACGTGTATGATCAGAAAGCGTCCGCATAATATTTACAGTATGATGGAGCATGTAATTGTGAATGTGTGATACATGCGCGATGCAACACTCTATTAATTACTTTATCTAGTAAGGTGAAAGTCTAACCTGACAAGATAATCGGAAGATGACATCACTGAGCTATGAAATAAATTGAATGAGTCTTCGCATGTATGAAATTGTATAGTTTAGCGAATGCATAATCTTAAGATACTTATAACTTCTACCCGCGACTTCATCCGAGTGTACCTGTTAATCCTTAAGTATGGAATATTTGCTATGCTAATTCCTACAGTTGTATTATAGCAGTTCCATACAAACTTCAACACCCCTTAATTGATTATTATTATTTTATTTCCGGGACAAAGACTATCCTTTGTCCTTCCGAGGGTCTCAGACTATCTCTATACCGGTTCAAGCGTAAATACATAACAGACAGACCTAGTTACTTTGGCATTTATAATATAGGTGTAATTATAATATGGATGGATGTCAATTACCTTATGTACATGTAGCGTTTCTACTTCCTTTCTACTCGAGCTCGAACCTTCTAATTTGTTATCCCTGTTACTTTCGAAATCTTATATCAACCAGACTGATGTAGTCCTTGAACATGTTAGACGGATGTAGTCCTTCCCATTGTACATTCAGAGTGCGGTCATTGACCGTCGCCGGTACGGCCCGTCCCTCGGGACCCGGAACTCGTGACTCCTGCTCTGTTATCTCCAACTGCTACGGCGATGACATCTCGACAAGACGGTTCCGTATTAGGCGCATCTGAATGCAACACAGATTGATTTGCCAAGTATATAATATAGGTAGGCTGATATGATGAAGGCAGGCTGGTAGACATTTAGGCAATGCACTTGTTAGATTCCAACATGTATCGTCTCCAAAGACTGCCTGGACGAGTTCGGTTTTCAGCGGTAAAAACATTTTATGTACCTACCTACGTGTACTTTGGTTGAGTAAAGAATCCATTACATTGTAGTTGACCTTAGTCAACCTAGTCTTTCATACCTTAGTATATGTATGAGTAACAAAGTAATGGACAACAAAAAAGTAGGTATTGGAGAAAAGGACATGAAAGCGCCATCCCCGAGTAAATAGAATAAGGCCAAGCGAATGCTTATGAATATGAAAGATTTTAGGTTGCTCAGTCGACTTTTTATTAAAATGAGATCTTTATAGTCGACTGTGTAAGCAGATCTACCGCCTACCACACAAAAAATCGGTCAGAGCATGTCGGGCCATGCTCAGTGTATGGTTCCGTATTTGCCCAATGAACTTACCTACAATAAAAAAAATCAATAACAAGCAAAAGGGAATACCTACGCAGCGTTTCATACGGCTTTTACTAAGAAGGGAAGATATTTTACGATAACCCAAAAACGGCTTAACTAATCATGTCCGCTATAGTTTTCATTGAAAGACTTTATTAACTTTTACTTTCATGTTTTTTTTGTCATAGTTTTTGGACCCATAGTTCAAAAGTTAGAGGGGGATACTTATTTTTTTCTTTTGGAGTGAATATTTCCGAAAATATTATCTTTATCAAAAAATGTTTGATGAAGACCTCTATGCATTTTGAAAGACCTATCCAACAACACCCGACACCATAGGGTTGAAGCAAAAAAAAAAAATCCCCACTTTACTTTTCCTTAATTTTTTTTTAGATTTTATTTTACGATTTTGACCGTTTTATTGATTTATATACCCATACCAAATTGCAACTTTCTAGCACTAACAATAACAGAGCAAAGCCTCGGACAGACAGACAGACGGACATGGCGAAACTAAAAACTGGGTATGCAATGCAGTTTGCTGGTTGCAATTGTTGAGCTGAGCGCGTCTACCCGGTCTCAAATACCATCTATGTACATATTTACCATTGTTTACATCAATTTTGCGTGTGCACGACTTTTTACATTGAAATATACGGAAATTCAGTTTTTCGGTGATTATTCCTCCGTCGTCCTGATATCACATATCGACATGCAAAATGTGAGCGTGATCGGTTGAAGCGCATAGGAGGAGTCCGAACTCAAACTAAATACATGTGTCGCCTAAGAATGAGCTTCGCTTCGCTCAGCCTAATCTATATCTATATACATATAATAAAGATGAAGAGGGTCGAAAGTCTGTACATGGAAGATATTCGAAAAACTATTGGCTGGGGATACTTAGAATCGCTAACAGAACACGTTACAACAGTTTTTAGAATTTTTGTCTGTTTGTCTGTTTATCTGTTTATCTGTTTGTCTGTTTATATGAACGCGCATCACGTGAAAATGGCTGAACGGATTTTGATGAAAATTTTACTAATCTGTCGAGTAAATACCCGGTCAGGTTTTAGGATATAAAAATTGTGCAGATTTGGGTTAAAAGGGGATAAAAAGAGGGGTTGAATTTTGTATGGGAACTCCTATAATCCATGAGTTACAAAATGAAAATGGTATGAAAATTGGTAAGCATATATTTGATGACAAAGGAAAAACATTCTCATTCAAAATTTGTGAAGTCTTAAGATAGAAACTGAAAAAAGTAAACGTAAGCGCTGCGCCGCGGCGCTGCCCAGTGTGCGCGCCAGCCACCACGGTCTCTTCAAAACATGCAATTACAATGTTACTTTTGCCGTTCACTTCATGTGCACCCACTTTATACCACTACTTAGTATTTTAAATGCGAAAGTTTAGATGTTTGGATGTTTGTCACTGAATCACGCAAAAACGGCTAAACAGATTAAGATGATTTGTATGCTAATAGTATACAATCTGAATTCACTTATATATATTTATAAGTGTACTTTTTGTCCCGATGATCTTCCATCAAAGGGATATTAAATCGGGGATGCAAGTAAGGTCTATGAAACGGGGTGGTTTAATCCTCATACGCCATTCTATGATTTAAGTTTCAGCCAATTAGGAGTATAACAGCGTGTCAAGAAATTTAACTTAAAGCATAGCAGAATTGCAAACAAATTGACGATTCATTATGTCAAAACCGAAGTATCATAATTCCTTCTGATTGTTGACGCTATTTTTGAGCACAACCTTTTCGCAATTAGTTCTACTTTGCGTGTACATCAAAATGCATTTGCGATACTTTGGCATTGTTTTTATTCATATGCTTAAATACAAAAACAGCTGTTTCAAAGCACACTTTGTATCGTCGGTGTACCATTTAATTTAGTCGTGCGTTATTTTTTACGTAATTGTTGACCCTTCACACCATAAAAACTGCTTCATATAAGAGATCACTTGAGCTGGGCAGCCCAATCGTCGGCATAGACGTTGGAGCATCTTAGATGTACACTTAGAAGAGTGGCGAAAGTCTGTACATGGAAGATATTCGAAAAAAGTTGGCTGGGGATACTTAGAATCGATAACAGAAATCGTTTCAACAGTTTTAAGAATTTGTGTCTGTTTGTCTATCTGTGTATATGTCTAGGCATCACGTCAAAACGAACGAATGGAGTATAATTTACCCCCATTAATATGGCAACTGGATCTTCGGCGACGACATAGCTCGGCCTTCGGCCTCGCATGCCTTGCCACTCTCCTTCGGCTTTTCAGTCATCAACCTTACATGAAGAATCTACTCTGTTGGGAGGCTCGGCCTTCAGCCTCGCGTGTCTCGCCTCTCTGCTTCAGGCCTTCGGCCCTCAGCCTTACATGAGAAGCCCGCTCTGTATGATTATTCTCGCATGCCTTGCCGCTCTGCTTCCGGCCTTCGGTCATCATACTTACATTAAGAACTCGCTCTGGTGGGATAACGTTTTACGGCAGAACTGCGTAGCGAGACTGTTACCATTGTACAATGTAAGTACATGTAATGTTTTTGACGAGATTCATTCGTCTAGAATCGGTACATTTGATATTCCGAAATAAGCACTTAATCATTCGTTTTGACAATAGGATTTCTAAGGAATGTCATATTGACTGTAATCATTTCTTAAGTGGGTGTAAAGAAGGGTGAAAGATTGTATCATCATCATCATCTGAGGCGTTATAGCCGCGGGTGGGCCCTAGGCTAGCCTGGTCAAGCAAATATCTCCAGTCCGATCTATTCGTGGCTTTCCTTCTTCAACATGTCACCCCTAAGTTCCTGGTGTCCACCTGAGCTTGGAAGATTGTATGGGAAAACAAATCATTCTAAGGCGAGAACGAATTATACGCGGACGAAGTCGCGGGCAAAATCTAGTAAATAAATATGTTCAGGCAGCAGGCCAGCCAACATATTAATTAAATCCTCTTGCTAAAGTAAGTTACTTTAAGCATTCGCTTCGGAACGGCAGGTTATTCATCGATGTCGGGCTAGACTCGCGGCTTACAGTCACGGCCACAGCATGGAGCTGTAACAAAACGCTACGAGATTAAAATGTTGTATCGGATATTAGAATTACCTGTGAGCATTACCGGCCAGTCAGTGGTCGTTGTACGGTACTCGGCTGCGACCAGTCACGCCTCTAAATGTCATTACCATGGCATAGAGCACTCCCGTGAAATCTCTCACCGCAACGCTGTATCTCTGTACGTGTTGACTCGCGGATCATTCTTGGAAATCTAATTTTTTGCTTGACAGTGCGACGCTTAGTTGGTTTTATTGTAGAAATGTTCGTGTCAACTGCGAAACGTCGGTTGCACGCTGAGTTTCTCAACGTGTTCATATAAATGGCCGAGAATGTTAACTGTTTATTTATATGTAATATGTCGTAATTGCTGTCTCGCAAGGTGTGGAAAGTATTAAACTTGAATTACGTCTTCCTTAATATAGTGTCCGTGGTTTCGCCTGTCGTGCCTTCCTGGAAATTCCAACAAGATTTATTAATTATAATTTGTAACTAATTATATAATAGCAATCTCACCTAAGATTTTCAATGCTTTGTACCTGGTACCCATACCTAGTATATATACTGGCCTATAAAGATGAGCTGAGATGTGATAGTGATAGGTGGTGTTTGCGGTGAGTAGTTAAGGTACCTTATAATCCTAATGGGTTCTATCGCATAGGCCACGAAGCGAGGGCAGGCTAGCTCGGTCTATCACTTGTGCCTCGGTAGCTGTCCCGTGTTATCAGTTAACCTGGCGAACTTGCAGCGTGCACATTCCGATCACAACTAAGTAAATACGATCCGAATGGAACATACTGGAAATGTACAGTAAATACATTGTATTAATGTACATATCACATAGTAGACAATATAGTGAAATATTTTGTGTGTCTTCCATAGGACCATATATTTTAAGGGCTGAAAAGCCCACCTAAGGCTTTAATATAGTTATTTGTTATACAAGGGTGCAAAGTTGTATTTTACCCGCGAGTGTGGAATTGAAACACGAGCCAGCGAAAGGATTCTATAGTTGAACCACAAGCGAAGCGAGTGGTTCTAAAATAGAATCCTGAGCGTGGCGAGTGTTTCAACACACGAGAAGTAAAATACAACTTTGCACCCGTGTGTAACACAAAACTTTTCTCCTCACTATAGCGAGGAAAGTGCAACATGCAAAAAAACACAGTTCCACAGGCATGATTTTTATCACTGCAATCACTGATTTTTTTACGATATTATAACAGAAAACCCTGAAAGTTGTGTATAATATTTACGCGAGTCGGAGTCGGTGACAAGTTGTGTATATTTTAGTTGACATTGACAAGATGACATTTCTGAGGATGCGTTTTGAAATTGCATCGACTCAACTTGTGCGTTTACAATTATCCTCAAAGTCATTATAAAAAAAATGTTACTTATAGAATTTTAAGGTTTACGACTTCAATCATTAAATAAAGCTAAATTTGGTATTTTTTATTAAATTTTTTTAAATCAAGGCTATGTTGGGTCCAAAATCACCAAGACCAAATTAAGATGGACATGTTGGCGGCCCATCATAAAAAGTGTGACTTTCGTAACTTTTGGAAACTGACGAAGAAAATGGAAGTGAAGCCCGGACTCTCAGCAGTTAGTGTCAACGGCGTTTCAGACGCCAAGGGTATCGCTGACATGTTTAGGAACCATTTTAATAATAATTCGTCTCCTGTAGGGTCAGAAGGGTTGCGGGTGCCTGACGAGGAGGTTGGGAGTGACTTGCAGATACGTTATAGTGCAAAAGATATAGCTAAAACGTTGCGGGATATGAAAAGGGGAAAGTCTCCCGGTCATGACTGCCTAAGCGTCGAGCACTTGCAATTTGCTGGCCCTCACTTGCCTAGAATCCTAGCAATGTTTTTTTAACCTGTGCATCGGACACTCATATTTACCTACGCACATGACGAAAACGATAGTGGTACCTATTGTTAAAAACAAAACTGGCGATATATCTGATATGACAAATTACAGACCTATTTCTCTGGCAACAATCATAGCCAGAGTACTTGACAGCCTACTTAACGTACAATTGGACAAATGCTTGCATCTACACGACGCAAAGTTCGGCTTCCGAGCAGGCCTGTCGACGGAGAGTGCGATCATTTGTCTAAAAAACACAGTTGAGTACTATACTCGGCGTAAAACACCTATTTATGCGTGTTTTCTAGATCTCTCCAGGGCTTTTGACCTTGTAAATTACGATTTACTTTGGAAAAAGCTTGACGAGACAAATTTTCCTGGAGAGCTAACACGCATATTTAGATACTGGTACGCCAGCCAGAGAAATAGTGTCCGATGGGGAAACGTTTTGTCAGATGAATATGGATTAGAATGTGGCGTCAGGCAAGGCGGACTAAGCTCGCCAAAATTATTTAATCTGTATATTAACGAGCTTATCGAGGGGCTCAGCAGCACACATGTCGGATGCCACGTGAACAGGGTAGCATTCAACAACATAAGCTATGCAGATGATATAGTGCTGTTGAGCCATCGGTGGGAGGACTGAGAACCCTTATTAATAAGTGTGAGTCATATGCTTTAAAACATAATCTAAAATATAATGTGTCGAAAAGCGAATACATGGTTGTCAAGGCGGGAACCAAGTGCCCATCTCATGTCCCACCCATTTGCTTGAATGGCGAGCAGCTTAAGAGGGTTAACTCGTTTAAATACCTTGGGCACGTGGTAACCGACGACTTGCGCGACGATGCGGATATCGAGAGAGAGCGAAGGGCTCTGGCGATCAGAGCCAACATGATAGCTCGCAGGTTCAGTCGGTGTACAGCGCAAGTTAAAATTACGCTATTCCGTGCGTACTGTACATCACTGTATACCTGCAGCTTATGGTCAAGATACACGCAGCGCTCGCTAAATACATTGCGGGTTCAATATAATGACGCGTTCAGGGTGCTGTTGCGGCTGCCGCGATTCTGCAGCGCATCTGGCATGTTCGCGGACGCGCACGTCGACGGTTTTCATGCGACGCTGCGCAGGCGCTGCGCCGCGACGCTCCGCAGAGTCCGCGGCAGCCGCCACAGCCTCCTGAGCGTAGTAGCTGGGAGGTGGGACAGTGGCTTAGTCAGGCACTGGTCCTCGCTTCACTTAGGTTTAGGTACTAATTAATTATTTAAGTACTTTGTTACTAACAAACTATGGACACCATTTGTCTGAAATAAATTCATTTTATTTTTATTTTTTTTATTTTTAAATTCTCAAACCATTTATTTAATGATAATTGATATCAAACGAACCATTAATATGAGCGTTTTACGTTTTGTTATCTGTCAAAAGCTACTCAAACACGCTCCAAGGTCAAATTACTTTCCCCACTTGTGGATAAAATGCGTTTTTACCCGCTTGTTTCAAACGATAAAAGACGGCTTTCCGAGCTAGTGAGGGGAAAAATATATTTGATATCTTTCGTTAAACAGGACTAACATTCGAATATCTATCTGTTTAAATGTTTATTTATTTAGAAGCATTCGATAAAATGGCGATGTCAGCTACAGTAAAACGGACTACATCGTCCTCTTTTTATCTCTATCCACTCTATCCAGCGAGGAAATGTGGCCAGCCTTACTTACGGGCACCCTCCCCAGAAGCAGCGACCTAGGGGTATGTTAGTTAAGTTGTAGTGAGTTTTAGTTTTAGCTTATATAGGAATTTGAAATAAGGTTTATTTTAACATATATTGTATTATTTAAGGCATTTATGTTTGAGTGTACTTTTTGAAATAGCGAAGCTTACTAATTTTAGTAATAACGAAGAAATGGTTCTGTCCTTAATACACGTGGGAAAAAATATTCAAAGACGTCAATCACAATGAACAAAGTCATATTAACGTGCAAATTGTCCAGAATAAGGCGACTAAATCTCCGTTTAACCTTGCCATCTTCGTATAAAATATTGGGCCATTAAAATGTCATTATTCTAAGAACGCCTGTTCAGCAGTTTTTACACGCCTTGTCAGAAAAACATTTCCGCTATGCGTATGAACACTAAGAAATATAATTACATAGGTACTTGTTTTTGTACAATTATTTCTAGAAAAATGCGACATTTTGACAGTGTTCTTTGAAATATGTTTACTTAAAGATGGCAAGGCTTTTTTTTTAAAATATTGGGGAAAAATCTTACGCAAATCGACCTAGTCCCAAACTAAGCAAAGCTTGTACTATGGGTACTAGACGACAATATACATACTTATAGATAAATACATACTTAAATACATAGAAAACATCCAAGACCCAGGAACGTAAATGTAAATATCCGTGCTTAATGCAATATTTGCCTGCCTGGCCTGGCCGGGATTCGAACCCGGGACCTTTAGCTTCGGAGGCATTGTTACTACCAACTAGGCTAAACAGGCCGTCATCTTTTTTTCAATTTCAATCAGAAAAGTTAATTTATCTCTTAAAAAAGTTAATATTTCACGGCGTTTGATGATCAATAGTTCTCATTTGGCATTTTAGGGTGATTCTTATAAACCCTTAGAATAGTTTAAGGAGAGCTTCAGCATCAAGACTTTTGGTACAGGGGGAGTATGACGTCTTCATTTTTTTACAGGGGGAGTATGACGTCATCAATGGGGTATCATATCATATAAAAGGGTTTCATACGCTGATTCCAAAAATATATTACATAATAAAACATAATATATTACATAATATCACCTACTTGTTTGGAAAAGAACTGAAAATAATTATCGAAATATACCAAGATTGGGCTTCTTGTAAGTAAAAAATGATTTTTTTTTTATATATCAAACGTCAATAAAACAACTTTGAAAATATTAATATTTATTATCAAAATTCCACATAAAAAATATGACGACATAGGCCCTCCCCCCGGCTCTCCTTCTTAAAATGTTTTAAGGAGAACCCTTGCTCATCAAATGCCGTATATTGGATACTAATGCTTTGTACAGACGCAAACATTTCTATAGGTAGTAACAGTAACGCCAGACCACGTCTCTCATAGTTTAATCAACCTTTATTATCCAGAAACTAAGATATTGTTCCTGAATATTACTACGAGCTACTCGATTATGGTACTGGTATCTAGTCGAAACCCATTTTATTACGTAATATTACACATGTGACTCTAAGTATAGACATAACAAACGTGTTCTAAACGACTATATACAGGAAAATATTTTCTTGTCAATTGCAAGCGGCAATTACATCACAACTGCTGGGCAAATTTTATGGGGAGTTATTTTATAATATCACACTTTAAATATTTGTGCAGTAAACAACCAGTTGGTCATACAACGTAACAAAAATTCTTCAGGTTATATTTTTCCCCTATGGTCAGCAACAGGTACCTATGGATTGGATTAAAAAACATATCAATCAATTAACGGAATCCTAGAAATAAGGTTGTGCGTGTCTGTACTCGAGTACAACCTTATTTCTAGGATTCCGCTACATAGCATTTTCGTATCGACCTACATATATTGTGTTATGTAATTACGACAACCATTTCAGCTTCCTTGGTAGTGGTAGTGCCTGGCAAAGTTGACGCTCCCGGTCCGAACCCCGGTTTTAGGGTTTCATAGTAAACAAAGGAACCCTATAATTGCGCCATGTCCGTCCATCCGTCCGCGGCGTAGTTCAGCAACCGTTACTACGTTCTGCTGGAAACTGTAATTTAGCATCGGTACTTATATATCACTAAAGCCGACAAAACGATACAATAAAATCTTTGAAAAAAAATTAGAGCTGGGATCGCCCTGCACCTAAAGTGGGAATCCGTTTGCGTGATATTAAACTATAAAGTGGTAATATTTGTTGGAGTCAAGTGTCCAGTGTGTTTGGTTGATGGATGAGCACGAATTGTGTTCCTGATGAGCCTTAGATTTTTCCTACATATTTAAGTCCATGTAAGTCGTCGTATATAGTACAGGTAAAAGGTTCGTCACTTTTCAACTCTAATTCCACGACTATAAATACCCAGCTATTAGTTTTTAATCACCCAATTACCTTATTGCTTAGTTTTGAGAGTTGGAGAAAAAATATTTTAGTATGTTATTATAGTTATAGTACGATTACTGAGCGCTCCCGTGCTTTATAAGGCACGTTAAGCCGTTGATCCCGGACTGCTATCTTATCTGTCACTCTGACATTTATGTTTGTGAGAAAGGAACAAAACAAATTTTAGTTAACAGAGGTTTGTTAAGTTTTATGAATAAGGGGGTTAGACTCTACACATGATCGCCTTTTCAATGCAATAGTTGTTACATCGATAAACAAGTTTTTTTTTTCAACTTTTTTCTAGAAAAATAATAACGCCATATTTAAATCATGGTCACCCTATCACTTTTGACACACGTTGTATGAGGGATGACAAGACGTCGTGTGGTGTAGGGTGACCAAGTTGTATGAAACATTATTTTTTCTGTTAATAATTTGAGAAATAATAGTCAATATTGCAAGTAGTAACTGTGATATTATCTTTATTGAGTTTGTCTTTCAATACTTCATCGAGTCAAACAATTTCTGATCACGTCTCCGATGTCACCCTGTATATATAGACTAGAACTAAAAGAGAAAATTAACATAAATGGATGTGTTTGAAGCGAAAGAAGTATGTAAGCACAAGTATTTGGCATTCTCTAGTCCCTGTCTACCACAATTGGATACGGGCGTGAGTATATGTATGTATGTATTATGTCATTTACCAAACGTGATAGTGGTTTGACGCAAGTTTATTACACGGCTATTTTCTTCTCAATTTCACGTCGGCCCTGTACAAGTATAAAGTGTTAAGTTAAGCTTGAATCGCAAGAGCGGGGGTGGCGCGGTGCGGGGCGGAGGCGGTTCTGAATATTTGATGTCTCCGAAACTGTTGACTGTCGATAGTGTCGATTACTGCTTCATATCATATGTCATACTCGCCGCGCCGCCTCCGCTCTGCTATCCCGCGCGGTTTTTCGGTGCGACGTCCCCCGGACCGTGTTCGCTTTACCGAAAAACCACCTCCGCCACGCAACGACGCTGCGCCGCGCTACGTGCGCATCAAGCTTTACAGTTATACAGGGTGTGGCCTGTAATAGGAGCAAAAAATTTAAAGGCTGCTTCCTTAGAGCATCTGCAGTAACCTCTAATGTGTTCCAAAAATAAATATATTTTTTCACTTGGGAGAAATGTTGATCTAAAGTTATGACCTCCAAGTAATGGCTCTTGGCACCACGAGATTATAGCGCGGCAGTCACTGCTGATATTGAGGTACCATCTACTTGTAACTCATAATCGTTGGTGCATTTTTGGTTTAAAAGGATATATTTGGGATTTAAAAAAAAAAAAACATTTTTTAGTGATTTTTAAATAAATAGTTATTAATATAGCTCCAGTAGAGTAAAAAAAGTACATATAGCCTACTTTTGCCAAAAAAAAACCAAAAATAACTTTTTTTTTCGATTAAAACCATTTGGAAATAATTGCTGGGGAGCTCAATAGTGTACCGTTTAATTTTTTGCTCCTATTACAGGCCACCTCTGTATGTAGATAATAATTCAGGTATCTGAGATACTCGTAATCATTATTAATTTGTTCAAAAAACAATGAGCAGCTAAGGTTGATTTTATAAAACACCGTATAGCAGTTGACACCTATTGTTTACTTCTACGTGCCATAAGATTGAAAGTGTTATGTTTTGGGTCAGTGTCGGGCACTGGGACGTTAACCTTACTACAGCCGAAAATAATTTAGATTACGCTCAATGAGTCCCTTAAATATTTAATTACAAACAAAACTAAGAAAAGACATATTTTACAGTTTAATAAGCATGCACAGAAACAACACTGCAGTTTGCCGTCTATTGCTCAATTTTCGCGATGGCTCTGATGGATGCATGCGCGATGATTATCTGTTATAATGGGTTAATGGGTTCCCACAAGGAATTTATAGGGCACTGATGCATCAGCTTGCTGTTCACAACTTGTTTCGTATCACTGTTCAGCACTAGTATATCTTGACGCCGTGAATTGTAATAACTAGGCGTAATTTTAGGTCCGAATTACGCTGGTACACGGAAAAAAATGATTTAGCTGTGGTAGCTAAGCACGCTTTGCTGAAATTTTCTTTGCTGCTGTATACAATTTCTTATCTACTGTAACAAAGCCTTGTCTATAGCAACTAAAACCAGTTTGCTACCCTTGCTAACGATATTTAGCTAAAAGGATTTTAAATAATTTGCTACCGCTGCTAATTGATTCACAACTCTATCTAATTTATTTATCCGTATCAACAAAATTTTATTCGTCATTGTTGTTAGCTGGGACTGCTAATAATGTTTTGTTGTAGTAGATAAGAACTTTGTTACTATTGCTAATTATACATGTATTAGGCAGCAAAAGCTTATGTTTGTTGCATTTGATAAAAATATTTTGCAATCACTAACAACAGTTTTGCAACAGCTGCTAATTTTATTTTCGAACTCCTTTACTAATATAAATCCTTCGCCAGTTTTGCTAATAATCGTAGTCACATCAATAAATTACCTAGGCAATGGAGAGCAATAATATATTAGCAGTAGTAGCAAATCAGGTTTATGTGAGACTGCCAAGAACATTTTGTAGCTATAACTAACTTTTTTACAAATTTTACCAAATATTAATTGCTGCAGTTGCTAGATAAAAACTCGCCGATGTTGCTAAATATCTTTGTCAAACTACCGAATTCCCTATGCAATTAACAGCAATAATATATTAGCTGTAGTAGCAAATCAGACTTAGGTGAGGTTGCTAAGAACATTTTCTAGCTGTGACTAACTTTTTCACAAATGTTAACTAATATTATTTGCTGCAACTGCTAAATAAAAATTCGTCGCTGTTGCTAAAAATCTTTGTCATACCATCGAATTTCCTATGCAAATAACAGCAATAATATATTAGCCGTAGTAGCAAATCAGACTTAGGTGAGGCTGCTAAGAACATTTTGTAGCTGTGAGTAAATTTTTCACAAATGTTAACTAATATTATTTGCTGCAACTGCTAAATAAAAATTCGTCGCTGTTGCTAAAAATCTTTGTCACACCACTGAATTTCCTATGCAAACAACAGCAATAATATATTAGCTGTAGTAGCAAATCAGACTTAGGTGAGGCTGATAAGAACATTTTCTAGCTGTGACTAACTTTTTCACAATTTTTAACTAATATTATTTGCTGCAACAGCTAAGTAAAACTTCGTCGTTGTTGCTAAAAATATTTGTCATACCATCGAATTTCCTATGCAAATAACAGCAATAATATATTAGCCGTAGTAGCAAATCAGACTTAGGTGAGGCTGCTAAGAACATTTTGTAGCTGTGAGTAAATTTTTCACAAATGTTAACTAATATTATTTGCTGCAACTGCTAAATAAAAATTCGTCGCTGTTGCTAAAAATCTTTGTCACACCACTGAATTTCCTATGCAAACAACAGCAATAATATATTAGCTGTAGTAGCAAATCAGACTTAGGTGAGGCTGATAAGAACATTTTCTAGCTGTGACTAACTTTACACAAATTTTAACAAATATTATTTGCTGCAACTGCTAAATAAACATACGATTTTGCTCAAAATCCACAACAACGATTTTTATGCAATGAACAGCAAAAAAATTTGGCTAATATTCTTTGTTACAACTGCGAGGCAATCCTTCGCTAATGTCGTTAAAAATCTTAGTCACACCACCTAATTTTCTACGCCATGAACAGCAATAATATAGTAGCAGTATTAGAATATCCAACTTATGTGAGGCTGCTAAGGATATTTTGTACCAGAGACTAAATTTTTCACAATTTTAGCTAATATTGTTTGCTGCAACTGCTCCCAATTGATTACTACGAGTACTACGCGATACCCTAGTACAAAGTCGATCGTTGTGCAATCAATCCAAGTCTGGTTTAGGCAGAAGGAATATAACAGAAACCCCTTCAGAACAGAAAAAATGTGGCATTAAAATGTATGCATTTTAAAACTATCAAATCATCAGGATATATTTCTGCCAATTCAAGTGCATTTTCCATGAAAGAAAAACCCGTGTAATGATGGACCAGCTTAAAGAGAATCCTCCGCACAGTCTGATAAATAGATGATATCCGAGAGTAACCTAGCGACGAAACATCAGTAAAATATCAATCTACCTAAATCTTTTTTTTTTAATTATGAATGCAAGTTTTATTTCATTTATAAGAATATACATAGTTGGATATGAAATTAAAAAAACTTTATTGAAAATAACTTATGAGTATTTAGGTATTTCACTTTTCTGAGTACATGTCTGCAACTAACAGCTAGTCGCCAAAGCGTTACAGATCTTAAGCTATAAGAACATTAAAAACAAGTTGGTTAATGCAATTTAGAGTTTATAAACACATGCAACCTATTAATTACTACCTACATTGCTCTAACACAATTCCATAATTATCAAGAATAAGGAGCTTGTTTTTCTCTTTTTAGTTAATTATTGACGTGTCAGTAGTAACACCTTATTTAAGATGTACACATATTTACCTATATTGAAAGTATTTTTAAATGGTTTTTATCATAATGATTACATTATTAAAACTTAATGAATTATCAACTAGAATGAAAGATGAAGAATGAAAATGTTTACGTACTTATTAGATTTAAAACTAAGTGCCTAAGTATGTAACTACCTATTTCTTAACACGTCCTTCCGTTCCCAATCCAGCAGTCTATACATATAATAATTTTAATATGTAGGTTTAGTATGTACCTACCTAGGTCAGATGGCAGTAGCTTCTGTAAAAACTAGTGCCTACGCCAATTCTTGGGATAGGGTAGCAAGCCCCAGGCATCCTTCAGGATGCAACAGTACATAATTATGTAACTACCTATATCATGCTCGAAATGCACATTTAAAATTTTCTAACCGCTTCTACAGTCCTCAATATACAGATTACCATGTGCCTATCTATATAACATAGATTCTGTTGCCATATAATCGAAAGTATCGCGCGGTAGGTAGTTATACGCACTGGACTTGTGTAGGGATTTGTAGGCGTGGCCGAGTGTCATTTTGTAGCGTATTGAAAATGCATAACTCTAACAAAAATAGCTTTTTAAAGCGTTTCGTGATTGCCTGATATTAATATTTTAAGTTTAATATCACGCAATCATATTCCTGAAACGATGGATTTTGCAAAGGAAAAAAAATTTTTTTCAAGACTTTATTTTACCATTTTGTCGGCGTGATTAATATGTATACTCATGCCGAATTACAGCTTTCTAGTAGTTACGATTACTAAGCTAAGCCGCGAAGGGACGGACGAACGTGGCGAAACAATGTTTCTTTTTCACCACGGAATCCTAAAACTCGTAATAAAATCATTGTAACCGCTCAGCGTATAGCATTATAGCGACACGTGCCGTGCCCACCGGCACAAAAAATGTTTATAAGCTCGAATGTTTTAGTTATGCCAACGAATGTCATATTAGTTGCAGTAGCTAAGATGCATTTTGCTACTGCGATGAATGTTTTCGAGTTTCACGCGGGAAAAGTAACGTAGCAAGTGTTGCCATTAATAAACGCCAGTATTTTCTAGTAAAAGACGGGAATTACATTTTATTTAACTCTCTATGTATAAAAAAATCTTGATTTATAAAAAAATATATAAAAGAAGAAACTGACTGACTGACTGACTGACTGACATATCAACGCACAGCCCAAACCGCTGGTCCTAGAGATTCCAAATTTGGCACGTAGGTTCCTTATAAGGTCTAGGGGTGCACTAAGAAAGGATTTTTCAAAACTCAACCCCTAAGGGGGTGAAATGGGGGTCCGAAGTTTGTATGGGGAAACAAGATTAGTTGGACTATTTTATTCGAAACTTCACAGGAGTATTTCTAACGATAACTGAGTAAACATGTGTTTCAGGTTTTTTGAGAAATCAACCCCTAAAAAGCAGAAAGGAAGTGACAAATTCTGAAAATCGACATGGGTATTGTTTTTATGATATACCGGGTCGCTGATAACGAAAACAACAATGATTTTAAAATCTCACGTGGAGAACATGAAATACCATCCCCACTGTTGGGGTGCGAGGGGGATGAAATGTCTAAATATTAATATGGGTGTCGTTTTTATGGTTTTTTGGGACGTTAATTACGAAAATGGCATCGGTTTTAAAATTTAATATTGTGGACATGAAAACTTTTGAAAGTTTGTGCCAAATTTCAAGAAATAACTGACTGACTGAGTGACTGACATATCAACGCACAGCGCAAACTGCTGGTTCTAGAGATTCCAAATTTAGTATGTAGGTTCCATATAAGGTCTTGAGGTGCATTAAGAAAGGATTTTTCAAAATTCAACCCTTAAGGGGGTGAAATGGGGGTCCGAAGTTTGGATGGGGAATCAAGATTAGTTGGATTATTTTATTCGAAACTTCACAGGAGTATTTCTAACGATAACTGAGTAAACATGTGTTTCAGGTTTTTTAAGAAATCAACCCCTAAAAGGGGGAAATCTGGTGACAAATTCAGAAAATCGATATGGGTGTTGTTTCTATGGTTTATCGGGTCGCTGATTACGAAAACAACAATGATTGTAAAATCCCACGTGGAGGACGTGAAATACCATCCCCTCTGTTGGGGTCCGAGGGAGTTGGAATGTCTAAATATTAATATGGGTGTGATTTTTTGGGTCGTTAAATTCAAAAATGGCATTGATTTTGAAATTTAATATTGCGGGCATGAAAACTTAAAAGTAGGTGCCAAATTGCAAGAAGAAACGGACTGACTGAGTGAGTGACATATTAACGCACAGCCCAAACTGCTGGTTCGAGAGATACCTAATTTGGCATGTAAGTTCCTTATAAGGTCTAAAGGTCCATGAAGTGCCGTGAGTTATATGAAGATACGACCTTTTTTGATTCAATGTGTTGTAAGTGGTTTTATTAATCAGTGCCGTCCGATACGATTTCGACATAAATCGATATTTGAGCGTCCGAGAGGACTCTTAATAGGAATCCGAGGTACCTAAACTTTGAATAAAGTAACGGCATATTGATTTTCTTCATTTCCATCCCGATTTCGTTCAAAATCGATATCTGAGCGTCCGAGAGGTCCCCTAATACGATGCCGAGGTAAAATTTGGAAAAAGTGGCGGCCATATTGCTTTTCTTCACTTTCGTCCCAATTTCGTTCAAAATCGATATCTGAGCGTCCGAGAGCTCCCCTAATACGACTCCGAGGTAAAATTTGGAAAAAATCGCAGGCATATTGATTTTCTTGTTTTCGTCCCAATTTCGGTTAAAATCGATATCTGAGCGTCCGAGAGGTCTCGTAATACGAATCCGAGGTAAAATTTGGAAAAAGTGGCAACCATATTGATTTTCTTCATTTCAACCCGATTTCGTTCAAAATCGATATCCGAGCGTCCGAGAGGTCCCCTAATACGAATTTGAGGTACAATTTGAAAAAGTGGCAGCCATATTGATTTTCTTCATTTTCGTCCCGGTTTCGTTCAAAATCGATATCTGAGTGTCCGAGAGGTCCCCTAATACGACTCCGAGGTAAAATTTGGAAAAAGTGGCGGCCATATTGCTTTTCTTCATTTTCGTCCCAATTTCGTTCAAAATCGATATCTGAGCGAGAGCTCCCCTAATACGACTCCGAGGTGAAATTTGGAAAAAGGTGCAGGCATATTGATTTTCTTTTTTTTTCATCCCAATTTTGTTCAAAATCGATATCTGAGCGTCCGATAGGTCTCCTAATACGAATCCGAGGTACAATTTGGAAAGTGGTAGCCATATTGATTTTCATCATTTTCGTCCCGATTTCGTTCAAAATCGATATCTGAGTGTCCGAGAGGTCCCCTAATACGACTCCGAGGTAAAATTTGGAAAAAGTGGTGGCCATATTGCTTTTCTTCATTTTCGTTCAAAATCGATATTTGAGTGTCCGAGAGGTCTCGTAATACGAATCCGAGGTAAAATTTGGAAAAAGTGGCAACCATATTGATTTTCTTCATTTCAACCCGATTTCGTTCAAAATCGATATCCAAGCGCCCGAGAGGTCTCTTAATACGAATCCGAGGTAAAATTTGTGAAAGTGGCAACTATATTGATTTTCTTTTTTTTTGTCCCGATTTCGTTCAAAATCGATATCTGAGCGTCCGAGAGATCTCTTAATACGAATCTGAGGTAAAATATGGCACTACATACATGCCTGTATGCAAAAACGTTAAATGTTACTATAGGCGTGTGGGGTATATACCCCAATAAAATACCCTAAAACGATATAGAGGTTCCGATATTTTTTTCCATTTAAATCAACGTTTAGTTTTTTTTAATCGTATGGCATTTATTTACGAACCGTGAGATTTTCGAGAAGACAAGTACGGTTGCCAGTTTTTGTTGCACTTTTAGCACCACTCAGGGGTCACGTGTAGGGTAACGGTGGGTACTCCCTACGGACGTGGTGCAACTTCGACCCCCCTTTGTCAAGTGAGTGGGCAACTTGACTGTTAGAAGTTCGCAAGCCGCTCGAAGGCCTCTAACTTGGCTTAACGATAGCAGCCGCGATCAACAGCTTAGCGTGCCTTCCAAAGCACGAGAGTACGTTAGTAACCACTCAAAGCCGTCACCCATCCAAGAACTGACCTGCGCCCTCATTGCTTAACCTCGCACGCCACACGCGGTAGGCGGGTGCCGCTGGGCCACGAGCGCTCTAAATTCTTGATAGTTTGTGCCAAATTGCAATTCAATCGGTCCAGTAAAAGCAACTTGGTTGTAACAGACGGACTGACAGTAAGGAGTGCGAATGGAAGTGAGACCAAATTTTCTTTTTGGATGCTCTAATGGGAACTGGCAAAACCTACCAAATAAATTTAATTTTAGGAAAAATAAATGTTACACGTGATATTGAATTAGCCATATATCTGTACTTCAAAGGACCAGAGTTTATGACCGCTGCGCGCTGCTTGGTCGTTTACAGACCTATTGGTGTTACTGTAGTACACAGATTTTTTACTAATGGCCATTTAAGACATGCTTTTATTTCATCGGCCCTTTCCCCTTCGGCCTCTCGGAATTGTATGATAATAGTTTTCGATCCTTATTTTTGCCAAAATCAAATGAAATTCAACAGTTTGCCGGTTCTCAGAATGTACAGGGTGATTTTGGGGTCGTGATCCGGAATGATTGCACATGGTCAAGAATTCAAAGTAGACCACGTCACAGTCGGTATGACGGTTTATAACTCAAATAATTATCTTTTTTGTTCAAATTTTAATGGGAAATAATATGTTTTTATACAACTTGGTCACCCTACCCCACTGTCAACTCTCCATACTATCCGTCAAAGAGAGTAAGGGTAGCCATGTTTTGTGATGATTTTGTATTATTGTCATCAAAATAAATTAAAAGTGAAATTCCTTTTGTTTCGCGTAACTACATTTTTTTTGAAATGGCTAACAGATACCAAGTTTGAAAACTGATTCTTGATCCACGACCCCGAAATCACCCTGTATACTGATTTTTCATCTGTTCATCTGTTTATGAATCACAATCACCAAACTTCGTATACCGAAACCCCCAGAATGTAACAACTACATTTCTGGAGACCGCATCTAAATTGGTTCAGCCAAACGCGAGATAATCGTGGACAAACATACGTGTTTTTTGTAAACGGTTAAAAATTTCGTTTAGTACGCGGGCGAAGCCGCGGGGCAAATGCTAGTAAAAAAATAAAAAGGAATATTCGACTTTAAAAGAAGTTAAACGAAATAAGCTCTTTATGTGTTTATTTCTATCCGAATTCATGCCAGGTTTAACAGTACTACTACTGAAAGCAAAGTACCTACCTACTATCATTATCACTTTTACCTATTATCATTTTTACCCAACTGCTTCGTAAGAAGGGTTTTATATTTCGAGTGTATATATGTATGTATGATCACGTCGACTCAAATTATCGTGGGGGTCGCAAGGTACGCGCGGTAACGGGGAAGCGGGCGCCGCGAGCAGCACAAAAAATAGGCCAGTCTGTGGCCGGAGACCTCCAGGCCTGCCAAGCACGGGGGGTTAAATTTCGCGAAATCATGGGTATCCACAGGATAGAATCAAATTTGGCTAATCCTGATACTATTATCCAAATATTAATAACTGTAGCTTAAATAGCAAAAATACAGCAGCTAACTTAAATTCCCAAAATCGTACAACGAATATTCAGGGCTTGATATTGGAGCGTTCGTGGCCCAGTGGCGCCCGCGTACCGCGTGCGGTATGCGAGATTAAGCAATTTCGGGCGGGGTCAGTCCTTGGATATGTAATCGCTTTGAGTGGTTACTAATTGAGCGCTCCCGTGTTTTGGAAGGCACGTTATATTGTTGATCCCGGCTGCTGTCTATGATAGCAGTAGTTAAGCCTAGTTAGAGACCTTTGGGCGGCTTGAGAACTTCTAACAGTAGAGTTGCCCACTCACTTGACAAGCCTAATCCCAATAAGGTCTAGTTTCCCCTTTGGGTTGAAAGGTCAGATGGCAGTCGCTTCCGTAAAAACTAGTGCCTACGCCAATTCTTGGGATTAGGTAGCTAACCCCAGTCATCCTTCAAGATACAACTGCACTGGGAATAACGCTAGGATGATGATGATGATGATGATGATGATGTATGTATGTAGCTGGGCATATAACGGCTTGACGAATTTTAAGTCTTGTTGTGGAAGTGACATAGCCTACAAATATTTGAATCAAAGAAAAGAGAGTTTATTAAAACTGGCCAAGTGCGAGTCGGACTCGCGAAAGAAGGGTTTCAATCTATACAACATTAGACGCTTTATTATAACCTTTTTAATTTAATTTAAATAATATTTTTTAATTTTTTTATCTATACGTATATTATAAAGAAGAAAGATTTGTTAGTTTGTTTGTTTGCATTGAATAGGCTCCAAAACTACTGAACCGATTTGAAAAATTCTTTCACTGTTGGAAAGCTACACTATCCCCGAGTGACATAGGCTATAATATTTTTCCAAGAAAATTAGAGACCCTTTTTAAATTCCAATAATGTAACCCAAAGTATAAAAAAATTGTTTGCATTGAAAAGGCTCCGAAAGTACTGAACCAATTTGAAAAATTCTTTCACTGTTGAAAAGCTACACTATCCCCGAGTGACAAAGGCTATAATATTTTTCCAAGAAAATTAGGGACCCTTACTTAAATTCCAATAATGTAACCAATGGTGTAAAAATATTTTTTTGCATTTAAAAGGCTCCGAAACTACTGAACAAATTTGAAAAATTCTTTCACTGTTGGAAAGCTAACACTATCCCCGGGGTGACATAGGTTATATTATATTTCCAAAAAAATAGGGATTCTCACTAAAATTTCAATAAAGTAACCCAAGGTGTAAAAAAACAATGCAATGAATTAGGCTCCGAAACTACAGAACCGATTTGAAAGAATATTTCAGTGTTGGAAAGCTAACACTAGCCCCGGGTTACATAGGTTATATTATATTTACAAAAAAGTTAGGGATCCTTACTAAAATTCCAATAATCTAACCCAAGGTGTAAAAATAAATTGTTAGCATTGAATAGGCTTCGAAACTACTGAAACGATTTGAAAAATTATTTCACTCTCGGGAAGCTACACTATCCCCGGGTGACATATGCTATATTTCCAATAAATTTACACTAATAATAAAGAGGAAAGATTTGATTGTTTGTTTGTTTGCATTGAATAGGCTCATGACTAAAATTTCAATAATGTAACCCAAAGTGTAAAAAAAATTGCTTGCAATGAATCCGAAATTACTGGACCGATTTAAAAAAATAACATTCACTGTTGGAAAGCAACACTATCCTCGGGTCACATCGACTATATTATATTTCCAAAAATATTAGGGATGCTTAACTTCAAAACTAAAAATTATAATATTGTAAATGTTGCACTAATCCGGATTGATTAGGCCCAAAAATATAAATGTTTAAAGTGGACTGTATACAAATGACTGGTAGTTCCTCTCGTAAAATAACAGTGACTGACTCTACTCTAATTTTGGTGCCACCTTGGTTCTGCTTTTTCTTATGATTCGTAAAGTAAAAAAGAGTCCGGACGGATTGTAAATGGTTTATATTGTTTATCACAGATTATGTTCTTATTAAAACGTATTTTGAAGTTAACACTGTTTATAATTAATTTACTTATTTATAATGACTTTAACACTGATTTTATCTAAATCTAGGACACAATGTCTAGATTCCTAAACTTTTCCTGAGCTGAGTTCCCAACGCGCTTTTCTTTCTTGTTCTGGGTTTCTTCCTTGGAGTGTCTCTTCGGTACTGAGTGAAGTACGTTGCGAACTCACCTCTTATCTTTCGCAATGGCTGACCGTAACGTGAGCACCCTGAAGTAGTGCCCGCTACGAGGCGCTATCCGAGTATAAATAGGAATTCTTACAAATCTCGTGGTTTTCCGCGGATTGCGGAGGCTGTGATTATCTCACTGGCCTGTACTAAGACTCATCGAGTCGGCGTTCGGTGTGGTCACACGTGACCCTTTATACTTGGACAGCGTCTTCCTAATATTGGCTCTGAGAGGGAAAAACGTTGTGTAAAAACGACTATTCTAAATTGATTCAATCTTAAGAAATTCGCTGCGCGACCATTTCTTAGTGCCTGTGATTCAAACAGGGCTTGTAATATGCGCCTCAGCGCCTACTTTATATAATTAAAACCTCATTATCTCAGAGTCAATTGTTTGTGAGTTAGCTCACAAAACATGCCATTTTCATAGCGTAATTTCGATCTACGATCGATACATTTTACACTATTACGCAATCTTTCATTTTATTGCGTATGGAAATTTCCAAGCATTATTGTGCAATCACTCGAATTGTGTCATAATACTTGCTGAAATGAATAAACTCGCCCTAAAGAGTTATTCCTTCCGCTTAGTGCGACAAGGTTCTAATATTTACGTAAATATGAGAATATTTCTTAAATATTCCATTTTAAATAACAGGGTTACTCTTAAATTTACCTAGCTAACGTCTTATCTTTAGTGTTTCTAAATTACGTGCTAGGTACATTAGGGGCGGGTAGAATCTGTCGTCTACAAATATAGACACTAAAATGTGTGTATATTATAATTTTTAGTTTTGAAGTTTTCGTTAAATACCCGTGCGAAGCCGGGGCGGGCCGCTAGTCAGTAATAATAATAAGAACGTTAAATAATATCAAGTAGAAGTTTGGTCAATTGCGAGTCGGATATCAGTATTCCCATACATTTTAATACCAGCGCCTGATGAACACAACGAGCAACTTTTTAAAAGTTTTACGGAACCCTAAAACAGCCAGTCGGACATCCAAACCGAGGGTTCCGTACCACCGTACTCGTGCAAAAAATATTTGTTTGTCCGTATGCAATACTAAGTTGATGGGTAATAGAAAATGAAAATTTTCGACTGTTTTCCAGTTCTTTAAAATAATATTATTTGCTGGTAAAATAAACATACTTAATAAGTACCATTTTCACATATTTTTTAGTTTTTAAGTCACTAAGAACTTTATAAAAACTTGCATACCAATAAAGTTTAGGTACTTTGACGGTCTCTCATGACTTTGTTTTCCATCAATATTGGAAATAGACAGGCTGAATAAAGAATTGCACATTTTAATGACAACTTACATACTATATTTACATACTGACATACGAACAATGCAAGTTAAATAAAAGCTAAAAAAAACAACAAGTATTACGATACGAAAACCATCCGCCGTAAAAATATGTGAAATCTCATAAAAAGCCAAGTCAGTTATTTTATTTTAGTCACTTTAGAAAGTTTAGAAGTAACTAGTACCACTGAGGATTTATTGGATGTCGTTGCTACGGCAGGCAATAGGCGATTTTCCATACGAAAACGGCAATTTCACTTAGCGCACACGGCAATTTAAACGTCTGCGCTGGCAACACTGGCGCTGCCGCTGCTAGCTTTCAAGTGACGCGTTTCGGCTCTCTACTCGAGCCGCTGCCGCTCAGATGCTTCAAAGGTGTATTTATATTTAATTGAATATAGAAGAAAAGCAGTTCAGTGTGTAAACCTCAAAATTTAAAGGTGAATCTACTAAAAAGTTAAATGTAATAAGAATCTAGTGAAAAGTCAAAACACAAATGGAGGACCAGAACGAAACCCTGGATTTTTCCTAACTCCTACATCGCTGGTACTATGAGCAAAAAAACATTGAGAAATTTAAAGGTAAGTGAATAGTATTATGTAATTTTTTCTATATATTCTATTGCTCATATGGCGAACACAGGCTTGGGCCATTAAGTTGGCATTGGCTCCAGCCAATGTCAATTTTTGGTCGAGTGCTTGTCTGATTCTGCAATAGTGAGGTTCTTAAGTTTGTGTTAGCGTGATTACTTTGTTTTGGGCCATTTTTACCGCTGAGTATATAATTCATTCACATCATGCATAGCGTAAGTACGGAATCATTATCAATTAGCATACGTCCCACTGTTGGGCACAAGCCTCTCCCATTGATGACATTCAAAGAAGTGACATGTGAAGTCCCCAATCCACACTAGGCGAGCGTGGGGACTAATGCTCGTTCCCTCATCAATGAGAAGAGCCTGCCGTGCCTAGCAGTGGAATTTACATAGGCTGACTTGAGCATCTGCCAATGAATTTTTCGTCACTTAGGTATTATATTTATTATTATTATTAGAAACTATTTATCTTGTGTTTTAAGATGAAAGGATTGAATCTTTCTGTTTGTCTGTGTGATGACCGAATAACTCTTTCCACAGATTGGCGAGAGGATAAAATTCATGCGAAAATTAAAACTGCAAAACAAGATGAAATAATATGGAAAATAGATTAACTGACTAGGTACTATACTTACATAAGTATACACAAAAGCTACGCCGAAATTGTAAAACAAGAGTAGAGACTTGACATTCAGAAAAGGTTTGTAGTTTTGTTTGTTCTTTAAGCTATTTACTTAATTTTAAAGTCCATTTTTATAGAAAACTACCTTTTATTTCCGGCTTCGCTCCCGTGAACCATAGGCATTTTCAAAGACGTATGCGAGTAAGCAATCAAACTTGGAAGTTTGCAAGTAAGAATGCAATCGTGTAAGCAACCCGACTACAACATGTGTGTCGTGTTGTAGCTAAATATTTTAGTCACACCACCGAATTTCCTTTGCAATGAACAGCAATAATATATTAGTGGTAGTAGCAAATCAGACTTATGTGAGGCTGCTAAGAACATATTTTAGCTGTGACTAACTTATTCTCAAACTTTAGTTTATATTATTTGCTACAACTGCTAAATAAGACATTATTTGTATGTAAGGTTTTAAACGAAATAGACTATATATGTTGAAAGGGTCAATGGGTATCCACAACACATGGACAATTTTCCAGCTCTCAAAATGTTCTGACGGCTATAGACTGGTACTTAATTAACAACTATTTACTTACAGTTTATATAATATACTCAGGGACAAAATTGAAGGAATATTCATAATACAAGATGAACGATGAAAGTTACATAGTTTCAATTAACACAGCTACAGAAAGTTTGTAAAGAATTTTGTTTTGTAACTTTTATAAGTGTTACTTTTATTTTGTTCCTTTGGTTATTACCAAAGTAGTAGTGTAGTTTTACTTAATGCTTAAATGTCCATTATATTTCAATTTTATTTCCGCACAAATGGATTTAAGTGATTTGACGCTGCAATGCACCTTTATAACGATTAGCCGACGCTATCATCCTAATATATCAATAATATTTTATTATATTATAAATACATCAGGTGATTTTGTCCTTTTTGTTTGCAGAAGGAAAACAAATTTAACCATCTGAGAGCCGTTCCAATGTTACTTCCAATTAAAAATATTGCTATGAATGGAGGCTATGAAGGCAAGAGAGGCTATCAAGATTGGAAACTAAATATGGCTGTATTAAATATATAAAAGTAAGTAGTTTATCATAATAACTTCAGGCTAACTGACGTGGACCCGAACTACCAACTAGGCTAAACAGGTCCAACGGTTGGACCTGTTTAGCCTAGTTGGTAGTAACACTGCCTCCGAATCTAGAGGTCCCGGGTTCTAATCCTGGTAAGGGCTTTTGTCTCTGTGGTCAGCAAAAACATTTGTTCCTGAGACTTGCATGTTTTTTTTTATGTATTTGAGTATATATCTATTAAATATATCGTCGCCTAGTCACACGAGCCTTATTGAGCTTACTATGGGACTAGTTCAATTTGTGTAAAAAAATTACCTATAATATATATTTATTTATTATTATTTTTAACTTCACACGTAATCTATGTGAATTGTGAGGTCCTCATCTACGTGTCTTACAAATGTTTTAATTTTTCAGTTTATCGCTGGAGTCCTGCCAACCAACCTGCATAATAACGAAAACTGTTTCCAACGGGGCCTTACGCTTGGTCGTCAGTTGTTTGCAGTACCGGACGAAGACAACATCATTGAGAGTTTTTCAATAAGCTTCCTGTAATTGTATTAATTGAAAAACTCGTTCATCATGTATTATGAACTTTCCTCTTAAGTTGTCCCTGAGTAGGTAGGTAATTAGGTATAAATAAACTGTATTAAATAGTTGTTAATAAAGAACCAATCTCTATAGATTCCATCAGAACATTCTAGAGCTGGAAAATTGACCGTGTATTAGTGGATTTCCATTGATTCTTTCAACAAAGTTAATCTATTTCTTCCAAAAACATACACACAAATAATGTGTTATAGAAAGACAAAGTAGTAACCACCCGTACGTATGGGGGTTGTATCGTAATTTCATAAATAAAATCAATGATAGATAACTAGAACTTGTCATAAAATTGGTGATGATATCTGTCTCGTCATCGATGAGTTTTTCGATCCCTCTTTAACTATTGAAAGACTTTTTTTATACCTCTCCCACTTCCAAGAGTTATAGTATCTATTTGATAAAATAAAATGCTTTGTTTCTTGTTTTTCTGAGTATCATGTCTTAAATTGCAATTCTTGTCTTGTTTTACAATTTTATCAGCCAGCTTTTTCTATAGTAGTCTGAACTAGTGTTCTGTATTAATGAACCTAAAAACTAACGTGTAAAATTAAAATAGAGGTAAAATCCGATATTGGTCGACCCGAAACCGAAAGTATTTTTAAGACTGGTAACACTACTTTAAAATACCGACTGCGGTACCAGTTAAAGGTATTTTAAAGTAATGTTTTAACCAGCTATACGCACCGCAAGCACCACTCGCTTTTTGTTATTGAACAGCTTAGATACTAGACTTTACAGCGGTATATTAGTCAATGCTAATACAAATAATGTTATTAATAAAGTAACACTGTTATATGATATTACACGAGTATTCTCGCAGTGAATGAGTGTCCTAAGATACAATATGACACCTCTTTCATAATAAATATAATGTTATTACAATGATTTCTGCATTTGTTTTTTTTTCATAACATGAAACTTACTTGCGTGATGACTTAATTAAGGACACCAAAGTATTTGTAACTATGTTATTTTTAGCAACAGCGGTAGCAGTAAGTTTATTTTGACTTTATCGTATCATTACGACTCGATAGAGTATCAAATTGTTGCAGCAGCTGAATCATCTTTCATGCAGCTTACCCTACTGTTAAGGCGATAATTATATTTCGATGAGTCGCATGAAAGATAATTTGAGCTGCAGCAACTGCGTTTTAAGACTTTATCGAGTGAGTTTTAATTGTGACTGTGAATAAGGTTTGTTATTTTAACTAACTGAATTAGTTAAAGTAACAAACTCAATTCACAATCACAGCTAAACCTAATTCCCTATGGCTGCGAATGGAGTTTGTTACTTTAACTAAGTGGATTAGTTAAAGTAACAAACCCAATTCACAGCCACAGCTATAATTAATTCGATAGAGTGACAAATTTACTTAGCTGCTACAGCTAAAACTATCTTCCATGCGACGAACCATTTTAGTCGTGTCAACAAATTAATTACACCACGCAACTAAACCCCTTAGTTAAAGTAACAAACCCAATTAGCAGCCACAGCTAAATTTTTATCGATAACCGCCAAGGTAATTTGATAGAGTATCAAACTCACTTAGTTGCTATAGCTAACACTATTTTCCATGGTGACAAATAATTTTAGCAGTCGCAGCTAATCCAATTACAACTCGTAACTAAAACTCTTAGTTACAGTAACAAATCTAACTCGCAGCTACAGCTAAGGTCATTGTCAAATGTCGATAAGGTAATTCGTCAAAGTATCAAACTGACTTAGTTGCTATCGCTAACACTATTTTCCATGGCTACAAATTATTATAGCTGTCGCAGCTAATCCGATTACAACTCGTAACTAAAACTCTTAGTTACAGTAACAAATTCAACTCGCAGCTACAGCTTAGATAATTGTCAAATTCTGACAAGGTAATTCGACAGAGTATCAAACTGACTTAGTTGCTATAGCTAACATTATTTTCCATGGCTACAAATCATTTTAGCTGTCACAGCTAAACCGATTACAACTCACAACTAAAACTCATAGTTATAGTAACAAATGCAATTCACAGCTACAGCTAAGATCATTGTCAAATGCCGCTAAGACAATTCGATAGAGTATCAAACTGACATAGTTGCTAAAGCTAATATTATCTTTCATGGCAACGAATAATTTTAGCTGTCGCAGTCAAAGTAAGTAGCAGCTGCGGCTAATTTCTTTTGCAGCTACAGCTAAATATAGCTAATAAAATTAGCTGCCACTGCTAAAATAGTTAGCAGCCACTGCTAAAATAGTTAGCAGCCACAGCTAAATTTCGATAAAATACTTAGCTGTCCCAGCTAAATACAGCTAATACAGTTAGCAGCCACAGCTAAATTTAGCCAATATAGTTAGCTGCCACAGCTAACTTTTCTATGATTCGAAGTGATTACAGCTAACAATATTTGCTATCACAGCTAAGTTTTAGTAGCAAAAAACACTTTGCTATAGTAGCTAATAACTTCGCTGTCCGTATAGTTTGTAAGGAATTTAGCTATCACAACTAAATTGTAGTTACTACAGCTAAGTTTTTTTTCCGTGTAAGTTGTGGTGTCGGTTAAGTGTTGTGAATTCACAATAGCCAGCACACGAGGGCACAATGAAGGATAAGTGCCGGTTTTATGTACGTCTTGGCTAAACCATTTTTACCGCCCTAGAGAAAGAACTGCTTTGAATTTAAACGACGCAGATATGTGAAGGATGTTGTCGGGCAATAAGTTAAAGATTGCCTGTTATATAGCTTAAATAGGTATCAATTATTGGGTAGATACATGTGTACAGTCTTTCAAGAAATAGATCTACCATTTTTAGACTTCATCATTTGTATACCTGTCTATAGAATAGTATAATTAATATGATATAGAATTGATTGAATAGATACATATAAAGGTCCAATGTGGTGGACTACTTTCTTAGCTGACTGTTTTTTTGACTTATAATATAGTTAATGAATCTAAAACATGACATTAGTTAATGGTTAACCATATTTTTTATAATATCTGTTCTAACACAAATACGCATGCTGATTGCTTTGGCTAATCACTCTCTCAATTAAATATTTTAAATACTAACGTTATTATGAATAGGATTCGCCCGGGGGCTGCCTGATACTAACGTCAAACGATCATAAACGTGAAAGCATAAATAACAACTCAGACTTCGATACAATCTCCTCAGCAATAAGCTTTGTAGCATTCATAGCTTCAGGACAACACGGAGGAAAACAAACTTTACGTTAAGTTTACTGCAACGGTAAAAAATATGACTATATGTAATAATGCATCCATAAACTTAATCTTTAAAGTAAACAGCCAATTATGCACCATGCCATAAAGACAGTGTGTCCCACGGACAGCAATCCTTAGCCCGTTATTCTACTGTTTTTATCGCAGTTCATTGAAACCTCTAATTACGCGAGAGCAGTTTAAATTTATTTATCATCAAGGAACTGGTATCCCTGTCTGTTAGGGAGGCGTAGCTTGTTTCATCTAAGAGTTAGCGAATAGCTCCGAAGGCAGAGCAATGCGGGCCCAATTAAGGGAAACGGACGAGTTTCAACGTAAAATGTAAAAAGCGGTCTCTGGATATCCTGCAGCACTTGTTAGTTACAGACGGATAGTAGCGATTTCACTTGCTTGCCTAGTTTAGGTACAACCGATATGTTTGGCGACACTTCATGCGTACAGTCAGGCGACATTTTCAGTGAGGCGACCACGAACATGGTTTATACACATATTTAGGTTTGCGTCTATTCTTTGCTTGGGCTTATAAATCTCATAATTCGCATGCGCGGCTTTTATTATTCTATGTAATAAAAACTAAAATAAAATTAGGTACAATGACGACTTTTGTGTTCTTTTTTCAACTGTTTAAGAGAAGAGAAGGCCTCACTGCGAGCCGAAATGGGTTTTACCCGTTTCATCTTAAATTAATATATTATGTGACATTAAAGTGTCTTTACTTAGGTTTATTTAAGGAGCGTCGTTGCGAAACTTGCAAGACCAATTAAAAACAATAGCTACTTATGCGACTCAGCGGCAAAAAATGGCCCAAAATCTTAACAAAATGTATCAAACCGAACCAAATATGGGCCTTTTTATGCCGCTGAGTATAAATAAATAATTATTAGGGGACAATTTTACACAAATCGAACCAGTCCCATAGTAAGCTCAATAAGGCTTGTGTTATGGGTAATAGATGACAATATAAATAGATATATACTTAATACATGCTGGAAAACATCCAAGTCTTAGCTTAGGAACAAATATTTTGATGGTCTCCAATGGGTCTCCACAGAAACAAATACCTTACCGGGATTCGAACCCGGGACCTCTAGATTTGTAGGCAGTGTCTCTACCAACTAGACGGAATAGGCCAACAAAAGCAGGGTATACATTTACATACATTACATACTCATACATCATCGGCGTCATCGCTCAACGATGCCACGTGCGAAGACCACCGCCAGTCTAGAAGACCACCGCCAGGCGCCAGTCAGTGCGTACGCGGTGATGCCGCGGCGTGCAATGGGCTAAAAGGGGCAGCGCCATAGTAAATCGTCACATCTATAGTAAAGTTTTAAAATGTGCGAACGCGTAACGCCGGATTGTGCCGAATACGGTACCGAAACGCTTCGTGTGTTCTGCGCCTTTGAGTCACGAGAGCTCACCTGGGGTTACCACCTAATGGAAAGATGCGGCGCGCGCCTCCTAATTGTCGACATTAAGCACCAAATGAATTTGATTACCATTAACACGCAACGTTCATCATAATTTTCTACGAATTTCCCTAAATTATTTGGTTAGCAAATGTCTCTATCGTTCTACATTCACTGTAATTAACCTATGAACCATAAACATGTGTTTTAAACATTTCTCCATACTGTAATATGTCACAATATTCAATGAATTATTTAAGACAACGCCGGGGTTAGCCGGGTCATACTCATTGTCCATAATAACCATTTATCATTGATGTTAATCATCGAGCCCATATTCAACGGTATCATGTCATCGATTAAAATCATCGGCGTTGAGTTATCGACTTCGAATCATCTTGATAATCGAGCCGTTTATCTATCAATTATTTTGTCGAAAGCATATCGCGCGGTCACTTCGATCTTCGATCCTGCTCGCTCTACAATAAGAATGTTGTGCCGGATATGGCCCGCTACACGAGCTGCATTAGATTCGTCATACTTTTTTCACATCGATATCATTATTACACCTATGAATATATCAAAGATGCCGTCTTATTTATTTTATTCGACGGACGTTATCATGCGAAATGACTGTGGCGTTTTTGTGGAGCGTTGGGAAGAGCTTACTAGTTTAGTGAACGCTCGCTCTAATGGGGAGCAGGTGGTTTTTGTTCAGTTTCTTGCTACTATTAAGCGGCCTTTCGCCCCATAATGGAGTAATTTTTATGCTTTAATGCTCTCAGGAAGCCGAAAATATAGTTATTACAAATTCCTGCCAAAGCGTAAACATAATCCAAAAGTACTAACAACTTCATCATCATTACAATAAAGTAGTCATTTAAACCAATAATTAGTGCTATAGATCTCTCTACGCTGCAATAAAAATGTCTGACTAATTAATTAAATTCAATCTGACGCTTATCTTAACTTCCACGCATCTTCACGTAGCTGTGGGTCGACTTGCTTTAAGAACTAGTTTTAATGGCAAAAAGTGGAATACGAGTACGGAGCTCATTCAAGTGCGTATCAAAAGGGATCATCAAATGTTTTGTTCTGGCGAAAGTACGCATCTCACAGATCGCCGCTTTCCAAGGCACATGGCCAAGTTGACAGTCCAGTTCAAACTAACCGAGCTACTTACCGCTTCCACACACTTAGGCGCCTTCCTGACTTGTCAAAACTGAGAAAACTGTCAGCTGTCAGTGTCAACCGATAGTAATGCAGTACTGCCCCACTTCTGCGCATGGTATTACTACTGCGCAAACGTATTACTGTGACAGTATGTCGTCAAGTGAGGAAATCTCACATCGGTAAATTCACGTCAAAGAGCAAAATACCTGACATATCGCTCCCGCCCCGCCAAATCAGGAAGTCGCCTTACAGTTTCACTTGAGGTCCACACCTCAATTAAAAGTTTAACTTATGTAATTGACCGAATCTTTTATTTTCGGTTCGTGCTTGTTTTAGCTACTTTCTTACATCGTTTCACGGTTGGTTAGAAAGCATTGTGATTTCCTTGTTGTGTCAAAGTCTAGACTGTTATGTTATAGGCATATGCATTTAGATGTAGATGTAGCATGCCGATTTCTAATCCATATTTATGTGTGTACTATTGTGTAACAAAGCTTGCAATAGGATGTGGACCCGAATGCATAAATCCTCCGATATTTGGATGCTCAACGCCCACTACTGCGTCATTTTCTCACATTAGGAAAATTATAAGTATAGACTATGTTCATAAGACAATGCATAAATCTACTTGAATACGGCCTCAATCTACATGTCGATTACAATGGACAGTTATGTCACGTGAGCGACAAACTGGCCATTACCGATTCGCGAGAGACAATTTTGCATCAAGTCGTAGGTCACCTCGTGCGGGTCTGCGCCCGCGCAGCGTGCTATGGAGAAATTTATCTCCTTTGCGGCATCGTTATATCATCGGTATGTCGATCGGGATAACTGTGTTCATTGTAGGAGAATTATTGTGTGTGAATTAGGTAAATAAATGGTAGAATAAATTGTTTACATACGAAAAATGTTTCTTATATTCCCGAAAATCGAGGACAACGAAGAATTACCTAATAATTAATTCTAGTAAACAATTGAAAAAAGATACCCAAAATTTCGCAGTTTTTCGCCGGGTGTGCAGTGAGCTCAAGTTTTTCGATGTTCCAAGTTTGGTTTAACACTACCCTATCTGATCCATACAAAATACTAAATCACCAGAGCTACATCGTCCTTCGCGATTTTAATATCGATTTCCACTGGGTAAAATCAAAATATATGCCTGTGTCCTAAAGATAATTACAGGTAGTGGAAGCTGTTATACCATTGAAACAAGTAGAGTCCCAATATCACAGCAGAATAAGTTGTAGTTCAATATCATGAACTGGCTCGCGATTCTAGGCGACTTTTTAACCGACTTCAAGATTTCAAAAGAGGAGGTTATCAATTCGGTTGTATGTTTTTTGTTTTTTGTTTTTTTTTTTTTTTATGTTTGTTACTCCATAACTCCGTCATTTCTTAACCGATTTGGAAAATTCTTTTTTTTCTTGTAAGTATATATATCCAAGTTGGTCCCGTTTTTGTCAAAACGCAGTTCTGATGATGGGATCCATGAGGAATTGAGGGAACTCCTCAAATCTTTAAGGCAAACATATAGTGATTTTTGTGTTTTTATCAATAAGTCAAGCATTTGCATCCAAAAATGTGACATTGGATGAAGTGGAACTGCTGATGTGTGATAATCATGAAGTGGAATCATCATAACAGAACTCTTCAACGACGAAAGTTCACGTTTGGTGATTTGTCCTCCTAGCTGTGTTTGTTAAGCAAGTTCTATTTTCACGATTGATTTTTGTCTGGCTCGAGTTCTGATGATGGGATCCATTAGGAATCGAGGGAACTCCTCAAATGCGAAAGGTACACAAATAGTGATTTTAGTATTATCATTAACTAATCAAGCATTTTAATTCATAAAAGTGACATTTGATGAAGTGGAACTGCTTATGATGATCAGAACGGAACTCTTCGACGACGCGTAGTTCACTTTTTCCATGATTCCATGAGGAATTGAGGGTACTTAGTCTTCTACCATTATAAACATACTTATAGACATTTTTATTTTATTGTATGAAATCTAAGAGTGAGATCTTTCACCGGCCTCCCCAATTGGAGTCGGTTTTTTTTTCTTAAAAATTATTTTGTTTGAAGTTGTATTCTCATTTTGAAAGACAGAGACACAAGTGAGGCCATCCCTATGACATGACAAGAAAAATATGCAATGTTCGATGCCCATATTATACCATGCTAAAAATACTTATCTGGCCAAGTGGACGCTCCTTCGCTCAGGCAGACAGCCGTCACCTGTCAGCTTAGTCTTATTACAATTCTCATGCTATGTTTTGTTCCAGGGATCGGCACGGACCGCGCGGAATCATATGCGTCGGCGCAGGAGTACAAAGAGGCGCTCGAGGCCATCCGCAGGAACACCGGCGCAGTTAGTTTATATTTCTACTTACCTCATAATATTTAAGCTGTTTTTTCACCGGACTCTAAATAATTAAAATTAACTTCCTCTCGCCCCCTGCAAATTTTTAACGTTAATAAGTAAAATAAATAAATATTGGGGGACAATAACAATTTTTACTATAATGAATTTTTTGTTGATGTCAATTTGTATAATGTTCATTTCTCCCAGTCATTATTTTTTAAATATGTTTATCCGTATTGACCATTTTCATAACTCTTGTTTCGTTGACAAAATACAATTTTTTCAGTCAATCAGTGTACAAAATAAGATTATACGAACTAAAAATTACGTTGCTTAAAATTAAGACAAACCAAATTATGTGGAATAACAAATATACAAAACGATTTACACTCAAATAAAATTTTGATAAATTGAGCAATTATGCCGCATAATTTTATTTTTACTAAAATTAGGCAAAACGTTTTTATGCCAAACAATGGTAAAACAGCCGCCGCCATAGGTACTCATGATTAAGGACCGCGAACCGGTCTGAGACATGTCGAGCGATATTAAACCTTAAAGGCGTGAGTGATCCGTTTCATTATATTTAACAACGGTAAACCTTACAAAACATGTAACTTTAAATAGGAGCGGAGTAAACCCCAGCGCACACTAGAAGCAGAGCCAGACGACGCGCAAGAGGAAGTAGAACAGTACTTGGAAGAACTCGTACCTGAGCCATGGGAGCTGAACAACACTGCGCGCGCCGGTATGGAGCTGCTGTTTTTCAACCGAGTGCCAAAGGTCGGCAGTCAGACCTTCATGGAACTGCTGCGGAGGCTCGCGGCGAGGAATCAGTTCGGTTAGTTCCTTTAATATTTTCCGTACCTTCTTTCGCTTTGTCCAAAATGACGCAACTTGACATGCGATCGCGGTGACACGCTACAGATGTAGAAGCGAAGTCGAAGAAGTAGAACTGATGACTTAGACGATTTGGTAACGAAAACGTTCCTCCAGAAATATATTGAGTAGGTACATTTGTACACTAATATACTCAACTACAGGTAAATTACTTTCGAGACGTTTTTGCATTTGTAGTTGTGACCTCTGTAGCCAGCCTGACACACACGTTGACGTGTGTCTGTATACGTCAATGTGTACGTGTGTCCCTGTAAATATATAAATACTACTACAGATGCAAAAACGTCTCGAAAGTAATTTACCTGTAGTGAAGTTTGGATGTAGGAGGTATTCCAAAATTACCTACACTTCAGATTTTAAAAATCATTTAGTCGATATTTAGAACAGATGTTAAGGGGCTATCCTATCTCAATGGCCTTCAATATGTAACTCTTCACATTTCCGTGTTATTTTTATCTTTAACAAAACACTATCTCACTTTGCCTCAACCAGTCACTGAAATCAAAATATACGCCATCAAAAATTTTAATTTTTACGATAAAAAAACAGTTTTTGTACTTTTCCCTAAAACTATTAAGACAACAAAAAGCGCAGATGTAATTTGGGAAAAAGTAGTGCTAAAATGCAGGTCGTAGTTCTTTATCTTGTTGTTAAATAGTTAGAAAAACAGTTATGATTTTAGTGTTTTTATGCATACCCAAGGATTTTTTGTGAAGTGACCAGGACTCTGTTCTTAATTCTAACAGACGAAATTGTAAATAAAAAACCAACATACAACATATATTTTTTGGATGCGAAAACTTCAAGAACTAGTTGCGATCAAAATACACTACAATCGGTTGACTTCGCCGGGTAGCCCGTTAAGAATGGACATAAGTATATATTTGTACCTATATGGACTATATATTATGTATTGTTAGAGTTTTATGAGACAAATATGAGAAAACTTTCAGAACCTCATAACAGTTATACCAGGCCGGAAGTTTCTTCATAGTTCCGAAATTGTATATATAAGGTAACCAAAACACGCTTGTATTAATATATACGTTAACATAAGATGCATTACTTTGTCAATTAATAAAATGCCTGGGACAGGTCTAGTGGGTCTAAACGTAGTCGTAGGTAAAAAACTTAAGAAGATGACCTGTTGTATGTAGTTGTAGTGTGTTCGAATAGGCGTTAGTTTTGTTTGTGTTGCACATTTTAAATATGTAGTGTCTATTGGAACACGTCACAACTACATACAACAGGTCAACTTCTTAAGTTTTTTACCCAACTGTACCTTCCTACGTTTTGTCCTTTGCTAGGAATTAATTAGGCTTCAATTTAATCTAACAGGTAGGTACATGTGGGTACATTGGTCCTAAATATAAGGGAGTCCTAATCCAAAATTGCCATTATTGTTACAATTCAAAAGAACTTATTAACTTATTTTTCAACACCTGCAATTTTTAAATTAATTTATAAATTTGCAATAAAGTATTTAGTACTTACCTACCTACAGGGTTCGAGCCAAATTATACGTAACATATTACCAGTTTTCACTGTAAGGCCCATATCTTTAACGGAATAAAGTACAAAAGTGTACACATATTTTAAAGTCGACGTAAGAAACCCTTGATTTTTTCCTAGAATATAATCCAATCTAAGTCTGAAACTCTCGCGTTGATAAAATTGATTTAATGGCACCACTGATCGAGTTGCAGGAACTTCTCATAAAAAGCAATATGCCTCACACGAAGCTGCCTTTTGCATGTCCTATCTGATGATTACGGGTTCTGCCATACAACATTCACTTAAAACACTTGGGTGGTATTTACTGTCTCAATAATTAGCATTTGTTGAATATTAGCGCCTGCAGTCAAATCCGAAATCAAAAGTGAATTTAAGTCCAAAGTCCTCTCAATAAGCTTTATTTTGTATTGAATTTGTTTATGTGACGTAGGTAAAGGTTTTTTTTTAAATTGGAGGACATGGACTGCCTGGGGAACAAATCTTCTTATATAAAAGTTATAGTTCTATTTAAAGGTATGATTAGGTTTTTTTTCATTAAATCTCGATCCAGTAAAAAATCTATTACTTTAAGTTTCCTGCACACAAGTAGTAATGTGTGTGTTTAGTTGAGTGATTACTGGTTAGTAGTGGTTAGATGATCAACGTTAAAACACTGGCTAATGCAATTAGAATGGTTACTTTGTATCACATCAATGTAGTGTGTGGCGATAATATTGGACTAATGATTGCAATGCATTCGAGTATGACATTATGAGCGGTTCCGCCGCCGAGGAGAAAAGAACATTGAATTTAAATTGCATATTAGCGATTATAAAACTATTTTATCGTACAGATTGTAAGTATTTTTTCACTGACGAAGATGAAAAAGATTTAATGAGAAAGAAATGTAGTTTTTTTTTTAACTTCTAAAAACTGAGTTTTTAAAAAATGTACGATTAACTAATTCGGGTCAGGTCAGTCGATTAGAAGATATTCTGCAGTTTTCCTCTTTGTTTCAACAAGCCGTCGTTTTCAATGTAATTTGTGCTGGTTTAGGGTTCCACCGGGACGCAGTGCAGAGGGTCGAGACGATCCGCCTGGCGCCGGCCGACCAGCAGGTGCTGGCCAGCATAGTCACAGCGCACGCGCCGCCCGCCTCCTACATCAAACACGTCTGCTTCACCAACTTCACCAGGTGAGCAGTCGCGACTCTCCACAGTTCATATATTTATTTATTTGGTTTTGTACCAACTGCCACAAAAATATGATAGTGACTTAGGTAACAATGCAAAGGAACTCACATAATAAAGAAATAGAGTAAGGTATTAACTAACTTTGCGCGCACAATCGCACTCTCTCTATGCTATCACTACATTTCTGTAAAGGTTTCGAAAAACTAGCAAATTGCAAAGTATGATCCGAGATAGCCAGCCAGGTCGATAACAGTTACATTTTCAAGTTCAAGGTTGCTTATAATAGTATCTATGCAAGCCCTAACGTTTGTGTGATTCTGATGGTTGGCTCGGATTAAAGGTATTTAACATACACAGTAAATCCAGAGATTCGGTACTCTTGTTAAGAATAAAATCGCCACCAATTATTATATCGAAATGGTTAACTGAATTTAAAAGTGTGTCTATATAATCGATAAAGTTACGAGTATCCTTTTTAACGGTTTTAGGGCGATAGACACACAAAAAAACTATTTTACCAAGGGGTAATATTAAAGGGTCAATCTTACACAAATCCAACTAGGCTCATATAGTAAGCCCAAAAAGGCTCGTATTAAGAGTACTAGACGACGATATATTTAATAGATGTAAATACTTAAATATATAGAAAACATTCAAGACTCGGAAACAAATATTCAAGCTCATCACACAAATATTTGACTCTGACCGAAATTCAAACCCAGGACCGTCGGCTTCGTAGACAGGGTAGGCAAGGGAGGGATATACGATGGAAAGAGACGGAATCAATTAATTTCAAGTAGGGTCACCAGTCTGCAACCCTACTATGTCGTTCAGCAATAAGAAGGTATGTACTCATTGTAACATATACAAAAAAAAAACAATAAAATAAATTTTCTCACATGCTATACAGGGGCATTTTTAAATCTTAAACCACAATTTAAGAAGTTGTTGTATTCTTAAGTTAGACACTAATTGGCTTATTGCCATTAACAATGTATTTAAAGAAATCTCGAGAATTGATTGACTTTTTCCCTTAAGGAAACCTCACTGGGTGAGTCCGACTCGTGCTAGCGTTCTTTTTTCACTCCCACTACCTGCTCGCACTTGGTAAATTGGAATATTAGAACACACCTATAATAACATAGGTCGAGAATTATTACATCTGTAACAATCCACCCGTCAAAGTTCAAGCGAAATATTCGGCTTACAGTTCCATTTATCGCAATTAAACGGCGAATACAGAAGAAAGGCAACAACACTCGCATCAATCATTACCAAATTCTGCCAACCACTTCAAACGTATGGACTACATACTCGCATATTGTAGAGGCACGCTACAAAAAGTGTTCGTGAACGTTAAAACGCAGTCACCGTAACATTTTTTTTATTAAATTAATTTATATTTGTTTATTCTTGGTCCTTCTGGACTCGTTAATCGCTCCTGACGACATGAAATTTGATAGGTATCTGCAGACTAAAATTAACAACTATTAACGGACGTAACTTACGATTACCAACCGAAATTCACTTTGGTGATTATGAAACTACTACTAGATATATGTCAGAGAGGTATACTATAACCCTTGTTAGCATATCAAGTAAGTGTAATTTTATATACACTTCTGTACTTAGTACTTCAGTTGCAAAAGGTACTAAGAATTTATGACTTTATAAAGTAATGAGTTTACTAACTGACGAAGGTTTTCATACCTCGAACCTATCAAAATGCATTCATATAAAATTACAGGATTATTAAAAGAATACTTGGGTTCTTTGGAATTTCAAAAGATTTTAATGACTAACACAAAGTTTAAGAAACCCTGGTCTAGTAGTGTTGGCTATCGTTGTACTACCTATTGTGATTAATGTATCAGCCAGACATTAATTGTAGCCGGTGATTAGAGCCGGGCCTCCGTAATTATAGCGGACGTATCGACACGTGGAGCTGCCGCGGCTATTGTTTACGTTCACTCACGGTTCCAGGATTTACTTGCATTTTCCTGCTTTTTTAATTCAACTGTAATGGTAGTAGTAAAACTCGTTATTATACTGATAAAAAGAATATACGTAAATATCTCGAATTCCGGGTTCGAATCCCGGCCAGGGCATTATTTGTGCATTTAGCACGGATATTTGTTTCTGGGTTTTGGATCTTTTGGTGTCTTGGTATTTAAGTATGTATTTATCTATATGAGTATGTATATCGTCGTCCAGTACCCTGCCCATAGTACAAGCTTTGCTTAGTTCGGGACTAGTAGGTCGATTTGTGTAAGATTGTCCCCCAATATTTATTATATATATATATATATATATATATATATATATATGCACGTTTCTAAAATGACCATAATATCTGTAAGCACATACACACTTATCATTAAAGCCATGCTCGCATAAATTGGTCACTAAGTACGTTATTATTAATGTATTTATTCACCGTTATCAGCACTAACAGCTAAACCATACGTGCTAAGCTAATTGGTGCATATTAAACTAATGTTTAACGATACGAGACACAAAACCTAAAAATAACAATAAAACTAGAAGCAGTCAGGCAATTACAGGGTTATAGAGCGTCCGCTAGCGCTAACAACTGTTTCCAAATAAAGAGATGAGGCGGTTAGAAATCTGGATTCTGGTGTTAAGAAGATATTCAGTTGGCTGTCGTCGTCCAGAATACTATTTAATAGCGTCAGAGCTTGATCTAGTTGTTGAGGGGAGAAGCAAGCGCACGAGTCCTAGCTGGAGGGATAGCGCAGAGGTCGAGTTGCGAAGAGAGGTAACGGAAAACGAAAGTACGGTACGAAGACCAACTGGGGATAGTACATACGAGCACTTATCCATTTAAGAGATTTCTTCCGGTTCACATTATGGCATTACACACACAGTTACAATCTTCCAGTTCTTGTAGTTTGATGAACCGGAAATCCAGAACTAAATAATAAATCGTGAAATTAAAAAAAAAATATTCCGACGAATTGAGAACCTCCTCCTTTTTTGAAGTCGGTTAATTAAATTGGTACTATACAGTGATAATGATAAGAAATGACAGGTAGTGGCAAATAATTGAAAGACAACACTTATTGTTAAAGAAAAAAATTGAAGTATTATATAAATATGGACTTTATCTATTATATATTAAAATAGTTTGTTAATATATTATACATGTAGTTAGGTGTTACTCTCAGATCGTTGAAAGACAACGTAATATAATGGTACGAGTACATAATCAATATTGATTAAGTCTTTATTAAAAAATAAAACAGTTACACTCTTTATTTCCTATTCCAAGGTCCCACTTCTAGGTACAGTACCTATAGATCATTAAGTGAGTGGGAATTCACCTATACTTATACGCATACACCTTATACATTTCTTCATGTGTTATCGAATGTCCTCAGCATACCTCCCTTCACCGAAGAGCTAGTGGTAAATGCCAAATTATATTCCGTGTTTTAAGTTCCAAAAAACTCATAGGAAGTTGATACAGGCCGGATTGAAATCCTGCTCCTTCTTAAAGTCACCGCAGAGTCACTTGAGTAGTTTATGATATCGAGTTTACAGTCTTGTGTATCGAACGAGTGTCTACTTTAAAACTTTTATCATACGATCTCAAACTTCACAGTAGTTGACTTCAAATTCGCTAGATTACGGGTTAACCCCTACTAGGGTAAACGGCAAAATAATTTGATGCGAAATGAAATTACTGGAACCGTGAAAATTCTTCTTCCGATAGTGTAATTTCGTGGTACATTAAGCTAGGAAAAATCACGCAGCCGGCCTTATTGTTAATCTTTACTCGACCGAGTCGACTGAGGATGCCAATTTTTATGATGATAGTCAAGATTTTACCTTAATCTCGCGTAGAATAAAGACAACGTTACTACTATTACGATTGCATTAAATAGAAGAGCATCGTATATTATATCACTTAAAGAGGTAAGTTTTACTATCTGCAAAATTAATAAGGCTAAGCAACATTCTCTTTCTATTCTCATCTATACTACTAAGTATACTATAATTTATACTGTTATCATTTGGAACTTGGTAAATTTGTATGTTACCTGCAGATAATCTTGATTTTGCTACTAATCTGATTTCGAAATCTAGACACGCGGCAGCGTGTCCAGCCAAGTTCATCCCAGGAACTGGCGAGCAGCAGCCGTTTGTTATTTTACGCGAACCGTTTGGAGTTACTTTTGACCCCTCAATAACTCTAAATCAATTTAACATTAAAAAAAAATTGGTACATGTATTAAGATCCTAAAGAACAAAAAGAACCCCAATTTTTTTTTAATATAGGTGAAATAGTTATTGAGATATTAAAGTCCAAAAAACAGCATTTTTACAACTGACTGACCAGTAATCAAAAACCTAACCTAGTTCCCGGTGACCTAGAAAGGTGAAATTTGGCATCGAGCTTGGTACTTGTGTGTGTACACCAAAAAAGTCAAAAAACAATGTTTTTTTTTCAGTTTTATTGTTATTCACCTTATTCATTTCTTTTTCTTAGGTTACATTTTTTATAATAAATTTATCAAATGTAAAATATAAAAATACACGTACAAAGTATAAAAGCATTATAAAAAACCTAACCTAGAGTGCCGCCGGCAGCAAGGCGGGCCTAAGCTACCGGTGGTTAGGGCGACAGAGAGAGGAACCTCCGGACTATCCGCGCCGTGTCCAGGAGTACCGCCTTCTGTATTTGACCCTTGCCGAGCCATCTAACGAGAGTCTCTTGAGATGTTGGTCGAGACTCTTCGCTATTAGACCGTTCACAGAGACGACTATCGGGACGATAATCGTTGAATCAACATCCCACATGGCGGTTACCTCATGTGCCAAGTCTAGGTACTTGCTGACTTTGTCCTTCTCAGCTTTCACGAGGTTCTCGTCATGGGGGATGGTGATGTCAACGAGCACTGCCTGGCGCTTCAATCGATCTGTCAGCACGATATCAGGCTTGTTGGCTACAATAGTCCTGTCCGTGATGACAGATCGATCCCAATAGAGCGTTGCACGACCATTTTCGAGAACTGGCGCAGGTGTGTACTTATAATACGGCACTTCGAAGTCCACAAGACCGTATAAAAGAGCAAGCTGCTGGTGAATAATCCTGGCCACCAAGTTATGTCTGTGCAAGTACTCGCCGTTAGCAAGATGACTACAACCAGAAATAATATGCCTGAGTGACTCTCCGGGACGGCGGCATGCCCGACAAATGTCGACCGTACCGTCCTTCAGGATATATTTCCGGTAGTTGTTCGTCATGATAACCCCGTCCGCAATTGCACAGACAAAACCTTCAGTTTCCCCAAAAAGATCCCCAAAACGTAGCCAGTTCACCGATGCGAGCAGGTCTACGTCGGGCCCCGTAAGGGCCTTGTAGAACCGCCCATGTAGCTCCTTACTCTTCCATACCGCCCTGCGGTCCTCAGTGCTTAGTACTTTAAATCTGCGCCAGTTCTCGTTTGCCATGGAGAGCGGGGTGAAAGATGCGTCTGCTGCCACTACGTCACGATGCATCCCACACTCACTGTTTAGAAAGTAATCCCTGAGACTGCACACCTCGCGGTTGTGAAGGTCTTTGGCATTTAAGAAGCCGCGACCTCCAAGCTTCCGCGGGATGTACAGTCTCATAACAGAAGATCGTGGGTGTAGCATACGGTGCGCAGTGAGCAGTACACGTACCCTTCGATCCAGGAAATCGAGCTCAGTCTGAGTCCACCTTAATATGCCAAAGGAGTATGTGAGCAAGGGCATCACCCAGGCGTTGAAGGCGCGAACCTTATTGCCGCCCGACAAAAAACTATTGAGTACTTTTGTCAGGCGACAGAAGAAGCGCTCCCTCACCGCCCGTTTGATGTCCCCACCCTCGATACCCAAAGACTGTGACATACCAAGATACTTATAGGTTTCTGCTTCGGAGAGAGATCTGAGAGCCATTGTCTCAGAAATATGTAAATTTGTGGAATTTACAACTTTCCCCCGCTGTACATGCATGACCGCACACTTATCGACACCAAATTCCATTTTGATGGCACTACTGAAGACCTCTCTGGTTTTCAGTAGCTCCAACAGGTCATGTTTATTTGGTGCAAATAGTTTAAGGTCGTCCATGTAGAGCAGATGAGAAATGACCTCACCCTCTCTCCGTAGCTGGCATCCTAGTCCCGAATCCTTCAGCAGGGTACTGAGCGGATTCAGCGCTAGGCAAAACCACAAGGGACTCAGACTATCACCCTGAAAAATACCTCGCTCAATCCTGATGGAATCCTGCGGGCCAGAGGGGCCCTCTCCTCCCCCGGGTTGACGAAGGACTGTGGTCCACTGCCCCATGCAAGCAACTAAGAAGGATCTCAAAACTGCATCCACTTTATACAGTTCTAAGATCCTCCTCAGCCATGAATGAGGCACCGAATCATAGGCCTTCTTATAGTCAATCCAGGCGGCCGAGAGGGTCCCTCTGTTTCGCCGCACTCGTTGGCAAATGGTCATGTCTATGCGGAGGAGCTCTTTAGTACCACGTGACCCAACCTTACATCCATTTTGAGCGGGGGCCAGAATGTTGTTCGCAACAATGTGCGTGTTAATTTTTGCTCTCAAAATGGATGTAAGGAGCTTGTATAGCGTCGGCAAGCACGTGATGGGTCTGTAGTTCTTCGCTTCCGTGGTACTACCGGACTTGTAGAGCAAGGAGGTAACACCAGTTGTTAAGGGAGGCGGCAGGGAACCGAGCTCGAGGGCTTGCTGGAACTGTGCTGCCAAACGCGCATGTGAGCATCGAAACCATTTTAGCCAGAAGTTGTGCAATCCATCCGGGCCCGAACTTTTCCAGTTTGGAGCCTGTTATTATTATTTATGCTTGTTACCTCAGAACTCAGTCATTTATTAACCGATACGGAAAATTCTTTTTTTGTTCGAAACGGTATAGTTCCGGGGAGGTCCTATTGTCATCAGTTTGGAATCTAATCATAGGGTCCTAGAGAAATCGAGGGAACTCTTCAAGTATTTGAGGTGCACCGAAAGCGATTTGGGTATTTTGTATAGTAACTCGTGCATTCGCTCTTGAAAAGCACCATTTGGAGAAGTTTGACAAAAAGTAATGATATCCCATTAAAAACATAAATGTGAAAATGGCAGCCAAGTTCAATATGCGATGCGGGGTTGTCGTCTTTCCCGACAAAAGAATGGAGATCACGATCCCTAGGGATACGGTATATCTACGCTCCGCCACAATAAATCAAAAAAGAATCGGCCAAGAGCATGTCGGGCCATGCTCAGTGTAGGGTTCCGTAGTTGCCCAATGCTGGCAATTTACTCAAAAAAAATCAATAACAAGCTAAAGGGAATCCTTTCGGCGCATTTCATACGTCTTTTACTAAGAAAGGAAGACTTTTTACGATAACTCAAAAACGGCTTAACTGATCATATCCGTTACCCATAGTTTTCGTTTAAAGTCTTTATTAAACTTTACTTTCATGATTGTTTTCATAGTTTTGGAGCCATAGTCCAAAAGTTAAAGAGCCAACACCATTTTTTTTTCTTTATTTCCGAAACTATTCACTTTATAAAAAAATATTGATAAAGACCTGTATTTATTTTGAAAGACCTATTCAACAACACCCCACACCATATTAGAGTTGTAGCAAAAAAAATCATCCCCACATTAAGTTACCCGTAAGTACATTTTTTAATTTTTATTTTTATTTTACTACTGTCAGTTTTATATATTTATACCAAATTGCAGCTTTCTAGCACTAACAATCACAGAGCAAAGCCTCGGACAGACAGACGGACGGACTGACAGACAGACAGACGGACATCGCGAATCTATAAGGGTTCCTAGTTGACTACGGAACCTTAAAAAGTTGTATGTTTTATATGCACGTTCCGCCGCGAAGTAGAACAATTTTACTTATGTTTGTACAGCCAGCATCAAAAGTTGCTACGCATATGAACGGGCCAAAAGCTCTTATTCTCTTGTAATAAAGACTTTTGAACTTTTTAAATGGGTATAGCTACTTTTGATGCTGAGTGTACAATATTGTATTATTGGTAGCCCACTATACTAAAAAATATACAAATAATGCCTCCTATTATACCTGCGGAATTCGTCAATAGTGTGACCATCGAAGTCAATGGGGTGAAGCAGGGATAGACTTTCTGGGAAGTGTCCCACTTCATATTGCTGTAATTATACTACCTTTGCGGGTAGCACTGCACCGTTGTGCAGTAACGATTATTTAAGCTTCCGCCCAGAAACCGCGCGCTAGAAGGGACCTATTAAAAGTTTTTCAGTTGTTACATCTGAGTTGGTATGAATATGGGTGGGTACTAAAAGTCACAAATGAAGAAGTCTTAGGGAGGGTAAAAGAAAAAAGAAAATTGCTACAAACAATAGAAAATAGAAGAGGGAAAATGTTTGGTCACCTTGTACGACACGATTCCTTTATAAGCACCATTATGGAGGGGAAAGTAGAAGGCAAGAGAGGAAGGGGAAGGCCGAGAATAAGCTACATGAAACAAATAAAAGAGAAAATAGCATTCGTATCGTACAAGGAAACCAAGGAAATGGCTCTGGATAGGATAAGGTGGAGAGAATTGCATACTACATTGGCTACACCGACAAGAGTTTTACTCTAAAATTGATGATGATGACATCTGAGGTTCACAGTTACTACATAATACATCTGTCCGGGGGATTACTCATAAGGAACATTATCCAGGTCTACTAATACCTATATGGTGACGACAATTCTGTAAACATTTGGTGGTAGATATAGGAATGTTTCCGGCTTTTCTTGTATCATTACATCATTAGTATACCTCTAATAACATTAATAACTATCAAATTGCTCCTTCTGACCTGTTAACTCGGCGTGCCTCATTGATATCCTGATTATTGTTATTATTAATGCAATGTACTCGTATTCTAGATACGGTTACCCATCTCCGATCTACGTGAACGTAGTGCGGGACCCGGTAGAGCGCGTCATCTCGTGGTACTACTACGTGCGGGCGCCGTGGTACTACGTCGAGAGGAAGCGAGCATTCCCCGACCTGCCACTACCCGATCCTGCCTGGTTGAAGAAGGTAATGTTACTCTCACTGAAATTTATACGATGATATAGTTACCCATCTCCGATCTACGTGAACGTGTTACGAAGGTCTATAAAGCACGTCATCTCTTGGTACTGCGTGCGGGCGCCGTGGTACTACGTAGAGCCGTGATACTGTGGTCGAGGGGAAGCGGGTGTTCCCCGACCGGCTGCTACCCGATCCTGCATGGCTGAAGAAGGTAATGTTACTCTCACTGAAATTTATACGATGATATAGTTACCCATCTCCGATCTACGTGAACGTACTGCGGAGGTCGATAAAGCACCTCATCTCGTGGTAATACTACGTGCGGCCGCTACCCGATCCTGCCTGTCTGTACTCTAAGAAGGTAACATTACTCTCAGTCAATTTCATGACAATCCATACTAATATTATAAATCGCGAGAGCAACTCTGTCTGTCTATCTGTTACCTCTCCACGCTAAAACCGTTGTTTTTATTCCGAGGTGAGGGGGCGGAAGTTTGTTTGGAGATACAATATAAACGAGAACCACGCAGACGAAGTCACGGGCAGAAGACAGTAAAAAATAACTCTATGAATAGCCTCGTCTTTGCCTGGTGAGCAGTCTTACAGATCATGGGAAGCGATAGTAGAAGATTCTGACGTGTAAGAATATATAACCTTGTAGTTTTTTGTAAGTAAATAAAACGCAATAGGGCATTGCGTTCTACTTACAAAAGACTATAAGGTACCTTATATTTTCGATCAATGCTACCTAGTGATAACACTCAATAAAACAAGAAAGCTCTTCTTACTATTTTCTTGCCGCGGAAACTCAAGAACTAGTTACCTTTACTATCTTACCTCATACCTAGCTCTCATTTCTATGCAGTATTCTAAGAAAGTGCAAAAAAAACTGATTCTCACGAAATCCTAGAGTGAGCAATCATCCAAGGCGGAAAGAATCGCATACCCAGTGAAATTATACATGTAGGTACACCTCATTTAATTATGAACCGTTGCACTTTATGAGTCGTGAGGGCTGAGTTAAGATGTCCGCCCACATCATTAAACCCCGACGATGTACAATCTCGTTCACCTGTTCATTAGCCATATATCGATTCGCGATGAATCGCCACAATCGGTCACGTGCGCCCGTTAACTGCCTGCGCTAACGCACCTCACAAAAAACCGTGTAATTTGCAGGCGTCAAGGAAACGATATCCGATAGGATAGTTTGTTTTTACCATTTAACATGTTCCAATCTAAACAACTATGCCCTTTTTAACAGTCTAATGATGACTATATCTAACGAGGTTTGCTCGATTAGAGTTCCACGATCTCTTTGAAGATTGTAAATCAGTATCCAGACAATTTGATTTTCCATTCTTTTCTTATCAGCGACCCGTTATACTATCAAGAGTGATCTGTCACGACCCACGATTGTGATGCGCTACTTTACTGATGCTGCATGAAAAATCAATAAGCACGATCTGATCGATGGGCTTTGATCTAAATGCCAATAAATTATTTTAAAATGGGCACGACGTTTATTCAAACCATTTAATAGCTGATGTGACTGTTATCAACGCACCAAAAGCATTTATGGGGCTGTAAGTCAAGCTTTTCACAGTAATAAAGTGCATTTTATCAATATGAATAAGAATTAAACTCTCCACTTATCCTGTTTATATAATGAAAACGGTACTAAGCAAACGTGTGAATCAATTTAAACGCGTGTTGAGCAACAAAATGAGGGGGACAAATAGATAAGTAAGTAGACAAGCATCATTAAAATACTCTCGATCGAATGAGGAACGGAGGTTTGATGAGGCGATAAAAGAAATTAATTTAGTTTTGGAGCGAGACTGTTAACTGTGTTCATTATTTGGGCGAGTCCCGCCAGCCGCTGCGCCGGGGCACGTGGTCAAACTTATACGTACTACCCGGTCCCATTCAACCATGGCATATGCAGAACTTTGTAACGACGTCATCCGGCGAGGTGCACAGATATTGTGACCGAGTAGTATGCATATAGAATTTGGAATTGTTTGCGTCTGTTCAGTCAAATTATCTTGCGGCGTAACGTGTGGTCGTGTCCCTAATTGTAAAACGGTACACAGAACTGGGACTAACAACCCGTCAGCCCGCAGCGACCGCTGACAGCTCACACCAGCGTGTTATGGAAATTAATGGTTCCTATCGCCAATTGCGCGTCATTGCAGATTTTTCCGCGTTAATTATTCGCCTATTGTTAAACGGCCATCACAATAGAGTTTGTGTACTCAGACACTAGCTTTACAAGCCAGCTCTTAGACATTCTAACGATGCCTTGTTGAGAACTTGCAAAAAATAAATTAGTTTACCATGCACCGGCAAAAAAGCCTAACGTTTTAATTAGAAATTTAAATGATGGTGTTTTTTGGCGTTTGCCAATATGAAAACTCCATATAGACAGCATATTTGCATAATTGTGTTGCTACAACAATGGTTTTACGTACGTTTAACTAAGCGAGATAAGGATCTTTAACTAATAGCAGCCAATCGCCTTGGGGTAACGTCCCAAGTTGCGATATGTTGCCTGGCCGGCTTTGTTCACATTTTCGTGAATATCTTGATACCGAATAGCTATAAAAATATATATAAAAAAAAAACATGTTGTCAAATTGACAACATTTCATTTTTTAGCAGGCTTTATTCCGCTGAAATCAAATAAAGGATAAAAAGTTAATTAAAACCACATTTTTATATTCGCGAAAATATCCCAATTTCATATAAATAAATCAATTTCAAAAGTTCCTTTTTCTAAAAGACAGTAAGTAACAAGTAAGGCGTCACAGCGTAAGAAATCACACAGAAGCACTGTTACTAAAGACAACGAAAGAAAGTGAACTGCTGTTCTTTTTGTGCGCTGTGACTGTCACAATTTCATGCTAGTGACGTCTGATGTAGGCTTTCTTCACATTTTCATGAATAATTAGAAAACTAATAGCTATAAAAATATAAAAATAATATTTTGGGGTTTCTTGTTAACAAATTAACGAGAAGAGTTAATATTTCATACTACTTAGAAACAACATTTCAAATTTTCAAGTAGTTAGTATAAAATACTAACTCATTTCGTTAACTTGTCAACAAGAAACCCATTTTTTTATATTTTTATAGCAATTCTTTTTCAAGATATTCACGAAAATGTGAAGAAAGCCTACCATCGACTTTCTATATGACGTTACAAGGCTGCATTGCAACAGTGCAACACAGTCACAACGCATAAAGAGAACAGCAGGATACTTTCTTTAGTAAGAATTTTTTGCGCTGTGACGCCTTACTTATCACTTACTCTCTTTTAGAATAAGAAACTATTGAATTTGATTTTTTATAATGAAATGACGATATTTTTGAGATATTAAAAATGAAAAAAGGTTTAATTAAAAAAAAGAAATGTTGTCAATTCAAGCTATTTATCAATCAAGAACTCCATTTCTAACCCGTGTCGGATAATCGCTCACTTCTTGTAACTAAAAAACACCAGACAGATGGCTATCCATGAGTACCTATATGCACGTACACTATGCGTCAGAAGTTGGCTCGCAATCCTTCTTTAATGATGTGGTCCCCATCGCCGAGGTCCCAGACTAATAAATTGTAGTTACAATTTAATTTAAATCTTCGAGTAAATCGGCTGTGACATAAGAACGGACGGACGGACAGAAATGACGAAACTATAAGGGTTTCGTTTTTGGCTACGGAACCTGAATAACGTACAGTGCGCAATAAAAGTTTGTACCATGAATGTAATTTTTGACAGAAACTGATTTGAAACCTTTTGTTTGCAGGACTTCGAGACGTGCGTGCTGAGCGGCGACCGCGAGTGCCGCTACGTGCAGGGCGAGACGCACGAGGGCATCGGCGACCATCGCCGGCAGACGCTCTTCTTCTGCGGACACGAGCCCCAGTGCACGTTAGTTACATTTATTTATTTGGTTTACCAACAATTGTTTACACTACTATAAATACATGTAACAATGGTTATAAGTTAAGTGTAACAATTACTTATAGGTAAACACAGCATGCAATAAACATTTTAAAAGTAAAAATTTCTACATTTTTTTTTTATATTTTTAGTTTTTTTTTTAAATATGGACAATAATTTTATTCTACAAACAAGAAAAAAGGATAATTAAAACAACGACTATTAAAATTAAACTAAAAATAAATTAATTTTAAGAAACTAAATACCTACCTATAAAAATCTCCCAATTATAAAAAGAAAACCCCATCTAACAGGTCCACCTGCGGCATGGACCCCATTATGCTGGCGGCGTTGCCTCTCTGCACCGCTAGAGCGATACGCTGAGAGAAGTACGCACCAGCCCTGGGGTCCCATGTAGAGTCGACCAGCCGGACTGACAGTGCCCTAATAAAAGCCTTCATGTCGGCAGACCAAGGGCCCAGCGTCTCCACTGCGAGCGCCGCAAATTCGTAGTCCTTAAGTAAGGAAGAGTATTTGCGGCGCTTGAGAACCTGGGCCTGGACAGCCGCAGCACCAGCCTTTGAGCAGGTCGCCTGTATGTGGCACTGTGCAAAGGTGTCTGTCTACGCACGTTGCGTCCCACACTAGAGCCTTTCCTAAATTCCACGGCACTAATGTGGCTCCGTCGGGTCGCTTGCCGTCGTCTCTCGCCATTCCCGCGGGTTCAAGGACTGCAGGCAAAGAGGCGGTGGCAAGCGAACGACGGACCAAATCATTAATAGTGCCGTGGCGAAATAGGCGGCCGGCGCTTCTCGCACAAGAAAGGCCATGTCTTCCCAGCTGGTCCACGTTTTTGCCGCAAGCACACGCGTGAGGGACACACATTTTGGACCCCAGCCTTAAACAGATTGCTATCCTCAAGCTACTGGGGTCCAAAACGGTACCTATTTGTCTGGATGGAAGTGCACGCAGCCAATGGCCCGACTCGGGAGCTGACACTGCCAGAATGCGAGCACGTTCAAAATCATCCGGACTATCAATAAGGAGTCAAGTATGGGCTGCTTTTAGGCGGGGGGAGTCCCAATCCCGCTGGATATGACGAGAGACTGGGATGTCTTCACCCGGACATGACTCACACCAGGCATCCCTGGCCTCTTTCAGGTTCGCAATCTCAGAGGAAGGCTTAAAATAATACCGACGAGAGACAGCGAACCGTATACAGAAGCCAGGAATGCAGGCAGCGCTGAACTAGCCGAAGTGCGAACACCCAGTCCACCAAGCCTAATCGGGAGAACCGCTTGGGTCCATGACCTAAGATCGAAATCAATGTTTAGACTTTTAGAAAGGGTTACCTGAAGGGAGGAGTCGATGGAAGACAGGATGGACGGGAATTTCCAAATTGGGCAACTGCGGAGTAAATACATAAATTTCGGAGTAAATAAGCAGAAACGGATAATGAAAAGTGCCATATGGGGGTTTATTTTATAAAGAAGATCTGAGGTATGCTTGAATAAATTTAATTTGCAGTTGATAACAGGAGTGATTGATTCATCAAAAATTGGAGAGCCTAAAAGGGTTCTTAAACTAAAAATAGTTTGGAGCACTTTTTTTACATACATTTAATGAATCAAAGTGTATATCCGTTTCTTTACTGCAGGTATTCAATATTTTACATAGCCTAGGACAGGGGTCGGCAAACCGCGGCTCGCGAGCCGCATGCGGCTCTTTGAAGGGCCAGGTGCGGCTCTTCCAGGTCTCCTCAAATATATAGTGAAAAACCTAAAACACGTATTTTTGGCTCTCTGAGGTTCCCAAAAGTTGGTATTTTTACTGAATTTGGCTCTTTGGTGAAAAAGTTTACCGGCCCCTGGCCTACGAATAGGTGAGTTGCTACCAAGGGCAGTTCGTCTAAGCGGGGGGAGCAGAGAGGAATGATTGGCTTCCGTGGAGTTCTGGACGGAGCCCGGAAAGAGATAAAGTTTAATATTTGAGGGCAATCGATTTTGTATCGAATGAGCGTATAAAGGGAAAGTCCGAAATGCTTTAATCTACTCCTATAAGAGGGCTTTTTTTTTGTTATACCAGCTGAAAACGATAGGTGGCGTAGAAACCGCTTCTGCAAACGCTCTGTCCGTAAAGAGTGAACAGCATAGTGTAGTGTAATTTAAGCCCTCTGTACACATATACTTATTGGAAACAATCTCCTGTGGTCTAAGTAGCTATGGACGTACTTTTAAATCTTACCTAGACAAAATTTATAATCTACAGGACTCAGGACAGACTACTTAAGCTTGTTGTATGTATAAACAAAACATACATACATACATAAACTCACGCCTGTATTCCCAAAAGGGGTATATAGGCATAGCAAATGAAAATTCATTTTCAATGCCACGTTTACCTGCAATAGCAATTGCAGCACATCGCCCACAACACACTTCAACCTGGTTCTCATTGTCGACTCTCACGACACCCAAGGGAAGAAAGGGGGTGGTGCTATTCTAACCCGGCACCACGCGGGTGAATATACTTAAGCAAAAGTCGGCATTTCTCGTTTCTGTTTTGCCATACCCGCAGTTCCCGCAAAAACCCTATTCGCTACGCGTCAAAATCAAATGCATAATAAGAACCCGATCGTACTTTTTTATCCTAAATATAACGTTTTTCTGCAAACATATTGTATGAAAAATCGCTGGTCCACGTCGCTTAACGAGTTAACGACCGTCGTTGCATAAAAAGCGCCATGACATTCTATTAGCGCCGCAGCAAAAACCGCCGGACGCGACACTGCTTGGGCTTTTTACTTCGCGTTTTTAGAGTTCCGTGCTCAAAAGGTGCAAAGCGGGACTAAGGTTGTCCGTCTGCCGGTCGTCGGTCAGTCCAATCGGTCGGTCAATCCGTCGTTGCATCTATCACAGGGCTAGGTGTTTCTACTGTGTATGTATGTCTATTTGTGCACGCTTTCTATAATATTGACGGTTATCTATCAAATAACATCATGCCCTGAAAAGATATAGACATTTAAAATTACGATTATGAAGTAGGTAGCTATAACTGTGGCCTCTCAAACTAAATATATATTTAATTCAATTCAATTCAAATAATTTATTATCAGAACATGGTTCCATACACACAATTAATTACAATACATGCATTAGGTAAATTAGATTAGAGAAAAAGTTCCGGGATTTAATATGTTAATTTTTGGGGTCCTCGAAAAATTAATATATTAAAGTTTTTTAGACTTTATAATGATAATACATACTATGAAATTATGAATGGAACTTATTGAACCCAACTCCCTACTTCTTATGGGAATCCGTTTCGCTCTTAGCCAGTTTTGTAAAGTACCACTATCATCACAGTTGCAAAAAATTGTCACGTCCCTGTGCCTTCTTATGTTTTTTTTCTGTTTTTGTTCAGAATTTGTCAGTTTCTTTGTAAACAGTAGATGTTATATCCTAGTTATATTCTAACTCTAGAGAGCATCTAGCTAGAACATAATTTCTAGATACTACAGACTTATACTTGTTGATATAGCGATGGGGTCAAAAGCTCTTATTCCCGTGTAATAAAGACTGTTGAACTTTTCAAATACGTAGCTACTTTAGATGCTGACTCTACTTACGCGTAGTTTGGCTGAGTTTTTAGACTAGCATGGACCTCGTTTGGTCAAGCGGAATCTCATGCTTGAAAACCATACTGCTAGGAAAGTTTTATTAACCTTTTTAACCGACTTCAAAATTTCAAAAGAGGAGGTTATCAATTCGGTTGTATGGTTTTTTTTTTTTTTTTTTTTTAATGTTTGTTACTCCATAACTCCGTCATTTCTTAAACGATTTGAAAAAAAAATTTTTTGATTGTATGTATATATATCCAAGTTGGTTCCGTTTTTGTCAAAAGGCAATTCTGATGATGGGATCCATGAGTAATTGAGGGAACTCCTCAAATCTTTAAGGCAAACATATAGTGATTTTTGTGTTTTTATCAACAAGTCAAGCATTTGCATCCAAAAATGTGACATTGGATGAAGTGGAACTGCTGATGATGATCAGAACAGAACTCTTCAACGACGAAAAGTTCACGTTTGGCGATTTGTCCTCCTAGCTGTGTTTGTTAAGCAAGTTCTATTTTCACGATTAATTTTTGTCATGCTCGAGTTCTGATGATGGGATCCATGAGGAGTTGAGGGAACTCCTCAAATCTTAAAGGCAAACATATAGTGATTTTTGTGTTTTTATCAACAAATCGAGCATTATCATACAAAAATGTGACATTTTATGAAGTGGAACTGCTGATGATGATCAGAACAGAACTCTTCAACGTCGAAAAGTTCACGTTTGGCGATTTGTCCTTCTAGCGGTGTTTGTTAAGCAAGTTCTATTTTCACGATTGATTTTTGTCATGCTCGAGTTCTGATGATGGGATCCATTAGGAATCGAGGAAACTCCTCAAATGTGAAGGCACACAAATAGTGATTTTAGTATTTTCATGAACTAATCAAGCATTTTCATTCATAAAAGTGACATTTGATGAAGTGGAACTGCTGATGATGATCAGAACGGAACTCTTCAACGACGCGTAGTTCACGTTTGGCGATTTGTTCTCTTCGTTTTGTTTGTCAAGCAAGCAAGGTTTTTCCATGATTTCATGAGGAATTGAGGGTACTTAGTCTTTTACCATTATAAACATACTTATAGCCATTTTTGTATTTTATTGTATGGAATCTAAGAGTGCACCATCTAAGATTAATAATCTTTCACCGGACTCCCCCCCCCCATTGAAGTCGGTTTTTTTTTCTTAAAAATTATTCCGAGATACGTATGCAGATTATTTTCGATATATTTTTTTAATATATTTTAATAGTGTTTAGCAATACATACTTAATACTAACATACTTTTCTTTCTCTTTCTTCCCCCTTAGCCTCCGTTTGAGTTTTATTTTAAATTTTTATTTTTAAATGTTTATTGTATAACTTGCTACACAACAGTTAATTTAATCTAATTCATTACTAGGTGCATATATCTAAACCATACGATTGTATGAGCGCGATCTCGCCAACAACAGTTTGGCGAGTTAAATTTGAAAATGTAACTATTGTACACCTATTATTGAGAATAAAAAAATATATATAAGATTGTGGTGGACATAATCTGCTATGTTTAAGATTAAGTCATACGCTACTAACATATTTTTATGACCAAAGGAAAATATATTTGTGAAGTACTTAATGGCGTATGGTACATAAAAAATAATTGGAAATGAATGGTAACCATATAAAGTATTGTATTCGATGTTTCCAGGCCCTTCAACAGCGTGGAAGCGCTGCAGCGCGCCAAGCGCGTGGTGGAAGAGCAGTACGCCGTGGTGGGCGTGCTCGAGGACATGAACTCCACGCTGCTGGCGCTCGAGCGGTACATCCCTCGGTTCTTTGCTGGCGCCTCCAAGCTCTACTGGGGTTAGTATACTACATCAGTTCGACCGCAATCTTCAAACGCGCTGCAGTGCGATAATCACGTGGTGCAGGAGCAGTATCGTGGTGGGCGTGCTAGAGGTCATAAACTCCACGCTGCTGGCGCTCGATCGGTATATCCCTCGGTTCTTTGCTGGCGCCTCCGAGCTCTACTGGGGTTAGTATACTACATCAATCAGTTTGACCGCTATCTTCAAACGCGCTGCAGTGCGATAATCACGTGGTGGAGGAGCAGTATCGTGGTGGGCGTGCTCGAGGAGACTCCATGCTGCTGTTGTTTGAGTCGGAATCCCTAAGGCAAACTAGGAACGTGCTAGGGCGCAAGGTTACGAAGAGGCACACATGCGGAGATTCTGAAAAATAAAAAATCTATAGCCGCCATGATACTTATAGTAAGGTGGGGTGATATGGTATTTAGTGGCGCTGATGAGGTGCTTACCTATGGTGCTCTCGACATTCAATCCAGCTCTGGCTCGAGCGATTCCACGATTCCGCGCTTCGAAGCCGCCTACTGCGGTTATATTTTTCACCTAACTAAACACGGTCACTTCAATAGTTATTTTAACTTAAATGCCTGGTAGAAAACTATGACGCCGTAGTGGTACAGTCACCAGCACCAATATCTGCCACAATAAAGCGCGCATAAATATCTGACACGGCTCTATTTCTAGCGCCGTTAGGACGTGTCAGATATTTTTGCCGCCTTTGTTTTGTGTAGATATTAATGCTGGTGACTGTACATTCGAAATCTCGATTTTATACTTAAGAACGCCTGCCTCATTTAACTTAGCAAAGTGCAAGTAATCGTAGCGTAGAGTCAAGAGTGCAGTAACGCCTGACTTACCAAGACGGCAATATCTATTTAACTGAAAAATTTAACTCACCAACACTGTCGATTCGATCGCAGTGCTATTTTATTTCAACTCAAATCTACTCATTCTGCAAGGACACAAAACCATGGTACTTTATAATAAGTAATTGCAGTTTTTACATGCAAAAAAATGGAGAGATGAGAGATGGAGAAGAAATTCCAAACAACTCATATCATTTATAAAATAATAATATGCGCATCTTTGAAACAACCTTTGGTTTTGCGACATTAAATATTGTTTTATAAGCCACACACGGCGAGAAGGACTATATATACGACTATCTAGATCCTTTAGAACAACTAGAACCCCAAATTTCATAAATATAGGTTTAATAATTATTGAGGTATTAAATTCCAAAAACCGGTATTTTTACCACTGACTGACTGACTGACTGATTAGTAATCAAAAACCTAACCCACTTCCAGGTGACCTAGAAAGCTGAAATTTGGCATGCACCTTGGTAATTGTGTGTACACCAGAAAAAATCTGAATACAGTGATTTTTTGATTAGTTCAATTATTATTATTACGAGTATTTATGCTAGTTACCTCAGAACTCCGTCATTTATTAACCGATTTGGAGGATTTTTTTTTGTTTGAAACGGTATACTTCAGGGGTGGTCCCATAGTTATCAGGTAAGAATTTGATCATAGGGTCCTGAAGAAATCGCGGGAACTCTTCAAAAATTTGAGGTGCACCTATAGCGATTTGGGTATTTTGTATAGTAACTCGTGCATTGGCTCTTAAAAAGCACCATTTGGCGAAGATTGACAAAAAGTAATGATATCCCATCAAAAACATAAATGTAAAAATGGGAGCTAAGTTCAATATTAAGAATATGCGATGCTCGGTTGTTGTCTTCACCGACAAAAGAATTGAGATCTAAATGGGTGCCAAGTTCCGTAGATTCTCTGAAATGGTGCCAAGTCCGGCACTACATTTTTTAAAGTAAAACTAATTTACTGCGGCTTAATGCATTATGAGCTTTAACTTGGCAATTTTCTTAAATATCCAACAGCGTTTATGGTATTATAACATACTTCATAAAAAGCTGAACTTGGCACCCATTTAGATCTCAATTCTTTTGTCGGTGAAGACAACAACCAAGCATCGCATATTCTTAATATTGAACTTGGCTCCCATTTTCACATTTATATTTTTGATATATTTTACATTATATTTCAGAGGAACTAAACACGTTCAACCGCATCAACCGCAACGCCTTCAAACCGCCGGTCTCCGAAGCCGTCAAGAACATGGTTCGCGCCAACTTCACCCGCGAAATAGAGTTCTACGAGTTCTGTAAACAGCGCCTCCATATGCAGCTGAAGGCGTTACGAGAACCAGGAGTTACGCTGCCCGAGTCCCGGCGGGTGAAGCGGCGTGCGCTGAAAACAAAACGTTTCAGGCGAGTGTAGCCACAGCTTTAGGCTGACATCACAGAACCACCGGCTTACGTGGTGTCCTTCTTTAACAAATGAAGGGCCAGACGGACGAGAAGGATAGAATGATGTCGGGTGTTCATGTGAATCGAATGAGACATTTGTTGTGGAACTGTTGAGTGCAGTGCAATCGTTTAATAGGTGTAATGTACACTGTATGGTGCCTAATAAGGCTGTAATTTGAAGTGTTTAATGTAGCCTTGTTCGGTAGGTAGGTCTACAGTATCATTTATAGTCTGACCAGAAAATATTGAAGTAGACAGCAGCTGAAACTACCTATGTCATTCTTATTCTCAGTACTGTCACGTGCCTAATATTAGATGCATGTCTAGATCCTTAGCTAATTTGTGTTTTAAATATTTAATTATCTTCGTGTGTAGACGTAACATGGTGATTTCTTTAAGCATGCCTGGTTAACGGAATTGGATTCCAACTGCAAATTCTGAGATCTTTTTTTGAACATCAGTAACAATACATTGTAGGTATACGAATACATTGATCAATTTCCGATTCGTCTTTGTTTTGAGACACTCGCGATTGCGATTTAGCCCTGATGTAAACTTTCCATGACGTGGCTATTACGCCGACAGTCAATGCGTCCTCTTGATATGACTATGACAGGACATTCAGGCACGGCATGACTAGGTAGGCGAATGGAATGGAATCCGATTAATTTTACCAGTGTATTTCTGACAATGATTAGGAAATAAAATGTGATATTAGTAACCTTTATTCACCCAGGCGTTTTTGTATGTAATTTATTACTATTCTCTTCTTGCAAAAATAAATTGCAATATGAAACGTTGCCAACTCGTCCTAAGGCATATTTTAATGGACAAAAGCAAAAATAATGTATTTGTTATGTACAGTCGAACTCATACGCACGTACCTATCTGGACTCTGGACACTACTCGCTGGGATCATTTAGTATGATAGTTTAAACATGACGTTAAAGCGACAAGAAACAAGTAGAGGGGTGAATCACCTGCATATAACAAAACAAAACACGTAATGCGACCTAGGTACATATTCTTTTTTACTCCATACGACTTGATGAATGTGCCGGAAATTCGTCCTGAGCAGGATGGATATCACTGACATCTGACATTCCTACACTGTTGAATCTTGCAATCATGTAAAGACCAATACCACTGACCCATTTCTTTATTAATCGTACATTTAGATATTAGTATAAATACTTATAAGTACATTCGTCTCAATAGGTACTTGGTAACCTCCTTTTGTACTACGTGTCTATTTAGCGTATCAGCTGTCGTGCTTCGAAGGCGAAAAGGTTGTTGCAGTTACAGATTTGCAGTATTTTGCCAAAAGAGGAGGATGTCTTATCTAAAAGTACTAGTTGTTAAGTGACAAACGATAGCAGGTATAATAAACACATGGTCAGACAGTGGCGTAGTATCTGCGCACTTCCTTTTGGACAGTTGGCTTCGACCTCAGCGGCGCTGCCCTAGTTTTCCTGTGGGAGATGCCCAATGATATTTGGAGATGCCGGACGTGCAAATGAATACGACTGAGTTTGTAGATATATCTTGTAGGTGTATCTTGTTTGTATTCTTATCCAGAGGACTATTCCACCGCTCGTATTAAAGTTAAATTTGAGGCGCGTAATATAATAATTATAGGTAACATACGCTTAATGGAATAGGCCCCCAGAAACGACGATATTTCGATTCATTCATCTTAACATCAGTGTTATTTTATTTAGGATAAGTAATAATTAACCTATTTCAATAATGCAGGCCTGGGTTTGCTCAGCTCAGAGTTTGGAATTTAGTGTAAATAAAAATATATAGTTTTGATTTCCACCAACTGACCTGGACATGTGTGTTTTCATTATTTTGTGTAAAATGTATTGTTTGAAATTGTGACACTACATCAATGGTAAATATAAAACAAAAGTATTATTTTGTTAATTATGTAAGTATCTACATATTTGTTTGTGTGTAGACGGGGCCAGCTAACCTAAATGTTTCCTATATGGGTATAGCATACCATATAATAAAACACTTCTTATTGATATCTTTTTACCTTTATGTAAGTAACATAACATCGTATTTAAACGTATCCAAGTACGAAAACAATAAACAAAATCTAAATTAATGTGTTCATGATTATTTTGTAGAAAAAATAACACAACTGTTACTAAGAGATATAGATATGTAATTAATTAATTACGTCAAGTAAAAATGCTGTTTAGATACGTGGAGAAATAATTGGATGAACTTTATTTATTGTTGGCTCATTGATAATAGTTAATAATATTTTGTATTTCATCATCCAAGAATTGTGATATATTTTGCCTTCGTGTAAATATAATTAAGTTGTTTTAGTTTTTATTTGTAGGTACGTGTAGATTGGTACGTAGGATTATAAGTATGAAATTTAAACTGAGCATTAAGGATTCATACATTTTGCAAATTAATAAAAGTGTACAGTCTTAATACTTACTGTTTGAAATGGACGATGTTTTTGAAATGGTTTATTTATTTCTGATAAAATATGTACTTATTAAATTTATAATCAAACACTGTAGTTTGTTTTATTTGTACTTAGTCCTATTGATTTGGGAGTAAAATAAACACCATACTATATTTATTATGCACATTCATTTATTATGCTGATAGTTATTAATAAAACAAGTGTCAAATAATAATAATTCATAAAATGGCATTTTATTGTAGATTTAGTTAAATTCATATGGCCACATATAAAAGAATTCAGGTACATATACACATACAGAAAGGTCTAATAAATAGTATGATATTGCTTACAATTAATAATAATTTAATTTCGTACTCCTATGACGTTTCATTGATTAAAATCTCAAAACCGAATCAACGACTAATATCAGTTCTTTATAGGAAAATATGTCATGTCGGCGTGGCTATACAAAAATATAAAATATCCAGTTCATAACATCAATGTAAATAAGTATAAAACAGTTCACATAATCCTCATAGTTATCTAAAAATCGCTGGATGATCGCAGTAACACGTGCCCTACCTAATATTCAGACATAACTTTACAACGATCTAACAAGGGTGAGATTATTGTGTCACCACAGATATCTTAATAATCTAGACACGCGGCAGCGGGTCCAGCCAAGTTCATCCCAGGAACTGGCGGACTCAGTATTACCGAATATCTACAGTTCAATAAGACAGAGTGAATAATAAAATCTTTCTAACTACTTAGGTGATGCTTTCGCACATAATTCGACATAGGTAGATCTATTACATAAGGCTTAAAATTTGTATAAATGTATTAAAATATGATAGCATTCACAATGATCTATCGAATAGGCCACTCCTGCGCTGAACCGCTCTCCAGTTCCGCCACTACGGCTACAATTTATTGTCCCATAGGACACTAGTATACTGTTACAAGTACAAAACAAAAGGATTCAATAAAATATAAACTTACTCGAAAAGTCGTTACTGCAAATGGCACTCGGTACGAGTCGCTCACTCGTCGTATTAATATCTACACCTACGCTAAATTGTATCACAATAACGCTTTACAGCTCGAAGCCTCAATCGTTTAGGACGTCGCAGTACCACCTAGGAACTGATCGCAGTTGGAGCAGGCACAGGAATGTGACTAGTGAGGAGCGTCTTCCATCTCGCTCCCCCAGCTGCCTCCGCCCGGAGCGCCGGCGCCGACGTTACCTCCGCGTCACGGGACGCGGCGTCAGTAGAACGACGGGTGCCACTCCACCTGCGGGTGCAGCGGTGTACTCTGCGGCGATGACGACGGCACCGCTGGCGCCAGCGCGCCTAGCGCCAGGCAGTCGAAGCAGTAGTTTGCTCCGCAGTTGTTGTCCCAGAACTGCTGCCCTTTGCATTGGAAGCGAACGGCCAGCTCAAGCCGCTGCCCGGACGATATGCACGGCGCGTATAGCACAAACTGAAAGCGGTCCGAGAACCCGTCGCACGAGCCCTGAACGTAATTCGCCTGCAAGTCCGTATACGTTTTCCATCGGTTCATCGTATACCGAACGTGCACTGTCTTGTTGAAGTCCAGATTCCGTACGCGGACGGAGCCGCAGATCGTCACATGGACGCCGTCACAAACCCGAGCACTCTCCAGACACACGTTCTGTATTTCGAGCTTGTCGGCGACTTCGCGCGGCAGTACGAAGAGCGGCACGAGGGTCAGTGCGCCGAGCCGGGGCGGCGGCCGCGCTGGCGGCGAGCTTGCTACGTCACACCCCGTCAGGTCATCATAAGCCGACTTTGGAACGACAGGAATCTCGTCCATAAACGTTTTAACGTCCGCTAAATCGAGACCCAAAACATCGGCGAAACGAACTATTTTCTTGCGTCCCGGTGTACCTGGAGGAGTCTTGCCAGTTTTGAGCGACGAGCATCGGCGGACCCTCTGGGGTCTGTCATCTGTTTCTTCTTGCTCCTCGTCGTTTGTTTCTACGCTTAGAAGTAACGGCTCAATTTCTAGTGTGGGGGATAGTTCTTTATCATCGGGAACTTCACTGGTTACAATTTCTAGGCATTCGTTTGTTTCTACATTTGCATGATTTTCATTGATTACCTCATTTTGTTCTATTGATACTTCCTCTTCAATGGGCATTTCGACTCCCGTAAGAGATAAAGTTTCTAAGACTGCCAAGACATCGTTATCTGGTCGTTTTCCATTCGAAAATACTTCATCGACACATTCGGACGGATCGCTTTTCGCTGATTCAAACTCCGAATCACTGTCTATGGTCATACTGTTGAGTGTTGGAAGACTTAGTCTGTCTGTTTCTACTACTGTCGAGGGCCGAGCGATGCAGTCGAGTTCATCGTAACTATTATGCCGCGCACAGCCCTCAAAGGTGATCGGAGAGAAAAGTTTTTTATCGGCAGTACCATTTTCTCGGGCGACCGGCTGTACTTTGACGGGGGACCCTTCTGTGTAAAAAGCCGTGGAGAATTTGAATCCGTTCCGTTTCTTTTCGGGAAGCATCAATTTCGTTTGTTCTACGGGTTCTGGATCGCCATCGACATCGTAAAAAGGAGGTTCCTCGTCGGTGGGGGAGCGATCGTTGAAAGGAGGGCCGAACTCGTCGACTGGGCTGGAGGGGCTCTCGCATTCTAGCTCGAAGTCATAGAATGTGTCGAGGTCGCGCTGTGCGGGGTTGGGGTGTCGGTGGGGCGCGCCGTTCTCCTTGGCGAGCCAGCTGCTCTCGTCAGCGTCGTGGGCTCCGAGGTTGCGCAGGCGCGAGTGCAGGTCGCGCGCGAACGCCGCGGCGCGCCCGCGGCACGACATCGGCAGCAGCGACGTCAAACCGCACTGCGATCCCGCGTGCTCACCGTTCATCTGAGTCTGAAAAGGACAAACAAAGCAATGTTTATTTGATGACCTTAGCACATAGTATTACATTCGTTTCTACTACTATTATTACACGGTTAATCTCACGTAATAGATAGGTACATCAAATATATCTATACTCTTCAATGTGCTCAAAAATATCTGAACATCTACTTGAACTGTTTGGCAAGATATTTGTGATCATATTGTATGTTCCATATCGGATCATCTAAAGGCGACTGTATTTTATTTGTGAAGTACTACTGTTTCGAATTCTTCAATAGTTCTTCGGCATGAGTGTTCGCGCAACCGCATCGACTCGCGCACCCACTCATACTCAAAAAGAATTCTAATTTGTCTCTCATACAGCCAATCTACGTGAGTGTAACTGTTTGGTTGGTGTAATTGTAAACACGACGGGATGGTTGGAGCATTCACAATTGCATTTCAGAATCAACTAAAGTTAAATTTATTGTAAATTTGGGATTATTCAAGAATACAAATCATCTCAAAAAATATGTATGTGTAAAGGCCTCATAGGCATCTTTGTAGCTTAATATTTGTGAGCCTTATTTATTCATTTGTGACTCGGCAAACTGCAACGACTTCGTAGACATTTGCTAGTGCCCGTGCCAAAACATAAATAAACGTCTGTAGATAAGACAGAAAATACGGGTTGGTTAGTATAGGGCTCGTCTGTCAGTTATTGTGTCAGTGTAGCGTAGCCTGCCTACGCGAAACCTACAACCTACGCACCCGTAGCAAATCAGTGCTACGCTCTTTCCAACTTCAATGGAAACGCTGACAAACCGCGAATCAGATATCATTATAATAAGAATAGTCGTATGATTACCATGTCGTAAGAAGTTGAATGTCAAGAGTGAACGACCTCGATAAGATAACAATTACACGGCTTTCAGCGTCACTGAAACGATGAGTGCAACCAGCGAGCATGGCAAATAATATACAATGTGATAACAAGATAACTTGGTCATAAAGACATGTACTAATTAAACAAAAATAACATTCCACGCTGTATTATGTATTATTAGTACGAGTTATATTCGATAAGTTTTCAACTTGTCTCGGATCACGCATGTCAAAGAAGTGACCGTACCTATCTGTATTTTAGTCTCTCTTACCCATGTCAGTTCATCAATATCATCATATTGATTTTGCAGGTCGCGCTGCCCTGCTGAGTTTCAATTATTGTTCTTGGTGAGATTCTAGAACAGTCGACTCACAATCGTTACTTATAGAATTCTTTTTTTTGTTGACTATATATTTATTTTACTATTTCTTATTTGTTTTGTGATATTGTTATATAAATATGATTCTGTATGTCTGTTTATATAGTTTTTTTTATAATATAAAAGCATATAAGTAGGTATTTTATAAATATTTGTATCTGTTTTATATTAAACTCTGCACCACCTACTGCATACCTATATTAATTTCTTTTTCCGTTACCGACAGGTTGTCTGGAAGAAATCGCTCTTTAGCGAAAGACCGCCTGTTGTCCTACCTCTACCTACACAATGCTGTTTTGTTTCTGTTTGTAACTGTTTCATTTGTGTGAGGTGTGCAATAAAGAGTATTTGTATTGTAATTTTTTTTTTTACAATTACCTAAAGCTACCGGGTCACCTACTTTACGCATTTTCGCCCTGCAAGTTTGGCTCGAAGGCCATCCATTTATGGGGTGTCAAACCCGCCAAATCTAGGTCGTCCAGCCATGACCTAACTTTACATGACCGCTATTCCAATGCAGCTGCCTGTTATGAGTACATAGTTCGAATTTTTCACAGGCATTATTTCGGGGCTCATTCGTGAATATCTGTGTACCTAATGAATAGATAAAGATAACATCGGAGCGAAAACAAAGTCATTGGTAGGTCAGCCATTCTTAGGATTACGTGGCAATTATTTTGGCCTATGATTTACACAGTACTCAATTGAAAATCTCAAAAGTAGAAGTCAGTTTATACAATACTAGTTTTATGAGTATTGAGTAAATATGGATATATCCTGTCATTTAATGATAGTAATGTAATATTAGTGTTTAAGCTGCCTTTCTGCTACGAGCTCTGGACTTTTTTGCAAATACAGTAATGTTTATCGGCAAACATGTTACCGATACCCACAAAAGAGTTAATCATATCAAGTTATTTTTAAATATTTTTGGGGTACATTAATATCAACACATGACATTAATAAAATAAGGATAAACACCCTTTCCGAGCTCTGCTCAATTGCGAAGGAAGCAGTGACGTCTTTTGTTTTACAACGTCACATAAATAACAGTTGCCCTCTTCAAAATTGAACTAAATTAAACAAGTGAAATTAAATTGGCGCCAATATCACATGTTGGACCAACGCAAACTCGGTCTTGTGATTGTTATGCTGCGCGCTGCTCTACGTTGTTTATGGGGCTCGTTGATATAAGTCACAAGTGCATGTGCGCCAATTAGCTCCAAAACTACAAGATTAGTCACGGCGAGTCTGAGCAGTAGTGGTGCCAAAAGCGAAGCGACGTCACTTGTGGAGGCGTTCAATCGCAAAACGATCTAGCAGCTATGAATAGGGCAGGGCCGGTCCCGTGATGCTGCCTCGAGTCATACGCTGGGCTATTATCCAATCAGGCGCGGTCACCGCTCCGAGCCTTCAGTGAACATCGCCACTCGTTATCGAACATAAATAATAAAGGAGCGTCTTCAATGTATTATTACCGAGGGGCAAACGGATGGTCTTGGGAGCAGACAGAAGCAGTTTATCAACGCTGGACGCGACGCATGATCGAAAATATTATATTTATAGTAAATACTCTAGCACGATGCTCTTTACGTAACTAAAGTTTCATATATCTACACAGTTAACAAGTTCTTCTGACTAAAAAATGGTCATGTTTATAGAGAGTTTTGAATTGGGTGGATTATGACGAATTTCTGCAATGGTGACCTGACGAGTATCTTTGGAATGTCCGAAAATACCCGGTGAATCTTGCTAGACGTCGCTGGCTGCGTAGTGTAATGACGTACGGCTGGTTAGTAGTCTGCTTTATTACATTTCAGAGAACACTGCCTGTACGCACCGCTTTTAGCGTCCAAGAAGCAATTCTAAACTAATGCAAATTAAATCAAGCTCGTGATGATTTCTACTCTGATATACATATGTAATATTGCGCTGAAAATCAACTTATTCTGCCTGAGTGACATTTACAATTTGTGCCGGTAATATCGGGGGTGCGGTTCAATATTCAAAATGTAACAAATCCCTGAATATCATCCCTACCCTCACTCCAGATATGTCATATTCATATGTACGTTATGTCTTTCAAAATTATAATCATTTAATTATCAAATGAAATGGGAAAAAATACACGAAATGAGTACTTATTCTACATACATAAACTCACGCCGTTATCCCATGGGGTAGGCAGAGACCAAAGAACGCCAAATACTACGGTCCTTACATACTTCTTTCGCTTCAATCACATACATACATCTTCTCATACATGCTCGTCAGTTGCGGGTACTTCCGACCTGGCCCTTTTTCAGTATCGCCGCAATTTGATCCAGGTAACCTCGCCTTGGTCGTCCCCTTCCGATCCTACCACTCATCTCCTGAACGTAAATCCTCTTAGTCATTCTATCTCATTCTCTCTACATGTCCAAACCACCGAAGCATACCCTTCTCAACCCTAGTCACTACATCATCTTTATTCCACATCTTTCTCTTATCACACTATTTTTTATCCGATCACACAAACGTACCCCACACATACTTCTTAACGCTCTCATTTCAACCGCATTCAGTCTACTCTCATGCTTTTTCTGCCATACCCAAGTCTCGCTTCCATACATGAGTGTAGGAACAAGCACTCCTTTGTGAACCGCTAGTCGAGCCTTTTGTGTTATATTTTGGCTGCTCACCTGATTTCCCGCTTTCACTCTCCTTTCAATGTCACCATCACATTTTCCATCTCTTGAAAATAAAGACCCCAAGTACACAAATTCATGCACTTGATCCACTTTCTCACCGTTTCTCACCGTCAATCACAATATTGCACGCAGTCGGATATTCATCTTTTTCAAACACTATTACTTTAGTTTTACACACATTAACACTCATACCTTTCCGCTTAAGTGTTAGTGAGTCATTCATACAAGTTACCATCTCCTGCAACTCCTTCTCTGACGAAGCAATTAAAACCTGGCCATCAGCGTGGAGGCATTTGATAAGTAACTCTGCCATTCTCAAACCGCATTCACTGTCTTTCAAAGGCGTCAAACAACTGTCCATGAATAGGTTAAACAACAAACGGCGAAGCCACACAACCCTGCCTAACACCTCGTTGGATGCTGAACCAGTCTGTGTAGCCCCCATTGATTCTTACACAAGCGCTTGAACCTTCTTAGAGCGATTTTAATGCTCGAATCAATTGGTTGCTTACCCCATACCAGGACAAGGTTGACCACAGATCATTCCTCGACACTCTATCATAGGCTTTCTCCAAGTCGATAAACGCAGAGTACACCTTCTGGCTTTTGGCCGGGCATTTTTCTGTGATGCATCGCAAGGAGAAAACTTGATCCACACACCCCATCGCCTTTCTGAACCCTGCTTGCACATCCCACATTTTCTCCTCAGTCTCTTTCACAACTCTTTCTATCAGTATCTTCGCATACACTTTCCCAACTACACTGAGAAGACTGATTCCACGATAGTTTCTGCAATCCTGCCGCGAACCCTTTCCCTTGTAAATTGGAACGATAACAGCTTTAGTCCAATCGTGCGGCACCTTGCCGTGTTTCCAACATAAGTTAAAGAGTCGATGCAGCATGGTTGCAGCAACTCCGTCACCGCTCCGAATCATCTCAGTAAAAACCCCTACCATACAAACCCTATCATAAAAAAACCCTATCAAAAGTACCCTATCATATCCCGCAGCGTTACCCAGTTTCATACTTTTCAACGCATCCACAATTTCTGTCGTACTTATCTCACTTTCACTATTATTAGGGTAGGGAGTAACCTCAGAGTTCTGTGACTCTACCGTGTCTTTCTCTTCTCTATCAAACAGACCTTCAAAATATTCCCCCCATCTTTTCAATACATTTTGTTCACCTTTCACGATGTTGCCATACTCGTCTCTAATAATTCCAAGCTCAGATGCTGTTGTTGAGCCTCTTGCTATTTTTACAGCTTTCCAGAACAATTTTCTGTTGGTTCTGAAAAGAACTTATTCTAAGAGCATTAAACTTGTACCAACGAGACCAACATCAACTTCCTGTACCTTGATACCTATACATCTAACGGCCGCTGTAATATGAAACAAGTTCAAATTCAAATCTGAAAGTAATTTCACTCCTCCAGTTGAATAAATATAGCCAATATAGGTAGTGAATGTAGCAGCGAATGGTAGCAGTTACCTACATTATAAAATTAAAATAAAATAAATAAATTAGTAGACAATTTGTTACACAAATTGAACTAGTGCCATAGTAAGCTCAATAAGACTTGTGTTATTGTACTAGACGACGATATATTTAATAGAATAGATATATGTATGATTAAATACATAGAAAACATCCAAGTCTCAGGAACTATTTTAAAAAAAAGGAAGGGGAAGTTTTGGATCACCACAGAAACAATGCCTATACCAACCCATACCGAGATTCGAACCCGGGACGAGACTTCTAGCTTCCTAGGCACTACCGACTAGGCTAAACAGGCCGACAAATTATAAACAAACGTATCACGTTGTTTTGTTGACCAATCGCAACACACGATTCTATCAACAAGAGCGTCTTTCATGGACTGTTGGTGTCCAAGGTGACATAAATGAAGATTATAAAAGTAAAAGTTGAAATTCAAAGCCTCGATAACCTCTTTAACATTCTACCTGATAGTTACCTATCAAACACCAGATAATACCTACTGGTCAATTCGATGTAAACAGACATTGAACGAAGTGCACTGTTGTTTTGTTTATAAAAATAAGTGAATGCCTAAGTTACATTGACGAAAGGACAAACTTTCCCAAGAATATTTACCGCCTTGTCATCTTTTGTGTTTTAAATGAAGTCTGCATATTTAAGCTTCACGGCTATCTGGATCTGAAGCCGAATAACCAGAGCCATAGTTTAAAGCAAAATGGAATGTATTGTAAAGATTATATGTATTGGCAGTAATGGCGTTTTTAGCTCGACCTCAAACTGCATGTACATATACTATACGGATTAGCACTCAAGTGCACTCTGTAATCTGTTTCTACATAGATCAACGAAGATAATAAACCTAAGTGATAACATTATATGAATACAATACAGGATGTTTTTATTGAATTCCGTTAATTGCGAGGGCATAATCCTGAGATGAAATAAAGTAATCTTCTCTAAGACACTATTATTCCAATTCGTACCATTTCGAAGATATTCAAGAATTCATTTTCGTTAATTAACACCCCTAGTATAGTATAAAATATAAATAAATAAATATAAATATTGGGGGACAATCCCACACAAATCGACCCAGTCCCAAATTAAGCAAAGCTTGTACTATGGGCACTAGACGACGACATTCACACTTATATAGACAAATACATACTAAAATACATAGAAAACATCCAAGACCCAAGAACAAATATCCGTGAAAAATGCACAAATAAATGCCCTGGCCGGGATTCGAACCCGGGACCTCTAGCTTCGGAGGCAGAGTCACTACCAACCAGGCTAAACAGGCCGTCAATATCGATATTCTTAACAATTAAATAATGTTGACGTGCGTGCTGTCATTCGAATTTCGAATTGTCATACTTTACATTAACTTAGTAAAAGTTAATGTAAAGTATGACAATTCGAAATTAACTAACTCCACGTTAACTCTTAAGGCCGGTTTTCATTCACTGTTGGTGATAGAATTAATTATTTTGTATGAAAACTTTTTTTTATGAATTTTGAAAAACTAAATATGCTAACGTCGTTTCTATGACTACACATAGCTATATGCTAGAAGGAACGGAAATAAAAAAAACAGCCTGTCGAATACCTATATATAGGATACGAAATGGTAATTTTAAAATGCCAATTTTGAACAACAGAAACAGCTAAAATAATAATACGATAGCAAGCACGTGTCAATCTGGCATTCGCGCAGGAATACGAGTTGAAAATATTTACACTGGCATAACGCACTTTTTTAACAGAATTCTAAAGAATTAGGTAACCATGGTTAAAAAAAATAAGAAGATGACCTGTAGGTGTAGCGTGTTCGAATACATTACATATTTAAAATGTGCGACACAAACAAAACAAACTCCTATTCGAACACGTCACAACTACATACAACAGGTGATTTTCACTAAATACGCGTTTTATTGTGTGTCCGTAGATATAATTTTGTAAAGTAAACGAAAGACTTCGTTATCAAACCCTGCTTTCAGCAAACTTTTTTTCCTCTTAAATTATATAGCCATTAATTATAAACCCTATAGTCTTCCCTACTTCAAAAAATCAACATTATCTATCTTTATACCAATACCAGTACAGTTGCATCGTTATCGTTATCGGGATCCGCTGCCTAAGTCGTTACGGACGTGATTTACCTGCTGGTTACTCGTATCAAAACGCTACCTGTTCAATTTACGTTCGCAACGCTACTCGTATATTTCAGTTTGCCGTTTGTAGTGGGCATGGGCATTAGAACTGTTTAGTCCTCATATCGTAACTTAAGGAGCTCAATGAAGAGCCTGATAAGGAACGGTCATCGAACCCGCCGATAAAGAATCGAATGTTACCGATATTGCCATAATAAGCCTGTTGTATGAAAGAAAAGGACTCCAAAGATAGTACTTACCGATAAATTTAGCGAAACAATTGACTATCGTATCGCTACTTATCGATACTTATAACATTTAATCTTTCCTATCGTATTACGCATGTTTACTTGTCTTCGGTATATCGGCATGATAGCTATAATATGTTCGCATTTCTATAAATTCTCTTTGGACTTTGTCAAAACCAAATACGCTAGTGTACTTTTGATTCACACGATTTGTATCAAAGTTCTTTGATCAGATTAATCTTGAAATTGTACAGAGAAATTTCAAGAGAAAATCTAAAGAACACGTGCCTTGAAAACAGTGATAATAACAGTTTTGCTGTGACGATCTTGAACTCGATACTAGTTATAGCATAGAACATTCGTCTGTCTCAAGGTCAATAACCTTGCTGATTCTTTCCATTTAAATTATCTTTTAAGTATAGATATTTAAATAAATTTTAATGTTACATAATTTCAATAACATTTTCCTCATAAAAACAAGTATAATTTGATTCACAAACCTATCCCGATCACAACACGAACATAACATTACACGTTATTAAATAACATCATCACAGTCACTTAAAATGGTCACTTTTATTAAACTGTTTACAACTCAAAAACAAAATTATACACTTGTTCTACAACTGCAAAAAAATATTTTTTCAGTATTCAATTTAATCAGTATTTAGATAACGTTGATTTAATATAGGTACCTACGATAATAGTAACAGTAGCCGTCCGGTGCCTCCGAACTGTGTTATAAAACCGAGTCAATTAAGGGTGATAAAATACGAAATTAAACAATTGAATGAATGGTTTGAATGAAAAGTAATATTACAGTATGCCACCGTAGAGGGCAGGCAGCGGTCGTTCCGGTGGCTATAGTTACGTATGAGGTGTGGATATTGGCCTTAATACAAAGACAGCTCACGCACACGCCACGATCAACAACACTGTCTTAAATTTAATACTCACGAAATCACAAGCCAATTTAGTGATATGTATCAATGAACGATTGTTTTTGTTTCTTATTGCAATCTTTTGGTCTACAATTGCCGTCATACAGGCACAACCACCACGTTTATCTGCAGCTGACTGTGCATATATCTGAGCGAATCAAGTATTTACAAATATCTACACATTAGCATCATGTTATTTTTGAGAACCTTTACAGATATGTATGATGTAAGCCCATTTTTAATGTACTTATACTTATATACCCACGTATCACCTCAAAGAATAAAGATATGCAAAAACAACTTGTTGACTTCGAAAGATTTAGGTAGTATAATTAATAGAGTAGGTAGATTAATTAATGAAGTGTCATAATTCAGTTCATAATTTAATGTAGGAAATAAACAGACTGCATCGATTACGTCGCCGTTACGCAATAGTGTGATTTGCATCCGTATAATTGGTATCATGTTATGATAACATGTTACTTATTAAGTACTAAAGTTCATCAATCGTCTCCAAATGACCTGGACTAGATAAAACGGGATAATCTCTATATAAACATCGCCTCTTTTTGCGTTTCATAATAAAACTCTTGTTAACTTGTTGTTTTTTATAAGAGCTGTAAGCGTTAGACGTGGACCATGATTCAAAGAGATAGAGAATATGGGAAGCTTTTGAAATATGGTGTTAGAAAAAAATGGAGAAAATTAGCTGCGGACGGAAAAAAAACACAAACGAAGAAGTGCTTATGAGAGTGGGGGAGAAAAGGAAACTGTTAAAGGTTATAGAAAATAGCAGAGGGAAAACAATTGATCATCTTATACGACATGACGCTTTTATAAAAGGAAGAAGAGGATAAATTACATTAAACAATAAAAAAGAAAAAGCGGCCCTTGCGTGTCGGGCCATGCGCAATGTAGGGTTCCGTAGCTGTCCATCTGTAACATTATGCGGATTAAAATGTTAAAACATATATTTGCGATAATATTTTACATATCTAAGTAACCAATGGAAATTGTATGTAAGTTTGCATTACTCGATTACCTTTAATGTGTATCTACTTAGCTGTGATAGATTTCCTTTTAAAGTCATTATATTATAGATGCAACTACCATGACTTTTTTTTCATGCCCCAGAAGTGTCCCCTACACTAGGCTCCAAAAAAAATTAGCACTTTTATACATTGATATCACGCAAACGGCTTTCAAAACGCTCACATTCTTTTAACTATAACCCACATGATGTTTTAAAAAAAAATGCATCCCCACTTCGTAAAATACTTACATATGTACTTTTTTTTTCAAGAGTTGTCTGCACGCTTTTGCCGGCGTGGCGTGATTTATATGTATAAATGTATACCAATTACCAATGCTATAATACATTTCTATTAGTAACGGTTACAGCTAAGACGCGGACGGACGGACGGATACACATGGATACAACATGGCGAAACTATAAGGGTTCCTTGTTGACTACGGAATCCTAAAAAATAGAAATTATGTCGTATAAGGTAATGAAGGAGGCGACCGTCAGATGGAGTTCGCTACACCGACTAACTACAAGTCTAACTCTTAAATTTGTGATGAAACTTGATTTGAGTTCGAATTAAAGTTTTGAAAACAACTGCCTACGATAAAAATTCTAACAAACTACCTTGGAATCTTGCGTGATCTTTATATGTGGCAATAAACTAGCTAGCCAGCCTATCGACGCGATTAACATGTGAAGTATTGTATCCTACAAATGTGTATTGGTTAAGATTAAAACCAGCCATATCCGAAAGCATATGGAAGGCCACGTGAGCACTAATTGATGGCCTCGTAATTTCATCACCATACCATCATAATACCATCCTGCATAAAGATCCAGACTGAATGCACAAACGCATACAAAATAATACGAAACGCATAAAAAAATTGTGGTTTCCGTGAGCCAATTCTTGGTTACCTACAGAAAATTTAATACCGAAATCGGCATATGCGTACCTATCAAATTCAAGGAGTTCCCTCGATTCCTCCTAGATTCCATCATCAGACCTTCACCAAATTTATATGGGACCAATGTCGGGGTACCTGCTTTGAAACAAAAAAAGAATTATCAAAATCGGTCAACTTGGTCAAGAGTTATCGGGGATACATAAAAAAAGAACAAGCAAACATGCAGACGAACTGAGTACCTCCTTCCTTCTATTGAAGTCGGTAAAAAGTATGACAAAAAGTAAACCATCACTTGTATTCTCATTTTACCGAGCCTCCTGTACCTTATAATCGTAAGTAGTTAATAGACTGCTCAATCCGAGTCATCCGAAGAAAATAAATATTTACATACAAGGGCGGGCGTGTGATCGACGGGGCAAATTTGGAGTTGATTTTGAAATGTTCACTTTTACTTTGTGGTTCGGAATAGCGTGGAGACTCATGTTGTGAAGAAAAAAACATCACAATTACCGATGGTTACATTTACCTAAATACGTGATGAGGGAAATGAGATCACGTTGTTTCCTGTAAATATTAACATGTAGATTAGGTTCAAGGGCATGTCAGTTTACAAGGCTATCCATGACAGCCGCCGACATGTGGCAGCTGACAACCGGTTCCGAAGAAAATTGCATGCGCTTTCTAAAGGCTCAGGTAAGCATATTCACTATTATTCACTATCACTCTTGATTTTTACCACACGGTCGTCATCACATACGTTGAAGTGCACAAAGCGCTCACATTCGTCTGAACATTACTCTATTGTCTTGGCGTTCAATTATTTATGAACACCCTGAAATATACAGAAGCGTTTGAAGTTGACATAGTTTAAAATGTAATACTTTTTTGTTTTGAAAGTAGTCGCCTTTTAATGGACTAATTTGATACAATCCGGTCGAATGAAATCAAATGGAAAGGTAATATAAATATAACCACATTTTTAAATTCTCGAAAATATCCCTATTTCACAAACCTCCTCCCCCTCCTCCCTCTCTATTTATAAATAAATTAATTTCAAAAATTCCTCATTGTAATAGAAGTAAGATAACTCTTACATCCTAACGGCGTCACAGGGGATTTATTAAAGAATGTGTACATAAAGAGTGTGTAGTGTATAGCACTGTGTAAGTGTGTTCTTTTTGTGAGTTGTGGCTGTCACAATTCACCCTTGTGACGTAAAGACGATGGTAGGTTATCTTCACATTTTCGTGAATATATTGAAAACTAATAGCTATAAAAATATTTAAAATATATACTTTGCTTGACAGCTGGAGACATTTGCGGGTCCCTCACTTTCAGCACAACGCATCCCCAAGTCAATAAAGGGTCGGCAACGCACTTGTGATTCCTCTGGAGTCGCAAATGTGCATAGGCTACGGTGTCTGCTTTCCATCAGGCAGGCCGTAAGCTTGTATGCCACCGTCGTAGTATATAAAAATACTTGAAAATTCCAAATGTTGTCAAATGTATATATTAATAGGTAGGCTATTTTTATTCCACTCTTCGTATTTTTTATGATAACATAGTTTACTGATGTTTACTGATTGTGATTGATTACTGCACCATCTGTATGAAATATAGTCATGTACCTAAATTCAACCTTTATTGAGGACAAACAAATCAAATTCACCGTTCGATAAAATGTCAATATTTGATTTTAGCTTCAAGATGCCATGCAAGAGCAAGCGCTCACCACATATGTGAGCTGACAGTTACGAGTATTGTTTATAAACATGATGGTTAAAATATTTCCAAACACTTTTGAATCGGTTAGGATGTTTTTTTTCTCATTACTTAAATCAAGAGGAGTAAGAATTATTCATATCATAGGAGATCGTATGTTAGCAATATAATTTCTAATACTGCGACTACAAACCTATCACGTCATAAACAATGTTTACAGTGAAATTTTGCACACTGTAAAATTAGGACTTAAGAGAACAAATAAATCATTTAAAATAAATCATTTTTCAAATCATTTTTTTCAATTTTATTTTTGTATGTTCATATTTTTTATAGTTGATTTCCGAGTCAAGTTTGGTCAAGTCGGAGTTGGCTTTCAGCTATATTTTGTTTCTGATGTAACTGTTTTAATGCTTGTAATAAACTCGTCTTACGGCGTTACGGGCCACCCGGCCGCCCTTGGCGGTTGACTCCTTGGAACGAAATAACTCGCGTGTATTAATTACTAAGCAAACGATGCTGTACCACATTGTATTGTTATCTCGCAATTGTTTGGAAGATGCAAATCTGAACAGTAGGTAATACCGTAAAATAATTAAAAAAAATGTTTAGCTAGCAAGAATAAATTTCGGTTTAGCAGATCGGGAATGTAATTCTCTTCTCATTACTTTTTTAAATAGCACCAATCAAATTAACTCTAAATACATCCATTAATTTATAATGCCGAGTATGTCGTTAGTGGCGAGGGTATCTGAACTTAATTAGAAAATATATTATGGTAATTTAAAAATTCGCATCTTAAGTATTCGTAAACATGCTCATTCGTTTGCTAATCCTTGGACAAATAGAAATAAAATCCGGTATTAACGGGACCGTTGAACCTATCGGGGTTTTGTTTTCGAGAATGTTAATATTATGGCCTTGCTTAAGGCGATAACGCGGTAGGTACGACGTAAGTTGGTACTTTGTGTAATAAATAATGACAAACATACTTAACTTACTCAATTCATGAAGAGTCGTGGGTCTAACAGCTTACTTAGCTCTCTTGGAAAGTTACATGAGCAGCTCCTACTCACTAGAATTCTCAGATTTACGGCTGAAAATAGCGTCATCATCGATCATCATCTGGCGGTATCTATGTACAGGAGGCAATCACCGACCTTAGGCGTTGGTTTAATCATTAGCGTGTGGAAGTCAATCTCGAAAAAAGCACTGCAATATTCTTCCACACTTCTGACTGCGCAGAAAGGTGGTGGGTGGCTCCGATCCAGATGTTTGACCAGCCTATCCCCTGGGCCAACGAGGTCAAATATCTCGCAGTGACATTCGTAGGGTAAGCAACCGTGCATTCTTCGTGCTAGGAATACTTGCGCCAGTCAAAACTGTCTTATGCAAGTGTAGCTTTTCTTCACGTGCCTATCAGATCGCTCAAGCCGCTTCAGGATATTCAGAATCCTTATCTCCGTAGGGCGAATGGTGCCCTGTGCTGTGGTACCAGTCGAACCTCACCCTGCACCACGATATTGGGATAAGCACCATGTATGGTTTCATTAACACTTTGATGGACACTATTCCAGACACAATAGAAATAACAATAGAATTACGCCTATAGGCGTCTACTGTCCATCAATGCATTAAGCAGGCTGCTAGGCGTTATTTTGTCTACATTCCCCCCCTCCCCCCTCTGTCGTAACTCGATGATCACTGATTACGGGCCGCATCCTAGACACACTCACGGACCCGGACGACGTAATTACAGAGCGTCCATAGAAAGATGGAACGCTGCCTTACGACGTCCAACTCAGACACGACGCGTACACTTAGACTTTCCCGCGAGCGGGGACGTCCACCGAGCGATCGCGACAACACAGACACATATAGTCCCTATTCGTCCCGCGGTACCGCCGCATGCCAGGTAGAGTCACTCCGACCCACGTCGGGCCTAGCTGAATTTCTTGCTGGACTCATCTCAGCTAGGCTAGGTTTAGTAAACCAGCAACAAACCTCCCAGTAGCTCGGCTTAAGATAGAAGATTATAATTTATTTGCGAAAATGTATTGAACATCACAATGTCTCGATGTGTGTCTGTCTGTGTGTGGCAATGGGTGGTTGTCTGGAAGAGATCGCTCTTTAGCGATTAGACCGGCTGTTTTTTACCTCTGCTTGTATCTCATTATGCTGTTTTTGAGCTGTATGTAATATAATTTTTTGAGGTGTGCAATAAAGTGTATTGTAATGGCAATGTTAACTTTTCGCTTTGTTAGTGAAACGAAGCTATCAAGGAAAAGAATTCCTATTGTTTCCCCGTAAGCCGCAAATTGATTTGTGAATAGGAATAAATGCGTTTGTTATAACTTTCCATTTCCATAGTGTTTGTAAGTCATAGTGTTGTTGTATTTCATCTGTGGTCATAATCATAAATACTGCTTTAATGTACTGTGTCTGTGTTACCATGCTTACGGCAAATAATGGCCGAATGCGTGACACTGACACAAACACTTTCAAGCTTAGGGCATAATAATAGGGATGAACAATAAGTTTTAACTACTTGGTATTAAGGTATCAAACATTGGGAAATTTACCTTACTTAAAAAGTTTAGTTAATTGCTTTTAGTTTGAAAATGACCGGAGATGAAACGTCACGAAAATACTATTAAAACAGCCCTTACCTAAGCGTCCGAAAGTCGAAACTACGTATTTCAGAGCTCGATATTCAAAAAGTCCGAATGCCTAATACCCTTACAAAGAGTTCTCTAATTAGTAATTACACTACAACGATTTACATATATTCTTATTTGTGGCATAACCGGTGGTACTTACTACGAAACATTTTACCTAAAACTCGAGTACAAGCCTAAATCAACATTTACCGGTTTTACTGCGTATAGGTTACGAGAGGTATAGAGCTAAGAAAAGACACACAATCGCAAGCATTTTTGGGTTCTGGGCCACTACGTAAGTACCTTGTCATTGTGAAAATCAATATGCAAGCTGCTAGAGCTCTCATGTTCTTGTCACTGTGACAAGGTACGAACTGGCCCAGAAATCAAATTCTTCGGCTGTACGTAGATATGTTGTCTCTAAACTAGATATAATCAATAAAGAACTGACGGTCGCACACACATTCACATACAAATGCATCTGTTATGCGTTTACTATATATTTTTTAAAGATTATGTTAAGTTGATAGTTGTTCTGTTAAGTTGATAGTTCTTAGCAAGGTATTTATTATGATAATTATTAGTTGGTGCGCGTCAGTCCGCTTAAACGAAATGACACCAGTGTCCAGTGTGCAAATTGCATCATTTGGATGCAAGACATTTACATAAATAAATGTATCTACTGGAGAGATGCAGTCACGACCCCGCAGCATGGTAAGATTGGTAAGTAGTCTTTATTAATTAGCAGACGTAGATAGTCATATTTATAGAAAACAAAATTCAGAGCACCGATTAACGATATCGTGTTTCTTAAATAAACCGTCGCCCACTGTCTGTCAAAGAAAGTCTTTAGTCTCAGAAAGTAAGGAATGCTTTATCTTGTTTTAATCATGCGATAAACCTACAACGCTTGCTGCAGTAGGCTTAGCACGATAGGAATTATTATTGTAAAAGTTTATAGCGGTATCTTTCACTTTTAGAATCGTTACGAACTATGAAGTTGGTAAGCCTGTTTTGTTTTAATGTCAACTTTTTTAGTAATTACGTAAAGTTAGTTTCTCCATAACAACTGCAAACAAACACTGGGAACTTTCCTATGAAAAAAAAACTAGTTACACGATTGACAGTGTTGTCGTAAAAATAAAACAGTAAAATGGGCCTTAAAACTTCATTAGATTCTTTTAGATTATTCTTTAGATTTCTAAAAGTAGAAGATCTTTAAAAAATAAAAAACTCTTGAAATAATACTTGAACTCTTATTGTGTAACATGGATAATGGATATAAGGAAAAATTACAAATAATCCGAATAAATAATAAATACCTCCGAAACTACTAGAAATCGCTGAACATACAGGGGGTTAAATCTAATGGTGCTCCCACACTGACCGTTATAATTGGTAATATGAACTATCTTCAAGATCATGATGTTACATAGCCTTATCCTTGTTATATAAAGAGTTAAACAAAAATTCCGATTAAAATTATAAATACCTCCTGAACTACACAAAATTGCTAAACAGGGCTAAACCGATAGCTTTTTGCCTGCTCTATCCAGCCCTCGACGGCTTGGCGTTGGTTTTAGGAACATCTTGCGTATTTTTTACATGTTCCATGAATCATACATTATTAAAGAGATTAAAAATAAACTTTATCTTTGTACGAACACATGTAGATTAGCTTATAGTTACCGGTGAATATTACCTATTCACAGCAGCCCAGTCGTCAATTAAGATTAAATTAAGAAGATTAAAATAAGTGGAGAATGTACACATGCAATAAGTGAAGATTATATAATTGTGACATTATAATTGTGTATAAAGCGAACGATAAGGGTGAATATTCACCGCAGAGATGAAGCTTAGAGAACACTAAGTTGGGTTTTCATATAGTTTACTTGACACCTCTTTCGCGTGTCGTCTGTCTGGTGGTGGTTATTCACCCTAACAAGAGAAATGTTACCTTTTCAATGAAAACAGGCACCGTACGATCCAATGGCATAATCTCAAATGAACTCATGAATCTTCCACTGTTCAGTTCCGTTATCACAGACACCAGTCCCAATTCACTTCAATGTTGCATTAATTATTTATTTATCCATTTAACATATTAGATAAACTGTCACTCAGCGCGGGCGTGTTTTTCACGTGTCTTAGAGAATTGTATTGATTAGTTAAATTAACTTTGATTGAATTAATTTAATGTTTAATATTGTTTGACAAGTGGGTAGATTTCGTAAGTTTGGATTATGCGGTAACGCCGCGCGGCCGTCCGGCGCTAGCGTTCCTTGCGAATGACGGCGCGCGCGTCGGCCGCCGTCTCGCGTCGCCCGCACCCTTGTTCACGCGCACCCCCTACACCTACATTACCAGACTCATTAAACCACCAGCCTGCATGTTATTGTTTACCCATTAGCAGATAATCCAGGGATCGAGACGGATAAACGATGAGAGAACTCTGGGTGAGCTCGCTTCATCGTCGGCCTCATCTTTGCCGCCTGGTTAGATGCTGGCCAAGAGCAATCCCATTTTTATTAAAAATATAAAAAAATAAACGGTATTCTGAATAGGAATATAAATACTTTTCACGCAGGCCGGGCGTGATGCGCACGCGGCGACCGAGTGGCAGCGTTGGTGCCGCTTCGGGCGAGATGTGAACCGACAGGTTGACAAAACATGTTCGAAAAGATATCGACATTGAAGCACGTAATAACCCGAAGGTTTCAAACACTGGCGCTACTGACGATTTTTTTCAGATAGTTTTGTGTCAAATGGATCCGTTTAGTTATTTTCTCAAACATGCAATGAAATATTGATGTTATGTTCCTTACAATAGGCTGCGAAGTATGACGTTTCAGGTGCGGCTAGGACAAGAGGTAGTTAATGGAATTTCATACAAATCTTGCAGGCCTAGGCCTGCAAAGTCCTCTTTTTTAATTTCCATTCCACTTAAATTTGTGGCACAGGCATCATGACATTCTGCCACTATGCGTATTAAAAATAAAACTTTGTTTTTTTTGTTGTTTATTTCATTGCATGTTTGAGAAAAGCACTATACATACCTCGGCGGGAAATATGGGGTTGCCGGCCTTAGACCTATCCGGCCTCGCTTCGCTCAGCCGTCTATATGTCTTCGGCCGGCAACCCCTTTTGTCCCGGCCTCTGTAGTAATGTACTATTATATCAGCTGCTGCATCAGTACCTAGGTATTTAAAATGCGTGTGTATTTACGTTAAAACATGCGGAATCAAGGATTTTATAGTAGCCATTTCAACTATGAACTATATTTACTTTCTTTTTATATCTCTCATAAACTCAAACTTTGTCCAATTAAAAATATTGAAATTTGTGAAAACGTTTAGTTATATTAAACGTGTGTTGTATGTGAGTAGGTATTATCCACAGAGAAACGTCCGTAATATCGTCAGACTTCCGAAAGCGTATTTATAAAGCAGAGTGCAACGCACCGCACGCGCATCTCCGGTGGAGTTTATTTGTGTTAACGAATTATCATTAAACTAATTGGTTTAAAGTCCGGAACTGAACTAGACTGGGCTACCTACACTTGATTTCAGACTGCATGGCGGGATTAAACTATATCATTACATTAATAATTGAGGATTAATTATTTTTTTGATTATAAATGCCCGGAGCTAACTAAAGCTATAATGTTATAAACAAGAATAATCTACTTGCTCGGTAATATTCATACATATACGACGACTTCTTCCGCGTAAACTCCCAATTTCTACCCCATTTCATCTCCTTAGGACATAATTTCCAGGATAAATCTTATCGCATGTTTTGTCCTGGTACTAATACAGTCCCCACATCTTACCTTAGCTTAGAACCTAAATCACGGAACAGCAAAAAACTAAATAAATAGTCGCGTACGGTACAGCCAACAGCAAATGTAGATGATCATTTTAATACTCTGTCGCACTAACGTAACAATACTGCGACAGTTGGGATGCGTCAAAGAAGTGAAAGTGACAAGGTACTAAAATTATCATCCACTTTTGCTGCAGGCATTTTCAGAGGAATTTCCTCCCTCGGACGCTCCGGTCGGTTGTAGAATGAGCACCCTGCCGAGATTTACCCGAGGGACTAGCGGACTACAGTAACTATGGGGTTCTTCAAGAAAGGAGCGTACCTATATATATTTAAAGGGTCGGCAACGAGTAAGTAACACCCCTGAAGTTGCAGGCGGCTATACGGTTGTAAACAGTATTGTGTGAAAAATTTCCTCCAAAAGCATTTGTGTAAATATTTCATTATTTATTAGCCTACTCGTATTTATAGATATGTTTCGTTGAGGCTATTAAGCCCCGATGACCTTGGTTATGTCTGTCTGCGTCTAAAAAAAAGCGCCGGAGTAAAAGATAAATTATATTATACCTGCAGCAGATATAAATTTAATTACTAAAAAAACTACGCACGATATGTTAACTGTAAAACAGCAACAACTTTCATTTATATGTAATACAATAGTTATACATATAAATAAAAGTTGTAGCATATAAGTAAAAAATAAAATAGATGGGACTGTTTAAAAACATTGGAAAACCCAAACTTTGGGATCGAGTTTTAGAGACGGCAAACTTTTTCATTACCTATAATGTATATTTAACATTTTTTTTTTCACTTCGCTGAAACATGGAAGTTTCTGATAAAAATTAGGTTATGTCAGCGTCTTAAAACTACATTACATCCCACTCTGCCAATTACCATAGAACTCGTGTTCAGCACTCGCCTGGAATACATTTGAATACGGCTATCGGATAGACGTCCCGTGAACACGTAGGTGCTGGCACCAGAATTTATAACACCAATTTTACATTATTTTCTCAGCTTTCAGATTTTTTTCCGTTTGCATTACCTGAACGCACATGTAACCGAAATTAGAGAACTCTATACGCCGAACAATAATTCAAGACCAACTACAATAAAAAAATTACAGTGGCATTTATGATTTTATTTATGAAAAAACTGCACTGAATATACGCAGGTGATTTTTGGTAGCAAAACCGTTATTGTACTTCTAACACTTCAGATATGAGCAACATTTGGTACGGTTTATAAAAAACCGGCCAAGTGTGAGTCGGACTCGCGCACGAAGGGTTCCGTACCAGAAATAACCTCCTTGCTATTACGGTTCATGAGATACAGCAAAAAATGCCAACAACTACTCTGTTGTATGGGAGCCCCCCTTAATTATTATTATTTAGATTTTAGTATTTCTTGTTGTAGCCACAGTAAAAATACATAATCTGTGCAAATTTCAACTGTCTAGCTATTACGGTTCTTGAGATCTAGCTCGGCGAGTGGTAGCCATGAAAAAAGGCTAAAATATCACGTTTTTTGTATGGGAGTGGGAGCCCCCCTTTATTATTATTATTACTTTGTTTTTAGTATTTGTTGTTATAGCGGCAACAGAAATACACAATCTGTGAAAATTTCAACCGTCTGGCTATTACGGTTCTTGAGATACAGCCTGGTGACAGACGGACGGACGGACAGCGAAGTCTTAGTAATAGGGTCCCATTTTTACCCTTTGGGTACGGAACCCTAAAAAAGACATGATTTTCCCATTTAGGGCATTAATTTAGAGAATCGACAAAATAGCAGATCAAATGTGTGTAGCTCGATGGTCATAATGATGTTAATGACAATGAATAAAAATATTCGTAAGTAGATACGTTTATTTTAGCCCTCCCTTTAGTCGATTTTTCTTTAGTCGATTTTTAAATTGAAAAGATTGATCTGACAAGTGGATGACTTAAGAATAAAATTTATATAAGTAATTAAAAAAAGTTAACTTTTAAGTTTTAGTAAAATTTATTAAGTAATAAATGAAGTTTTAATATTACAAATTCGACATAATTAATTTCGTAATCTTTAGAATGAAAAAAAAGACAGTCTAAGTACCTTATTTTAAATATCTAATTTGAAGATTGAATGGTCAACCAGACTAATACAAAAAAGAGGTATGAAATTGTATTACACTTTTTTAGAATATATATTCTTAATTAAAAAAATTGCCGCAATTATAAATATATTATTATTAATTTAATTATTGATATGAAACGGTTGGCTAAATCAGAAATATTCACATGACAATGTCAGAAGTGACTTTGACATATTTGACAGTGACAGATACCTATGTCGTAGTTTTTTTGGTCTTGAATTAGAGTTCGGAGTGTAACTAATAACCGCTCCGTAAAAAGGAGTCGGTGGTCATTCTTTAAAAAAACACGATGTCTTCACCTTACATGAGCCACTACTTTATTTCAAAATGTATCCCCTAAGTTGGTTAAATTATGTATGTTTAAGAAATAAACTTTAAACTTGCCTAATAGACTAAGCCCTAAAAAAGCGAAAACTGTCTTCAGCTGTTTTAGGGTTCCGTAGTCAACTAGGAACCCTTATAGTTTCGCCATGTCCGTCTGTCTGTCCGAGGCTTTGTTCTGTGGTTGTTAGTGCTAGAAAGCTGCAATTTGGTATGGATATATAAATCAATAAAACTGACAAAGCCGTAACATAAAATAAAAATTAAGGGCTCCCCTACACGTAATGTGGGGATGATTTTTTTTTCGTTTCAACCCTGTGGTGTGGTGTGTTGTTGGATAGGTATTTCAAAGTGAATACAGGTCTTCATCAAACATTTTTTGATAAAGTTAATATTTTCGGAAATATTCACTCCAACAGAAAAATAAATGTGTCGCTTCCACCACTCTTAACTTTTGAACTATGTCCAAAAAAAAAAGAAAAAAATAATGAAAGTAAAGCTTAATAAAAACTGTCAACGAAAACTATAGCGGACATGATCAGTTAAGCCGTTTTTGAGTTATCGTAAAAAGTCTGCCCTTCTTAGTAAAAGAAGTATGAAATGCTGCGAAAGTATTGCCTTTTTTGTTATTGATTTTTTTTTCATAGTTTTCATTGGGCATCTTCGGAACCCTACACAGAGGCCCAACATGCTCTTGGCCGATTTTATTTTATTCTAGTCCTGTAAGGAGTTGAAAGTTTGTATGGGGAGCAAATAGTAATTAAGCGGGAAACATACAACTTCGTTTATAGACTAAGTATAAAAGTATAAAAAATAAACAAACAAAAAACTAATTTCAGCGTTTTTGAAAATACGCACTCTGAAGGGGTGACAAAAGGGCTTGATAGTTTGCTTGTGGAGCAAATATTTTTTGGACTTAAAGGTCAAATAATCAACACTTCGATGATGATGCTGTTTTTTGATGATGTTGTCACGGTTGCAGTCACTAGACAAGCATGTCAGTATGGAATCGTTCGCTACTTAGCTGAGCATTACTGAAAACCTGTCGCATTTTGAAAACGGTAAATTTCAAAGTTTCTTTGCCATTCTTATTACACGCCTCACTCAGTCAGCCTAGTCTAAAACGCTTCATAGAGATAGATGAGACTAAATATAAACGACTGGTTCTGCTTGCCCGTTATTTTTATTCTATGATTGAACGTCCAACTTTCTATAACTAGTGATTTATTACGTGCATTAAACCGGGTATTAATAGGGCTTAAACATGCATGCATTCAGGGACAACTTAATATTACCCTAGAGAATGTGGGTTTCGATTGAATTTCAATTAATAGCGAGGTAAAATACGTACGCCAGTTCCAATGGTTTTTATATGTTCAGTTTTATTAAGTTTACTTTATTTGAAAGACCTACATATCTGGGGGCACGGCAGTGCCCCCGCCAAGACGAGCCAAGCGAAGCGCAACGGCACTACCTTCCTTTTCTCGAAGTGTTTCGTCGTTTTTTTGAACCCTCATAATGTTGGTTTCCGATGTATCAGATAGTTCATATTCTTATAATAGTAGACTAATTAAACATACAAAGTCTCAGTTGAATAGCTCTAATACTTTAGATTTTATTGATATCTAAAATACACCGATTTCGTCACTGTCACACTGATGATCATCAAAATGTTTGGCTACTTCCTGAAGTGCTAGAAAGCTAAAATTTGGTATGTAATCTAAGTTTAGTATACAACCAACAAAAAAAATCATAAACTTATAACTTTCGCCCCCCATCCCCTAAATGGGGGGGGGTCTAAGTTTATATGAGACTTTCACCAATTTTATGAATTAGGACATGAAAGTTTACACGGGACTGTAGACAGTAACTAAAAAACCTATTAATAAGACTGCCTAGCAACTTACAAAAAGAATTGAAATCCCACCAAATATATTTCATGTAAAATGTTGCCAAGACGACCACATAAGGTTTGCCCTGTGAAAAAGATATCAGATCTCATGTAGAGCCAAGCTTCTGAATCTACGTGGCCTAACTCTACCGACCCTAACTTCAACAAATTCTACATATCAGTAAATATGTATCTTTTTCATAGGGCAAACCTTATGTGGTCGTCTTGGCAACATTTTACATGAACTGTTTTTGGTGGGATATGTATCTTTCATAAATAAAACAAATATTTTGCAGTAGCTATATACCGATTTAGTTCCCGTTAGAAAGATATTAAGTTATTTATTGTGTGAATGTAAAATGTCTATTGCGTTTTCAAAAATAAAGTTTAGTGTTAGCAGTCCAGCACTCGTAGCAAGATTTTATCGAGCCATACTAGAGTTATTCAAAATATTCAAATTAGTCTAAGGTCCAGTTTGTAGAATTCCGACCCAACATTGAACGCACCAAATTCCACAACCTTTCCCTGCGCTTTTCTGAAAGCCAGCAATATGCAAACACGATGTAGATAATGTATTTAGTTGTGTCACACATAGTCAAGCATAAGTTTATGAGCGAGCCTGAGGGCCGAAGGCATAGATAAAAACCCAGACAGTTACCACGGGGCGCTGGCGCCCCGCGCATCATGCAAAAAAAACTGGTAAAATTATGTTACCGAACAACATCAATCAACTCCGGAAAATTACTTAAATGCTCTAAATGTAAAATTTATCGCAGAGCTTACTCAAACCAATGCAAAACAGTTAAGTAACATAAATACTTCAACAACAAGTTGTTTGTAAATAACTAGTCGACGTCACTTTCACGTCAAATACATGTATGTACTGTTGTATGTTACATTATATGTTACAGTTTTGTTTTTTATTCATCCCTTTAAGAGCGAAAATGTATACATATTTTTGGTGTAGACTGTGCAAGCTCTACGGGCCGTTAAGCCATACACAATACGATTCACAACTTGCTTCACCGCACCCTTGTATCGGTATCTTGGCACTGGGATTCGGAATAACTACACGTACTAAGAGGTCTCACTTACACTGGTTTTCCTGAGGTGAGGCGAGAGCTGTGAATGCAAGGAACTGGAGGAATGTGCGGGAACCGGTCGCGCAAGCCGACACCTCAGCCGGGACTTTATACAGAACGCAACCGCCACTGTAGTTTTATGACTATTGCATTCTGAACCTGCCATTGTATTTAATAGAGAGAGTTATTTATGACGTTTTATCTTGATTACTTATGCTACTCATATTAAGTAGAGCTACAAAACAACACTATAATCCGATCTCACGATGACGTTTCCATAGTCACCTAATTTGTCGCCTGTACAGGCAGCATCAAAAGTAGCTTCGCATTTGAAAAAAAAGTATTTATTATAGGGGAATAAGAGCTTTTGACCCCTGTATACTGTACTATACATAAACAAGTGGGTCATACACAGATTCATGTCCTGGTCATACATAGTTGAAAAATCAGAAGTCATGTTTCCTAAAAGGCTTATGTGCAATTGTGCATGTAAGTTGTGGAACGGAGACTCCGCGCCGTTAATATATAGATAAGGAACGTAAATCTGCGTTTATCTGATTTAGGATCCCGATTTTCCAGTGGTCATTTTTTGGTTGGAGTCATAATCTGCATACAAACAGCGCGGCGTCACCGTTTCTATAAATGTATGTACTTTTTGTTGCAGCTTTCTTGTAGACGTAGCTAAAGTCACATATACTGTGCTAAAGTTAAGGAATATTAAAAGTATTAAAACTTTATTTTTAATAAGTTTAAATCGCTGATAAGTATGATGTAGCAGACGGTATTCCGTCTGGTACATCATGATCATCATCTACATATACTTAACTGTAGTTGTAGTTAGAGAGTATACATTCTGATCAATTTCTTTTTCAACTGACTTGTTGATACCACATTTTTATACACATGGATGACCTTATTGACATTCAAGACTCAAAAACATGTAATTTTAATAGTTATAACCATGTTGAAAACATTAATAATCCGGTCCGCCAGCGGTGTTTGGTTCCTATGTGCAAATAAACAGTATTGCGAAATCCAATAAAAGCTCAAATCGTTTATACTAACGTGAAAATTAAAATAATAAATAAACATGGTCGGTAGGCATGATAGGTCTGCAAAGTATTGAATGTATTGCCTTATATTACCCCTGCCATGTCACGTACATGGCAGGAGTAATGTAATAAATAAGTAGCTTCGTAATTGACCGAGTGAAACGAAGGTCTCTGTTTCAGCTTCGGAAAACATGCTTTCGTTCGGATTTCCGGCAGTTCTCTTCTTCTTGATTTTCACTGTCACAAAGTACGAAGTGGCCCAGAAATCAAAGTGGTCGCCTGAAATAGAGTCTAATAGCGCAACGTAGAGCACCTACTCGTAATAGCAAAATTAGGTTTCCGCGATTGTCGGTAAACTAATGAGGCACGGAACGTGTACACATGTTATGCGCCCGCGGCAGTCCCAGGAACTTGCAGTTACGAGGCACATGTCAGCGGCATCCCGCCACGAGAATAACTTATAGAGCACGACCCAGTAACGTATGTGAGCTGGCCGAGCGCTGATAAACGTATCTTTTGTCATTGTAACATAGACTGAGAGAACTGAGAACATAGCAAGTTATAGAGAGGACGGCCTAACAGCGGATTGTCTTCTCGCTCATATTTGGAGCAGAACTAATAAAGGGTCGGCAATGCGCTAGTAACTTTTTTATGATTGTCTGACCAGCGATTGGCCTTAGTTTCACTGGTTCAGTAATAGCCTATTCACTCGTCTTGAAGAGACCCAGATTGTATGTATCAGGAAATGCAGACGGTGGCAGCAAATTCCAGTCCTTGGTTGTTCGCATTAGGAAAGAAGAAGCAAATCGCCTCGTGCTAATAAATGGTAGATTGACAACGTAAGGATGTAACCGCTCACCTCATCCTGGACGTCCGGTGATGCAACAGGGAAGGCGGAACTAAGTCATGTAACTCCTGTAAGCATCCATACTCCATAAGCTGGGGTTTCTGCTTTTTTAATACCTCGTCGGTCGCAAACAAGCTAACGGCCCGCCTGATGGTAAGCGGTCACCGCAGCCTAAGGATGCCTGCAACTCCAGAGGAGTTACATGCACGTTCATTGCCGACCCTTTAAAATTTATGCACTCCTTGTAGTTCCTCGGGAAAACCTCGGCAGGGAGCTCATTCAACAAACGGAGCGTCCGAGGGAGGAAGTTTCTCTGAAGCCGTACCGTACGCGATCATACCTTAACACCAGGCAACAGGATGTCTGTTTGCCACCATTGTAGTATAAAAACTGTTTAAGCACGTAAAAGACCAAGTAACCTACGGCACCCAAAGAAGAAAAATATCATCAAAGGCATTGCAAGTGCTTCGAAAAATCATAGCACTGTTTCTGCTATTTGTAACAAGTATTGGACTGAAATCGAAACCAACCCTCAATTATCTGCAAAACTGAAAGCGTTACCGGCCTATGGTTTGATCTTTTCAATAAGGTTGGAAATCAAAATCGGACGTCTTGCTTTGTCTATTCACTGTGTATCTTGCATTCAGTCGCGTTCCATTATCGAAAAGCATATATCAGCGATAGGGGTAGTTCATGCGCTTGAGGGCTGATAGGTTGTGATAACAGTTAGGTCAGTTTACTAGTCTAAGGGAAAACGCAGATGCAATTTTTGACGGATTTTATCCAAGGTCACTGAAGTCTCTCACTAACGAAAGATCAACCTTCTGGGAGGGCATTGTCGTTGTCGATACCACGTGTACTGGGTTGTGTATATGATGAATAGGTCCTGTTTCGTTATCATTGAGGCGATATTTATCTTATTAAGGTTTACAATGCTATATAACTTTAAAATATTTAATTATTGCATACACAAGATTGCTAAGTAAGATATCATTTAGCAATATATCAAAATATGTAGATATAACTTGTACGAGTATACAAGTTATCTTTAAACACGCAGAATGAATTTAAGATAAACAAGGCTACAATTTCAAATAAAATTATCATTTGTGAGAAATGTGTAATTGCCTCACTTATCTTAAACATCATTAAACTACACAATGATGATAAAGCTTGGAAATGTCCGTTTAAAAAATCTTTATTGATATTTTAGTAACTGTTAATTATTACTACAAATTGCCAAAAAAATGGTTAAACACACAACGCCAAGAGATAATTGCCACTTATACACCTATTGATAAAACTCGCTAAAAGCTGATTATAACATTATAAGTAATCAAGTAAACATGGCAAAAGGCTTGACCTAGCGATATTTGTTTCTTTACTACCTACCTTTTAATATGTTTGTTTGTGACGCTGGCATGCGTTCGTGATAAGATAGGCTTTATCCCGATTCCCACCTATTTTTAATTAATGATAAATTTTATGGTGAATAATAACAATTGGAATACCTGAAATATAGTAATTATAATCTGTCCATAAAAATATACTAATTGCCCTATCGGTTAGAAACAGTGTCGACCTGTTAGGTAACTTTTATGCAAAGAGGATTACTCGTATTATTTTCTGCAGCTTATAAAACACTGACTTCAGCAGTATATTTTCCACATAACCTGCAGGAAGGAATTCGTACATTTTTTTTATATGTTTATATTTTTTATACTAAGAATTCAAATTGAAACATTTATTTGTCCTACATAGGTCTAAACTAAGGTGCTACATTTTGATTCTGTATCACTATGTGGTGCCTTGGGGCATACAAATACTTTTCTGACATGCAGCATGCTATATAAACTCATAATGTCTTCTATCTAACATATAGTTTACGAGGTGGCATAGAAGCTTACGGCCCGCCTGATGGTAAGCATTAGCAGACACCGTAGCCTATGGACACTTGTGACTCCAGAGAAATCACAAGTGCGTTGCCGACCCTTTATGTACTATTTATTTAGTTATTCCTTCCTGTTTTTTTTTTTGGTTCGTAACAGTTTTTGCTGCATCCAAATAAATCACAATTAGGCACAAATAAGACCTACTTAACTGTCACAAATAAAACGAAAATATGTCATTATGAATTGGGTTAAAATACTCTTCAAACGATTCAGATCAGATCTACTGATTGGCCAATAAAAAGGGTTTGCTGAAAATGATCGCGGCGAGGTCAACGACCCGTTAACGGTCTTGTTTGTCAGTGGGCGGGCGGCGCGCGCGCCGGCGACCTTCACAAGGAAGATAGAAATAGACCAAGCAACATTTAAAAAGTTATCACAGCAATGACATTCGTAATTGTTTGAATAAGGAAAAGTTTAATGTCACTGGAGGATCAGACCACTTGAATTGTTATGCAATCATTTGATACTTATGTTTTTGCTTTTAAGTAGTGTTGTTTATTGATGTACTTACTAACCATATAAATTATGTAAATAATAACAAGTCTGTAATGAAGCCAAATGAGAAGCTAAACGGGTCATTCTACTTTTTAGTGCAGGTTTTTGTGTCCCCCCCCCCCCCCGGACAAAAAAATCTGGATCTGCCATTTTACTAATAAAATGAGAAATACTTGTGTAATACGTGAAACTGTCGCATTTTCTACAATTAGCAATTACATTTGAATATTTTACCTATATCAAGATACGTATTGTAACAAAGTGGAGTTTTATGGTAACATAGTTATTTTCCATAGTATTGCAAAGTGTCCCCGATATAATACGCGGACAACCTAACCAAAAAAAAAGCTTCTTGTAGTGCAGTCCTGTTTCAAAAAATGGGTAACTTCATTTAATTTGCGGTAGTTTTTCTTATGTTTTTATAATATATTTTAAAACGGTTATGTTTTTTAAAATAATTAATTGGATTTTGTCCATAATGAACAAGATAAAAGAATACAGTACTACTATGTTAACGCTTTTTCAAGAAAACCGTTAGACGTTGCAGTGTACCGCTGCGCTGGTCACTTGCTCGATCGGTAGGTTGCGCATGACAAAAGCTGGGTGGGGGGAAAGGTAGCAAGCCGCGCGACGCCACTTTATCGCTGCCATGTTGTGAAGCACGACGCATTTGTTTACTATGTGTACACTTTGTTACTCGGCGAAAAAGTAAGTTCCTGAACTTTTACGTTATGTTTTAACCATTGAGACGCGGCATTTATGTCACTTAATTGTATTCTATAGTTGGCTTTGCAAATTACATGGTCATTTCGTAAATATTAGGTAGCATCATGTTTTTTTACAACTGTGTTACCGGTCCACTTTGTTACTTCGCCGTGGTAAAATAGTAAAAGTAGTTTATTCTTCAAATTAGCCATATTGCATGCACCTATGAACGTCAATAAACTACCACCGGTTCGGAAAAATATACCTCTGCCACGAGAAAAACCGGCGTAAGAAACTCGGCGCGGTGTCATTTTTTCAAAACAATATACATTGTATAGTTAAATATAAAATTACAGTGTCAGTTACTACAAAATAACTTAAATAACAATGCTACAGTAGAAAACATATTTTCGCGATAGACCCGTGCAGGACGCTATCACTGCCAAACATCCCGATCCATGATGTAATCGTTTATCTTATAATATGCTCTTGAAATAAGTGTTTGTTTTACTACATATTTGAATTTAGAATTGTAAAGCAGTTGTAAAGATGGCAACACAGTTGTAAATATACTCTGTCAATGATTCTTTCCAATATTATTTTACTTGATTTGTTCGTATCGACCCATAGGTTTGTATTTTAACAATTTTACATCTATTACTTTTTGTCGGCCTCTTTAGCCTAGTTGGTAGTGTCATTGCCTCCGAAGCTAGAGGTCCCGGGTTCGATTCCCGGTAAGGGCATTTGTTTCTGTGGTGAGCAGAGACATTTGTTCCTGAGACTTGGATGTTTTCTATGTATTTAAGTATATATCTATTAAATATATCGTCGTCTAGTACCCATAACACAAGCTTTATTGAGCTTACTGTGGGACTAGTTCGATTTGTGTTAAAAATGTCCCGTAATATTTATTATTATTATTTATTACTTACTATAATTACTGAACGTAAAATTAGCACAATAATGCGATGTTTTATCTTTTACAGAACATCATGCCGCTAACCCTAGCCGAAAAACAACGTCGGTACCGAAACAAACGAAAACTAGATCCTGTTAAAGAAGAGGAAGCAAGAAAGAAGGCTTTGGAAAGGTACCACAAAACCTAAGGTTCTATTGAAACAACTTTTTTACTGTTGAACAACTGTGTTCCCGTTATTACAGGTATATGAGAAGTAAGATATTTATTTTTTATCAATGTTAAATACGTTGCTAAGATATTTTTACATATAATATACATTTAATGTCAATTTTTTGTAGACAAAAGTGCACAACAGTAACATAGTTGTCTTTTATCAAACTTAATAAAAAATAATATCTAATTTTAGTTATGAAAGAGAGAGATTTATGTTTCTAAAAACGTTTTGATTATTGTTTGTTTGTAATGAGTGAATAAAGGTACTCAATAAAAATATTTTGTTTGGTAACAAAGTGGTATGATTTTTTTACCTGGGTCGACAAAACCTATTACCAAAAAAAAATATGTGCATAATTCAATGCTGGCAGTTAATTGCAATTGTGTAGGTATAACCATCAAAAACATAAATGTGAAAATGGGAGCCAAGTTCAATATTAAGCATATGCCATGCTTACTCGTAGATGTCGTCTTCACCGACAAAAGAATTGAGATCTAAATGGGTGCCAAGTTCCGTAGATTCTCTGAAATGGTGTCAAGTCAGGCACTACACTGTTTACAGTAAAACTAATTTACTGCGGCTTAATGCATTTTGAGCCTTAACTTGGCAGTTCTCTTAAATATCCAACAGGTGTGATGGTATTATAACATACTGCATAGAAAACTGTGTTTTTGATGGGATATCATTACTTTTTGTCAATCTTCGCCAAATGGTGCTTTTTAAGAGCGAATGCACAAGTTACGTTACAAAATACCCAAATCGCTATGTGCACCTCTAATATTTGAAGAGTTCCTTCGATTTCTTCAGGACTCTATGATCAGATTCTTACCTGAAAACTAAGGGCCTACCCCTGATATATACCGTTTAAACAAAAAAAAGAATTTTCCAAATCGGTTAATAAATGACGGAGTTCTGAGGTAACTAGCATAAATAATAATAATCCCCTAATCTCCAGAGGGCCCTTTCCATCTGGCCCTCGCCTCTATGCTTGCCTTAATTGGCCGGCCAGAGTGGAGTCGCAAGAGCGAGACCTATGCTCCAGGTTGGAAGTGTAAAATGTCATAACGCCGGCGGTCTGCTGATCGGATTACCGGGATCTGGCTACCGCAGACTCACCTCTCGACAACCTTCCAGCCGCTCAAAGGGATCTTGCCCCACTGTCGCACTGCGTGCGACTCTTATGTGGGACCCACTCAGCGAGCTGGCGAGTCACCGCCTGCCTTTTACAATATTGAGACTGATTGTCACGGCAGGTGTCCGCTAGTCTCCTCCAATAGCCCATTATCCAGCCCATCCAACATTCAACACAACAGTGACTACAACTATGACCTTAGTTTCCATCGCAGCACAGTGATGCACTGCAATAGTCTTTGCACCTGGCGGGGACCATCTCTGGATGTATCATATTGCGCGTTCAGGGATGGTATCCGCCATGTGTATCCCTTTGCTTTTAGATTAAATTGTCTAAAAGGGCCTCTGCGCTGTTAGCTTGGGCCTCACGCACGCCTTCTAAAAGTCCGGGACCCTATGGTCCCGAGATGAGGTAAAGACATACAAATAATAATAATAACACCGTATGCTACACCCACGCTCGTCTGTTATGTGACTGTACATCTCGCGGAAATTTGGAGGTCGCGGCTTCTTAATTGCCAAAGACCTCCGTAACCGCGAGGTGTGTAATCTCAGGAATTATTTCCTAAATAGCAAATGCGGGATGCATCGTGACTTAGTGGCAGTGGACGCATCTTCCACCCCGCTCTCCATGGCAAACGGGAACTGGCGCAGACTTAAAGTTAGTACTTTAAGTCTGCTTAGTAGCACCGAGGACCGCAAGGCGGTATGGAAGAGCAAGGAGCTACATGGATCGATCTATCATCACGGACAGGACTATTATAGCCAACAAACCTTATATCGTGCTGACAGATCGCTTGAAGCGCCAGGCAATGCTCGTCGATATCACCATCCCCCATGATGAGAACCTCGTGTAGGCCGAGAAGGATAAGGCTAGCAAGTACCTAGACCTGGCACATGAGGTAACAGCCATGTGAGATGTTGATTCGACGATCATTGTCCCGATAGTCGTATCTGCGAACGGTCTAATTGCGAAGAGTCTCGACCAACATCCAAGGCGTGAATTCCACTGAGACGGCCTAAGGCGAAGGCGAGGCGCAGGCATGGCACAGATACGGCGCCGCGCCGCTTCTGCGTAATTTACCGGCACGTCGCCTTCCTACACCTACATTTCGTATAAAAACGTTTGAAGCGGCATCGTGCCTGCGCCGTACCTTCGCCACGCCGTTTCCGCGTCGCTAGCAGACACGATTTGAGCGCCGCGCGAGGAGGACGTCGCTTGTTATACAGTATGAGCCGTATAAATTTATCAACATCAAAAATGCGTGACGATATTGAATATAATATAGAATTCTGCGAGATAGTTGAAGAATATCCAACTCTTTACGGCTATACCAGGCCGGAGTACAGTAATAGAAATGTTCAGGATAAAATATGGAGAGACTGGTTCTTTCCAATTTTTATGCTGCTTCTGAAGACCGTGTTTTACTTTCGACAATATAATTTGGAAACATTTTTGTGACATTTTATACACTGTACGAAAACGATCAGGATATTCATGTATTTTTCCATTATTTTAACATATCTATGTTTTTCTGACAATTTCCACACAGGGTGGACCCAATATCTTCTGCGCTTCTGTACATTAATGAGTTGCAGCAAAGCAAGCGCATCTTCGTCTTCTGAAGAGGAAGACATGCTATTGCAACAAAATCAGCCTGTATAATGACGCGTCGTACCGTCTCTTCGCCGCTTCTGTATAACTTTAATCGCGTCCGTGCCGTATCTGTGCCACGCCTGCGCCGCGCCTTATGCCTTATGTCGTCTCAGTGTAATTCACGCCTTAAGAGAATCGCTAGATGGCTGGGTCAAGGGTCAGATACAGAAGCCGGTACTCTTGGACAGGGCGCGAATAGTCAGGAGGTTCCTCTCTCTGTCGCCCTAACCACCGGTAGCTTAGGCCCTGCCTCGCTGCCAGCGGCACCCTAGATTAGGTTTTTTATAATGATTTTATGTTTTGTAAATATTGTTTTATTAGTTTAGTCAAATGTGTGAGTGAAGATGCGCACACGCGGGCAGGGATGCGTGCACCGCAACGTCAACGCAGCGTGACGGGCGCCTGCCGTGACAGCGGCGTCACACCACACAATTACAACCACTCCAATACAGGCTGAGCTGAGACTCACCAGCCCAGCTAGGATGATAACTTAATATCGTCTTGTTTTACGATACGTTCTGCCTAGCTAGCACGATAGCTTATATCGTCACGTTTTATGTGACGTTTTAGTAATTTTTGGCCATAAAACGTGACGGTATAAGTTATCGTGCTAGCTAGGCTGGGCGATTGAGGCCGTAAAACATGACTAAGTATACACATATGCGCAAGTGTAGATGTGCACGTTAGCTTGCCGGGCGTACGCGAGCACTCGCAGGACATAGCTATGTGACATCTCTTATGAAGATTCATACTATACAACGCAGTGGAACTACGTGCAAGTCTACGCTTACGCATTGTGTGGCTCAGCCTCGTCTCCATGAAATTGGGGGAGGCCTATGGCCAGCACTGGACGTCCTTGGGCTGATATGGTGGAGCTGAAGCGAGGTGAAGCGCTATGATTAACAGTCCAGTGCATTTCAGGAGAACCAGTGTAAGTCTAACCTCTCTGTCTAAATCTCGAAGCCAAGTTATATTATCTACTTACTGCGCATCTGCGTGAAAAAATGCGTTGATACATTTTGCGAACAGCCCGGCTGTCACATCACTGCCTCACCACTCGCAAAACTTATACCTATCAAAATCTAACTATAAATTTTATAGAATGTTAAAGAATACCTGACACGATAAACGCTTATTCAAAATGTATGTAATAAAATTAATATATGAAATTGTAATTACTATTGACTTCCATTAAATTCGTAACATCTTTGATTCATTGCTTTACAGGTTGAATACGCATGAACTGTTTTAGGTTTAAGATAACGAGCAAATAAACAATTTCTGATTGTAATTCTGATAAAAATTACGTCTTTTTAGACGTGTATATATTGTACACTGTTCGCCCTCAGTCTAAAGAGAACTATGTCCGTGAGTATTCAAGTACACTTCCGTCATTTGGCAGACTTGAAAGTATAGCTCTGTTTCTTGTCAGTCGACATTATTTTTCCATCGTGAAAGAAAATATTTCTGGCAAGACGTAGCTTGTGATGTCACAAAAGAACTTGATCAACTTCAAAACTTTATCATTTTTGTGCATTAGGTAGTAATTTGCTAAATTGTGCAGTAAATGTATTGTTCCTGTCCTTGCACCTACTTATACGTTACATTTTAATGCCAGTTGGGTAGTTACCTAATTTGATAAATAAATATTTGTGGATAATCTTAAACAAATCCATCTAGTCCCAAACTAAGCAAAGCTTGTAGTATCGGTACTTGGTACTAGGCGTCGATATTTTAAAATTAATTGTTAACAATGTAAGTACCTCTATGTAAGTAGAAGTTTAAACCGCTGGTTTTTCTTGTGGCAGAGGTTTATTCTTTCCGAGCCAGTGATAGTACATTGACATTACTTACATACTTATAGATAAATACTTATGGAAAACATATAAGACTAGGATTCGAACTCGGGACCACCAGAATCGTATTTTTCGAACTAATTAAATTTTTATTAGTTCTAAAAATCAAATCATTGTCCCTAGCTGTTTTGTTTTTTCCAACTAATTAAAGCCTGCCTTTTAATTTCAATAAATGGTTGAAGGGTCAATATATAGTAAACCCAAATTAATCTTCAATCTACGTTTTCCTAAAGCATTGTAGGTACCTAATTGCATATAATTGTGAATATTACGAATTAAACGTCACAAGAGATATTTATAGCTGTACTTTAAAGGCTGGGCGTGCTCTCTAGGACTCTGACTTGCACTGCCCTTATACGGCGACTGGTTTCACGGAGTTATCGTGAACACTGTTTGTGTAACAAGTGATTAAATTACAAGTAAATTTACATACAGCCATGTCAGGAATGTGACTACAGCAAAAAATGTTTCACTAATATTCTGTTAATAGACTGGGACGAAAATAAACAGAGCGACGCCATCGCCAACGCTTCGGACAGAGGACGTTGTTGTTGCAAAAATTACAACACTTTCCAAGCGTCAGCATTAAATTCATGTTTTGCGTGCGGACTTTTGGAATGTTTTTATCTATAATAAAATATCCTTGTAAACGTTTTTGAATTTTTCTCAATTAGTTAAAAGTATTTTATTTATAAGTAAATGACCGTTAAATTCTATGAAATATACGGTCCAAATAGTTATATATGTATAGTGTAATGCACGCGTTATATAGTGTACTGAAATAGGTACCTACCTAATTCTAGTCTAGTTCAACCTCTTTTTTTGATCCGTAATTTATATTTGTTGCCCGTTCGGTAGTATAAAGCAATACGATAGTCCACGCAACGACTCTCGATAGTTCCGATAACGTTAAGAAGTGCATAATGCTCATAAGTGTGACGTATGTTGCACGACAACATTCGAATCATAGGAGAGATAACTATCATAAATATCATAATACATGAGTCACCAAAATGCTTAGACTTAGGATAGTCCCAGAGTAACGTTGGAGATGCATGCACTAGATAATTAAAGATGCCATACCATTACCGAAGTGCAGTGTTGTCACAGTATAATTATATAGCTCAAGGCAGTAACTCAAATAGAGTCGCTTAAGACCTTTTTGGACCTGCGCTTCGTTAGAGCGATAGGGTTGCACCACTCAATTTATGTAAATTTGAAAGTAGTAGTAGATACTCCAATGACATTAAGGCTAGGTTGCACCAAACCGTCTGTAATCGTAAGCTGTGTTCGTTAAATTTTGAATGTATGGATGTTTGACAAGTTTCAATGGGATGACAGCTGCCGGCGACATATTTAACGTTGATCAGTCTGTGATCGTAAGTCGGTGCAACCCAGCCTTAGCGGGTAATCTAGGTATACTAACAGTGATTGTGTGCAGGGGACGGACGTAATCTCCGAAACTATTTAAAATAGGTTATGATTTTAAACCCCCCATGCAACGAAAAAGAGGGGTGTTAGAAGTTTAACGTGTTTATCTGTCTATTTGTCTGTTGCACCGTAGCTCCCTAACGGTTAAACCGAAAACGAAACCGGTTCTTAAATATATTTTGTCAAAATCGGTTAAGCAGTTTTTGAGATATTGAACTTTGAAATGAAAATGACAGGGGCTCTTAAATTTTTCTATGTTGGTAATAGCCCGTGGCTTTGCGTGTTCTTTGTAAAACACGGGTGGAGCAGCGCAACAGACAACATTCAATTAAGTATTCTTATTTATGATGACAAACGCTGATGAGAGAGACATTTACATAGATACCGTAAAGTTAGATTATGTACAAAAATATGTCTATCTTGGCAAACAAGTATCATTTAACCCTAACAACAACACGGAAGAGGTAGAGAGGCGTATTAATAAAGCCTGGAATAAATTTTGGAGTCTAGCGTACGTACTAAAAAGCGCCCTCCCATTACATTTAAAAAAGAAAGTGTATCAGTGTGTCAGATACATGTATTCTTCCTACACTAAACTATGCATGTCAAACGTGGAAATACACTAACTACATAAGACATAAAATAAGATCGTGTCAAAGAGCCATTGAGAGAAAAGTACTAAAAGTGAGATTAATTGATAAAATAAATCACAAATATCTTAGGGAAAAAACCAAAGTGATAGATGCTCTCGAACACTCATTAAAACTCAAATGGAAATGGGCGGGACACATTGCAAGGATGCAAAATTCGAAATGGGCAAAAAGATTGACTACTTGGAAAGGACCAAGTGGCAAACGCAGACCAGGCCGACCATGGGCCCGTTGGGCAGATGACCTTGAAAAAGTTTCTAAAGACTGGTTCACAGAGGCGCAAGATCGTGAAAGGTGGAAAAGTTTGGAGGAGGCCTATACCCAGAAGGGGTCCTAAGCACTTTAGTAAGTAAGAAACCATTGAAAAAATCATAAACTAAAAATTGTATTTTGTCTTGAAGTGGTTATAGAATAAAAAGGCTTTTTATTTTATTATTTATTTATTCTTATTTATAATAACATTTATGCATTACCTTCGATACATTTTGTATTATCAGACGAAAATACTTATAAGGCCACAATTTACACTTAAACCACCAAACCGATTGAGGATAAATTTCGGATGGAAATAGTTTGAGGCGATCCCGGTGATGATTCTTTAAGGAAATGAAAAGAAGGGTGGAAGTTTGTATGGGAGAGCGACAATCAAGCAAATGCCTGAAATAATTAAATTGCAATTATCCTCTATATGGCGATTAAACGAGTTCCACGCGGGCGAAATAACGGGAAAAAATTAGTAATTCATAAAACGTAAACCACACAATATTAAATATGGCACATTTATATTTCAAATATTTAATCGCATTCTCATCAAACCATTCGTCACGTTATGTCACGTCTTGTACTATTATAATAATAATAATAAATAATAATATATATTTATTGCCACAAACTTAACCTAAACATTACAATAAGGGATGTTTGAACTTAGCACTAAATTTAAAAAAATATATACACAAAAAGAAAAAAAAAAGAAAACGTATCAATTTTGAGTTGAGGCAATGGGTCCCAATCTCAGCATATGCTGGGCATGGGGTACCCAGCGCTGGTTTTCAGATTGGTCCCTGGGAAGAGGGTCGGTCGCAGTTGTTCACACATTTTTATTTATAACCAAAGTAACAAATAAAAAATAAATAAAAAAGAAGCTTAACTCTAACATTAAAAGTAGTGTGATGTTGCGTGTGTGTGATGTGACTACATGTCTATGTCGCGCGCCGTGTATTGTGTTTGTGCATGACAACATTGTAATGTGGTTGTAATGAGTTATCCTGTTGTAGTGTGACGGGGTTATAGTTCGGTTTGTTTGTTTAGTAGGTGTGTCCTCAGTAAGTTTTTGAATTTTGCCACCGACATGGGCTCACGCAAGGTTATTACTTATTCTGTGGTTACGTCAAATCAAAATAGTGGCCAGCACTCGCTAGTTTATTAAAAACTCAAACCTATTATACGCGATACGTGCGCGGCACACGTGATTGAAACCCCCCCGAGACCTCCGTTATGACGTGTGTCTGTGTGAGTGCGTCAAATCGGACATTTGTATGAATTTGTTTTACTTCCTGTGGTGTTGTTCCGAGATATCATCGCTTTTCTGCTTTCCCCGACAATAACAAGGCATTATCATGTGGGTACGAACAATCTGAGTCCGTAAAGCGACAGGGCATGGGTCACAATCACATTACGACCCCTGATCTCTGACAGCTAATAACTTGATAACTCGTATACCAACTTCATTACAGCACCTAATGTCAATTCTAAATTAATTCGTTCTGTAATCAAAACATTTCCAATATCGATACACGAGTGTGGATGTTATATAATGTATCAGAAAACATATAGCGTTGTATAGGTACATTCTTTCAATACTAGGTATCCCTACTAATTGTAATAAACGGTATGTATTTAAGCCCAGACAACAAGTAGGTATGTATGTGCACGAGATGTGTTTTAACTGATAAATGCATAATGTTGTATTTGAACTATTATGCCAAAACCGGCCAAGTGCGTTTCGGACTACGCAGTCTACGCACAATGAAGGATTCCGTACCTACTACTACTACTCCACATTTAAAATCATTATCCTGTACTTTGAATAAAAAAGGGTTGAAATTTCATAGAAAACTCAAGACACTTAAGTCTTTTTGTTTGAACATGGCGGGTTTTCAGCGATCTTTTAGACTTCTTAATAGGTTTTCCTTTAATGTATAGATAAAGAACTATATCTTTCTTTTTTTTTCATTATTTTGGCCCAGTGGTTTTGAAGATAAGGTAGGGGGAATGTTAAATTTTCGCCTATTTACCTAAATGATTTGAACACTCTTTATCATTTAATTTTTACAAAAATTGAGAGCCTCACACTGAGTCCTTTCATTTGATATGTCTCACCTCACGATAGTTTGCAAAACATATTTTTAATGTTTTGTATTTTACCTCCCAAAAGTGGCCCCCTAATATAAAATTTTGTTATTTAAGTACGTTACACTTTCGTTTTTGGGTCACTGACTTACATATGTGTACCAAATTTCAACAAGTACTTTCGGAGCAAATTGGCTGTGATAGACGAACGGACGGACAGACACACGAGTTTACCTATGAGAGCTCCGTTCTTCCTTTTGAGGTACGGAACCCTAAAAAGTACTAAACGGGCCTATATTATACACATGTGATGTAGTAAAATCACGTAAAATACTTCAACGTTGTTGCACCCATAGTATAGAATAGCATATTTAAAACTATATTAGTAATATGTAGATTTCTCTCGGTTTTTCTTAGTATAACTTGTTTGAATGTTTCCGAAATTGACATATTTTCTAAATGGTCCGGATGATGAAATGGCTACCCACGTAATTTTGTCTTTTTAATTAATAAAACAATATGATTAGGTATAGGTCTAGTCTAGAGGCTAACCTGGCAAGTTATTCCCAATTGATAGCAATCACTCGGAGGTAAATCCCTAAAGCTCGAAACGGACGAGCGGCCGCGGCGCGATGTGGGGCGGAGCCGGCTTTGCATTTTTCATCTTTCCGAAACTGTCTACTGTCGATTGCTGCTTCCTTAGAGCATACATAACTGGAGTAGCCATTAGTATACTTACCCCTCTGCCAAAAAATAGGCACAATGTGCAAAAAAATATTAAAAACTACTTCATTAATCGATTATAAGTCAGTCTCGAAATCGTTTTCGGCGTGTGACGAGCTCCGTGAAATTACCTTTATCTGCTGTTTAGGGTAATAAAACGTTGTACTTTATCAAATTTACAAAAAGATTGATAATAATTTCACATACTGTAAGCATATTTTTGCTTTATTTATAGTTTTATGCGCAATTCAAGTTTGATTTCAAATCGTAAATCGAGCATCGATTACAAAATCGATTTAAAAACATTCGTGCTTGACCATTAGGGCTAGCTGTGAAAAGTCACTTTGTCGTTAGTTTTTTTATATGTGTGTTACCTCGCCCCCCGCAAAAATTGGCATAATATTTTGTTTGGTAAGATGCGCTGATGGCCACTCCAGTTATGTATGCTCTAAGGCTGCTTCATATGATACATACGCCGCCTCCATTCTACCGCGCTACCAAACCGCGTTGGCTTTACTGAAAAACCGCCTCCGCCCCGCAACGACGCTGCGCCGCGCTCTGTGCGTTTCAAGCTTAACCCTTGTAGCCCACAGCCCCGCGATATATTTAATGATGAAACGAAAGTCGTATAGAAGTTCTTCCATTATGCAAGTAAGCTCGCAGCGAAGTTGCACTTTGAAACCCATTCAATGACATTTTGGTTTAATATAAACATTTCGCTAAAATGTAGCTCAATCATAATCATTATTCTGCAAGTAGTTACCCTTGCCCATAAATACATCAGGAACTACAATAAAGATATCATAATTGGTGCTTGATCCCGTTCAGTCCGAGTTTTATTTCTTTCTTAATTGTGTCATATAATATCGTTAAATAAATAAAGTAGATAAAAGGCTTCCGAGTGTTCTTCTATTTATCAATTATAACGTTGATAAATAGTAATAAAAGGCATTCATCACTTCTAGGCATTTTATAGAATAATGTAAGAACTTATTTCTAAGTGAATTAAATGGAGCACAATATAATTTGACGCTGTTTGACATAATCGCAATAAATAAATAGTTAAATAAATAAATAATTTTCCTTTCTAGACCTTTTTAAGGCACGAGTGAATAGGCATCTTCTGGGTGAGCTCGCTTCATCGTCGGCCTCATCTTTGCCCCCCGGCTAGATGATGGCCAAGAGCAATCCCATTTTTAATAAAAAGAATATTAAACATTTCTGCGAAGATTTAATAACTGGTAAGTAATTATTCGAAGACCCTAATTTTGTTTACAATATTTTAATTTAATACCTACTTAAATAGTTTATTATTAGTTTTATATAAGTAACTATCTACTTTACATAATTATGTAATTGGTACTTATTCGGTTCTTCACGCCGAGCGATATTGCTAAAGATATAGTGTTTAGTTAACTAGTATCCACATTCAACAAGTTATTTATATGGCGCTTATTGTTCTAGTCATATGTATAAAAATGTGCCTATTGCCAAGCAAATTAATATTGGAAAGTTATTACTAAAAAACGCATCTTATCAGAAGAACTAATCAAAGATTGTTGTTAGTAAATAATTGTTCTTACCCGCATATTCATCTCTTGGCCAGTCATGGCACACATTCACTCAAGCACTTTCAGCATCACAATACAGTGTTAACAATACTTGTACAATTTTGTAGCGAGTGCACGAGTGTAAACAAATGTACGCAACGCGTCGCGAGAGATTGTGGCGAGTGTGCAACCGAGACTGATGAGGGCTGGGACCCTGTGGACCCACTGATAGCGGAGCGATAACTCGAGCCTCTGCTTTCTCCGTCACACCCCTGTCCCAACCCGAGAATGGATAAAGACCGCCACTATCTTAACAGCTTCTAGAAAATGTTTCGACGTTTGTCCACTCCATTACCATCCAATCGTAAACTACTCGTATTTATGGTACAGCTAGTCTTAAAATTATGTACGGCGTTCCTTCCATGAAGCTGTAAAATCTTACAGCAAGAAGCCAAACAAAGAAATGTGTTTGCTCTTTACACTCGCACTATTCACGTAAAGAGTTATAAAGGTTTCTTTGCTGTACCTACTCGCACAATATTGGAAAAGATCCATTCACCGACAAATCTATACTAATATTATAAAGCTGAAGAGTTTGTTTGTTTTTTTGTTTGTTTGAACGCGCTAATATCAGGAACTACTGGTTCGAATTGAAAAAATATTTTTGTGTTGGATAGTACATTTATCGACGATATAGCCTAAAGCCGAGCGGAGCGACGATGCGGACGAAGTCGCGGGCATCAGCTAGTAAAAAATAAAATAAATACTTGTGAATAATCTACACAAACCTACTAAGTCCCGAACTAAACAAATCTTGTAGGCGACAACATACATATATAATAAATACTTAAATACCTAGAAAATTTTCAAGACTAACAAATTTCAATGCTCATCTCATCATACAAATAAATGCCCTGACCGGGATTCGAACCCGGGACCACCAGCTTAGTAGGCAGGGTCACTACCAACTAGGCTAACCTGCGTAATAACCTACAAACTTTGTAAGATATGATATGTACCTACGAATGTCCACTGGAGAAGGCATAAAAACATTCTAAAGTGATAACAATGTTTAATTGAAACGGCGGCGTATCTCTGTTAAATGTCAGTCTAAATAAGGCAGTCGGGAGGCCACTCTGAATCGACATTTCACATTCCTAATACGATATCAATATGTTACGCGCGCTTTTCTCAACGCGCGTCGTGCTAACGCGTCAGAAGTGCGTACATAATGTATATTATTTTGGAATGCGAAACGCGATTCGGATTGACCTCAGCAAGGCACAGGCGCGGGCGCTCATATCGCAGGGGTATACGTTTTCGCATGGAAAAGTACTGCACGATTACGTGTGGCAAAGAAAACAATGTCACGCTATCTATAAATAGTAGGTCAGCCGATGCAGGGCGGGCGACGGGACGCATGCGAATCACAGCGCGGATTTTGGCACAGGCTTTTGGGAGTTCTGAATGCACCCAGAATAGACTCCGTGACACCAATTTATAGCCATAAAAGAAGGGGGCCGTGGAATGATCTAGACACGCGGTAGCGTGTCCAGCCAAGTTCACCCCAGGAACCGGCGGACAGCAGCCATGTGTTTTATTTATATTACACGAACCGTTTGGAGCCACTTTTGACCCCCCAATAACTCCAAATCTATTTAACATAAAAACATGAAATTTGGTACATGTATATATTAAGATCCTTTAGAACAACCAGAACCCCAAATTTCATAAATAATAGGTTTAATAGTTATTGAGATATTAAATTCCAAAAAACGGCATTTTTACCACTGACTGACTGACTGACTGACTGACTAGTAATCAAAAACCTAACCCACCTCCAGATGACCTAGGAAGCTGAAATTTGGCATGCAGCTTGATAATTATGTGTATACACCAGAAAAAAACAGAAAACAGTGACTTTATTTTATATAGAAAACTCCCGTGAGTTTGAGACATATTAAATATAAAGCACTCCGCGGTGCTAAGAAAACCGCCGCCGCGATAGGTGCTCATGATTAAGGACCGCGAACCGGTCTGAAACATGTCGAGCGATATTCGACCTTTAAGACGTGAGTGACCCGTTTCATTATATTTAATAGTGATTTTATTGTTAGTTTTATTATTATTATTATCCTTATTTATTTATTTTTCTTAGGTTAGATTTTTTTACAATAAATTTATACAAGTAAAATAAAAAAATATACATACAAAATATAAAAACATTATAAAAAACCTAACCTAGGGTGCCGCCGGCAGCGAGGCGAGCCTAAGCTACCGGTGGTTAGGGCGACAGAGAGAGGAACCTCCGGACTATCCGCGCCGTGTCCAGGAGTACCGCCTTCTGTATTTGACCCTTGCCGAGCCATCTAACGAGAGTCTCTTGAGATGTTGGTCGAGACTCTTCGCTATTAGACCGTTCACAGAGACGACTATCAGGACAATAATCGTTGAATCTACATCCCACATGGCGGTTACCTCATGTGCCAAGTCTAGGTACTTGCTGACTTTGTCCTTCTCAGCTTTCACGAGTTTCTCGTCATGAAGGATGGTGATGTCAACGAGTACTGCCTGGTGCTTCAATCGATCTGTCAGCACGATATCATGCTTGTTGGCTACAATAGTCCTGTCCGTGATGACAGATCGATCCCAATAGAGCGTTGCACGACCATTTTCGAGAACTGGCGCAGGTGCGTACTTATAATACGGCACTTCGAAGTCCACAAGACCGTACAAAAGAGCAAGCAATAATCCTGACCACCAAGTTATGTCTGTGCAAGTACTCGCCGTTCGCAAGATGACTACAACCAGAAATAATATGCCTGAGTGACTCTCCGGGACGGCGGGAGGATATATTTCCGGTAGTTGTTCGTCATGATAACCTCGTCCGCAGTTGCACAGACAAAACCTTCAGTTTCTCCAAAAAGATCCCCAACGGTAGAACGGTATACTTCCGGGATAGTCCCATTGTCATCGGGTCAGAATTTGATCATAGGGTCCTGGAGAAATCGAGGAACTCTTCAAATATTTTAGGTGCACCTATAGCGGTTTGGGTATTTTGTATAGTAACTCGTGCATTCGCTCTGGGAAGGCACCATTGGATGAAGCTTGACAAAAAGTAATGATATCCCATCAAAAACATAAATGTGAAAATGGCAGCCAAGTTCCCCGACAAAAGAATAAAGATCTAAATGGGCGCCAAGTTCCGAGGATTATCTGAAAATTGCCAAGTTTGGCACTAGATTGTTTACAGTAAAACTAATTTACTGCGGTTTAATGCATTTTGAGCTTTAACTTGGCAGTTTTCTTAAATAATCAACAGCTTTTATGGTATTATAACATATTGCATAGAAAACTGCCAAGTTAAGGCTCAAAATGTGCCAAACTTGGCAATTTTCAGATAATCCTCGGAAATTGGCGCCCATTTAGATCTCAATTCTTTTGTCGGGGAACTTGGCTGCCATTTTCACATTTATGTTTTTGATGGGATAAATTATTACATAGGGAAACTGAATGGGTGACAAATCTGTGACTATGCCAACTTAAATGTATTATATCTGTAATTACTAGTGTCTCAATTACAATTCAGGTAACTAAATATACGTTGATAAGTAACTCGCGAGGCAAGGAACAAGTATTTATTGAAACCGCTGCTCATTGCTTATATATAAGTAAGCTCGAAACGCACAGAGCGGGTGCGGCGCGATGCAGGGCGGAGGCGGTTTTGAATTTTTGATCTTTCAGAAACTGTCGACTGTCGGTTACTGCTTCATATGTCACACACGCCGCCTCCGCGCTACCGCGCTACTGAATACCGCGCGGTTTTTTGGTGTGACGTGCCCCAGACTGCGTTCAGGGCGCTGCGCATTGTGAAATCAATTTAAATTAAATTTTAATGTACTTGTCTTAAAAAAAATCAATGCTAATCAATGTGACATCGCTATGCCCTGACATGGCCATATGATACAAAATGTAATTAATTACTAAGATCAACTACACTATGGTTGCAATAAATTACTATTACTTACATATTCTTGGCTGACTATACATTTTAAGGATAAGATCATAATGAAGTTTGATAACATAATGGTGCGTGAAAAAAAAGTGTCGATGCTGCGTCCAACCATAAGATTACTTCGGCCTTGCTCAAATTTGGCATTCTCAGCCTAATTGCCACGACTGTTTTTATCCCCTGGTTATTTCTTTATAATACGACCGAAAATAGAATTAATACTCATCAATCATCAATTTAATCACTTTGGCAATGGAAAATCATAAGCGGTTTTTGAGTTATTAAGGTCTGAAATATTCGATAGTTCAGGCAATTAGAAAGCAGAAATTTGTCATGAAAAGGCAATTAGAAAATAAATTTTGACTATTGTGTTTACATATTAAAAGTTTTAAATGACCACTACAGTTGATTAAACATATTGTCTAAATGTATAAAGGCAGTTTTATCAATGTAGGTATATTTAAAGATGTCAACTGTTCAAGTTTTTGCAATCCACGGAGAGTGAAAAACAAATGAATAATCAAGAGTTTCATCATCATCATATCAGTCGAAGGACGTTCACTGCTGGACATATTCCTTCCCAAATAGTGCCACTATGACCGATTATATGCCACTCTCATCCAGCGGACTCCCGCGACCTTTACCAGGTCATCAATCCACCTTGTGAAGGATATGCCTACGCTGCGCCTTCTGCTACGTGGTCGCCACTCGAGAACCTTTCCATTCCAACGGCCGTCGGTTCTATATGCTATGCGCTCCGCCCCCTGCCACTTAAGTTTAGCAATTCAGAGGGCTACTTAGTTTCTGCTGTGGATGGCCTAATTTCTGATGCGATAACGCAGAGAATCTCCCACCATAGCGCTCTCCAGAGCTCTTTTGTTGACATTGAGAGTTCTTTCGAGGCCCATAGTAAGCGACCACGTTTCATATGTCATCACTGGCAACACACACTGGTCAAAGTCTCTTGGCTTGAGAGAATGCGGAATATTGGACAGTCTGTCATAGGTATATGTAACGTCTACAACTTCGAGCGTGAAGTATTCGATTGTAACGGGAGTTAGTGATTCATGGGCAATGACATGATCTTCTTCTTATCCATGTTTATCATTAAACCAACTTGCCCGGACGCCTTACTGAGGTCATCAACATCGCACTTAAATCCTCCATGGTCTCAGCCAAAACTACTACTATATCTTCAGTGCAGAGTCTTAAAATCATTTTCCAGTGTAGTGGAGAACAGTTTAAGAGAAATAACATCTCCTTGCACGACTTCCCGCAGCAACTGAATAGGTTTCGAGTTCTGGCCCTGAAGCTCGTACCAACATTTCAGCATTGCGATATAGCGGTAGTCCACTTGGCGTCGCTGGAAAGATTATAGTACAGCCCAGTTTTCGATCAAATCGAAGGCTTTCTTGAAGTCCACGAACGCTAAACAGAGGGTAGGTTATACTCCTTAGTCTTCTGTTAAACCTGACGGAGCGTATGTAAGTGGTTTATGGTACTAAAGCTTCTTCAGAAACCCGTTTATTCGGGAGGCTAGAAGACATGTAGCCTGCGTGGGAGATGGTTTGTAATGACTCTTGAAAACAGCTTATAGAAATGGTTTAAAAAGTGAGATGGGTCGGTAATTTATTTATTCAGCGCCCCAATCCATTTAAAGCTTACATACGTGTGTAAGTGGTTCATATAAAAATATATATTTAATATTTAACCAAATATATTAAAGTACGCCGCAACAAGTGTATAACGCGACGGCAATTAGGAAAGTCCTGGCAATTAGCGTCGTGGCACTTAGGGAGAAAGGCATTATCTCCAAAAAAAAACAACTTAATAAAGAGATTGCTTATATGGAAGCATCACAAACCATAGAGCCTAGAATTATGCTTTCTTTTACTAAGCAGCAAGACTCTGACAATAATAGGTGTCTTATTAGGCAAGACAACATGAATTAGAAATTTTGAAAACCAAAGTCGTGGCAATTAGATACTTACATGCATTACAGTTATATTCACTAACACTACGGACATCCACAGTCGTCGAGCGCTTCGACAGAACTGCTGGCTCATGGCCCGCACTGTAGTGATGTGTCAAATATCGCTAAATAGGGATCTGCACTCATGATTGTAACTGGTTAAGGCAATTATACTTTTAGGTAGGACAAATCTTTGAATGATTGTTTTCTTAAACAAAGTTTGATGTATCTCATGGTAATTTTCATATGTCGTGGCTAATTTATTCCTTAATTTAAAAAGTCATATAAAACTATGAAAATATTTGCTATCAAGAAGTTTGGCATAAATTTGTAAACCGAGGGAGCGCGTGGACGCGTTGTGGCAATTATGAGAACAGGGGTTGAAAAAAATATAACTGATAAACAATTAATCACAGGGCTCTGTTTTTAGGTGTTACATATAGGCATGGACGTAAACTATCTCACAAAAAATCAACGATTAATTATTATTTCATTTACGTGAGAGTTTTGGCCCGGACACGCAAAATTTTCCTCTCTGAGAATGGCAGACTTAATTAAAATTTGCATACAAATATGCTGAAGACGGAAATTGTTTTTTTTATTTTTATATTATTAAGGTTATATTAGGTAACATATTCAATACCAACTTTATGTCCAACATAAAGTGCCATTAAAGTGGGTTAGGAGTGGAATCAAATTTGTTTGATATAAAAATTTTGTAGCAATCCTTAAATATGTATATTCAAAATTCAAAAAAATATACTTAAATACATAGAAAACATCCAAGTCTCAAAAACAAATGTTTCTGCTCACCACAGAAACAAATGCTCTAGCGGGATTTGATCCCGGGACCTCTAGCTTCGGAAGCAGTGTCACTAACAACTAGACTAAACAAGCCGACAAAATAATAAATAAATATATTGGGACAATTTTTTACACAAATCGAACTAGTCCCACAGTATGTTCAATAAGGCTTGTGTTATGGGTACCAGCCCGGCTAGTATGATAGCTTATACCGTCACGTTATATGGCAAAAATGTACTGAAACGTCACATAAAACGTGACGGTATAAGCTATCATACTAGCCGGGCAGACGACGACATATTTAATAGATATATACATAAATACATAGAAAAACATCCAAGTCTCAGGAACAGATGTCTCTGCTCACCACAGAAACAAATGCCCTTACCGGGAATCGAACCCGGGACCTCTAGCTTCGGAGGCAGTGGCACTACCAACTAGGCTAAACAGGCCGACAAATAATAATAATAATAAGTCACATAGTCATCTTGCTAACGGCGAGTACTTGCACAGACATAACTTGGTGGCCAGGATTATTCACCAGCAGCTTGCTCTTTTATATAAGTACAGTCTTGTGGACTTCGAAGTGCCGTATTATAAGTACACACCTGCGCCAGTTCTCGAAAATGGTCGTGCAACGCTCTATTGGGATCGATCTGTCATCACGGACAGGACTATTGTAGCCAACAAGCCTGATATCGTGCTGACAGATCGATTGAAGCGCCAGGCAGTGCTCGTTGACATCACCATCCCCCATGACGAGAACCTCGTGAAAGCTGAGAAGGACAAAGTCAGCAAGTACCTAGACTTGGCACATGAGGTAACCGCCATGTGGGATGTTGATTCAACGATTATTGTCCCGATAGTCGTCTCTGTGAACGGTCTAATAGCGAAGAGTCTCGACCAACATCTCAAGAGACTCTCGTTAGATGGCTGGGTCAAGGGTCAAATACAGACGGCGGTACTCCTGGACACGGCGCGGATAGTCCGGAGGTTCCTCTCTCTGTCGCCCTAACCACCGGTAGCTTAGGCCCGCCTCGCTGCCGGCGGCACTCTAGGTTAGGTTTTTTATAATGCTTTTATACTTTGTACGTGTATTTTTATATTTTACATTTGATAAATTTAATGTAAAAAATCTAACCTAAGAAAAAGAAATAAATAAGGGGAATAATAATAATAATAATATATCTTTATTTATTGTTCAAAAAACAAACATGTAATAAAATTGGAGCCCTGGTGACTGCGTTAGTTTTCACTGTGTTGCAGCCCCCAGTGGTTGCCCGTAAGCATGAACACAGACTTGTCAGACTTACTATGAAATTATCTTTAAAAAAAAACAAATTAGCTAAATATAGTAACATTAAGATTACAGTTAAGTTAGATTACTGTTACTTACATAAAATTTAATGAATATGTTATAATAGATCTGTATTATTATTCACTCAAACGTTTGTTGTGTGATGTGTGTTTGTGAGCAAGTGTAAATGTGTATGTATAATATGTGTGCGTATAAAGGTGTGTGTATATGTGTGTGTGTGTGGGTGATCATTTGGATGTATCCCTAAGGTAGGAACTTTTTTTTTTATAACTTATTAATTAATTACGAGTCGAAAAATATCCCAGTCGTACAAGGTTTTCAGTCTCATCATAATTTTTATCACTCAGCCATGCCCATACAGTCTTTTTAAAAGCAGAGTTAGATAATGTTTTGACGCAAGTGGCAAAAATGTACTGAAACGTCACATAAAACGTGACGGTATAAGCTATCATACTAGCCGGGCAGACGACGACATATTTAATAGATATATACATAAATACATAGAAAAACATCCAAGTCTCAGGAACAGATGTCTCTGCTCACCACAGAAACAAATGCCCTTACCGGGAATCGAACCCGGGACCTCTAGCTTCGGAGGCAGTGGCACTACCAACTAGGCTAAACAGGCCGACAAATAATAATAATAATAAGTCACATAGTCATCTTGCTAACGGCGAGTACTTGCACAGACATAACTTGGTGGCCAGGATTATTCACCAGCAGCTTGCTCTTTTATATAAGTACAGTCTTGTGGACTTCGAAGTGCCGTATTATAAGTACACACCTGCGCCAGTTCTCGAAAATGGTCGTGCAACGCTCTATTGGGATCGATCTGTCATCACGGACAGGACTATTGTAGCCAACAAGCCTGATATCGTGCTGACAGATCGATTGAAGCGCCAGGCAGTGCTCGTTGACATCACCATCCCCCATGACGAGAACCTCGTGAAAGCTGAGAAGGACAAAGTCAGCAAGTACCTAGACTTGGCACATGAGGTAACCGCCATGTGGGATGTTGATTCAACGATTATTGTCCCGATAGTCGTCTCTGTGAACGGTCTAATAGCGAAGAGTCTCGACCAACATCTCAAGAGACTCTCGTTAGATGGCTGGGTCAAGGGTCAAATACAGAAGGCGGTACTCCTGGACACGGCGCGGATAGTCCGGAGGTTCCTCTCTCTGTCGCCCTAACCACCGGTAGCTTAGGCCCGCCTCGCTGCCGGCGGCACTCTAGGTTAGGTTTTTTTATAATGCTTTTATACTTTGTACGTGTATTTTTATATTTTACATTTGATAAATTTAATGTAAAAAATCTAACCTAAGAAAAAGAAATAAATAAGGGGAATAATAATAATAATAATATATCTTTATTTATTGTTCAAAAAACAAACATGTAATAAAATTGGAGCCCTGGAGACTGCGTTAGTTTTCACTGTGTTGCAGCCCCCAGTGGTTGCCCGTAAGCATGAACACAGACTTGTCAGACTTACTATGAAATTATCTTTAAAAAAAACAAATTAGCTAAATATAGTAACATTAAGATTACAGTTAAGTTAGATTAGTGTTACTTACATAAAATTTAATGAATATGTTATAATAGATCTGTATTATTATTCACTCAAACGTTTGTTGTGTGATGTGTGTTTGTGAGCAAGTGTAAATGTGTATGTATAATATGTGTGCGTATAAAGGTGTGTGTATATGTGTGTGTGTGTGGGTGATCATTTGGATGTATCCCTAAGGTAGGAACTTTTTTTTTTATAACTTATTAATTAATTACGAGTCGAAAAATATCCCAGTCGTACAAGGTTTTCAGTCTCATCATAATTTTTATCACTCAGCCATGCCCATACAGTCTTTTTAAAAGCAGAGTTAGATAATGTTTTGACGCAAGTATAATCTAATTTTATTTTATTGTAGATCAAAGGAGCACAATAGTTGAAGTTGCGACGGGCAAATTTAGTTTTATATTTCGGGAGAGGACAACGATCAATGCGTTTGTTTGTTACTGGTAACGTGGGAACAACTCTGCGATGGTATCTCTTCATGCATTGGAAGATATACAGTTTACGAACCGATGGTAATGAAATGCGGTACAGTTCAGTAGTCGCAAAACGGAATGGTAGACGCAGTATGACCTTTAGAAGCGCTCGCTGGGCTCACTCAAGTTCTATCATGTGCGTCTTGGCTGCACCACCCCAGGAACTGATACAGTAGTTAATAATGCATTCGCCTAGTGCTTTATAAGTTTGCATTAAAAGTGGATTACTTGCTACGTCTCTTAGATTCTTGAAAGCATATATCAGTTTCCGAACTCTAGAAGTCACAACAGTAATGTGATGAGTCCAGTTGAGATGAGCATCAATCTGGACACCAAGATATTTAAGATGATCAACACGTGTCAATAGTGCACAGTTACAATTGCTAGCTATACATCTGTTGCACGGATATGTATGCACTGCCACCTTAAAATCTTCTCTTGGTTTCGTGGCTTCGGTCTTACTAAAACAGATGTAATTTGTTTTGGTTACATTAAGTGAAAGAAGAGAGTCCTCCAACCATGCGGTGACTAACCCAAGACCGTTCTCAGCAAGCACACGTACTCTGTCCCAACTCCTATCACAAAATAGTAATACCGTGTCATCAGCAAACATAAGCGTTTCACAGCCCGGTATGTTGGTTTTGCAGAGATCATTCACGTAAATTAGGAACCTTGTGGGACGCCATACTCTATAGGAATCCACTCACTATTGACGTTCTATTTGTCAAATAATTTGTAAAGAATTCAAGCGCAATACCCCTTATTCCCACATTCTCCAATCGAGCTAATAAAATTGGTAAAGATACTGTGTCGAACGCCTTTTGCAGGTCAAGAAACACCCCCAAACATTTCTTTCCATCGTCTAGATGTTCAGTAATAATGGTTGTAAGATGAAGTACTGCATCCTCAGTCGAAGTTTTTGCTCGGAACCCGTATTGATTGCTGCCTAATAGCGAGTTTCTTTCCAAATATCGTTTGAGGCGTGTATTCACCAGTTTCTCAATTATTTTAGATATCGTAGAAATCAATGCTATGGGTCTATAATTGCCAGGAAGTGTACTATTCCCATTCTTGAAAACGGGTGTAATTTTTGCTCGCTTAAATATATCCGGAAAGACTCCCGTTGAGAAGCATACGTTACATAGATATGTTATTGGATCTACAACAGATAGTCTACACAGTTTCAGCAGATCCGAAGTAATGCTATCTTCACCTGGTGCACTGCCAGACTTTAGTGACAATATTGTAGCCAATGTTTCTGCACTATCAGTGGGATAGAGAAAGAAGGAGCAAGTGGTTGTGCGAAGTACACTTAATTTTTTAGAGGCCAGTAAGGCTAGTTTGGTTTCTGTGGTTTTGAGATTTGAAAGCGTGACGTCAGCAAGAGTTTTCCCTATTGATGAGAAGTATCTATTAACTATGTTTAAAGAATCGGTTTTATTTTGTCCTATTTCTAATAAGTTTTCAGCATGGTTTCTGTTAGTCCTTAAATTACAAACATCCTTTATAACTTTCCATGTATTTTTTATATCTCCTTGATATTTTTGAAGTTTATACTGATAATATTCTTTTTTTAATGTTTTTATTACTTTATTACATATATTTCTATAACTACAATATTGGCTTCGTAACAAGTTGTCATTTGGTGCTCGGGTAGATTTACGTTGCAGTTTATTTCTTTTCCGTATCGATCTAACTACTCCCTTAGTAATCCACGGTTTCAATGGTTTCCTCTTTTTAGGTACAGTTAGTGTACAAGTGTTTAAATCAATAGCAGCTTTAATTTTATTAACTAAAGTTTCCGCGGCTATGTTAGCATCACACAGACTATAAAACTGAGACCAATTTTCTTGGGCAAGTGCTTCCCGGATATCATTATAATTATGTTTCCTTATATGATTATATTCTAAGGATTTTGAACACGTTGCATCAGAAACAGTTAATAAAACAGGGCAATGGTCAGTAAGGTGGTCGAAAACGTGAGTGGTCCAGGTCTTATTACTTTTTACCATAAAATGATCAATGCATGAGTTGGGGCCGGCTGTTGGTTTATCCACACCCTGTAGGAGCCCATAGTACAGCATAAGTGGGAGGTAATTGGCTCCTGGACTCGAGAGCTGTCCTGGAAGAATATTGATATTTATATCACCGACAAGTAATACGTTTTGGGTGTGGATATTACGCAGTATTGAATCCAGGGAGTCAAGGTAAGCACTTGGATTTCCATAGCAAGGCGGTCGATAGGAGCAAACTAATGTATACGTTTTGTTAACATCGAGTACCAGACAGTTGCCTTCATTAACTACGGGTTCCCGGGCTTGGACACTATGTTTACAATGCACATAAACTACAACGCCATCATTTTTATTCAGGTGTGTTTTAGTGTGATAAAGTGTGTAATCCGTAATACTGGGGGGAACACGTGTTTCACTGGTCCAACATTCAGAGAGAACCAATATGTCAATGGTAATGTCAAAACAAGAAACAAAGACCAGAAACCTGTCTAGATTACAATATAGACTGCGTATATTCACCGCCAACACGGTAAAACTGCCGGACCGGTTCTGACACGAATAGTTAGAGGGTACACTTATTCTATAACAATTTGGTTGGCCGTGTTTATCTGTCTAATGTCATGATTTATGCGTTTAGGAGTAAAATAGACAGCTGGTTTTCTACGAATATCTTGTAAATGTAGCAGGAAGCTATTATAATAGTCATTAAAATGGCATATATCATCATATGTCATACTTACTGGTCACATTATACGTCATGCTTATCTTATGCAGCATTAAGATGCCAGGAATTGATAATTTTGTGCTAGCAACACTGGACTTTCCTTGCAGTTGTACGTGATTGGTGGAAAATAACCAATAGAAGTGTTGCTCAATCCTTGTTGGTGCCCTCGGTACGACCAATCGGCGAAGGATGTTTTCCCGCCATTTGACATGGCGGCTAGCTGGTAGTTTTCAGGGGGACGGGCATTCTTTGGAGAGCTGTCGAACTGAACGGGTTACTTAAGACAATTCACAACAATACGCACAAATATAGATAAGGAACATATTTTTGAGTAAGGTGGACCGCATACCCCATCCCCACCCAGTCCACCCAAAAGCCAAATATATGGTATATTTGCACTTGACTTTACCTGCATAAACTTTTTAGGTCATACTCATTTTTAAGTTAATTAAAAATGTTAGAATACATGTGCCTAATTCTAAGCCATTATCATGTAGCATACATCGAAAATATTCCGTATAGAGAATGTTACGAATGTAGTACTTAGAAAAATTAGTTCTATTCGTAACATTCCTCCCTACACAATGGTTACAAACTATGAATATTATGTTAATATCATATAAATAATAACATAACTTCAACGAGTTTTATGTACTTAATTTGTATTACTTATTTGGTAAGAGTAGCATAGAAATTAGGAAGGATGGTCACGACATCCGTTGAGGTTGAGGATATGGCACAACGAAAAGAAGAAGATATTATTACGAATATATTGTGTTCTTTTATTTAGTAATAGACATGGACCAATGATGCACATTTACTCTTATTTATAAGAAAATAAGCGTTATTAATTTTTCATACAACAATCAATTTAAAACCGTATAAGTAAATAAATAATAATAAATAAATATTAGGAGGACAATTTTTTACACAAATCGAACTAAGTAGTCCCATAGTAAGCTCAATGTAAGGCTTGTGTTATGTTAGTATGTGTTTAATTGATATCTAAATATATAAAAGAAGAAACTGCTGACTGACATATCAACGAACAGCCCAAACCGCTGGTCCTAGAGATTCCAAATTTGGCACGTAGATAAGGTCTAGGGGAGCACTAAGAAAGGATTTTTCAAAATTCAACCCCTAATGGGGTGAAATGGGGGTCCGAAGTTTGTATGGGGAAACAAGATTAGTTGGTCTATTTTATTCGAAACTTCACAGGAGTACTTCTAACGATAAATGAGTAAATACGTGTTTCAGGTTTTTTGAGAAATCAACCCCTAAAAGGGGGAAAGGTGATGACAAATTCTGAAAATCGACATGGGTATTGTTTTTATGACATACCGGGTCGCTGATAATGAAAACAACAATGATTTTAAAATCTCACGTGGAGGACGTGAAATACCATCCCCCCTGTTGGGGTGCGAGGGGGATGAAATGTCTAAATAGTTTAATATGGGTGTAGTTTTTATGGTTTTTTGGGACGTTAATTACGAAAATGGCATCGGTTTTGAAATTTAATGTTGTGGACATGAAAACTTTTGAGTTTGTGCCAAATTTCAATAAATAACTGACTGACTGAGTGCCTGACATATCAACGCACAGCGCAAACTGCTGGTTCTAGAGATTCCAAATTTAGTATGTAGGTTCCATGTAAGGGTCTTAAGGTGCATTGAGAAAGGATTTTTCAAAATTCAACCCCAAAGGGGGTGAAATGGGGGTCCGAAGTTTGTATATGAGCGTCCGAGAGGTCTCTTAATACGAATATGAGGTAAAATATTGCACTCCCTACATGCCTGTATGCAAAAAAGTTTAATGTTACTATAGGCGTGTGGGGTATCTATGGATTTGCTTTTAAAAACGACATAGAGGTTCCGATATTTTTTTTCCATTTAAATCAACCTTTAGATTTTTTTTTATCGTATGGCATTTATTTACGAAGCGTGAGATTTTCGAGAAGACAAGTACGGATGCCAGTTTTTGTTGCACTTTTAGCACCACCCAGGGGTCGAGTGTAGGGTAACGGTGGGTACCCCTACGGACGTGGTGCAACTTCGACCCCCTTTGTCAAGTGAGTGGGCAACTTGACTGTTAGAAGTTCGCAAGCCGCTCGAAGGCCTCTAACTTGGCTTAACGATTGCAGCCGCGATCAACGGCTTCCAAAGCACGAGAGTCAGTTAGTAACCACTCAAAGCGGTCACCCATCCAAGAACTGTTCTGCGCCCACATTGCTTAACCTCGCACACTGCACGCGGTAGGCGGGTGCCGCTGGGCCACGAGCGCTCTAAATTCTTGATAGTTTGTGCCAATTTACAATTCAATCCGTCCAGTAAAAGCAACTTCGTTGTAACAGACGGACTGACGGTACGGAGTGCGAATGGAAGTGAGGCCAAATTTTCTTTTTGGATGCTCCAATGGGAACTGGCAAAACCTACCTAATAAATTTAATTTTAGGAAAAATAAATGTTACACGATATATTGAATTAGCCGTATTTCTGTACTTCAAAGGACCAGAGTTTATGACCGCTGCGCGCTGCTTGGTCGTTTACAGACCTATTGGTATTACTGTGGTACACAGATACTTTTACTAAGGGCTATTTAAGACATGCTTTTATTTAATCGGCCCTTTCCCTTTCGGCCTCTCGGAAATGTATGATAATAGTTTTCGATCCTTATTTTTGCCAAAATCAAATGAAATTCAACAGTTTGCCGGTTCTCAGAATGTACACTGACTTTTCATCTGTTCATTTGTTAATGAATCACAATCACCAAAATTCGTATACCGAAACCCCCAGAATGTAACAACTACTTTTCTGGAGACCGCATCTAAATCGGTTCAGGCAAACGCAAGATAATCTTGGACAAACATACGAACCTGTTTTTTGTAGACGGTTAAAAAATTCGTTTAGTACGCGAGCGAAGCCGCGGGCAAATGCTAGTTATACATAAATAGAAAACACCCAAATCTCAGGAACAAATGTTTCTACTCACCACAGAAAGAGATGCCCTTACCAGGATTCGAACCTGGGACCTCTATAGCTTCGGAGGCAGTGTCACTACCAATTAAGGCTAAACAGGCCAACAAACACAAGAACTTTCTTCGAATCTTTGAATTAGAAATGAAGCTGAAGTATCCATTACTAGTGCTTATCAGCTTAAAGTGTCCAACACCGGTGCCGTCACCAACATTCGCTTGTATCCATTTGATGGTATCATCTAACAATATCACATTTTCTCCATTATAAAACACTAAATTGCCAAACGTGGCACGGTTTAATCTCATGTTCTGCCTATCCCTTTAGGGTATACTGGCGTGAATTCATTTATGTAATTATAACAATGTTTAGCGCCTGTATGTAGGCACTACGGCCCGTAATGAAGTTGCCGCTGGCCGGAAATCGAACCCGCCGCGGTCAACCGCACGCCTCTGCCACCCGACACCGGCCAGCGACGATACATCGCACTGTGTCTATTTTTGATGCATTTCAAATGTATTTATATTTAACGCATTGTATATCTTAGTGAAGGTTTTTCGGGTGTGGTGGGGATAAAGTTAGGACGGACAGCAACACGCACCACCCTTTCCCAGTGCAGTGGGTGTGTATATGATTTGACCATGGGAGTCGTGTATTATTTTAATCTGTTGCCGTGTTGAAGAGTGTTGTGCAACTGCAAACTGCAAAATTGACCAACATTTTCTCCGCATTTGATCCTAGTTGCAATTAAATTAATTTTCACGTGGTCTGCGTTTTGGGAATACAGGCATAAGTTTATGTATTCATCAGAGAATCATCACAGAAGGTTGAGCCTGGCCAACACTAGGACTATGTTTGCTTCATGGCTTTTATATGACTGCTTCCCGACCGGAAATTCAGCTTCCGTGTTTTGTTTTTCCATGTCAGAGGTTTCCGTCTATATCATAAAGATATAGGCGAATTTTGACAAAGTCTGCGGGCCTATGATGGTTGCCATTTTATCACTTATCGTCGTGGATAAGACATTCGTCACGTTCCGACAAGTATGCGAGTGCGAGTGACGGGCATCTCATCCACGACGATAAGTGATAAAATGGCAACCATCATAGGAGATCATAGGAGAACTTCAAGCTTTTGATGAAGCACGAGAAGTCATAGACTTCCATAAGATACGGTGTCTGCTTACGTTACACAAGCTTGTTTGGCACCGTCATGATGCATAAAAAAAAACCGGCCAAGAGCGTGTTCAATCACGCGCAAAGAAGGGTTCCGTACCGACGGTTTTTTTTTCATCCCCCGGTTACATGTTAAGGCGCCCCCGCTCCCCCTAATCTAATATTTTTTCGTTATTTCACATCCTTTTTCTGTATTGGTTTATAAAATACAAATTTCGTAATTGTAGTACTTACAGTATCCGACTAAATCGGCTTTGACATACGGATGGACGGACGGACAGATATGACGAATCTATTAGGGTTAGGTTTCGCCATTTTGGCTACGGAACCCTAAAAAGAATAGCACGAACACATGTAAAGCTAATTCAGAGAAGTGTTTTCATCAGACTAACCGGAGATACCAGACCAAGATAAATAAGCACTAAGCACACGCTTTTTCAACCTGGTCAACAAGTCAAAGTGACCTTCCCGAGAATGTGTGAATTAGGAGGTGATGTAAATCTATTGATCGACATTGTTTAGCGTCGCAGTCAATGTTCGTTGATGCATTAACGATACAACAAACCATGCGATCACTCGAAAAACATGTTCTTATTTTTAGCTATACCAATGAACCTATCCTACGGAGATGCCTAGAAGTACATCCACTTTACACTATTTAACCAGGCTTGTGTCTAGGATAGACACAAGGGAGCGGCCACTCTGGGCGTTAGGTGATTTAAGTACTTAAGCCGTTAATTGTTTTAGGTACAATCGATTTCGAAAATATGTGCATGGTCAAAGTCATAAAAAATATATGAAGACGACTTTGGCTTAATGTTGCTCAGCTGTTTTAGAACCTTTGGAAACTGTATACCTATATTTAAAGTATTGTATAGGTAGCTTAACAATATTTTGTGTTTTGTCCATCGTGGTTTCACTTGGCCCTAAGGAAGACCAGCGCTAACCAGTGGCTAGCACATGCTGATTTCGGGCCATTTCGTGGATGTCTTGTGTGTTGTAATGTTTTATTTTTTTATTCTGTATTTGTGTCACGAGTAAACGTATTTCTTCTTCGTCTTTTTCTAAATGCCGAAGATAGTAGTCACAATAATAATTTATACCAAAAAAACCGACTCCAATTTTGTACTTGCTATGCCACAATGGTTTCCGTGAGCCAATGCTTGGTTACCTACAGAAAATACCGAAATCAGCAAATGCGTGCCTATCAAATTCGAGGAGTTCCCTCGATTCCTCCTAGATCCCATCATCAACCTTCACCAAATTTATATGGGCCCAATGTCGGGGTACCTGCTTTGAAATAAAAACAAAATTATCAAAATCGGCCCACGTGGTCAAGAGTTATCGGGGAACATACATACTTACATAAAATAAAACCGGCCAAGAGCGTGTCGGGCCACGCTCAGTGTAGGGTTCCGTAGTTTTCCGTCCGTCACATTAAGTTGACATATTAAGTACAGAAACACAATTGAAAGCACGTCATTTCATTGTGATTTTGTAGAAATGACAGGTACAATAAACACCTGTTTATACGGTTAAATTACAAACTTAGTTCAGAAATTATTTTTGTAATTTTTTCAAAAACTATTCAACCTATCAAGTTCAAAATAATTTTCCTACAAAGTTTTTATAAAGTTCTACTTTTGAGATTTTTTTCATATTTTTAAAACTTATGGTTCAAAAGTTAGAGGGGGGGGGACACATTTTTTTTTACTTCTGGAGCGATTATTTCCGAAAATATTAACATTATCAAAAAATGATTTTAGTAAACCCCTATTTATTTTTAAATACCTATCTAACAATATATCACACGTTAGGGTTAAAATTAAAAAAAAAACACTCCCCACTTTACGTATAGGGGAGGTACCCTAATAAAATATTTTTTTCCACTTTTTATTTTACCACTTTGTCGGCGTAATTGATATACATATTAGTACCAAATTTCAGCTTTCTAGTGCTAACGGTCACTGAGATTATCCGCGGACGGACGGACAGACATGGCGAAACTATAAGGGTTCCTAGTTGACTACGGAACCCTAAAAAGAACAAGAAAACATGCGGATGAATTGAGTACGTCCTTCCTTCTATTGAAGTCGGTAAAAAACATCTACTTCAGTCTCTCCAATACACTTGCGGCTAGTAAGTACCCAAGTAAGAAAGTCAAGCTATTGTCGATTTGAATAAGCATTTTAGATATTATTCCCTACTTATCTGAACACTCACTCGCTTGTATTTATTTTAAACGTACCGTGACATCAGACAACAGTATCTATTTATGATTATGTACCTTGTAAAACTTGTATGTTGGGAATTATCTGATCCCAATTTGATGGAAAATAAGGCTTTTAGTTAGGTGTGCATACTAATTGAAATGGATACAAAACAAAACTAACAAAATAAACTAATCAACTCATCATCCTAGCGTTATCAGAGGCTGATGGTTGCCATTTTATCACTTATCGTCTTGGATAAGACGCCCGTCACTCTCGTACTCGCATATTTGTCAGAACGTGACGAATGTCTTATCCACAACGGTAAGTGATTAAAATGGCAACCATCATACGCCCGTACAGTTGCATCCTACGGATGTCCGAGGTCCACTACCTGATCCCAAGAAATTGGCGTAGGCACTAGTTCTTACGGAAGCGACAGCCATCTGTCTTCCCAACCCAACGGGAAAACTAGACCCAATTGGAATTAGGCTTGTGAGCGAAAGTGAGTAGGCAACACTACTTTAGAAGTTCTCAAGCCACCCGAAGGCTTCTAAATAGACAGCAGCCGGGATCAACGGCTGAACGTGGCTTCCAAAGATCTTCTAAAGCGCGATAGCAGTCAGTTTGAAACCAATCAAAGCGGTCACCCATCCAAGAGTTGACCTGTGCCGACGTTGGTTAACCTCGCATACCACACGCGGTTCGCTGGCCCCGCTGGGCATCGACCGCTCAAAACACAAAATATACTTTTGTACACACAATTACCAAGCTGTTAGTTGTTTAGTTTTTTGGGCTTTAATATCTCAATTAACTATTTCACCTATATTTATGAAATTTGGGGTTCTAGTTGTTCTAAAGGATCTTAATACATATACCTTTTTTTTATTTAAATAGTTTTGGAGTTATTGAGGGGTCAAAAATGGCTCCAAACAGTTCGTGTAAAATGACACACGGCTGCTGTCCGCTAGTTCCTGGGGTGAACTTGGCTGAACACGCTGCTGCGTTGCATTCTATCTCTAAGGCCTGCCTAATAATTATAAATAGTTACCTACCTAACCAACTAAACTAACAATTTATTAACTGGACCAATCAACTGTGACCATAAGATTTATTTAGAGCTGTCCAAATTTTTATTTACTTATGTTTGAGGTGTGTTTTCAGATATAAGTTGTTTTTTCAAAAACAGATGAATATTTTTTAACATTGATGAAACGACAAACTATTTACTAATAGGTATGGATTAATGAACCCTCTAATATTACCAGCACATTATAGTTACACATTATACGTACTTAAATAATTGACAACATTTCAAATTTTCCAAGTAGTATGAAAAAAGCACGGATATGCCCTAAACTATAGAATTTGAAACTAAGGCTCTGAAACTAACCAGTGAAAAAATCTGGAAAAAAATTATATTATTTTTTAATCCCTTGTTAACAATCTGAACGTTTGAATCTTTTGTAAGACTTTAAATACTATGTCAAAATCAATCTTGAAAAAAGGCTGTTTTCAACATAAAATTCACTACTCCTTCTAAACTACAAGTGATATTTACACGCTTCTTTCGGAAAAAGGTTGGTAACTGATTTATCTACAAAGTGAAAGTTTGAAATTTCGATACGATCATTCGTTTTGATACTATGAATTTTTATTCAAAATGTCGCGAAAAGGTACGTGCGCTCAGTCTAGCGCCGACCTTCGAGGCTGTGTCGCTTGTTATCACGATCTGATTATTTACAATAAAATGAAATAGTGTAAGATGCGACTGGAGTTCTAACTATCTTTGCCGCTACCATCTTCTTCATAGCGCGAAGTAACAATACTGCCACGGATCGATAAAATTAATTTACTACAATAATTCTTCGGAATGGACATATTGGACACATGCTATATTTCATTCCGCGGTGTTAAGTTGCATTTTATTACCGGCCATGTGCGTGTCAGGCCACGTGCAATTTAGGGTCCCGTAGTCGGCCACCCGCACCCGTTACATTATGTGGTATAATAACGTACTGGCACCAATTATCGACACTTTAAGGAAGTCATGCAGTTTGATCAGAAATAAAAAATATATGTTTAAACCTACAACAATAATTACGAGTGAATACATTTAAATATATCTTTAGTAAATGATATATTAGCTTTTATTAGCCGTAGAAACATAGATTTACATAAAAAGTTGGAATATCTACAAATAGTAACACCCAGTAATCGACATCCCCAATAATCGACACCTAACTATCGACACTTGGTTAGTGCAAGGATTTGGGTAAGGTATGTATTTTATATATAGGTGGTAGAGTCTGACTAGCATAAGTCTGCACCAGCAATTTTAATTTATTGTCTGTAAATCGGTATATGATAACACTGAAGATAGGGCACTAATTAGTCTTGATACTTGTGTATGATCTTTAATATTTAAACAAGTGAAAATAATAGTACTAGTAGTGAGTGTTAGTATGTATGTATATGTATGTATAAATAAATAAATAATATATGTCAGCACTCAGCCTATATACCTACGCCCCACTGTTTCGTACAAGCCTCCTGTCATTCTCGAACCCTGTTGGCCAGAACGCCATTAAAAAAGAGAAGAAGAAGAAGATTCTCGAAAATTGCATGTTCGTTTGCTGGAATCGTACGTTTTTTCTCATGCATCATTGAACGGATATTTTTGTTTTTCTTTTTTTTATGGCAGTTTTACTGATTAGGCCACGTAATTTTGATGTTAGTTAATAGTACATTACGATACAAGTGCAGATAACAGAAAATTCGCACGTGTATCGTACAACATTTTACAGTGCATATGGCTCCCTCAAGTTTCGACAAATACACGTAATCTGCTGATTACCGCACTCGTGCGGTAAAGTAGCACCATATGTACTGTAAAAAAAATTTCATTTTATTGTGCGTTTTGTTTGCCCTTTGTCAAAACTACCACAATTATACTCAACTTACTTAGCTTAGCTAAAGTAGCGCCATATGTTGTAAAAATCGTCAATTTTAGTAACTTTTACAAAAAAGGGATTACAGCCTGTATAACTGTTAGCTTAGCTGCAACATAATTCCCGTTGCGGGTTCTGGTAGACGAGAGGTTTTTAATGGAATTTCATACAAACATTGAAAAACTACCAATATTGTTTGATAAACTCACCGGTCAAAGACATGATGAGATGTAAACATTGCCGCTTTTCTGCGATAATCACCTCTCGTTGTTCTCTCACTCAATTATTGAGCATTCGGAATAATATTTCACGCTCGCCATTTTTATACGGTTTGCCCATAATTAGTGCTAAGAATCGAAAACAAATTAATTCAATTTAATTCGTATGACACATTCACATTTGACTTGACATCTGCGTCAAATATAAAACATTGCCATACGTAATTTTCAAATGGTTGACAGTTCATTTGCTTGGAAGAGATATACTGGTCTGACTCTAAAGCAATGGTGCATTAAAAAATTGCTTGCCCCACTAGGAAATTAAACCAACCAAATTGGATGGTATCAATAATAATAATATCAATCGGAAGCGTAAATGAAAAAATATATTTCTCTTTAATAACTTGGTATCTTATAATAAAGGATCGCTGTAAAATTTTCGGTTCAAGTTTCATAATTGATTCAACTCTTTAGTGAGACAAGGATTAAAAAACCGGCCAAGTGCGAGTCGCACTCGCGCACGAACGGTTACTTACCATTATTTATAAAATGGCAAAAAATCACGTTTGCTGTATGGGAACCCCCTTAAATATTTATGTTATTCTGTTTTTTAGTATTTGTTGTTATAGCGGCAACGGAAATACATAATCTGAAAAAAATTCAACTGTCTAACTATCACGGTTCATGAGATATAGCCTGGTGACAGACGAACAGACAGACGGACGGACAACGGAGTCTTAATCTCAATTTAGTTTCACTTCCTACAAATGCTATTTTTGCACGAATTACTTTATTCGCGGTCCATTAAAATCATTATTACCAACATCTGTCGATAATTGGACAACAGTAACTTAGCGGGTATAGTAATCGACACTCTCTCTCAATTTCAATAAAATTTGAAGAATATTTATAGCAAACCATAAAATAAACTATAATTTAAATATATTTCATAGTAATAAAGTAAGCGTCAGACGTTTACGCTCACTCTCTTAACGATTTCCTTAAGAATACTGTATTATTCCCAAGAAGCACTGCCACCTCATCATAATTATTTCGCTGGTTTTTTAATATTTGTTGTTATAGCGGCAACAGAAATACCTCATCTGTGAAAATTTCAAGTGTCTAACTATCGCAGTTCTTGAGATACATCCTGGTAGCAGACAGACGGACGGACAGACAGCGAAGTCTTAATAATTAATAGAGCCCCTTTTTACCATTTGGGTACGGAACCCTAAAAAGCGTTGAAAGGATTTATTAATGTACATCATCTTGATTTTTTTCCTGAATTTAAAATTTTAATCTTCATATTTTTGGGGGACACACTTTTACGCCTTTGACAGCTAATGTCTTGCCAACGGTTGACTTAAATAGAAAAGTTTTTTTAAAAAGCACTATGACATTTTTGAAGGCCTATGATACCTAACACGCCTATGTGCATTTAAAAATATTTTTTCATCCCCCTGTTACGTGTATGGGGTAATATTACATATCAATAATTATAATGCAAACGTATAATACATACAAAATCAAATTGCGTACCGTACTTAATCTATCACTTTAGTATTTACACTCAAGAGCAAACATACATCGAGTACATACACTTTCGGAATCCGTTTTATTTGGACTTAGTGTAGTTTCAATTAAATAACACTAATATGAGAACATCGTTTTCGGCGTTGAGACCTCACGCTGTATCGAACTAAGCAAAATTGTTTAGCGAGTCACCGCGATGTTTACATCAGGGAAAAAGGTCAGCTGGGGCGTGGAGTCCTCTTAACAAGAAACCCAAAAAATTTTTTTAAATATTTTTATAGCTATTAGTTTTCGAGATATTAACGAAAATGTGAAGAAAGACAGCCATCGTCTATATGACGTCACAAGGCTGAATCTGTCATACAGTCACAACGCACAAAAAGAACAGCAGTACACTTTCTGTAGTAAATCCGCCTTAGTAATAGAGCTGCTGTATGATTTTGTGCCGTGTGACGCCTTACTTGTCAGTTACTCTCTTTCATAATGAGGAACTTTTGAAATCGATTTTTGTATATAAATGGGATATATTATCGAATATTTAAAAATGTGGTTACTTATATTATTTTTGACATTGAAAATGTCTTTTCGTTCGCTCCAGTATAGGGTCCCATTTCACGAAATAGTGCGATCCCCTTATATTTCAGAGAGTTGTGAAGGTATGATATTCAAACTAGGCTCAAAAGACGCGTATTTACGAGATGTGTAAGATGCAAAGAGAATTATTTGAGAAAGTCCAGAACGAAAAACGTTTTGGCCGAAATAGTGAAAAAAAAACAATTTCCTCCGATTTTTTCATTTCGGCACTCGATATTTTGGAAACGAAGAATGATATCAAAATTTTGATCAAAACTCCTCTGGACAATTTAGTCGGCTACAATTTGAGCCTAAAACAAAGACGATCGGGTCAAGGGTTTGCGCTGTAGCGTAACCTTTTTGAAAGAAGTCAAAAAGTCAGAACGACTATTAGTAGGTAATAAATATTTTTTTAAATCAACACAATTGTACAATTGTAGTTAGTTTTATATTTCAAATTGTTTAAATTAAACATGTATTGTTTCTATAATAAATTATTATTAATTATAGTTCGGGACAACAATAGCACATTATTGCAGTGCCCGGGAAATAGCAATTCGTGGATAAGTTAATGATGTTTTGGAAGACCAATATCTTCCAAAACCTTGGCAAATAAAATAGTTGATTGAGATTGCATAAAACAAGCCATTTTATCCGAGACAACCGCAGGCAAGGGTCGATATAAAGTAGATGATAAAATGAGTTTTATACATGAGTTATACATCTGCATTTCACTTCGATTGCGAGAAAATTAAACAAATAATCAAGGTTATGATATCATATAATTTATCCTTCTTCTGGGGCCTAGGGTGTCATGTTGAATTCGACTTTGAAAATTCTTGTTATAGTTATAGTCGGAGTTTGGAGGTAGAGTTAATTTGAAGTCGCCGTTATCTTGCGTGAATATTAGTAAAGTGGCAAATGCCTTTTTATGTGGTTACCGTAACTTGGCTGCGCTTTAAAAAAATGCTATTTTAATAGGAATTTGGTATGTGAGCTATTTTTATATATTATATATCAACCAAATTGGCATAACGTTAGCAAATGTAATGCATTTTTTTATTTTGTTGATTTCATTTTCAATGTACCTTGATGGTCGTGTAGTGCACGAGATCTGTGAATTTTTTTACCTGTTAGGTACCTGAATTCATCGGAAAAAGCCCGCTTTAAAAAATGAAATGTTGTCAATTCCACTGTATTCTATTGCTTTTGTTTTGCAATTAAATAACTTACCTAATTTAATCAGTCCGTCAGTCTATCGCTCAGTTAATATGATCGGTATTATATTATACACGTGTCGTAATTTATTATTGTCTTTTTATTTTGGGAACCTATAGGTACTTTACTTACATAAATTCAAGTCATTCCGGCATTAGAATCGATACTATCGACATATTTATGCTATGATGCCTACTAATGCTAGGTATCAAAGGTATGTGGCTCTTCTCGGCTGATATCCAAAGCAAGCAGTCTTTACTGCTGTAAACTTCCGGACAGTAAAACGGATAAAAATAATAAATTTTCATAGATGGCCGTCCACAGCTTGTTCAAAACTATTTTACACGGTTCGTCATTTTGTAACATTTAGGAGTTAATTTCAGTGAAACGGCCTTCGTCTTCAAAGTTAAACAATATGTAGTTCTCAAAATCTGTCTGCCTAAAATACATGATCGAGTGTCAGGCACCCGAAGACGAGTTGAAGACAGAGCGAAGTGGATAAGACTGGCACGGAACCCATGGGGATGGGGTTCATGACTAGGAAGAGAAAGAGAGGTGCCCTAAGACACGTGTTGTTTTATGTAGGATGTTCAATATCATACATGCCATCCTTGTCAAAATAAAGGCCGGCCACAGTCACATGTAGCGCCATTTAATCAAGAACCCCCAATTAAATGAATAGGTAGGTACGTAAAACAGTTAAAATTTAGCACATTCATTACCACTATTGTTATTTTAAAGTAATATTAGTACGGTGACCTGCAATAATACGAGTAAATGGCAGGTCACATAATCTGACAAGAACCTATTTGTAGAGCCATTAGACCGTGTCAAATAAATTTGAGACCTTTGCAGACTACTCGCGTAAACACCAAAAGAGCTTTCAATATAATAGCATTTCTGACTTCTCTTTTTAGTTAGCAATTCAATTGTCACCAGTTACTTAATACTACCGCTAGTACAACCTCAACATCCTCTTAATTTCGTTTAGTTTCGTCTCTTTATTTATTTTATTATCGTCGCGCGGTACTCAAAAATGTTTGTCTCGCTAGCTAGAGTCATTATAGGTAGTTAAGTGGTGTGGTAAAACTGTGTGAAAATTGCTAATTCGAAATAATATATCATTTTGTCAAAACGAATGATGCCGGGTGTGGTGGCGCGAATTGGGGCAGGCGTATGTCCAGCAGTGGACGACTGTGGGCTGATGATGATGATGATGAATGATTAATTCGGAAATTCAAACGTCGAAATCAGAAAATCACTAATGGTGTGATGGTCATTGAAGTAGTAAGTAGTATTTTTAACCGACTTCAAAATTTCAAAAGAGGAGGTTATCAATTCGGTTGTATGTTTTTTTTTTTTTATGTTTGTTACTCCATAACTCCGTCATTTCTTAACCGATTTGAAAAATTCTTTTTTAAATTGTATGTATATATATCCAAGTTGGTCCCGTTTTTGTCAAAAGGCAGTTCTGATGATGGGATCCATGAGGAATTGAGGGAACTCCTCAAATTTTTAAGGCAAACATATTGTGATTTTTGTGTTTTTATCAACAAGTCAAGCATTTGCATCCAAAAATGTGACATTGGATGAAGTGGAACTGCTGATGATGATCAGAACAGAACTCTTCAAGGACGAAAAGTTCACGTTTGGCGATTTGTCCTCCTAGCTGTGTTTGTTAAGCAAGTTCTATTTTCACGATTAATTTTTGTCATGCTCGAGTTCTGATGATGGGATCCATGAGGAGTTGAGGGAACTCCTCAAATCTTAAAGCCAAACATATAGTGATTTTTGTGTTTTTATCAACAAATCGAGCATTATCATACAAAAATGTGACATTTGATGAAGTGGAACTGCTGATGATGATCATAACAGAACTTTTCAACGACGAAAAGTTCACGTTTGGCGATTTGTCCTTCTAGCGGTGTTTGTTAAGCAAGTTCTATTTTCACTATTGATTTTTGTCATGCTCGAGTTCTGATGATGGGATCCATTAGGAATCGAGGAAACTCCTCAAATGTGAAAGGCACACAAATAGTGATTTTAGTATTTTCATGAACTAATCAAGCATTTTCATTCATAAAAGTGACATTTGATGAAGTGGAACTGCTGATGATGATCAGAACGGAACTCTTCAACGACGCGTAGTTCACGTTTGGCGATTTGTTCTCTTCGTTTTGTTTGTCAAGCAAGCAAGGTTTTTCCATGATTTCATGAGGAATTGAGGGTACTTAGTCTTCTACCATTATAAACATACTTATAGCCATTTTTGTATTTTATTGTATGGAATCTAAGAGTGCACCATCTAAGATTAATAATCTTTCACCGGACTCCCCCATTGAAGTCGGTTTTTTTTTCTTAAAAATTATTTTAATTTAAAATGGCCTTCATGATTTTTTATTTTTTTACATACAAAGTATTTTATGTTTTGCTAGATATTCAAACGTTTAGTTCAGATTAAGTATTAATAAGACAACGAACTTCAACATTTTTTTATAAATTTTCGATGGGGCATTCATAAGCATTTCAAAAATAAACACTGTTACTACTCCTCTAAACATAAGTTGGCCCACAATTGACGAGAGAACACTTAACAAACATGCACGGCCATGTATTCCCGGAGTTACCAATTGTGACACTTCGATAAACTCACGCGCATATCCGAAGCTTCGTCATTCGTCAAGCAGTCTGGGAATATTCCACTGCCAGTTGACTCAAAATAACCGCATTATCGAAACTTGGTCAATATTTACAATCTAATAAAATAAATGACATCGACGATTCGACGCATGTACTTATTGACTTAATTATCGGATAACCCCCGGCTAATTAGATACGTTACCTACAGAGCCCATTGACCTTTTTACGTAACTTGACAGCCGACACTTTACATCCGTCATCATTGTCAACGAATAAATATACCAGTTCATTCACACATGGTAGTACCTTATGGAGTGTAGTTCAATCAATGTGCTAAGTATATTGGAGGAGATAATGAAATTGTTAAAAGTTATAGAAAACAGGAGGGGGAAAATGATTGGTCATCTTATACGACACGACGTTTTTGTAAACAATATCATAGAAGGCAAGATTGAAGGCAAACGAGGAAGGGGAAAACCAAGGATAAGTTACATTAAACAAATAAAAGAAAAATAGCAGTCATCTAAATATATAAAAGAAGAAACTGACTGACTGACTGACATATCAACGCACAGCTCAAACCGCTGGTCCTAGAGATTCCAAATTTGGCACGTAGGTTCCTTATAAAGTGTAGGGGTGCACTAAGAAAGGATTTTTCAAAATTCAACCCCTAAGGGGGTGAAATGGGGGTCCGAATTTTGTATGGGGATTTGTTGGGGAAACATGATTAGTTGGACTATTTTATTCGAAACTTCACAGGAGTATTTCTGACCATAAATGAGTAAATACGTGTTTCAGGTTTTTTGAGAAATCAACCCCTAAAAGGGGGAAATGTGCTGACAAATTCTGAAAATCGACATGGGTATTGTTTTTATGATATACCGGGTCGCTGATAACGGAAACAACAATGATTTTAAAATCTCACGTGGAGGACGTGAAATACCATCCCCCCTGTGGGGGTGCGAGGGGGATGAAATTTCTAAATATTAATATGGGTGTCGTTTTTATGGTTTTTTGGGACGTTAATTACGAAAATGGCATCGATTTTGAAATTTAATATTGTGGTCATGAAAACTTTTGAAACTTTGTGCCAAATTTCAAGAAATAACTGACTGACTGAGTGAGTGACATATCACCGCACAGCCCAAACTGCTGGTTCTAGAGATTCCAAATGTAGTACGTATGTTCCATATAATGTCTTGAGGTGCATTAAGAAAGGATTTTTCAAAATTCAACCCCTAAGGGGGTGAAATGAGGGTCCGAAGTTTGTATAGGGAATCAAGATTAGTTAAACTTCACAGGAGTATTTCTAACGATAAATGAGTAAACATGTGTTTCCGGTTTTTTGAGAAATCAACCCCTAAAAGGGGAAAATGTGGTCAAATTCTGAAAATCGATATGGGTGTTGTTTTTTTGGTTTATCGGGTCGCTGATTACGAAACCACCAATGATTTTAAAATCCCACGTGGAGGATGTGAAATGTCATCCCCTCTGTTGGGATCCGAGGGGATTGGAATGTCTAAATATTAATATGGGTATCATTTTTATGGTTTTTTGGGTCGTTAATTTCGAAAATGGCATTGATTTTGAAATTTAATATAGCGGACATGAAAACTTTTAAAAGTGCCAAACTGCAAGAAGAAACTGACTGACTGAGTGAGTGACATATCAACGCACAGCCCAAACTGTGGTTTGAGAGATACCAAATTTGGCATGTAGGTTCCTTATAAGGTCTAAAGGTGCATGAAGTGGCGTGAGTTCCCTATGAAGATACGACCTTTTTTGATTATATACGATTTTGACATTAATCGATATTTAAGCGTCCGAGAGGACTCTTAATAGGAATCAGAGGTACCTAAACTATGAATAAAATAACGGCCATATTGCATTTCTTCATTTCCGTCCCGATTTCGTTCAAAATCGATATCTGAGCGTCTGAGAGGTCCCCTAATACGACTCCAAGGTAAAATTTGCAAAAGTGGCGGCTATATTGATTTTCCTCTTTTCTTTCCCGATTTCGTTCAAAATCGATATCTGAGCGTCTGAGAGAATTCTTAATACGAATCCGAGATAAAATTTGGAAAAAGTGGCAGCCATATTAATTTTCTTCATTTCCAACCCGATTTCGTTCAAAATCGATATCAGAGCGTCCGAGAGGTCCCCTAATTTGAATCCGAGGTAAAATTTGGAAAAAGTGGCAGCCATATTGATTTTCTTCATTTCCAACCCGATTTCGTTCAAAATCGATATCTGAGCGTCCGAGAGGTCCCCTAATACGAATTTGAGGTATAATTTGGAAAAAGTGGCGGGCATGTTGATTTTCTTCATTTCCGTCTCGATTTCGTTCAAAATCGATATCTGAGTGTCCGAGAGGTCTCTTAATACGAATCCGAGGTAAAATTTGTAAAAGTGGCGGCCATATTGATTTTGTTTTTTTTTCGTCCCGATTTCGTTCAAAATCGATATCTGAGCATCCGAGAGGTCTCTTAATACGATTCTGAGGTAAAATTTGGCACTCCTTGCATGCCATAAAAAGTTTAATGTTACTATATAGGCGTGTGGGGTATCTTTGGATTGCTTTTAAAAACGACATAGAGGTTTCGATATTTTTTTCCATTTAAATCAACCTTTAGATTTTTTTTAATCGTTTGGCATTTATTTACGAGACGAGTACGGTTGCCAGTTTTTGTTGCACTCTTAGCACCACCCAGGGGTCACGTGTAGGGTAACGGTGGATACTCCCTACGGACGTGGTGCAACTTCGACCCCCCTTTGTCAAGTGAGTGGGCAACTTGACTGTTAAAGTTTTCAAGCCGCCCGAAGGCCTCTAACTTAGCTTAACGACTGCTGTCGTAGACAGCAGCCGGGATCAACGGCTTAACGTGCCTTTCAAAGCACGGGAGCGCTCAGTTAGTAACCACTCAAAGCGGTCACCCATCCAAGAAATGGCCTGCGCCCACATTGCTTAACACCGCATACCGCACGCGGTAGGCGGGTGCCGCTGGGCCACGAGCGCTCTAAATTTTTGATAGTTTGTGCCAAATTGCAATTCAATCGGTCCAGTAAAAGCAACTCGGTTGTAACAGACGGACTGACAGTAAGGAGTGCGAATGGAAGTGAGGCCAAATTTTCTTTTTGGATGCTCCAATGGGAACTGGCAAAACCTACCTAATCAATTTAATCTTAGGAAAAATAAGGGTTAAGGATGATTCACAGCAGACCGTTCCGTGTCCGGGCCGGCCCGTTTTCTATGACAGCAAACGCAACGGCCAGCGTATTTCTCTAGAAGACAACGGGCCGGCCCGGACACGGAACGGCCTACTGTGAATCATCCTTTACACGTGATATTGAATTAGCCGTATTTCTGTACTTCAAAGAAACAGAGTTTATGACCGCTGCGCGCTGCTTGGTCGTTATCAGACCTATTGGTGTTACTGTAGTACACAGATACTTTTACTAAGGGCCATTTAAGAATGCTTTTATTTCATCGGCTCTTTCCCCTTCGGCCTCTCGGAAATGAAAACTGTTAACATACAGTTTTTGCCAAAATCAAATGAAATTCAACATTTTGCCGGTTCTCAGAATGTATACTGACTTGTCATCTGTTCATTTGTTAATGAATCACAATCACCAAACTTCATATACCGAAACCCTCAGAATGTAACAACTACTTTTCTGGAGATCGCATCAAAGTCGGTTCAGCCAAACGCGAGATAATCGTGGACAAACATACATACATACCTACATACGTAAATACATACATACGGGTCAAACAGAGAAGCTCTTTTTTGTTGACGGTTAAAAATTACGCTTAGTACGCGGGCGAAGCCGCGGGCAAATGCTAGTGTCTTATATAAGGAAATCAAGCTACTACACTTAAATTTATAATAAGAAAATATTTTGTTGATGCTACGCTAGGAAGTTAGGAACCAATTAACGTGCGATCATAGCACGTACATACTTGGCAGGTCACCGGCGTTTCTCGTTGGTTGCCAGGTACCAGACAAACTGCACTAGGTACTTGTCTGTTCCTAGTTTACAACTGTTGGGGTAACACTCAATGGCCTTCAGCTGGCCTATCAGGCGATAAAAGCAGAATTGTGAGTTGCTCCATCTATGGAGAAAAAAAATTATGGAGCAAAGCAACACGGTACAAATTGGTACGTCGCATGTACCTAAATAAATAAAATATATAAATAAATATGGGCGGAAAATCTTACACGAACCGACCTAGTCCCAAACTAAGCAAAGCTTGTACTAGACGAGGATAAACACTTATTCATGGTGATTTTATAGATTTCCGTTCCTTCAAGCATATAGCCGTGTATAGCCATAGAAACGAAGTAGCACATGTATTTAATTTAGTTTTCAAAATTGAAGAAAAAGGTAATTTTTCATTTTCTTACGAAATAATTAATTATATCGCCAAGGGTGAATGAAAAACGGCCCTAATCTTTTATACTATACTAGGGGTGTTAATTAACAAAAACGAATTCTTGAATATCTTTGAAATGATACGAGCTGAGGTACTAGTATCTTAGAGAAGATTACTTTATTTCATCTCAGGATTGTACCCTCGCAATGGACGGAATTCAATAAAAACATCCTGTATATAGATAAATACATAGTTACTTAAATTAAAAATTGTGGAACATCCAAGACTCAGAAAGAATATTTGTGATACATGCACAAATAATGTCCTGACCGGGATTCGAACCTGGGACGTCCGGCTTCGTATAGGCAGGGTCACTAAGCCAAAGTGGTCGCCACCGGTACAGATTAATATATAGTAATAGTTCCAATAGTACCTTCTCGAGGGAGTTGTAGGTAATAATCGGGTATAGTGATGCATACAGTGCTGCTACTAAGGAGTATATTGAATATTTGACTGCTACCGCGAAAAGAAAACTAACGAAGTTCGTGTCTCCCTCTCTGTCGCTTGATTTCGCAAGTGCGACAGCTCAGTAATATAACCACGTGTACCTACTCAGAGGTGTCATAGCAGATGCACTCTCTAAATATGACACTACAACTAAGTGTTTTTTTAGGAATTAGCACACGTATAATGGCTTCTTTATACTGCTTTGTTATGGCTGATAATGGAACGGTGCTTTTCCCACTAGCTAGGCCAGGATTTGTCCTACAAGTGCGACTAAATTTCGTTTTCACTTCGTTGGTGATAAAGCTCTGTATCTGTATGTTTTTGATCCGTTTTTTGTTAGATAAGAGATTTGACAAGTAAAAAGAGAAAGCTTATTGTGCCCTTTCCATGGCTTTTCCGAAGCAGAAAGAAGTGGAGTTCGAATAAAAAATGCAGTTATTTTCCCGTTGACTTTTTATATTTAGCTAAGTAAAACAAACACGTGAAATCCGGTCTATAAACCGACGCCAGATGCGCATGTCGCTGCGCGGACGCATGCGAAAAATGTACTCGTACGGTTTGGAGACCTTCCAAATCGCGGAATAAGATTTTAAAACCCCTTTGACTCGCTACACGAAGAAAATGTCTAAAGTTATTTATGGATGTATTTAAACTTTTCCTTAACGCAAATAAACCAAGTGGCAGCAGGCGACAAACAAATAAACCTACTTTTTAAAGTATGCAAGCACGCAAAAAAGCGGTAGTTATTAAAATTTAAATACACTTCCTAAATCTGATGCGCATACTTCATACATGTATCGTCGTCTTCGTAAATGTATCTGTTATGTTGTCATTGATGCGTAGTTATGTTAATGGAATTAATTTAAATAAATTCAATACTAAGCTATGTAACGGCTTACAAAACACCTATATTTCAAATTTCATTCATCACACGGACATGACGAAACTATAAAGGTTCCGTTTTTGCCATTTTGGCTAGAGAACCCTAATCAGCATAATAGAGTCAAGACTGCACTAAATTGGCTAATTAAACGAAATCAGATATGATATAGATACTGAAATCAAACATAAGAACTATTCACAGCACACCTGGACCCATAATTTGTCAGTTTAATTTCTCGGACAAAGAGCATGACTGTATATGACAGTAGGAAAAGAGTGGATGAAAAATCAATTGAAGCTAGCAAGCTCAAGAAATGCCACAATGAAATGACGCCCTATTTTAAATCTTAGTTGTAAGCGTAGGTATTTTACAGCCACGCATAGGGCTAAATTAAAGCCAGGTCAGTTTTATAGTAGTATGGGATAGCGATAGAGATAGCTGTGAAATTAGACCCACCTTGCACCACAAAGGCGTCCGCCGCGCCCCGGGCCGGACCTGCCGTGATAACACAAACTGTGAATTATGACAAGTACTTATCTTGTGAATTAATATTATAGATGTGTAGGCTTGTCCCGATTCGGTTAGGTATACAACTGATAGATAATAATCCTATGAGCCTTAATCAGAATCGTGGAACAGATATATCTCAATAAAGCAAGGATAGATAGATTAACTAGTAATGACAAATATAAAACGTTGAAGAAACGACTTGCGACTTGTTTAAAGCTAGGTTATCTAGGTTGGTAGAAAAAATCACAAGTTAATTACTTGACTGTACGAAGCATTTGACTACAAAAAAATACACACAGGTGCGGTGTCTTATCCCTTACATCTACAGAGCAAGTTAAGGTATAACATGAGACATGACTAATTTGGAAATTCTATAAAATAGGCAATTTTGTCTTAGAATACCTTTTTGGGCTCATTCGCCTCAGGATCAGTAACGCTATCGATTCGAGAAGAAGATAAAAGTGTCCCCAGAACACTTTAGTTACTTTGCATATACTTATTTATGTACAGCGGTAACGAAAACAACATCGAAATTTACTATGTAAAATATATGACACTTTTTTCTTCATCTACAATCAATAACGTTTGGGATTCTCAGTCGAATAAGCCCAAAAAATCCATATTCTTAGAAAATATTAGAATGCCCTATTTTTTTGTAATTCCCCATCTAATAAAGATAATCTTAACCATATCTGATTATTATGTTGTTCAATAAGCCAAAGCAATACACTGACCAGACTCTCTTGAAACACTTATAAGATAGCGCGGCGAACATTAATTAGATCCAATGAAGATAACGTCATACAGACCTACCTACCTATCAGTTATTTCACTTAAATATTGTCTCGTAAGCCCTTTTGTACTCGTAGGTTTTCATTTCTCTATAATGGTAACTAATTCAAACTTCAAACATTTATTCAATGACATCACAATTATCACAAACAATACAAGTTATTTACAAATAACAAAGAAAATCTGTGTAGGTGTCACCCAGCTTAGCGTGACACTGGCTTGCAGCCAGCGCTGGTCTTCCGCAGAGTCCATTTGGTGAGGGCAGGGGGTTAACACAACAAAAGGACAAAAATAGAAAAGAAGCAATAACTGTAAAAAAATAAAAACGGGCAGGACAATCTAAATAAGTTATAAACCTACATACTAATAACCGAACAAATTATTTTTAAACAATTGTGGTAATTAAATAAGTACCAAATAGCCTAACAAAATAGACTAATAACCTAACAAAAGGACAAAAATTTACAAGAAGCAATAACTGTAAAAAAAAATCATTTTTTAGATATGACCACGGTACCTACACTCATGAAAAATAATAATATAATGAAAAAAAATAACCTGTCTACGTTAAAACGAGCGCATTGTCTGGAAACCTACCAGAGATAATAAAATGCACTAATAAATAGAAACAATCAATTTAGCCAAGCACATAAAAGCACAATATAGCTATTGTCTTTATGAGGTCGGCTAAATCTAAATGCGTTGTCTAAATATCCAGAATTCCAGACAGTTCAATGTTCTCTTCTCGAGGTAGGTACAGCACAACAACGCGAAAACAACCACCCCGGTCATGAAAGTTTAATGAAAAATTCATGTCCCATCAATGTTAGTCTGCAATGCAATGAAGTGCATTCTTACTTCGTAACTTTCATTTGTTTTGGAACCCGACACCCGTCGCATAACACTTTCATTGCCATTATTGCCAACGATGTCGTAGCGCTACGCTCGTAGCCGTGATACGAAAACTCGTATGTACAGGAAAGCGCCTATGCGACGAGTGCTCGAAGCTCGGGTTCCCTTCCCGGCTCTGAATGTGATCGTCATTATACCAATGGCCAAGTTCTTAATAAAACAAAACCATAATGAGGCAATCTTATAGTCACTAAAATCTATCAATCAAAATTGCAAAATTTCTTTAAAACTAAATCGCAAACTGTTTTTTTTAATGGCTATACTGTTTACTTTTTTAATAGGTACCTTTGTGTCACACATCACATAATCTAATTACAAACACTTCATCTTTGTGTAGTAAATACTCAGAGTAAATATGATGGGTGAATCGTACAGAAATAATTCGAGGAATATCTACCTTGTTATATTAAACGTAATATTTTGCATGACTTATTATCCTTTCGCAACATTGTTATAAAGTGCGTCTGCCCGTCGGACAATAATTTCTTTTTATTGGCACTAAATTGCCGATCGAGTGGCACCTGGGTGCCCACGCAGGGCCAGCTGTTGACTCACGAGTTTCACGACATAACTCGACTCACTCACACCTCTGATATAACTTGGATCAAAGATTCGTAACAAGCATGCAAAATGGAGGTCAATCTTCAACTGGTCCGCATGATGGGAGTTGTCGGTAGCCTTGTGAATAGCAACCCTGTAATCGCAGAATAAATATACCACAGAATCCAGTACTGAGCCATTATACCCAGAGGCGGGTTATCCCTAAGGCAAACTGCTCATGGCACAAAATTTGTAATAGTACAAGCCAATGGTTATTTAAAAATAAATTTATGGCCGCTAGGGGGGCCCCGATGAAATGCTTGCCTAGGGAGCTGTCGACATTTAGTCCGCACCAGCCGAGCTGGAATGATGAAAGCACAATGGGGCCCTTTACACGGTTAATATTATCACATACTGGGATGACAATATTATCGCGGGTTATTATATTATTATCGTATGGATTTTACTTCAATTTTCATCAATATTTACGTAATATGGATCGTGATATGAGTGTATCGCGTGATAATAATAACCGTTACAATGACACCTTTTATGGTCACGCTTTATCGTCAAATTCCGGTATTTTTTTAAGCAAATTATCTAATACGAGTATGATACACAGTGACATAAATCGTCGTACGTAAAACATGACCATTTATACGTTATGTCAAAATTCATAAATGTACTTATTTTACGTCATGCTTCACAGCGGATCCACCTTAGCCAAAGAAGATATATACTAACGTAAACCTTAGCTTTAATGAATTGGCGCTTGCGTCCTGGCGACAATTAGGTAATTTAACTAGGCATAGCTAACTCATTGAACGTTAAAAACCGCAGTACAATTTTTCTCGGCGCCTTATTCGCTAAAAAGTAAATATTTACGTGAATTTTCTTTAATTAAATTTTGGGGTTGCTTGGGGAGCAAGTACAGCAAGTCCAAATTGAGTTTGTTGTATTGAGTGTGTCGGTCTATTGAGGTACTTATTTTTTTGAAGTATGGACAATATCAGTACATATTGTGTCACACTATCTAGAACTAGGCACTCTAGTTCTGAATAATTCTTTGAAATTGTGAATGTATTCTCGAGTGGAAACCGTTAAACTGCAATATTTTCAATTTTTCATTTAACGTACTAGGTTTGATTCCCGATCCTTCCTTCGAGAACTACTTTATTTGATGCATAAAGGCAAAATCATCCAATTTATTCTTTTTTAGGCTATTGCACCTATCAATATTTTTTAAACTAACCCGTAGACTACGTGCTAAATAAGAATAAGAATAAGAATAAGAGTCGTTTATTCGTGACCATACAAATACATACACATTTTATACACAATAACATGGAATTACAGTACACCCCATCACATATTATTAGTATTGTCACGAAACGGTCCCATCTCAGCATAATGCGGGCATTACTGCCAGCGCTGGTCTTCCGATGGGACCGTCGAGTGAAATCACGGTAGGCAACATAAAAAAAAAACAGTAAATAAAAATTAAAAACCAGACAAACGTAAAAAAGAACAAAACAAAGGTTAGCAATATACACAAAGATACCTATCAGAGTAAAAGAGATCCGCTCATTTAACCTGAATCATCATCATCATCATCATCATGTCAGCCGAATGACGTCCACTGCTGGACATACGCCTCCCCTAAAGACTTCCACAATGACCGGTCCTGCGCCACCCGCATCCAGCGGACACCCGCGACCCTTACCAGGTCATCAGTCCACCGTGTGGGGGGCCTGCCCACGCTACGCCTTCCGGTACGTGGTCGCCACTCGAGAACCTTTCCGCCCCAACAGCCATCGGTTCTACGTGCTATGTGCCCCGCCCACTGCCATTTAAGTTTAGTGATTCGAACGTGCTAAATCACACACCTTATATATACAGGTTGTTCGGCAGATGGATGGTTGTGCTTGACCACGTAGCAGATGACCTCATCTATCCGCTAATATATACGTATGGCCATTCATCTGCCGAACACTCTGTAATATAGTCTACACTGAAACAAGACCTTGCCAAATAAAAACTACAACGTAGAAAAGTAGAAAAACCCCCGACATTTTCATTTCAAAGCTCGATATCACAAAAACGGCTGCACAGATTTTCATGCATCATGTGGCTAAGAACACTCGGGATAAAATTATCTATGACACAAAAAAACTAAACGAAAATCGGTTCATCCGTTTGGGAGCTATACGACACCACAGACAGATACAAAGATACACAGACAGACACGTTAAACTTATAACACCCCTCTTTTTGCGTCGGGGGTTAAAAATGAACTTTATTTTAAGAAACAAAAAATTGTGTTTTAATTAACCGTAGATAAGTTGAAAAATCGGCCATGCAAGAGCATGTCGAGCCATGCTCAGTGTAGGGTTCCGTAGTTGCCCAATAAATTCATTTAAAAAAAAACAAGCAAAAAGCAACCTTCGCATTGTTTCTTACGTCTTTTACCAAGAATTAAAGACTTTTTGCGATAACTCAAAAACAGCTTAACTGATCATGTCCGCTATAGTTTTCGTTGAAAGTCTAAATGAAGCTTTACTTTCACAATTTTTTGCATATTTTTGGACCCATAGTTCAAAAGTTAGAGAGGGGACACAATTTTGTTTTCTTTTGGAGTGTTTTTTTCCGATAATATTCACTTTATCAAAAAAAAATTAATTTAGACCTCTATTAATTTGGAAATACATATCCAGCAACACCCAACACTATAGGGTTGAAGAAAAAACATTCCTACTTGACCTACTTTACGGGTTGGGGAGGTACCCTTAAAAAAAAAAATTTACGATATTGTCCGATTTATTGATTTCACAGAGCAAAGCCTCGGACAGACAGACGGACAGACCGACAGACAGACAGACGGACATGGCGAAACTATAAGGGTTTCTAGTTGACTACGGAACTTTAAAAACGAGCCCGAAAGAGACTCGCTTTGCTAAAACAGGTAATAAATAAATGAATATTGGGGGACAATCTTGCACAAACCGACCTAGGCCAAAAATACTTATATAGATAAATACATACTTAGATACTTAAATAGGAAACATCCAAGGCTCAGGAACAATATTCGTGATAAATGCACAAATATGCCCTGACCGGTATTCGTACCCGGGACCTCCGGCATCGTAAGCAGGGTCACTACCAACTATTATAACTTTTATAAGTCAAAGTGGTCGCCGTAACTATATCTATATACAGATGGAAAAAATATAGGGCCTGGAGGGAAACTACCACATACCAATAAGAGATGAAACTACCTTAAAACTTGAGATTAATCTGTAATCGTTCTACATAATGATTATTATTTTTCTAGCTTCAGGTGTAGCTAGAAAAATAATTATCGATAATCGCGTGATACGTATCGTGACATAAGTGTAGGTATCGCGTGATAATATTCACCGTGTCCCAATGGATGGACCCGGTGGTCCATCCGTCCATTCCATTCCTACACGATTTTCCGCCTCTGGTGCCATCTACTACGTCACTGGATGTAATATCAGCAAATTATTTTTAAATTTAAATTATAGAAGCTATCTAGGTCTAAGCATATAAACAATATTTACTTGTTAGATAATTATTTCACGTAATTCGGTATCTGCGCAAGTAAGGAGGACGATAAGATGTAGGTAGGTGCAACGCTCTTAGCTCTAAAGAAGCGCCAAATCTTGTTGCCAAAAGACAAACATTAGCGCAGTATAAGGCTGTCCATCGTCATCGGCCGTTGCCAAGTTAGAAAAGAACGTAAGCATTTTTTTGGTTCCTCTATTATTGGGTAATTACCTAATTGAAAGTAAAGAAGGTATCTGTGCTCAAGAGATAGCGGTAATTTTAATGATCAGAACATATTATAGAGCACGACAAATAAGAATGGTCTTTTGACAGTTCTAAATAGACGTATTCATAGTGATGTGTCTTATGCGAATCGATTGTCATAATATCCGATTAAGAATAATGGTGGCTAATAAAAGGAATCAAATGATTATTGTGTCATAATTATTTTTAGGAAATCAAATAAAGAGCCTATGCACAGTCTGCTGTCGACAAAAGTGTCCCGTAAAGGCGTTACAAGTGCAAATAACTCTAGAATCTTTAGTATTTTTCTTGTTTTTGGTCTACATGTAGAATTAACTTATATGTTCCTAATTAAATTCGTAACAAGTGAAATCAAGTGTATTTATTAAAAAAAGACAAAATAAAAATCTATCGGGTTTTAACCCAACTCATTTTTTACAAACATTCCAAATCCTTCTGTTTTGGAGTTAATCTATTTTCCGTTTAATTTTTAAACCTGTCCGATACGAGCAAACACTTACAAAACAGTAGTTCCATCAAAACAAAAAGTACGAAAAACTTACGGCAAAATATATATTTCCAATCAAACTTTGGCAACTAATTTTTTGATTAACCTTCGATAATATAGTAGATGGCGTATTGGAGCATTCGTGCGTGGCCCAGCGGCGCCCGCGTACCGCGTGCGGTCTTCGAGGTTAAGCAATGTGTGCGCTGGTCAGTTCTTGGACCCCGTCGAGGGTGCCCGCCTTGTCGGGGCGGGGGGGCTTAGTAACTGTGGACTGGTCATCCACGGTGAAGCTATGAGGCACCCAGGGCCGGCCTGTTAGGGCTGTCGGCTGGCCCGAGGAGGGCGCTCCCAGCGGGTTTGGGTAGCCCGCTGAGGATGCGTTGAGGAGGGGCCGCAGAAGAAGAGGAGTGCCGGTATTGCGGTGAGCCGTTCTCCCTATCTTCTGTGGCCGAGGCGGGATCGCAGGGGGAGAGGCGTGTTGGTATTTCGGTGCGCCACTCTCCCTAACCCCTGCGAGCTTGGCAGGGCCGTTCCGCAAAAACGGCGTTGGTGGGGCCGCAGAGGAAGACAAATGTTTTCCCTATCCTCTGTGGCCGAGGTGTGGTTCGTGGCGGAACCACCGACCTCCTCCGCCACCGGGTGCTGGAAGTTTTTCGGCACCCATGACCTCCTAGTAGCGGACTCAGGAGGGTCCGCTACTGCACAAAGTGGAGGTCGAGAAGGAAGGCACGCCAAAACATCTGAGTCATCTGACGGATGGATTACGCGCCTTAGGGAACATTTTGCACACAATCAAATATGTCAGTTTTGTCGATGCTCGTGATATTACTTCGTATTATCGTGACATTAGTTATTGTTATAATTTTTAAGAAAAAAAACCGACTTCAATGGGGAAGGCCGTTGAAAGATTATTATACTTAGATGGTGCACTCCTAATTAGATTCCATACAATGAAATAAAAATGGCTATAAGTATGTTTTTTCATTCCAGTAATTTTTCTAGATATTTATTTTTTATTGCATACAATTAACACTAACGGTCGAACCTTACGTGCTAATCGTCATTACATTTATTAATAACTAACATGCATTATTTAATGTCGGGTGCAGTGAAATTATTATTATGAATACATTCGATTTAAATTAGAACACATTACATTATAATTTGGAAGCTATTACATAGAAGAGATAGATACAATAATTGATTCAATGTCGAAAGATAAATAAGAGTACAATAATTAATTAAATATTATTGAAAGATAAATAAATCGAAGAATTACAATAATTATTTAAAGTCATAACAAAACAATTTCGGATAAAGATCAAAACATTCTAAAATATTTATATATATATATATATATATATATATATATATATATATATATATATATATATATATATATATATATTATAGGCAATTTATTAAGATTAAGTCTATCAGACATAAGCAATATCAAATAACTCAAGCAAATGATATAACTAATTATTACAAAATAGTACTATTATTGCGCATATTAGGTAATGGAGCTAGTGGTAACGATTTTTTCAATGTAGCGATTTGATTCAGCCAGGAATTTAGTTTCTGTCGTTAAAAAAATGTCTAGTTGGTTGTCGCTGATTAGGATGTTGTTAAGTAACGTCAGTGCCTGGTGGAGAGGGGACGTAGCAAGCAGGCGTGTCCGCCCTGGAGGTACAGCAAAGAGACCATGGCTACGAGGTCGTAGTTGTTTCGAGGAGAGACGGGGGTTTATAATGGTAGAAGACTAAGTACTCTCAATTCTTCATGGAATCCTCCATCAGAACTCAAGCTTGACAAAAATGTGTCTTGAAAACCTAGCTTGCTTGACAAACATAACGAAGAGAACAAATCGCCAAACGTGACTATGCGACGTTGAAAATTTCCATTCTGATCATCATCAGATATCACTTCATCAAATATCACTTATTTAAATGTAAATGCTTGATTTGTTTATGAAAATACTAAAATAACTTTTACATGCCTTTTACATTTTAGAAGTTCCCTCGATTCCTCATGGAGCCCATCATCAGAACTCGAGCTTGAAAAATTATTGTCTTGAAAATCTAACTTGCTTAACAAACACAGCAAAGAGGACAATTCGCCAAACGTGAACTATGCGTCGTTGAAGAGTTCCGTTCTGATCATCATCAGCAGTTCCACTTCATCAAATGTCACTTTTTTTGAATTAAAATGCTTGGTTTGTTCATGAAAATACTAAAATCACTAAAGGTTTTCCTTTAAGATTTGAGGAGTTCCCTCAATTCCTGATGGATTCCATCATCAGAACTGCGTTTTGACAAAAACGGGACCAACTTGGATATATATACTTACAATCAAAAAAAGAATTTTCAAAATCGGTTCAGAAATGACGGAGTTCTGGAGTAACAAACATTAAAAAAAAAACAACCGAATTGATAACCTCCTCTTTTGAAATATTGAAGTCGGTTAAAAAAGTATATAATTAGTTAAAAAAATGTTATTTTCGTTCTTAGAATTATTTGATTAATACTGATTTAGTAATATATATTCGCAGGCTCTAAACGATTGGATCGGTACAACACTAAATTTAAAAAGAAAATGTCGTAGACAATGATATTTTGTCGTAGAACGTAATTGTTCGCGTACCGAGTTTTCAATGCAAATTTCTGAACAAATATTCTTTAAAGAAATAATATATTCATTTCATAAGCGCTTAAAGCTTGCATGGTGATTGTACTTATTTTGGTAACTCGTAAGCAGTTGAATCTTTATTTTATTATTTCGATAAGCAGTAATGTGTCATAAGACCATTCTTATTTCTCGTAATCTATAACTGGCAGATGCCTAACCTTACATAACGTAACGTCAATCAACGGACATTGAACTTAGGACAAAGGTCAAGGTCAAAAGTGTGCGTTATCAAAATAAACCGGCTAACAAGCAATAGGCGAGCATGTCCTCCAGTCGATTGGCCCTTTTTAGTGTGCTTGGGTCAAGAACACATTCATGAACAGCAGTCACACTACGATTACACGAAACGTAAAAGTAGCACCATGCATTTTTGTTTACATTTAATTACACCGTATTGTACTGACCTGATTTTCACGCCGGTTTCAGAATCCCGTTGCACCCGTTACCGTAACTACACGCACATCACAACACAACACGCTCCCGGTGGAACTTTCGGACGTGTAAAACGCGACGAAAGCGAAAGTTAATCCACTTTCTATGTCGACTATCTCCTTATCAACATGTGCGGCGCTACGGCGTACGCCGTCGACTGCCAGTGAGGAAGGACGCGGGAAGGTCGCCCGCAGCGTCGCGCATGCGTCGCGTTGCCCTTAATACCGCCAGCGCCAACCTAAATTAATTGTGACCTCTGGCAAACTTTCGGTGATCACGTTGGTTTGTTGTGGTCTGCTCGTAGGATATTTAGGTATGAGAATCATCAAATAGCTACGTACTACAGACTACAGATGATCACGTATGTAGCCGACACAAACCAGTAGTTGTACTGACGTACTGTTAAGTTGCAATTTTTTCTTCAAATGGGCTGAACTGATTAGGTATTTCGCGTGTCAATCTAGTTGTAGTTTTAACGAGCACTTTGTTATGAAAGCTATAAGTCTTGACGGTGATTTTCTTACATGGTCCCATGGTCATGGGTTCTTAATACACTAATAAAGACAGAACGGCCACGGTGAAACGAAAAACGAAATTCGTTCATGTAAACAATATTTCCTTTCCCTTTCTGTCGCCCTTGTATATCCGAGGGACAGAGAAGGATATACCAATGGGATATACACGAAAGAACTAAGTTTTCGACTTTTCGTTTGGCAGTAGGTAGCTGCTCATGGATCTAGAACTGAAACCCGTGAGCTGCGAGGGTAAATTATTACGTTAGGCAACGTTTTCGTGCGTGTGTAAGGTGGGTCTAAAACTCGAAATGTCATTTTCCGTACTAAAAATCACAATTAGATCTACCTCACCTATCATAATTTCGAAAAGTTACGTGACTATCCCGGGTAGTTGGAGTAGAAACGGGTGGTTTTTGGCATATAATGAATTATCTCAGTTGTATGTATATATTTACACATTAACTAAGATAAGTGTTTTGTTTATTGGGCACATCTAACACTATTAAAGGAGACACCTTCCTGAATTCAGAACCTTTAGAGCGGGACGCACATATACGAGGGGCGTTCAATAAATTCTCGGTATTAGAATGAAAACAAAAGAATATTATAGGTGTTTTATTTTTATTTTTCAATATACTCCTCTCCTATGTTTATGCACTTATAAAACCGGTCAAATGGTTTTTTTAACCCCTAATAAAAATATATTTTGTCTTTGGTGTCAAAATGCTCCTACACTACTGTCTTCAATGCTTCATCGTTAGACAATTAATTTCCACGTAGATTCTTTTTTAAGATTGGGAAACAAATATAAGTCACTCGGGGTCAAGTCTTGACTATACGGTGGGTATGTATTCAAAATTCAAGAGCAGCAGCCTTGGCAATATGAGCACTATGCACAGGGGCGTTGTCGTGAAGAAGCAGAACACCTTTGGCTAATTTTTCCCTTCTGTTATGTTTGATTGCTTTCCTTATTTGGCATAAAATATTAGCGTAGTGCTCTCCTTTAGGTAATACGTACACCCTTTTCTTTATAATCAATCAGCAACATTCCATCACAATACCAGAATATTGTGACCATGACCTTGCTAGCTGAAGGCATGACCTTGAACTTCTTGGGATGAGGGGTTCCTTTAATGTGCCACTGCATGGACTCTTGTTTGCTCTCAGGGTTATAATGATGAACCCACGTTTCATCTCTACTAACAAAATTTTGCAGTATCTTATCAGGAATTTCACCGCACACCTCAAGAAATTCGGAACAACGGGCAACACGCGTATTATTCTTCTGAAGCAGTGTCAGGATTCGCGGTACCCATCTAGCACTGACTTTTGACATATTAAGATGGTCATAAATTATATCGTGTCTAGTACCAATAGAAAGGTTGGTTCTTTGAGCTATTGCTTTCACCTTTACTCAACTATCTTCAGATATAATTTACTCCATCTTTTATAAATTTTCTGATGAAGAAGCTTCGACGGGCCGACCAGCTCTATGGTCGTCTTCGATACTCTCTGCCCCATGCTTAAATTGACTTGACCACTTCTGAATTGTTGATAAAGAAAGAGCAGACTCACGGTAAACATAATCCATTTCTTTTTTATAGCTTATTGCTTTTTTACCTGTTTGGTCAAGAATTTTATTACCGCTCGGTGCTCTAATTTAACCAACATTGAAAAAACGCTCATAGTGATCACGTTTGTTCGGTACTTGCAAAAAAACAAAAGAACATCGCCGTTTGAATTTTACTTTTTTTTTAATATTAATGAATGACTTTTACCGGCCAGTATTAAAAAGTTTACCAAAGAGGTTTAAAAGATGTCAATACCGAGAATTTATTCAACACCCCTCGTATATTAGGGCGAGCGGCTTCAAATTCCTTCCCCTATGGTATATCCCAAAGAGTACATTATATATACATTATATATATCCCCAGGATGCTATCAGGACAATATAATACCGGCTTAACATCAACCTATCCGTAGAAAATACAAATAGTAAAATCGCAAATCGAGGAATACACAAATTTACACATACATTCTGTACGGCGATCGAATTAGTTTAAGGTGCGTGCGTCGACTTGCCTAATCACTTAATTAATGTAATGGTTCAATTTTATATCCGGTGCTGCCTTTAAACACATTGTTAGTAACGAGAAAAATCAAACTACAAAAATAACTTTAAATGGGTTCAATACGCCCAGTACGAGTAATAAGTTTATTTGGATACTATTCGGTGACTATGAAGAACATACTCGTAAGAAATAGATTTCTGACCGAATGATATGTCTATGTAATTCGATTATGGAAATCCCTAATTACATATGTCATCATCATCATCATCATCAGCCCACAGTCGTCCACTGCTGGACATAGGCCTTCCCCAATTCGCGCCACCACACCCGGTCCTCAGCTCTCCGCATCCAACCGCTTCCCGCCACCCTCTTTAGGTCGTCGGTCCACCTGGTGGGAGGTCGTCCCACAGGGCGAGTCGTTCGCGGTCTCCACTCCAGAACTCGTCTGCCCCATCGGCCATCGGCTCTTCGACAAATATGCCCCGCCCAATGCCACTTCAGCTTACTTATCCTGAGCGCTATGTCGGTGACCTTGGTTCTCTGTCGGATATCCTGATTCCGGATTCTGTCCTTCAGAGAAACTCCGAGCATAGCCCTCTCCATAGCACGCTGGGCGACTTGGAATTACAAATGTGACGTAATACAAATAATTTCAGTAAGTATATTCGAAATGGAATTTTTAGATTAAGAATTTGCAAATTTAAAAAGTGCGGAATTACTACGTGCGAGACGTATTTAATTAGACTTGTCTTAAAAGAGTCCACAGTAAGGTCGGTTCTCCATACTAACGTAGTTTCGCTCTCATTTTAAAATGGCATGCTGTAATCATTTGAAATTTTGTATACACAAGGGGATCTGGTATATCTAGGTCGGAAATTAGTTTCTGTTGCTTCAAATTCTAATGGAGAAAAAATCGAGCGTATTGGGGACTCTTAATTGCGGTTTCTGTAACGAAGATCATGTTGGCAATTTTGTTCACATACTTTAGTTTAATTAAGCTGTCTAAAACACTATACTAATTGGAACAAGTTTTTCGAATCTCATTAAAAGGCACATGAGAATCAAATTTCTATTACTCTACATATCAATGAAGTTAATACCTAACTATCACAACTTGGTGCAACTTTATTGTCACTCCAATTATGGCAGGTACTGATTGTTACAAACTACATATGTTTAAAACTGTGACTAGAAAATGTTTACATACTACCTACATAATTATCTAAGCTAAGATAATATATCACAGTGCATTACATTTTTTAAGATAAAGATAAATGAGAGAGCAGTTTATGAAGTCTGTTCCTGACTTGTTTAGAAGCAGGTGCTCGCGGCGTATCAGTCTCAGTGTCAGGGTTAGCACAGAGCTCCAACAGGTCAATAAGAACGCGCGGAGCCCGGGGCCCCAACAACAACCCTGGCACCATCACCCGCCCCGACAACACCCATCCCAAGAATATCTTCTCACACACAATCTGCAGATTATTATTAGCTACCCCATGTTGACATTTAAATGTGACCAAGTTACAAAAAGATCTACAGTCTATGAAATCACAATCACTGTGCTTCTTGCAATGTGAACCATCTCCTGTAATCCTATTTGTCACACTTAGAGGATGAACAGAGTCAAGATCTAGGTATTTAATTTTCTTGAAATCATTAGTTACACCAAAATGGTCCATCTTCATATCACAGATGTGGAGGGGTTCAGGTAAACCATGCTCTAAACGTAACAAAAAGTCTAGTATCATCACAGACAACTTGAGCCTCTTCACCCATTCACTCTTGCTATCATAAAGTGTTATCAGGTGCCAATACCGTGATAATGTGTTCATTTTCTGGACCGCATACAGTGGACCACACGAACCCTCCAAATGAGGGAAAATATCAAATTTTGCATACAACAACAAAGCTAAATACTCATTGTCTTGCAATAAATTCCAAACATTTTCCATTTCAATTTCCCTGTGCTGATGATTCTGAGCATGATTAAGATAAGAGATTCTCTTGGCATCAACATGGTTTAGAAAAATATTAAATTTATGTTTAACATTTGTGACAATCATATTTGAGAAATCTAGTTCAGAAGGATATATCTTATTATTAGAATTGTCTAACCAGTGCAGCGCCTCATGATTTGATTGTCTTCTAGGTAACTTGAACACCACACTGTGGTTGCCTTGGATTCCTGAGAACACTGCTTCCTTAGCTGTATATTTGTGACAGTTAATAGAAGTTATGCTGTCTGGTTCACAGAGTTCATCACAGAGGTTGCCGATGGAAGTTCCACTTTGGTAATCAGTACACTGGAAAGAATATGTTTACACCTCTTATAACCATTTTAAGGAAACAAAATATGAGACTCTTTACTATGCTAAAGTATAACTTACAATATTTTTCACATACAGTTCTGACTGAGTATTGGAACATGATAATCCCCATTTAAACAATATAATGAACAGTGTAACACTGATTGATGTTCCCAAACCAATAAGAACCAGTCTCCTCCGAAGACATCTGTAGAAGCAGGCCAAAGTCCAAATGCAAAGATGACACAAATTTCTCATTGCAAAATGGTTGAAACAAGGACCTGAAAAAAATAAAGTCTTCAGAGAAATAGGTATTATAATCAAGTAATTATTATTGGACCCGGGTATGTCCTAAAACTACGACCAAGACCACCGGGGGATGGGCAGCAGCATCCCTGGAATGCGGTGGAGATACTGCGATCGCCAACCCGCATGCCAAGCGTGGCGATTATGGCATTTACCCCCCATGAAAGTGGGGGCGGCCTATGTCCAGCAGTGGACGTCTATGGGCTGATATGGTGGTATGGTGTAATCAAGTAATTATAATAAGTGTTAAATATTCAGTACCCATAATTAGAGAGCTTTCCACAAAATTTCAAGTTGCAGACACGTAAAAATAAATTGGAATGTGTCTATACTAAAATCGGTAAAGAAATAATACTATGCCATGACAGTCAGATGATCTACCTCACTCACATCTAGGGTGGGGGTGAAAAACCAAATCAGAGCACCCCGCAATCAATGTTGTTGTGTCTACCCTACCCCTGGAGTGTATATTAAGAATAGAAGGTGTGAAGGAAAAGCAGCCCTCGCCAACCATAACAAAGTATGGGAACTGTGCAAGGTGAAGCGGCTGAGTCTAGTTGCCGAAGGTGATCACTGATCAGCAAGGCGAAGCTGCAGGGGCGGAAAGGCTGCTCATCCTGCAGCGCTTGAACTAAGGTGGAGCCCAACAGCCTTACCAAAGTCAAAAATGCATCCAAATTGAGCTTTTAGCACTGACATAACCTCAAACTTCAATACATTGGAAACCAAGCATCTCTGTGAGTTGTACACCCTCCTCCACTCCGCTATGTGGTGTTCTAAAGTCCTTTCCAAATGTCTTTGGTACAATGCCATGGGAGCTAGATTATTATATTTGGGAGATAGATTTAATAAATATTTTAATTGTAGGTGTATCTAGTTTTTTCATTACTATATTTTTCGTTCTATATTTCTTTATATATAACAGTTATGTCAATTTTTCTGAGTTGATTGAGAAATAAATGTTCAAGTGATTTTTGTTGTGAATGTGATGTTTGATTCTAGTCAGTCACTTTCACAGGAAATATGGCACCTATGTATTGATAATATATACGTGTAATATATGCGTGTGTTGTTTGCACACATATTTAAAACAAGACCATTACTTAGAACTGCGCACTGCAATGCAGTGTTTATTGTATAACATCAATCCATTTCTTGTATCACTTGTAACCGTCTGTTGTGTTGTGTTTGAGATATTGTAGAAGGTTGACAATGATAATGGGAGCTAAACTAATAAGTATAAGATAGAGCAAGATTATCAGTGAAATTAACCACTATCAAATAAATTAATATTCGTTTCACTTCTGAATCTCGTATGATGTCTGATGAGCAGTGACAGACACTAACTGACACTGACACTGTCTGTCACTGTCAAATATGTCAGATTCGAGATCGGGGGTTTTACTCCGAAATTCCGAAATTCGTATGGTGCCGTCTCTTTCACTCTCCGGTCTTACACTTTATGAGTGAAAGAAATGGCACCATATGAAGTTCAGATTTCGAATTTCGGAGCACTTTCGGAGTCTCAGAGTACCTAGAGTAGACGTCAAATAATAATACCACTAAGAGCGAGAAGATCATATACTAAATAACAAATGTAATTATTGGCTGAATGCGCCAAAAGCGCGATGCCATAAAAAAAATGTAATTATAGCGACGGTCCCAATTAAAAGAGTCGGATCTACAAAATCGCCATTTTCGTTTTATTGCGTTAATGTCATAAAGAAACGCTATATTTTATTATTACATTCTCAGTTTTTCATTTTTTCAATTATTTTCCGAGATTTTCACGTTAAAAATGTCGGATCTTTTAAAGTGTCCTCTTAATATCGTCGGATGATACGATACGACTGTGTTAAAGGGACGTGGGGAGGGACGCCGTGGTCGGTAGTGCCAGTACCTACCATGTTGCATGGACAGACGATCGCTTCGCGCGCTCGTCATAAAATATGTAGTTTGTTGATACGGTACACTCACTATATATTTCTGCATATTTTAAGTAACATGATTTGTATATCCCTGCAACAATGTCGGATGTGGTAGTTCCGACAGTTTTATGTGGATATACCTTGACTGATAGTGTCGTAAGTAACACATCCGACATTTTTTTACGGATATGAAGTATCTGCTTATGTCGTAAGTAATATATCCGACATTTTTATATGGAAACTAAGTAACAGATTATGTCGTAAGTAACACATACGACATTTTTATATGGGAACCAAATAACTGCAGATGTCGTAAGTAACACATACGACATTTTTATATGGGAACCAAATAACTGCAGATGTCGTAATTAACACCTCCGAGAGTTCTGTATGGACACAAATGTCTGTTCTAACACCTGCAATTAACGACTGACCAAGTTCTCGATCAGTACCCCTCCGCGGAGCTGGTAATCTTAGGAGAATTTAACGCCCACCATGTCGAGTGACGCAGTTCTCGATCCACCGACTACGTGGGTAGGTCTGTTCGCGAATTTTGCTCTGTCCGATGGTGTGATGTGTGATGGATGTCGCAACCGGTACGTTCTCCCACGAGAATACCAGATATCAAGGGCCATACCAGCTCTCTATTAGACCTGCTGACCTTACATCCGGACGGGTATTCCATCTCAGTAAAAGCATCACTCGGCTTGTCCGATCACTGCCGCGTCCGGACACAGACACTATGCGTGGGCCGGAACCGCCATGGCCAACTGGACTGAGGCGCATGTGGCAGTATAGGTCAGCAGAACTACGTAAACGCTGCGCTAATATTGTACGCCACACAATGGATGATTGTGACGATCTAAATTATTGTTACCTTTTAATGTACGCACTTTCATATCATTTGTAGATTTTACGCATCGTACTTACCGGTGAAAGTAGCTTTGTTTCACATCAAAAGATCCAGACTCATGTGCAACTGCTGTCACTCAGACGATCCTGGCGAGTATGGAATGTTTTATCCCCAAGTCCCTGGTAGCTAGCTTTAATTGGCCTCATAAGTATACTAGAGCACGTTACCTAACCGCATACAGGGCTTGAACTAAAGCCGAAGCTATTAAGGATCCAAACTTATTTCATGTGAAACGCAAATTAGACACTGCCTCGAGGTGTAAGACATTCAATTCATCGGCAGAATGGGTGAGAAGCTTACTGGATATCCCTCCGGATGTTTCGCTTTTTGGCCGCTCGCCAGAGCTGCAGAGGGAAATTTTTGTCCGTCGTCTTTACCATCACTGCGAATAACAGCTGGAGACCTGGCCCACAGCACAAACGAGAAAGCAGATACATTGGGCTCTTTGCCTCGAACTCTACTTTGGACGACGACGACAGGGCCGTACTTCCAGCTACTGGTGTGGGTATTCCATGGTAGAAATTGGTTTTTCGCAGAGAAATGTTCTGCCTGAGGGAGCTGCTATTGCTAAACGTCCACAAAATGCAAGTTCCATTTTCGTGGAAGACTGCTCTTGTACACCCAGTCCCTAAAAAGGGCGATAGATCTGACCCATCGAATTACAGGCTTATCGTTACCTTCCTTCCCTCCAAGGGTATGGAGTCATGTCATCAACACAAAGCTCCTAAGATACCTAGTGGAAAACGATTTAATCAATGACTATCATCGAATCAGTAACCTTCTAGTGTATCTTACACACCGGTGGGCTTCAGTCATTGAGAGTCAGGGAAAGGCTTCAGCAGCCAGCTAGGACATAGCGAAGGCGTTTGATCGGGTCTGGCACCAAGGGTTTCTGTCGAAGCTACGATCCTACCAACTGCCCTAGGGTTTATGCAGATGGATCGCCAGCTTTTTATCCGGCAGTTGCATTAGTAGGCGGCACCTGCTTCGAAAGCTTGGACATTAATGCTAGCATCCTACAACGCTTTGTGCTATCCCCTACGCTGTTGTTACATGCATTATAGCATGCATTGTTATGCCGATGACAACACCGGGGATACTTATTATACGGGCCGTGCCAATATTCCTCGTTCCACTGTGTTAGAGAGTCGCAAATAACTTATGTTCAGTCTAGTCCGGTTAACCCCACCAAGACACAAGTATGCGCATTTACCGCTAAAAAAAACCATCCACTGTGGGACCACGGTTCCAATACACCGTTCTTTCCATCTCAAAGTGTATTGGGATCCTTGGTGTCGACATTTTCTGATGACGTCCAGTTTCGGAGCCACTTAGAAGGCAAAGCCAAGCTAGCATGCATAAATTAAGGTGAGCAAACCTAGCTTTTTGGACGATAGTGCAAAAATGTGTTATGCCCTAGGAGAGAACTTCCATTATATATATCACAACGTCGTGGGAATGATGTGATGATATTGAGTATTGCTGTCACCTGAATACCAGCTGTTTGTAAATGTTTGAGTTGAGGTGAGGTGTATTTCAATTGTATTGTTCCCGGAAAATGATTTACTTTCCAGAAGAGCGGTACTGCTTAGCTCATTGGAAAAAAAGCTGAAGAAGAACCTTAGATTGTGCATGAAATGGTATTGGTGACTTTTACGGTGTCAAAAGTGTAATTTAAAAAAAAAAACTTTTTTTAATACATTAAAATGAAAGAGTGGAAAGGTAATGGAAACTCCTAAAATAAGTAAAATTGAATAAGGAGCAATACGACCGGTATTCGATTTTTTTCTTGACGTTTTTATGTTACTCAAAATAATATTTACCGAAAATTATCTTTCTTATTTAATAACATAACTAATACAAATTATTCAACCATCATAATGGTCTCATCACAAGATTATACTAGATAAATACTTAAATATGTAAAAATGACACTGGCGACAGACATAATAATAAAATGTATCAAATCAAAATAGTCATTAATTATCAATAGTGACACTTTTGACATGCAAAAAACAAATGTAACATGACAACAAAAAGTCGTAAGTGGTACTTCCGACAAACGACAATGACCCATATTCTGACAAAAAAGTCGTAAGTGGCACTTCCGACAAACGACAATGACCCATATCCAGACAAAAAAGTTGTATATGGCAGTTCCAACAAACAACAGTGATACATGTCCGGACAAAAAAGTCTTATGTGGTACTTCCGACAAATTGTATGTATTAGATTCCGGTTAAAAACGTATCAACTCTCATTTCCGCTATTTCTAGTGATTTTTTCTATATTTGTTAATACTCAATTTAAGGATACATAAAAATATGAACTGACTCCAAATTTCATATCAATACTCCAAATATTGTCAAAATTATGCACCAAAACTTCTTTGCCAAACTTTGATCGCCTCTCCTGTAAAGTTGTCATTTTGCAGATCCGACTCTTTTAATTGGGACCGTCGTAATGTTTTTTTTTTTTGGATTATTAGCACTAATAATTCAAAAAAAAAAACAATAATTCATAACAATACCTAACTAAAATTATTAAAAGTAAAAATGTCCCTGCGGCATGGTGCCAAAATAATAAGAAATAAATAAAATAGGCACCAGATTAAAAACTGAAGATAGTAGAATCGTTTCGTCCAAACCTGAGCTTCTGAATGAGATAGAGTGCTTTTATGGACAGCTATATACGTCAACTAGCAGACCCGAAGTTGGTCTGGCGGAAGACCGAAGAGCTAGATTAACCCGGCACTATACCGAATATATCCCGGACATCAGCCTGTATGAGATTAGAATGGATCTTAAACAGCTTAAGAACAATAAGGCACCCGGTGAAGACGAAATTACAGCGGAACTCCTGAAGGCGGGAAGAAAACAGGTCCTTAGGGCCCTTCAGAAGTTGTTCAATTCCATCTTACTGGAAGGGAAAACTCCAAAGGCATGGAACAGAGGTGTGGTGGTCCTGTCCTTCAAAAAGGGTGACAACTCCTTACTGAAGAACTACCGACCCATCTCACTTCTGAGCCATGTCTATAAGCTGTTTTCAAGAGTCATTACGAACCGTCTCGCACGCAGGCTAGATGACTTCCAGCCTCCCGAACAAGCCGGTTTCCAAAGAGGCTTTAGCACCGTAGACCACATCCATACGCTCCGTCAGGTTATACAGAAGATTGAGGAGTATAACCTGCCCCTCTGTTTAGCGTTCGTGGACTACGAGAGCGCCTTCGATTCGATCGAAACCTGGGCTGTACTACAATCTCTTCAGCGGTGCCGAGTGGGCTACCGCTACATCGAAGTGCTGAAGTGTTTGTACGAGAACGCCACTATCCAACTCCAGGACCAGAGCTCGAAGCCTATCCCATTGGAGCGGGGAGTCAGGCAAGGAGATGTTATTTCTCCTAAACTGTTCTCCGCTGCACTGGAGGATGTTTTCAAGACTCTGGACTGGAGAAGGCTAGGCATCAACATAAACGGCGACTACCTCACTCACCTTCGGTTTGCTGACGATATACTTTAGTAGTCTTGACTGAGACCATGGAAGATTTAAGTACAATGCTCAATGACCTCAGTAAAGCCTCCGAGCGAGTTGGTCTAAGGATGAAGATCATGTCAAATGCCCATGTCGCACCAACTCCCGTAACAATCGGACACTTTACGCTCGAAGTTGTAGACGATTACATATACCTAGGACAGACTGTCCAGTTAGGTAGGTCCAACTTCGAGAAAGAGGTTAATCGTCGAATCCGACTCGGCTGGGCAGCGTTCGGGAAGCTGCGGCACATCTTTTCATCCAATACTCCGCAGTGTCTCAAGACGAAAGTCTTTGACCAGTGTGTGTTGCCAGTGATGACATATGGCACTGAAACGTGGTCGCTTACTATGGGCCTCATAAGAAGGCTCAAAGTCACCCAAAGAGCAATGGAGAGAGCTATGTTAGGAGTTTCTCTGCGTGATCGCATCAGGAATGAGGCCATCCGCAGCAGAATCAAAGTGACCGATATAGCCCTCCGAATCGCTAAACTTAAGTGGCAGTGGGCGGGGCACATAGCACGTAGAACCGATGGCCGTTGGGGCGGAAAGGTTCTCGAGTGGCGACCACGTACCGGAAGGCGTAGCGTGGGAAGGCCCCCCACATGGTGGACCGATGACCTGGTGAAGGTCGCGGGTGTCGGCTGGATGCGGGTGGCGCAGGACCGGTCATTGTGGAAGTCTTTGGGGGAGGCCTATGTCCAGCAGTGGACGTCTTTCGGCTGACATGATGATGATGAAATAAAATAAATTGAAAATGAATATAATAATTGCCAATACTAAATTGAATAAGAGCGACAGAGAGAGATATATCACTTGTGGTCCTTGTCATAGTTCCGCTTTTCTTTATTTGCCTCAATGTCATCTAAACGTCAAGTCAAATAGTTTGAGGCAAATAAATGATTACCCGGCCAAATTAAAAAGGTTGTTTAGTGTAAGCTGCCAGACGTTTAAGACTAGTTCTCAATTTAGCTGCATGAGAGCTTTTCTGTCCCCCTTAGTGAAACTCGTATAGGATCTCTATAGAAATCCTTACTCTAAGTTCGGAGTAGACCCCCTGTGAGCCAATATTTTTTGAGAGTGATAAACCAATATTTTTTTCACCAATTTTAGCCCATTCAAGGTGTACCTAACAGAATGTTACCATAAAGTTGCGTTTTCAAAAAATATAAGTAATGTTCTGTAAACATCGCTTCAATTGGACCGCCCCCTTTCTTCCCTAGGGTGTCGTAAGAGTCGACTTAACCAGCCCGGCTAGTATGATAGCTTATACCGTCACGTTTTATGTGACATTTTGGCCATATAACGTGACGGTATAAGCTATCATACTGGCTGGGCAGGTTGAAGTGTGTTGTGGGCGATGGGTTAGCAACCTGTCACTGCAATATCACATTTTTCCATCTATAAACCTGCAATAGCTAAAAACCGGCCAAGTGCGAGTCCGTACCATTATCTATACAACATAAGAGAAATAGACACTTTATTATAAATTTATAACCTATTTAATTATATTTTTTTTTACCAGTAATAAGAACGTTAAATAATATCAAGAAGAATTTTGGTTAAGTGTGAGTCGGATTTTAGTTTTCCCATACATTTTGAGACCCAGTAGCGCCTGATACACACACAACAAGCAAATTTTTAAGTTTTTTCGTAGATATATATTTCATAAATATTTATTTTATTTTGTTTTTAGTATTTGTTATAGCGGCAACAGAAATACATCACCTGTGAAAATTTCACTATCACGGTTCATGAGATACAGCCTGGTGACAGACGGACAGACAGTTGAGTCTTAGTAATAGGGTCCCGTTTTACCCTTTGGGTACGGAACCCTAAAAATAGCACTGTAAATTAATTTTCATGTGCTCTGCCTACCCCTTTTGAGAGTATAGGCGTGAGTTTATGTAAATAAATATAAATAATGGGGGACAATCTTACACAAATCGACCTAGTCCCAAACTAAGCAAAGTTTGTACTATGACTACTAGTTAAATACATAAAGAACATCCAAGACCCAAGAACAAAATCCGTACTAAATTCAGAAATTATGCCCTGGCCGGGATTCGCACCCGGGAGCTCTAGCTTCGGAGGCAGTGTCACTACCAACTAGGCTAAACAGGTCGTCTATGTATGTATGTACTAGCTGTTGGACGGCCTGTTTAGCCTAGCTGTGGGACTGGCTCCGAAGATTGATGAATGTATTTACATATCTATATAAGTATGTATATAGTCGTCTAGTACAAGCTTTGCTTATTAACTAGTGCCTCTGTGAGCTGTATACCTCGCGTTTTTTTTTTAATTTACTAAAGCTGACTACAATAAATTCTATATAATCTAACCTGCACAAAAAATTCACGAGAATCGGTTGATAAATGAGACCTAGTGGAGAACAGCGGGAAATCTGCCATCCGCCGGCCGGACATACGAAAGCATTTTTTCCGAAACTAAAACAGAGACCTTCGTTTCACTCGGTCAATTAGTACCAAATACTACTTTGAATATATTTATTAGTACTATGTTAATAAATACATTTCTACTACTCTTAATTCAATTTTCGATTTCGCTCACAAGTTATGTAAGTACGAGTAATTGACCTGTTTAGTCAGGGGCCGGTTGACTTCCAATAATACTTAAGTGGGTGTAATGTACTAATATAACTTCCATCCTGTAGGTATAAGGCTACTTGTTTATACTAGCACAACCTTCGCCTCGTAAGAAGTGTGGGAATGTATGTTGAATCGAATAGATATAGCTATAGCACATAGGCAGATGCATTGCATGTAATGAAACCACAGCCGACTCACTCATAACTACATTACGCACCATAGCTATATGCGAGCACAAGCTGGTACGTAATTCGAGTCGGAGCACAATAACGTTTCCTGCTCCACCTTAGAAAAATGTTTAGATGCTTGTAGTAGGGCCATCTGTGTACTGTACCCTTTTATTCATTGCCATTGTGGCTACACCAAGCGTGTCGCGTGTCAGAACGCAAAAATACTGATTATATTACAACTGTGGTCTAGGTATTGTAAAATAACTTGGGAGACAGTTAAATCCACCATTTAACGAAATCATGCCCCACTCCTGCCTATGCTATGGACCATCTACAATAATGAAGGGAATACACATATTAAAACTCATAATAATAACAAGCTCGTTTTGATATTTTATTTATGTAAATTTGCAGATATAATTAATACAAATGGTCATGTAAATTGGGATCTATGATAAATAATAACTATAAGCTGGATCAGAGGACATTGTATTTTACTTTGTCCTAATTATCTGCACTCCAGCCAATGTTAAATTTAGATGACTCATCAAAATATAAAAAAGGCAGTCTCGGAGGTGTGGCATTACAAATACTGTCTTATTCCCTAAAGTTTATATTATGAGATTTCTATTGTGATAGTGATAAAACACAAACTTAGACTATTACGTGAACATACTACCTGACAGGCTACAGTATGCATGCATGACTTTACATTACACTCCTCACTTTCTAGGTGGATTTAGGTGCTGAACTATGTCAACTAATAAATTCCTAAGATTTATGTGACAAAACCTATATTGTCTACATGTCATACATCACAATTTTTCCTAAAGCTATCTGTACAGTTTGGGTAATTTAAGATAATCATTCAATAATGCCAATAACATCCTTTTGTTCATACATGTCACCTCATACCAGCAGCCGCTGTATCTTATACTCGGCTACAAAAGCTCGAGGGACCTGTGTCTCAGCATTATCTCAATAGATGGATACAATTTTGTTATACAAATTAGGGATTGCTAATTAAAGAAAGTAGATACGAATTAAATTATTCACAAACAAATCTATAAATAATAAACTTTGATTTTAAAACACTGAATACTTGTAAGTCAACACTACTGATTTCATGAATGCTCAGGGATTCACTTGAGTAACACAGAGAGCGAGAAATGAGTGTATATGATGATGTTATACAACAAAATACCAAAGAAAATAAAGCATACAGCACATTAGCACACTATGATCTGGGCTATGTGTACACTTTCTTGGCCCTCCTCTTTGCTGGTTTGTCAGTCTGTGGCATCTCTTCAGTGTTTGGAGTGGTGGTGACCGATGGCAACTCTTTGTCTTTCCTTTCTTTCTTCTCTTTTTGTTCTGAGTTGGTTATCTTCAACCATGGATGTTGAAGGCACTCATATGCAGTGGCTCGACGATTAGGATCAAAGTCTAGCATAGGCTTTAAAAAGTCAGCAAATTCCTCTGCATCAGTATGACTCCACTCATACTTTTCTGTGAGCACAGAGACCAGGCCCCATGGCTTTAGACCTGTTATGTTCCGCAACTCACCCTTCTTGTTAAAGAATACTTTAGAATACTTCCCTGAAGCAGCAATGCGCTTGGGAATGTCTCCAAGCAGTTCTATAATGTGTGCCAAATGGTCTTCATCTCTACTGTAGCCATCACCAGAATGAGGCTCAAATAAATAGTCTCCTGTGGCCAATTCAAAAGCCATGCAGGCAGTGCTCCAAATATCTGCTGATGTTCCATATCCCGCACTAAGCAATACTTCTAGGGAGCGGTACTGCCGAGTTTGTATATCCTCTGTGAAATGCCGGTGAACCCAACATGCATTTCCAAGATCAGCAATCTTTACTTCCAAGTCACATATCTCAAAAGCAGGATCCGGTTTTTTGTCCAGTGACTTACCCTTAGTAGACTCTGAATTAAAGGAAGGAGGGGTGTCAGTCATGTCACCTTCTGACATGGGTGTGCCAACATCATCTCCACAGCCATGTGGTTTACTCCTAACCTGCACTGCGTCAGCATCTGTGTCAAATGCCTCATCATCTGCTCTTTGTAAGTCATTAGTGTCATTACACCCATTTAGGTTATTATCATTTTCGGAGCGAGTAGTCTCAATCACACTAGCTTCTTCCGGTGTCTGTGGTGAGTCATCATTGTCTTGAGACATAGGAGCTGATTCACTTACCTCAACCTTCTTCTGTTCTTCCATCTCTTCTATTTGTTCCATTTGTTTTTTAAGCAGCATAGATTGGCGCTTAGCTTTCTTTTTTAATTTCTTTTTTTTATTCCTACTCATCTTACCTGTTACTACTTGCTCTTGGAATTCCTTTGGTGCAGTACTAATCAGTGAGTGGGGCAATCTCAAGCCCAAGGAATGTAGCTCAGTAGCCTCAGCAGCTAGCTTGCGAATGTATGTCTCATCCACACAAACCAACACATTTTCAGGCTTTATATCAGTGTGAATTATCTTGCACTTAGTATGGAGGTAGTCCAATCCCTCTAGCACTTGGCGAATGATTGTCTTGACATTATCTCGAGGTATGCCTCTGTAGTTTGACTTCAGAATAAGTTTCAGTAAATGATGGCCAAGAACCTCAAACACCATACACACATGGGTACCATTGACTCCAGTAATCTTGAAGTCGTTGAGCAACTGCACGGTCTTGTTCCGCTTGGGGTCCGCGGGATCGCTGTCGCGAACGGACTTTAGTATTTTTATTTCGTCTAGGGCAGTTTCCGTAAAGTGGGGCGCGGATTTAACAACTTTCAACGCGACAAATCGCTTGTCGATAAGATCCCAGCACAGCCATACCGTGGAGAAATGGCCCCAGCCTAACTTTCTAGTAACGTGGTAGCGGTTGAGGAACAAGTCTCCGATTTTGACAGGATGGTATCCACCCTTGCAGTAGTCTGCGCTGTCCTCCTGCTCCTCGTCGTCGCTGTCATACTGCTCGTCCTCGTCCTCTTCGATCGTCTCGTTGGAGGAGCTGTGCGTGGGCTCCAGTCGATTCTGATTCTGGTTGCGCAGCCCGTTTCCGTGTCCTCCACCACCGTGCTCTTCCTCGCGATTTTTCTTTTTTCCTAATTTATGCCGTTTCTTTTTCGCCTGAATGGCTAGTACCCTTCTATTTACATCTGATTTAGAACTCATTTAGTAAATTATAACACTTTCGATAACGTCCGATAAATATAAAATTTATCTTTTCATCTCAATCTTTTTGTTTGAGTATGGCGGCCGGTCGTAGAACAAAATGCGCTCGAACACGAAACCCGACCAGTGTTGCCATATAACTTTGTGGTAAGTTGTGGTGGTAAGTTCAAGTAGACCTCGTTTTAGTCCTCAACAAAGATAATATAATACTATAATCACTGCGTTTTACGGTCCTCAAGCTCCGCCTTAAGTGTTTTTTCATTGATGTAAGTGCGCATTAATAACACTGCGCCTAACGCCTAGCTAGAGCATACCGTCATGAAACATGGCCGTAATGTACTAAAACCAGCGAACGAAAAAAACATGTTTTTTTTAATACTTAAAACCAATAACTATTGTATTGTATTAATAACTTGTATTGTATGGCACTTGAGCCAGCTTTATCAATATAGCTTAAAGCGAATGCCCAATTTTTTAATAATACCAAACCAAAGCTGAACAAAAGACCGTTAATCCATTAATTAACAAAATGGATAAACTGAGCAACGGATTAACTTTTTTTAAGTTAACTGCGAAAATTGTTAAAGGACTCATTAAGTTCCATTACCTTGCCATATGTCCGTTAATCGTTAATTAAGTACCTACCATTCTCTAAAAGAATAGGTGTAGGGTGTAGGTACTGTGTCGCTAAATACTTTTTGACTAAGGGTGCATGCGCACGAGCAACTTTTGTCTCCGCGACTATTTTGTCTCTCACATCAAGAGATATAGAGGGTTAGTATGGAACTATGGAAGTGCGCACACGTAGTCGCGTCGCTACGTGTGCACTTCCATACTAACCCATAGAATAGACTTGATGTGAGAGACAAAATAGTCCCGAAGACAAAAATTGTTCGTGCGCGCATACCCTTAGACGTCTATCGGGTGATAAAAGGCCTTGGCCGATTTGTGCGACTATGATAATTTTGTATCCGAGAGACTAAATAAGTATTTATACTACTTATGTATTTATACGGTGCTTACCGGCTATACAGTAGCCGAGTAAGTGGTTCATGCGTACGAGTCATAAAACTCTCAAATATGAGGTCATGGATTTTAGTCCCGGCTCGTGTCGAGCCATGTCGAGCCGTCGACTGATCCGGAACTTATGTACGGAATATCGTTTGATGTTTACAGCCCGGCTAGTACGATAGCTTATACCGTCACGTTATATGGCAAAAATGTACTGAAACGTCACATAAAACGTGACGGTATAAGCTATCATACTAGCCGGACAGGTAGCTTTCACTCTTTTCAGTGAAGCGCTCATATCCTTAGTGGTACAGTCAGCAGCAAAAGTAGCTACGCGGGCTTGTGATCTAAATCATCTACACACTTTACTAGGAATTGCAATCTGTGTCATTGTTTTGTAGGGTGATTATATATCATTTATAATATTATAAAATGCAATTTAAAGGCAGAAACATAACAAAATGTATATATATTCAAATAATCATTATTTAAAATAAAGATACTTAAAATTACTTTTTGCTAGTTCCAGACTTATTTGATCCTTCAGATCTCTTTTTATTTTTATACCCTTCAGGTGCTGACTGGGGGACCGGTGTCTTTTTTGACCCTTCAGAAGCCGGTTGAAGGACCGTAGCCTTCTCTTTCAAAGATATTGAATTCAAGGGAATTAGCATTACACCACCTAATGTAATAAATACCCCAGCCACACTAAATGCAACAGTGTAGCCAAAGTGATGTTTTAAAACACCTGCTAATGGAGTGCTCACTAAACTTCCTATTCCTTGAAATAATAATATCATGCCTGTGGCATTTGTCAATTTTTCCAATCCGTAAAGCTGCACGAGCACTAACGCGCGGAGACTAGCCACACTGGATACGCAGAAGCCGTATAGACCACAATAAGCAAACTGGTAAATCATATTGTTTGAAAGACTAGACAAAATGGTGACTATGCCAGCAGACAGGGTTGCGGTACAAGATAATATTACAGGGCAAAATTTTGCGGCTAAAGCACCCAAAACCAGTCTGCCTACAGCATTACATCCCCCAATAGCACTCACAAATAAACTACAATGGCCGGCATCAATTCCGGCTTGTAAATTTCTATCTTGTATATATGAATATGGTACTAAAAGTCCCAAATATATTAGAAAACCACTACTACACATTAGTTGAAATGTTTTTAATTTCAATAATTTGGGGTCCATCATCGTTGCAAGAACCCTTCGGACCGCAGTAGTGAAAACGCCGCGATGTTCCTGCAAATCGTGAGCAGCCGCCGCACGGGATACGGCTAACTGATATTCGAGCCCAGTTTCATTTTCAGCAGCTACCGCGGCTTTGCTCTTCTGATATTCAGGCAAACGTTCTATTTTCCCGTCGTAAAATGCATCATCCCGATACATGGGCCGAGACTCGGCGACATGTTGTTCCCAATGACAGAGTCGTCCCCAACAACTCAATTTCTTTGGCTCGGCGGGGACAGTAATTTGTAGTTTCTGTTGCCTCGTGTCCGCACCTACGCTGGTTTTGGACATTATTGATTTTACTTGTTGTAAATGACGTTGACTGATACCGCTTTTTGGTGCGATTGCAGTGATAGTTATTTTGGAGACAGGGGCACCGAACGGCCCGGATGAGGGGCCCGCCTGACTTGTTAGTACAGAAGGTTGGTCCTCCTGATTTACCACAGCAGCTGCAGTAGGAAAGTTATCGTTCTTTACTGCAGCGAATAGACGTTCTGCAGCTGTTGGTTTAATGGTATCAGCCACTTGGGGCGAGTCGGCTGCAGCTGACACATTAGGCAAATATGTCACTGTGCGAGTTGGGTCTTCTGTGACTTGGGTTTTGACTACCTGTAAAGCAAGCAACGGGCGAAAAGCCATAGCTACAAAAAACAGTGTTCCAAATATCCCAGAATGAAGTAAAATCACCGAACGCCAACCGGCTAAATGAACTAGATATGTATTTATCGGATACCAAACCGTAACACCAACACTGGAACCAACTGAAGATATTGACATTGCAACTGACCGCATCTTTTCAAAGTAAAAACCTACTACCAGCCCCGCGGCCATATTAATAAGAGCATACCCAAAGCCAACAAAAACTCCATAAAATAGGCAAAGAGCTCCATAACTGGATAAAAAATAAGAAATAAATGTTGAGAGAGAACATACTACAGCACCGGCCATCGTACAGGCTCTAAATCCAAATCTATTTATTAAAGCTGACACTAAAGGTCCTGCAATTAAATATATGGCCACGGCAATGGAGTTGATTAAAGCTACCATAGTGTCGGAAACACCAAGATCTAAGGACATATCCGGACGTATACTGCCAAATGTATAAGCCACGCCATCCAGCACCAATATTGAAAAAAAAGCCGCTGCGACCACCACCCAGCCCCAACACCCTTCTTCGGGAACATGAACTTGTGCTTGGATTTCTGTTTCTTCAGTTCCTTCAAGACTGCCACGTCTACTTGCTCTGCTTTGAACAACCGTAACACTCTTTCGGTTATCGTGTGTCTTTGAAAAAATTGGTTTCACAGGCATATTACAGAGGAATGATTAATTTGATGCCATCAGACAAGTAGCTTTGTTTTATAGTATTCATGTGTGTATTTCGATCATAAAAGCAAATTGCTAATGAACTGTAATGAACACAAACAATATCTACATACGATTGTCAAAAGTATTGTCAAATAAGAACTTGCCTGATTCCAACCTGATTCGTATAATTCTTGACACTCAATGGCAATGGCATTGGAAAAAGTTCTATACCATAACGGTGGCAACAAGCACACGGCAGCCACCGTAGCCCATGGATGCTTGGGACTCTAATCTAAATCAATCAAAATCGCGCTCCCGACTCTTTTTAGGGTTCCGTAGTCAACTATTATAGTTTCGCCATGTCCGTCTGTCTGTCCGAGGCTTTGCTGTGTGATTGGTATTGCGAGAAAGCTGCAATTTGGCATGATATATAAAGCAATAAAACTGACAGTGGTAAAAAAAAATCTAAAAAAGATGTTTTAAGGGGTGCCTTGGTAAACGTAGTGGGTTTTTTTTCCAACCCTATAATGTGGGGTATTGTTGGTTGGTCTTCATCGTAATTTTTTTGATAAAGTGAATAACTATCGGCAATAATTACTCTAAAAGAAACCACCCCCCCCCCCCATTTCACTTTTGCGCTATGGGTCCACCACCACCACCACCACCATATCAGCCCTAAGACGTCCACTGCTGGACATAGGCCTCCCCCAATTTTATGGCGGGTAAATGCCATAATCGCCACGCTTGGCATGCGGGTTGGCGATCGCAGTATCTCCACCGCACTCTAGGAATGCTGCTGCCCATTCCCCGGTGGTTTTGGTCGTAGTTTTAGGACATACCCGGGTCCATAAAATATAAAAGGAACAGGGAAGTAAACCTTAGTAAAAACTTCCGACGAAAACTATAGCGGACATCTGTTTTTGAGTTATCGTAAAAAGTCCTCCCTTCTTAGTAAAAGACATCTGGTCTGAAACGCTGCGAAGGTATTCCCTTTTGCTTGTTATTGTTTTTTTTTAATTAATTTCATTTGGAAACTACGGAACCCTACACTGAGCATGGCCCGACATGCTCGTGGCCTATTTTTTTTATTGTATTGCAGTTACAGGCAAATCACTTTCATTTTTTACGTATCTTTGGGAGTTCTCTTAAAGTATTTTTTGATTAGACATTACCTAACTACTGCCCGGCTAGTATGATAGCTTATACCGTCACGTTATATGGCCAAAATGTACTGAAACGTCACATAAAACGTGACGGTATAAGCTATCATACTAGCCGGGCTGATCTCTTATCCTAATAAATACATACGAGTATAATAGAACCACTACCACCACGACCATATCAGCCCAAGGACGTCCTCTGCTGGACATAGGCCTCCCCCAATTTCATGGAGGGTAAATGCCATAATCGCCACGCTTGGCATGCGAGTGCGGGTGGCATGGGACCCGGGTATGCCTTAAAACTACGACCAAGACCACCGTGGGATGGGCAGCAGCATCCCTGAAGTGCGGGGAGACACTGCGACCGCCAACTCGCATAATAGAACAAATAAAATTAATTATCTTTGTTCATACGCAATCTTCTAATTTTCTTAGAAAGATTTACCACACATGCATGAAAATAACTCCCTAATGAGCTGACAGTATTTAAGACGCCGGTAATGGATTTACTTGTTTGTCTCCTTTGATAATCAATCTCGTTGCTGTAGGCGATAATTATGAAATTGGTTAACGTAATTAAGTAATTACCTTTACATTAACGATTTATCCCTTATTTTTGATACATATAGTGCAGTCTGTTTAATGATTTATTAGTTCAAAAGAGACCTCACACGGTACGGACACCACTTTTTTGCTATTTGGAAGAAAAACAAGAATCTAAATTCAAAGTGTTAAGAAATATTGTGCGTTGTCTATGATCAAGCCATTTGACGGTTTAAGTTACGATTTGACTTGTCAATTTTGAAGTTGACTTTGGTTGACTTGCTTGCTTGTCTTCGTTCGTACGGATTTGGAGGGAAAATCTATTGTGTGATATATTTATTGGCCTTAATTACTCCTCATAATCAGTGTTTGGTGTTGAATAAGTGTTATATATTTTTGTAAAATGTCTCAGACTACACTTACCGCTTTCTACAACAGTAGGAAACGACCTGCAGCTGAGGATATCGCATCATCGAAACGCAAAATCCCACATCTCGATCGCGTCGTGGAAAGTGACTTAAAATCGAAAGGAAGGGACATTTTACTGAAGAAATGTGAAACCGCTATCAAAGATGGGATAAATCATACAGAAACTATTAGCCAGCTGACACCTGGTACGCAAAATGACTTGGCATCAAAAAAGGTTTCGCTTGTTAGAGTACTTGAGTTGGATCAGGCAAGCGCTGGCAATGCATTTGCCAGTAAAATTAATGCATCTAATATTACAAAAGCCAATCAGCCCTCCAAATCTGAAACTGTGAGCGCAGCTCGCAAGGAGCTCAGTTTAGGGGATATTAGAAAGAAATTGGCAGGCAGCTCCAGACTAGCTGACCTGAAGGCGTCTGCCGAACGGTTGAGCAAGGGCATCCAGCAGCTTAAGGACACTAGCGAGAAGCAAGGCAAACTCAGAGAGTTCAAATCCATTGATGTGGAAGTACCAGCCAGGTAAATATCACATTACCCTTTTTTATTGTAATATTTATTATTCTACTTATTTTATGGCTAGTTAGCTTAGTTGCTAGGATTCACCCAGTGAAAAGAGTCATTAGAGGATATGAATCTCCAAGTAGAAATGTTTGTATATAGAGTTTCTATAGTGTGTTTTTTATTTATCTTAAATGGATGCACATTTAATTTTTTAGTCCAAGCAAAAAAGCAAGTAAGAACCAAAATGAGTTTAAGTCTCCTAAAAAAGAAGTGTCTTTGGAGGCCAGTGGTGCTGTACAACAGAGGCTCCTCATGTCGCCACGAAAGGTAGTTGTTAGCCCAGTGAAGAGCCCAAGCAAGGTGAGTTAAGTTTTAAATTAAACCTTTATAAAAAATATAAATAATGATTTGAAAAAAGTTAAGAAACTGGTTTTATAATTTCTGAAGTTTTGAAAATGTAGTAAATTTATTAATTGTATGTGATATGGCATCATTTTATAGTTTAGATTAGTGAGATTGATTATAATACAGCCCTAATTAATCATTAATTAATTAATTAGGGCTGTGTTATATTTGATTTGAACTAAAAGATTACTAGTGAAAGAGTACAAATCTTTATTGATAGATTATAGGCTAATCAAGAGTAGATAGTTGTTTAGTAAATAATTGGATGGAAGGTTGACTAACCTGAATGGAATGGTGTATAGAAAATAACTTTGTAAACCCCTGCTGTAGTGGGTTTGTTGGAAAGATATTATTTATCGGCATTGTCAGCCTGTTTAACCTAGTTGGTAGTGACACTGCCTTCGAAGTTAGAGGTCCCGGGTTCAAGTTCTGTGGTGAGCAGAGGGTTTTTGTTCTTGAGACTTGGATATTTTCTGTGTATTTAAGTATATATCTATTAAATATATTGTTGTCTAGTACACATAACACAAGCCTTATTGAGCTTACTATGAGACTAGTTTGATTTGTGTAAAAAAATGACCCATATTTATTTATTCATATATGTCTATTATTATTGGCAAATGGGACTTAAGTGGGTGATAGACGTACGAACTTAAAGTCTGCGGTTTTTAAGATCGCGAACTTATGTCTATCACCCACTTAAGATTTCAAACCGGTTGGATCGCCGACGAACTTACTCGGCGGTTTTAAAGTACGCGTACTTACGGTGACACACGAGCGAAAAAGGTCGTCGAGCCATAAGTACGCGTACTTGCTCGCCCGTCTATCACCCACTTTAATCACATACAACTAAATCTGATTGTTTATAAAAATTGTGCAAGTTTAAATCAATGTATATATCTAAATACTGATTTGCAATGTTCCAGGTACCAGCATACATCAGACATGCTTCCCTCGCCAGTAGCTCCTCCAGCCTGCCGCTGCCGCACAACTACAGGTTCCTTGCGGAGCTGTTCCGAGGTCTGGAGACTGTTGTATCTCTCCTTTATAACAGGAACGAAAAAATCACTTTTGCCAAATTGAAGCCTTCTATCCAAGACATGCTGAAACGCAACTTCACTGAAAAACATCTCACTCAAATCAAGCACCTAGTACCTGATTTCTACAACTTTGAGGTGCAAAAGATCAAGAATTTTACCACTTCATCACAAAAAGAGGCTTTTGAGTTGATTATATCCCCAAACTTCCCCAATGACATTAAGGTCATGAACCCAAGTGTCCTTTTAGAAAGACGTAGATATTTCTTTGATATTTTGCTGCAAGTAGTTAAGAAACACCATGCACAATACTTGTTGAACCTTGACCCCCCAATGGTGATCCCTGACAACAAGCTCACTCGCTGGCATCCTGAATTTGAAATTGAGAAATTACCTGAAATTGAATGTGCAAAGCTGCCTGAAATGCCTAATGCTGAGAAGTTTTCTACTGCTCAGGATGTGCTTTCCAAAGCTAGAGAATTATTCAAATGCAACACAAAGATGGAGAGAGCATTAGAGAAACTGGCTCAAGCTAAAGCCAGGGGCCTTACAGATCAAGAGAAAGCTGCAACGGGCATTAAGGACCAACCAAAGACTACACAGAATGCCAGTACCCAGGCTACCCAACCTTCAGCAAGTGGAGTGACCATTCTGAATCCAGCATTGAGGAATCTACCTGCATCATTGCTTGAGAAAGTAAAAGCTAAGCAAGCTGCGAAAGCTCTAGAAGCCATGACCAGGTCATCAGAGCATGAGCAGAAGTACATTGTCTACAGTCGCTTGCCTGATTTGGCAAGAACCCTGAGAAACATATTTGTTACTGAACGAAAGAATGTGCTAGCTCTTAATATTATACTTTCGAAATTGGACAGCAGTTTCAAAAGCAATATATCTACCAGTGACTTGCAGAGGGATATAAAAGTACTCACTGAACAGGTTCCAGAATGGATCAAATTACATGAAGTAAGAAACACTACTTATTTGAAGTTAGATAGAAGCGCAGAGCTAAAGGATATTATGTCGAAACTGGAGGCATTAGCAGATAAGTATAAAAGTGATTAAACATATCTATTTTTTGACATAGGAATAGATCCTTGAGACTGTTAAGTAAGCAAATGTATTGTTTAGTGTGACATCCTACTTAATTTTTAAGTGAACATATTCAACTCTATCTATTATAAATTCTACTATTCATTCGTTTTCAGTTAACCCAATCAATTAGGGTAATCATTGTATTAGTTTTTATCTCCTATCCTGTATTGTATTTAGTTTGTGGTATTAATTTGATCTGATCTGATATTTTGGTTTCACATATTAATAACAGTTAAATGACATCAAAAATATACTTTTGATGCTATAAATCAGTGGATGATACAACCAACCAATCCAATGAACATATGTGTATTTTTTGTTTATTCTATCATGCAACATATTACGTTCTATCCTGAAAGAAGTAATGGCGTATTTTTCACACCTTAGTCCTAAGATTACCGATACGTTTTCATACTGTGTGGTATTTTGTTTTATAATAAAAAAATAAAAAAAATATATAACATATATTTTATTACAAATCTGGGACCTTAAAACGTCTAAGTGTTTTCTAACTATTCACTCCACAGTAAGCAGATTGTAGTTAGGCTTTTCTCCTTTTTTGTAGGCCTCCATGAATTTAAACAGAATCTCCTTTGGTATAAGGTACTGGCTCACGGCTGGGTCTTTAAACATGTTGTTGATGTATTCCCACTGAAAAAAATAAATGTAGGTTAATATTAAACCACACAATAACTCATAATAGTTGTTGTTATCATTGTCATCATTTTTTTTTTAAATCGTAATCGCTTAATAGCCAGTGTTCACCTAGTATTCGTTGCAAATTTTAAGTAACTAGGTCACTATTGCAAAACTATCTACTTAGTTAAAATGTACGGAAGCCACTGTAGTTACAGTATGAAGTGCTTTTATTACAGATTAATTAATGTCTATAATTCGGCAAAAACATCAATTTTCTGTTCTTTTCAATTGAATTGATAACATTTTACTTTGTATCCCAAACAGTTGCTAGTTGCATACCTATCATTAATTAACACGCCCAAGCATAGGCTTCATCATCATCATCATCATCATGTCAGCCGAAAGACGTCCACTGCTGGACATAGGCCTCCCCCAAAGACTTCCACAATGACCGGTCCTGTGCCACCCGCATCCAGCGGACACCCGCGACCTTCACCAGGTCATCAGTCCACCGTGTGGGGGGCCTGCCCACGCTACGCCTTCCGGTACGTGGTCGCCACTCGAGAACCTTTCCGCCCCAAATGTGCCTCGCCCACTGCCACTTAAGTTTAGCGATTCGGAGGTCTATATCGGTCACTTTGGTTCTGCTGCGGATGGCCTCATTCCTGATGCGATCACGCAGAGAAACTCCCAACATAGCTCTCTCCATTGCCCTTTGGGTGACTTTGAGCCTTTTTATGAGGCCCATAGTAAGCGACCACGTTTCAGAGCCTAATGTCATCACTGGCAACACACACTGGTCAAAGACTTTCGTCTTGAGACACTGTGGAATATTGGACGAAAAGATGTGAAGTAGCTTCCCGAACGCTGCCCAGCCGAGTCGGATTCGACGCTTAACATCTTTCTCGAAGTTGGACCTACCTAACTGGACAGTCTGTCCTAGGTATATGTAATCGTCTACAACTTCGAGCGTAAAGTGTCCGATTGTTAAGGGAGTTGGTGCGACATGGACATTTGACATGATCTTCGTCTTGTCCATGTTCATCCTTAGACCAACTCGCTCGGAGGCTTTACTGAGGTCATTGAGCATTGTACTTAAATCATCCATGGTCTCAGCCAAGACTACTATATCGTCAGCAAACCGAAGGTGAGTGAGGTAGTCGCCGTTTATGTTGATGCCCAGCCTTCTCCAGTCCAGAGTCTTGAAAACATCCTCCAGAGAACAGTTTAGGAGAAATAACATCTCCTTGCCTGACTCCCCGCTGCAACGGAATAGGCTTTGAGTTCTGGTCCTGGAGTCGGACTGACATAGTGGCGTTCTCGTACATACACTTCAGCACTTCGATATAGCGGTAGTCCACTTGGCACCGTTGGAGAGATTGTAGTACAGCCCACGTTTCAATCGAATCAAAGGCTTTCTCGTAGTCCACGAACGCTAAACAGAGGGGCAGGTTATATTTCTCAGTCTTCTGTATAACCTGACGGAGCGTATGGATGTGGTCTACGGTGCTAAAGCCTCTTCGGAAACCGGCTTGTTCGGGAGGCTGGAACTCATCTAGCCTGCGTGCGAGACGGTTCGTAATGACTCTTGAAAACAGCTTATAGACATGGCTCAGAAGTGAGATGGGTCGGTAGTTCTTCAGTAAGGCGTTGTGACCCTTATTGAAGAACAGCACCACCACACCTCTGTTCCATGCCTTTGGAGTTTTCCCTTCCAGTAACACGGAGTCGAACAACTTCTGAAGGGCCCTAAGGACTGGTTTTCCACCCGCCTTCAGGAGTTCAGCTGTAATTCCGTCTTCACCGGGTGCCCTGTTGTTCCTCAGCTGCTTAAGAGCCACTCTAATCTCGTACAGACTGATGTCCGGGATATCTTCGGTATAGTGCCGGGTTAATCTAGCTCTAGGGTCTTCCGGCAGACCAACTTCGGGTCTGCTAGTTGACGTGTACAGCTGTCCATAAAAGCACTCTATCTCACTCAGAAGCTCAGGTTTGGACGAAACGATTCTACCATCTTCAGTTTTTAATCTGGCGAGCTGGCTCTGCCCAATAGACAGATCTCTTGAGAAAAGAGCCCTTATTCTGCTCGATGGCCTCTTCAATACGATTTGTATTGAATTGGCGCAGATCGCGGGTAAGGGACTTAGAGATCTGTTTATTGAGCTGCCTGTATAATTTCGCATCGGCTGAAGACTGCCGAATCATCTCATTCCTTTCCGCGATGAGCCTCTGAGTGGAAATAGAGAGCCTTTTAGCTCTTTGAGTTCGTTGGGCTTTAAAGAACTTAGAACCAATGCTATGGACAGCTTCCACAAACCCGTAGTTGAATTTGTCCACATCGCCGCCTAGACAATCGAAACGGTTTTGGAGTTCCAGCTGAAAGCTCTCGGGGTTTTGGATTTGGACTGCTGCTGGACGGAGCGTGGACTTCATCAGTCGAGAGCGCTCTAGCTTGACGCATATATTCAATGTGCCTCTTACCAGACGATGATCACTTCCGGTTTTAACCGTACTGATCACAGAGACATCATTGAATATATGCCTCTTCGTCGACATGATGAAGTCAATCTCGTTTTTTGTTGCACCGTCGGGACTCATCCAGGTCCACTTCCTGTGCTCGCGTTTCTTGAAGAAGGAGTTCATCATGTAGAGTCCCTCCTTCTCCAAGGAACCAACCAATAGTTGGCCCGGTGGTTCCGACTTCCAACTCCAAATTGCCCCTTTCTCGGCTCTTCGCCGTCTCTCTTGCCCAGTTTCGCGTTGAAATCCCCCATAACAACGGTGAAGTAGGTTTTGGAACTATGCATGACCTTTGATATATCCTCATACATAGCCTTCACCTCGTCGTCGGAGTGTGCCGAGGTCGGCGCGTACACCTGTATGACCGTCAACGAGTACCTCTCGGATACTCTGAGTATAAGGTACGCCACCCTAGCCGACACACTCGATCTTCACCACGTTGTTCACGAGGGATTTGTGGACGATAAACCCGACACCTCCCTGGGACTGTTGGTCGCCCTCCCGGAAATAGAGCAAGTTGCCGGACTTCAGGGTTATCGTCCTCCCCCTCTCTTCGGACTTCAGATAACCCTACGATATCCCTCAATCCTTCCTCCAGTTCCGCTATCTTTTCGTCGGTCCGCAGTGTTCGTGTGCTATATGTTGCCAGGGCCAGAAGTCGTCGGTGGTGGTGGTGGTGGTAGCCGGATCTTAACCGAAGATTCTTCGCACCCCTGACCGCGCTAGTACCCTGGCCGCTACCAGAACCAGGGTACCGGGGGTCGCCGGAACCTCGGGGCCGTGGCCTGTTTGTGTATGTCATTAAGGGGTAATTGCCATAATCGCCACGCTTGGCATGCGGGTTGGCGATTGCAGTGTCTCCACCGCACTCCAGGGATGCTGCTACCCATCCTCCGGTGGTCTTGGTCGTAGTTTTAGGACATACCCGGGTCCAGCATAGGCTTAATAAACAGCAATTAGAAATTCTAAATATTGTTTCCATTTACAGAATTTTGTCCCGATATCGCGTGAACACTTACAAGTAATTTGTACTCAATCTGGTCTATTTTCACTGCATCATTTAACTCTGCGATTGGCACAATCCTCTCAAACCAGGGCCAGATCATGTAATCGGCGAAGCCGGGCGACGGGCCTCCGAGGAACTTGGTTCCGTTCTTCTTCAGTTCGTCCTGAATGTAGCTGAGGTACTTCCTGTACGAAGCTATGTGCTCTTCAGTGACCTCGCCAGGTGTCCGTATAAGTTTGATGAATATGGATTGTATCTAGAACAAAGAAATGATACCATCATCAAAAAACGCATCAACAAATCATTTGATAAGTCGATAAGTTAATAAGGGTTGGCAACGCGCTTGTGATTCTCCTGAAATCGCAAGCGCCCACAGGCAACGTCTGCTTACCATCAGGCAGGCCGTGATCTTGTTTGCCACCGTCGTTGTATAAAAAAAAGACTATTAAACGAGGATAATTTAAAGCGAAGACCCGTGCTCGGTCTGACCTTGCTCATAAGACTCATAACGTTCCGAGCATGTAATTCACACGTGTTTTTGCTCCGTCGCGCTTCTGTGGACGGTCTGACTGAGCTCTGAAAATGTCTTTGATTTTGACCTATGGCTGGACTTCTTCAAGGATTAGTTCTCTTACCGGTCCCGAGCCTTCGACAATGATTTTTGCCAGTGCTTTCTTCACGGGGTCCTTAGGCAGCAGCGGCCGCTGGGGGTACACCTCGTCCAAGTATTCTGAAGTGACCAAACTCTCTGCGATGCACACACCATCTGCGACTTCCAAGGCCGGGACTTTACCTTCAATTAGATGAGTTTTTAATTATTTTTAAAACAGGAGATTCTGGACCAAAGAGTTACACTCTTTAAATAGTCCATAAGCGCTTGAAGCGGTTCCCGAATAGTAGCGTAAGCCGTCATTGTTGGAAGACCATAGCGGAATGTCAGATTTATAGAGGCCCAACAGGGGAAGTACTTCCACCTCAATGAAAACCGCAGTCATAACAACACCCATACTTGCTCCGTACGTAATGGTGTCGTGTTGTGCTCATTTTGGTGAGATCACTAGAGTGACCTGCGTTTGTTTCTAGTTGTCAACACAACAATCCTCAAATCAATAAAAAGTCGGTAACGCGCTTGTGATTCTTGAGTCGTAGCCGTCCATCAGCTACGATGTTTGCTGTTAACAGGCCGTATGCTTCTTTGCCAGCGGTGTATTAAAAAAAAAGTACATGTTGTGTTACCGAAAAGGCTCTTGCAGGTGAGCCATTCAGGCTTGTCAACCAAGTCAATGTTCACGACTTCGTAGTCGAGTTGCTTCGCGTTGAGCACTAGGATCGTGCGCTGCGCGTACGGACAGTAGCGCATGTTGTAGATGCGCAGCTTTCCATTGTATGGCGGTAGCGGGTCGCCTGGAATATAGGTACAAAAATAAATTAATAGATGGGGACAATCTTCACCAATCAACATAGATGCTCATAATCTATCAATACAAATGGCTTGTTTAATTAGATTATCACGCGACCTCTGCTAGACGCATGATATCATTTTTTGGAGGAAGCAGAGCACGAGCTCTCCCCACTGATCCTCGTTTGTGGAGATCTCCTGCTCTCAAGCTCTACAAATACAGGAATCGATCCGATATAAAAAAATGATACTTCATGAGGACTTTGTTGCATTCATTCTGTGAAGCTAACAGCTAGGGTCTAGTCTAGCGAATCTTAAGTTGTCTATTACACAAGAAAGGGCAATAAAAAAACAATCATTTTATTGGTAATAAAATGATATAATTTTACATGTCAATCTTACAAATTACCGACAGACGACGGTTATTTATTACCGTGAAACTGGCTGGGAAACTAGATTGTAGGTTTTCACCGCGACCAAAAAAATAATTACCTAGTTTAGGTACCAAGTAGGTATAATGCCCGACCCGACAAGCCGTGCTATGGTGCCCAATGCCCAGACAATAAAAATAAACCTCGCGAAAAGGCAGAATCAATTTACAAGCGCATAAGCGTTAACTTTTCTAATTAAGTAAGTACATCAAAACATCATTTAATAACATCATAAAATCATCAAGGAATACCTACGACACGACCTAATTACTCTTTGCATTTAAAATTTTTGTTAACGCATTAAAATGTCTGCTCTTTATTAGTATAAAGGTGATTCACGATAACTCGATGAGACATAGCATAAAAACGCATGTTAATTAGTTTAGATTTTGACTGAATAAGTAAATAGGTATTGTGAGGCAAACAGCCATATGGCTATTTGGCACGTTTACATAATTGATTACTCCAGTAAATCTTATAATGCGTCACATATTATAACCTACATTAATCTGGCACAAGTTCAATAACCTGGAAAGCGAGAATCGTGCGACTCGGTTCAAGGTAGAGTTAAATGTACTTACTGTCAAGCGTAAAAACGAATTAACGAACCTTTCATCAAATGTTTTGTGTCAAAGTTAATTTTGGCGGTTCCTGTCATGGTGCGATACAGTGGTAGCACGTATTTTAGATTCTGAACGACCGGCACTAACACTCTCCAAGACGCTAAAGCCAATGTATGCATTATAAACAAACCACGTATCTGGTTCTTACTCGTAAACTGGTTCAACTTTGATAAATTAATGTAATATCGACCAAAATGACAAAGCAGTTTTACTGGTATCTTGTTTTTCCATGTTGATAAAGTATTTATGGCAGGCGCTCAAATTGCGGAGAGTGACGTAATCGTCCGGGCAACATCAAATTATGTTAAGTCTAGCTGCGACGGCTCATGTTTGTTTGGTTTTACGAAGGAAATTAATTTCTATTGGAAACATGCACTTGCAGGCACTTAAAACTACTTTACTTATGTTATTTATATTGATAAAGTCATTAGGTATAGTAAGTAGTACCTCTACCTCTTGGTCTCTTATAATAAACTCACCTTTCTTAAGGTGCTTAGTATCGAAGATGATTTTTGGAGACATTGATATTACTGTATACAAACGCCTATTGATCTTTAGGACCTACGCTCACAACGCGCTTTACTGAATGAAAACAATTCTGATCATAGATAAGTGACACGTAAAGACACGTAGGTAGTCAGACTAGTACCTACATGACAAAGCACATTTTTTATTATTCACGAGTCCCCCACCTGTCACTATAATTTATCTTATCGTTTGGTTCCAATTTCCAATGCCCGATGATGATCGCTCAATCAACAAATGGTCGGAAATGCGCTTGGAGCTATTTTTATGGAGTCTGTTTATACCCTCAGGCAGGCCGTGTGCTTGTTTGCCACCGTCAGTATAAAAAAACACCAGAAGTTAACTAGGTAGGTATGTTGTTTGAATCACTAACTAAAGGACAGAGTAGACTGAGGTCTCTCCGTATACAAACTTTCTAACAATTTTTCTTTTTACAATACAGATAGTCTACCCGGCTAGCATGATGACATCTTTTATGGTCACGTTTTACCGTCAAATTCTGATATTTTTTTCTAGGTTCGTAAAACACGACGATGGATACGTTTTGTCAAAATGTTTTCGTCACGTTCTAACATGCTAATCTCCATGTAAATAATTGACCAAGCGAGCGAAGCGTCTTCGTTTCAGCTTTCGACAGAAATTCTTTCGTATGTCTGTCTGTCCGGATGTTCTCTTCTACAGGTCGCATTTCTCAACCGATTCTCGTGAAATTTTGTGAGCTAATTTATGTACATAGTTTTTTTTTGGCGAGTCTATTTTTAGAAATTTGGAGTTGAAAAAAAAAATTTTTTTTTGGTCAGTTATACAGCTCACAGAGCCACTAGTATTATAAAATCTATTCGAATGAGTCCAAACACGACGGGATTATCTTGTGTAGTTTAGGAGTGCTATGGCCACCTTATGACTCCATCATCAGATCAGCTTGCTGGTTTCTTTTTTCATTAAAAATGGGATTGCTCTTGGTCAGCATCTAGCCAGGGGGGCAAAGATGAGGCCGACGATGAAGCGAGTGCTTATCACTATCACTCGTGCCATTTTGCTGGTACCATAATATTGTATTGTCATCGAACTTATGTCGATAAGGTGGCCAAATTTCAGCTCAATCGGTAGAAGACATCTGCTTTAAAATTGAGTTGCAAGATTCCACCCGAACAAACATAGTTAAATACATACATTGCAAGTTAAATGAAAGCTTTAAAAAAACAATATAATTCACCGCCTTGGTCACGCAAACGGATTCCTGAAACCAGGATTTATAAAAACCCACAAAAAATTATTGCACAAAAACATAACTACCTATATAACCCGCACTCGAAACGTGAAACTTTGCGGCCTATTTATAACGGAAAATCCCACTTCCAAGCCAGGGCGACGGAAAATTTTGTACTTACCACGGGTGGTAATAAAGAAAGCCCCAGATCGCATTTTTATCGCCTTTGCCTTCAGCGCGGGCTTCAAATACCTGTGCGATCTGAGACGGTTCTTTATATTAGTTACCACCGTAGTAAAGTAATGATCTTTTCAAACCACATGCTCGACAATGCCGAATTATAGGTCATGTAAACCCTACCGAAAGCAAGACATTAAATCCCTTGGTATTAGCCGGGTTATAATGTTGTACTGAATTTCATTATAACCCGCTGGTTAATAATATGATTTCACTTTTCATAATTCTTATTACTATATGCATAAAGTTTAATTTTGCTAAACACAATTTGTCCTAGGCCATGGCCTACTTGATTTGACAAAATAAATGAAGTTTGCCTCCGTGTGAACCCCGGTCCGGAGGAGCGCGGTGTTCGAAATTCGAATTTCGAATCTAGGACCACGGCTTGTGCTTTCGAATTTGGAACGTCGCGCGCCTTCATTTGTTCACGCGTGACGAACAAATCGAGTTCTTGTAGGTGCCTATAGAAGATTTAATTTCAAAAATAATATTGAAAATGTCGAGTGATGAAAGTGTTTTGACTCCTGAGTTTATCAAATTAGATGCCATAGGCATTGTCAACAATCTGCTGCCTATTTATCTACTGAGCCTGTTTTTTTGTCTCGCATAAGGTGTGAAAAGTAGAGTATACACCTCGGGGATAAGACTGTTTTAGTCTTGGGCGGTTGAACCCCTCACTGCACTCAGGACTCAGTCTTAATTCCCTCGCTTCGCTCAGGAATTAACTTATAACTCCCTCGCTACGCTCAGGAGTTAAATTATGAGTCCTTCGTTACGTTCGGGATTCAATTCGCTCCCGTGACATAAAACAGTGCTTTATCCCCTTAGTGTATAATCTACTATAAACTGCCCGACCCGTCGCCTTACAATACATCCCTTATTTAGGCCCTCCTAGTACGAGTAGGTAGGGCACAGCAGAACGCGTCATCTCGCCCATATTTGGAGCAGCCCAACTGGGGAAGTACCTCCAGCGGTTCCACCTTACAGAAGATCTGTGATAATAAATAATAACACCAATAATGGGTCTTTAGGTATGTAGGTATCTATGTGCTGGTGCTGGTAAGGTAAAACCACAATAGTATAATAGCTCCCGAGGCGAGGATGCGCTATGTTGCGAACAGGGGGACTTGCATATGGCTAAAAATGTGGCTCTCTAGATACAAACACAACGAATCTTCAAGTCAACAAAGGGGCGGTAACACGCTTGTCTTCTGGAGTCGCAGGTTTCCATAGGCTATGGTGTCTGCTTACCATCAGGCTGGCCTTAAGCTTGCTTACCACCGTCGTCGTAAAAAACCGGCCAAGTGCGCGTCATGCCATGCCCCATTACATTATGTGATACACTGTGCTGTTGCTTTCAAGTACTATTGGGAAAAATATTGGCCACTTATACATTTTACTATCGTAGTTTTTTACATTGCGTGATTTCGCTTCTACTCGATTGTGATGACCTAATGAGCATTATTTTGACAAAAGTTCAGATATGTGACTCTCCTTATAGTTTTCCTTTTTAATTAATTATATGTTCTACTGCCGTTTAGCTCGCAGGGGCACACTTGACTCAAACAAAAATTAACACAATTTGTTATTTAAATAATTCCTTACGGAATTCTGAAAAAAATATTCATGTACAGCTTTTATGGATAACGCTCAATTAGATGAATTAAGAATGCTTTGTCCGATTTGAACGCGGCAATGCAACTAAACTGGAAACTTTATCATTAAACTTCCGATCACGATATCGGCCTGCCCGTGCCCCTTCAGGCATTTCTTTTTATTGAACATTTATTATCCACGTAAGAATCCTAGCGGACTCTATTACAGACAAGCCTCCTTTTTCCGGGCGGTTTGCCCCTCTGGCATTTGAACTTACCATATACAGGATGTGGCCTGTAATAGGAGCAAAAAATTAAACGGTACACTATTGAGCTCTCCAGCAATTATTTCTAAATGGTTTTAATTGAAAAAAAAAAACTTTTTTTTGGATTTTTTTTTCGCAAAAGTAGCTTAGTACTTTTTTACTCTACTGGAGCTATATTAATAACTATTTAATTAAAAAAACTAAAAAAAAAAAAAAACAAAAATATCCTTTTAAACCAAAAATGCGACGGCGATTTTGAGTCATAACTTGAAGTAACCTCAAAATAATCATTGAATGTCGCGCTATAATCATTGGGTGTCAAGATCCATTACTTGGAGGTCAAAATTTCTCCCAATTGAAAAAAGATAATTTATTTTTGGACACAAGAGGTTACTGTAGATGCTCTAAGGAAGCGTCCTTTAAATTTATTGCTCCTATTACAGGCCACACCCTTTAGGGTGACGGCACCACCACCAGTGTTGGACACTGAGCTGACAAGTACCAGAAATGGACACTTCATTCCTAATTCACAGATCATATCATCCGGTTTTTGATTGCAATATAAAAATTATATGTGCATCATTGGTCCTTTGTCTATTACTGGTGCTATTATCCTATGTTAGGGTTATTACACATTCGCGTGGTCAGTTATTGACGATTTACCTTAATATCCGTTTGTTTCTTCTTATCTGTTTTGTGGTAATGGTAAGCCCAGGTTCAGGAGACATCGCATTCGCCACGGTGCGGTTCGGTGCAATATCGATGTAGTACATCTTATCTAATCATCAACACGCACTATTGGCGTGCGGTTTCGTATTATCAGCACAGTAAAAGAAAAACAGATGCCAAAAATGTATATTTTATTATAGTTCAATGTGATAACAAATTCCGCTTTAATTCTAAATTACTATGAGAGTAAAGGTTTGCTAATATTATGCATGTCTTATTTCAAATTCATATCACGTATTTCGGTTCAACCGTACTGCGTAGAAAATAGAGTGCACTTTGTGTTGGAAATTACGAAAACTTCAATTAGTTCTTTTGTACTTTGAAATTGTACTTTATTCCGTGCACCACAAGGTTACTTTTCGTAATTAGATGTTTACTGCTTCTTCTTCCTAGGGCGCATGCAGCACACGTCACTAGTGTCTAGCATGTTGTAGTTGGCCTCGCCTTTGGTCTTGGACTCTGTGAACTTGGCGTGTGTCTCGGCTGATAGGTAGTATTGCTTCACTGCAGGGACTTGCTTCATCGACTCCATGTAGGCTGCCTGCAGATAACACAGACAACATAATTAGCCTATATACATCCCACTGCTAAGTACCTACAGGCCTCTTATGGATGAAAGGGATTGGACAGGTCCCGCACGCCGGCCCAATGCGGGTTGGGGATTTTCACAAATGTATTCAGGTTTCCTCACGATCTTTTTCTTCATCGTTAAGCAAATATCACATGATATTTCGTAAAAAGTTCCCAAAACTTCATTGGTACGTGCCGGGATTCGAACCCACGCCCCGCGTGTGACAGCCGCATGCTTGAAGTAATGCCTAGACTATACCCGAAGCTATGGCAGCGTCAGATAACGTACTGATAAGTCAAACTAACTGCATGTTCTGGAATGATCAATGTTTACTGTCTGTGTCTTGGCATTTAGTAATCTCAATGAATTGCTATATTTTATCTAAGGCAGGTGGATTTGCCGACATTAACTTTAATATCTTAATAACAAGAAATAGGGAGAGAACCATCATGAAAGTTATTTATTTAAATTTTTATCCTGTAGTACACACTTTTGAAGTAGGTGAAGAAAAAACTCATTAGTCTCATTACTTCATCATGCATGTATAAAGGTATTCAAAGGAGTATTGTAAAGAGATTTACAAATTAGAGCCTATTTGAACTTCAAGGGATTTCTAATTAGGCATTAATTCAAATCTGACATGATTGCAACATCGATTATTAAAATAAGGTAATTAAGATGACAGCTTTTCTTTTAAAGTAACATTTAAGTACGTATTGATTAATGCGAGCTGAAGACTCGATACATTTACATGTTGTTAGTTGTTGTTACTAAGGTTGGATTGCAACGACTTACGATCACAGAAAGATCAACGTTAAATATGGCGCCGGCAGCTGTCATCCCATATAAACTTGTTAAACTTTCCATACATTCAAATTTTAACGAACACAGCTTACGATTACAGACGGTGTGGTGCCACCCAGTCTAAGAGGGTGAAATAAAATTGAGCTAACTAGAAATCAAAATTGCTAAAGTTTGTCTAGTCGGTAGCGCTTTACGCAACCCGTGACCATTTAATTTAAAACTTCATTGGCGTTTAGGCAATAGGTGAAAGTATTAAGTCAATTGCCCATTCATAGGCGCTTTCCTTTACATACGAGTTTTTGTATGTTATCGACCGGCTATGAACGTAGCGTGAGTCTTAACAGCTAGAGACAAATATACGGCACCTTAAAAAGACCGCACTTTAAAAGAAGCGCATTCTATGTGCCAGTGCCAGGCTTCAACACTTACCACACGCGGATATTTAGAGCTTTCAATGGCCATATCAGTCTTCCCAAGCAGCGGGAGAGACTCGAACCGCTCCAGATGCGGCCAGATGGTGTAGTCGACGAGACCTGGCTCGTTGCTGTGCAGGAATTTGGTGCCGCGCGCTTCCAGCTCCTTCTCCAGGCGCTCCAGGCCTTTGTGGTACGCTTCCAGGTGAGAGGGCTGGAAGCCGTCGGGATTGAACGCTGCTACGTAGAAGGATGTGTGTGCCTGCAAATAAATTACGACATAATTATAATTCAAGATCTTGGTGTTCGTGGACCAACGGCGCCCGCGTCCCGTGTGCGGTATGTGTGGTTAAGCAACGTCGGCCGGGGTCAACTCTTTGGATGGGTGACCGCTTTGAGTGGTACAACTGAGCGCTCCCGTGCTTTGCACGTTAAGCCATTGATGGCGGCTGCTCTCTATGACAGCAGTTGTTAAGAAAAATTAGGGGCCTTTGGGCAGTTTGTGGACTCACGTGACAAGCCTAATCCCAATATGGTCTAATTTCCCCCCTTGGGTTGGAAGTATCGATGGCAGTCGCTTCCGTAAAAACGAATGCCTACGCCAACTCTTGGGATTAGGTAGCGAACCGCGGGCATCTTTCAAGATGCAACTGTACTGGGATAATGCTAGGATGATGATAAGGATGTAATTTAAGATATTTTGTAGAATCAGATAATGAATCTCTGCTGTCTCGCTGCCCTAGATGTGCTCGAGTAGAAGACTGTCTGACACTGTGATGAAGATGGAAGGTCATTTTTTTTTCAAACATAAACAAAAAAAAGGGTGTTTCTTAAATTTGAATATCTATAATAATACATAATACCAATGCTTTCGTAAGGTTTCACTGTGTCATCGTCAAAATTAAAGAGCTTGGCTCTTGTCGGTGGAGTAGACGTCAGTTTTCACGGCCCACGATCGTAAGGTCCTAAGACTAAGCATTTACTTTTTCTTCTAGTAGTGTTTTATGTCACTGTGTATTTGTTGAAATTATGCTAAAAGCATTTGATAGTCCCAAGTATTAGAACCTCAAATACCCCAGAAGACATCAATATACTAAAAGATAATAAGTGTGACAAAGAGGGATATATCATATGTTGTTTGTCATTTGTTGTCCTTGTCATACTTCCGCTTTTCTTTATTTGCCTCAATGTCATTTCCACGTCATGTCAAATAGTTAGAGGCAAATAAACGATAACCCGCCCAAATGAAAGAGATTGTTTATGAGAAGCCGCCAGACTTTTAAGACCAGTTCTCAATTTAGGTGTGTAAGATCTTTTCTATGTCTATTGGTGAAACTCGTATACAATCTCTATAGAAATCCTTACTCTGAGATTAGAACAGTTGATTATAGGATAACAGAGTACATAAAATATGGTAATGGCATACCCCCAAGAACAGCTCCACAAACACCTTGTCCTGAGCCCTGCGCAGAGGGTCAGGGGACTGCAGTGGAACCTCCGGGTACTTCTCGTCTAAGTATGTGTTGATGATGGCGCTGTCAAATATGGCCTTGCCTTGATCATATTCCAGGGCTGGCACTGAACCTAAAGGTAGATAAAATAATTCAATAACAAGAAACATTATGCCAGCAGATAGCTGTGCATACCAGCCGAAAAACGTCCACTGCTGGACATAGGCCTCCCCTAAAGAGTGCCACAACTAGCGATAGTGATAGCTATGATTGCTATATGAAAAAGTTTGAGAAGGGCAAATAAAAAGTGTGGCCCAATTTGAATGTTATTAACCTAGATATTATAAGCCTTTCTAACTAACTATAAAGGGTGTTTTTATTGAATTCCGTTAATTGCGAGGGCACAATCCTGAGATAAAATAAAGTAATCTTCTCAAAGACACTAGTATCCCAATTCGTACCAATTCGAAGATGTTCAAGAATTAATTTTCGTTAATTAACACCCCCAGTATAGTATAAAAGATCCTTAACAAAGAAACAATGTTGACGTGCCTGTCATTCGAATTTCAAATTGTCATACTTGACATTAACTTATGCTTAACTCCACGCTAATTCTTAAGGCCGGTTTTCAATCACCCTTGGTGATTTAATTATTTTGTAGTAAAATGAAAAAAAAAATTTTTTTTCTTGATTTATGAAAAACTAAATACGCTACGTCATTTCTATGGCTATACACGGCTATATGCTAGAAAGAACATAAATCAATAAAAACACCTGTATAATAGAATAATGTCTGCAATAAAGAATGTATTATTATGGGATCCGCCGTTTTATCACCCAAGAAAATGGCATTGCACTATTTAGACATGTTTTGCAAAGGCCAGACCCAAAGAATTATTACCATCACTTTGCTGCTCGTGGTCAAAGCAGATGGAAAACCGCTAGAGCACTATATCTATGTCCTAATGTACACATCATCAAATTCATGAACACTTTAACACCAATGACTCTGCATAAACTGCAGCACTGTAAAAGGGTTAGCAATGACAGTGCATAAAATTATTTTCACTTGTCCAACTTTTGCTGACATAAAATTATGTTTTGACATTGAATTGTAAAATTTTATGTCAATTGTTTGCTGTTACCAAAACAGGACCCAAAATAAAAAATGCCCCTGTTCACAGGCTTTCTCTAAACAGTAATTAAATTACTAAAAAGAGATAGCAACTGCACAGACAAAAAAAATGTTTCATCATCTTCCATCACCAGCGGTTCAAATGCCAGAGTGATGTACCCAGTTTTACTTGTTGCTGCTAAACACTGGGTACAAAATCACTCACTGCCTTGCATTCGAGACACTGATAATCAACAGGTAGGTAAACAGGAAAAGATAAAATACTGGGCAACAGGAAAATCAACAAACTATAATTAATACAACTTAAGTTCTGTGAAAAAAAAAAGTACTTTGCCAAAGTACATAATAAAGTCCCACTCCATGAGTTTGATTGCTTTCTAGCTTAAAATTGAGATTTTTAAATACCACATCTTTTTTAATAATAGAACCATTATGAACTGTGCCTGATGGTAAGCAGATCCTACATGTATAATATACCTTAAGGATGCTTGAATTTCAGATAGGTCATAAGTATTGCAGACCCTTAATGGTTATTGTTGCTATATTTAGACTACCTACCTTTGGGGTTGAAATCAAAGATCCATTCTGGTTTGCTATCCAGGTTGATGAAGACCAGGTCATATTGCAGGTTCTTGGCATTGAGCACTAACACGCTGCGCTCAGCATACGGACAAAACCTCATAGCAAATAGACGGAGCATCCCATTGTATTGAGGCAGAGGGTCACCTGACAAATAAAAAATAAATTAAAAATATTTGAACATGTGTAACACAAGTCTGGAAAAAGTATAAATACCAATGACAGTATGGCCTATGGCCTTAGCCTATCCAGATGCATGAATAAAAGAAGTCATCTGACAATGACAAAACATTACTCATAGCAGCTGAAATAAAAAATCTTATTATTTATTTTACAGCAATTGTGTATATTTAAATATTTATGTGATGATGAGAAATATAGAGATAATAGATTTATTCGTACTTACCAGCTTTTAAATGTTTTTCAGACATCTTGATTGTTAATCCGCAAGTAAACAGAAATCTGAAAAAATATTTACAGGTTCTTGACATAGAATAAAAGAAACGTTTTATGATGACAGGAACACTTAAACCACCTCAAACTGCAGAATATTATGCCGGGATTATTTTGCATTAAACCTTTTTAAGAAAAGAATCTTATTAGAAAAAAAAACACTGCCAGAAATAGTAGATTCCGAAGACATTAACTTTATATTTTTTTACTTATGATTATGAGATAAAAAGAGAAGTTTTGGTTTAGTTGCGGCACATTGCGGATAGGACGCTATGATACCGAACAACATACAAAATTGTACCTAGGTTGTTATTTTCTAATGTAGGCAATTTTATATATTAGGTATCCAGAATTAAAATGGCACGCAACTCACAAGTACAAGAACTACACATTTCTAAGTATCTCTACCTGAAATTAATTTAGACCGGTTGGTCTGTTTCCACTTGGTTCCCACACAACTGATAAAGCGAGTCTGCTGAGTACGTCACTAACGTCACGGTCTGAGTCAGAGTAAGCAAAGAGCAGTCTTAGGAAACTCTCTTAGTAAAAAAAATTGTATGGGGATATATACGTGTCATTGCCAACCTAACAAAATATATAAAAGAGCGGCAACGCTTAAACCAATTTGTCAAGTTGAAAATTGAATTCTTGTCAAAACTGTCAAATGTTAGAAAAAACGGATTTTGCCTGTGTGGTGATTTCGTGTTTTTCTTTATGTTTCTTGGTTTTCTCTCCCTAAACAGTGCGTTGAGTTGAGCAATTTTGTTCCTCCGTTCTGTTTAGTGTGTGTGATAGCGTTTTCTCTTCGTGGACTCTTAAGATGTTGAGTTGAGCAACATTGCTCCTCAGTCGTATTGAGTGATATTATTCCTGAGATAGAGACTCATAATGGGTGCAAAGAGTAGGATTTGTGAAATTTGTGGTGTAAGAGAAAGACACAGACCAGGATTCTTTGCCAATTTTCCGATTGATGAACAGCGGTAAGTATCATAATTATCTTACATCGTCAGGTTCTCCTAGTCCAAGCCACTAATTTTATAGCACCACACATTTGTGGTCTTCTGTTTCCTCGATTATTACACATTGAATGATACTATAAAACGGATTTAATCGCGTGTAGAATATATTTATTATATCCCAATGTTTTGAGTAGAGTCGGTGAGGCTATTAAAATCAAAAAAACCCTAATTTTTATAGAGAGGATGGCTATTCTTTACCACCTGCTTGGGACCCTGTAGTTCATATGATCAAGGAACAATCAAGGCATAAGATTGTAAGACCACAACGACGAACGTGACATGATAGTACATCACAGATATCAGAGAAAAGCAGAAGCTTTAGACGACCTGTTTAGCCTAGTTGGTAGTGATACTGCCTCCGAAGCTAGAGGTCCTGGGTTCGAATCCTGGCCAGGGCATTATTTGTGCATTTAGCATGGATTTTGTTTTTGGGTCTTGGATGTTCTCTATGTATTTATCTATATAAGTTTGTATATCGTCGTCTAGTACCCATAGTACAAGCTTTGCTTAAAATGGGACTAGGTTGATTTGTGTAAAATTGTCCCCCAATATTTATTTATTTGTTATTTATTTATCTGATAGGTCTTTACCAGTCAGTGTCTCTGTTTTCATTGCTGCAAATTGTACTGAACTGATGTTTGAGACATTTTGGTTTATATGGGATATGAAATTTTGGTGTGCTTTTAAATGGAGACAATTTGTTAAGAGCCGAAAATTATCATACTATCTGTCCCGCTCTACCTCATCTTGGTTAACCATTAGCATTCAAAGAGGAAACTATATACAAAATCATCTTGTTCATTATGTTCACTATGAATCTGTTGGCATTATTAATCTAATCTAAGTACCACATGATATATATTATTTGACATACATGATATTGACATATCTACCTACCACTAGTGATGAAATTTATTATTCTAGAATTTTCATAGTGACATATTTAGAAAAATAATTTATGAATTCTTAGAATGAATTTGTATTTTAGATTTATATTGAATTTGTATTTTAGTCTACCTGCTTGAGTACGAGTACTGCAAAAGGCTCGAAATGATGGGATATAATAAACATATTCTACACGCGATTAAATCAGTTTTTAAATTCATTTACACATTTGTGGGTTTAAATTTATTTTATAAGAAATATAAGGTCCACATTGGTTCAGCAATGTCTTTAAATTCAAATAAGGGTGCTCATCGGGATTCAAATCCTGCAATTTTGTAGGCAGTGTGGGATGAAATAAAATCTATGTCACTGCAGAAGGTTTATTTCCTTGAAAATAAAAAACTTGAAGGGTACCAAGCAAAGCATCATAAAAGAGTATGCAGAAATGTGATGTGACTGTTTATTTGAAAGAGTGATTTACTGGTTACAATATATGATAAGCAAAGCGAAATATTACCAAATTGATAACACAGTTGGTGTTTATCATTCATTATTTATTCTGAATATAGTTTCAGGTATACTTACATCTTTATAGACACACTCTCTCTCTACACTGTGACATGTATAATGTTTAACACTGTGATATTTATAATATTTAATAATGATAACCTGTTTAGCCTACTTGGTATTGACACTGCCTCCGAAGCTAGAGGTCCCGGGTTTGAATCCCGGCCAGGGCATTATTTGTGCATTTAGCATGGATATTTGTTCTTGGGTCTTGGATGTTTTCTATGTATTTAAGTATGTATTTATCTATATAAGTATATATATCGTCGTCTAGTACCCATAGTACAAGCTTTGCTTAGTTTGGGACTAGGTCGATTTGTGTAAGATTGTCCCCCAATATTTAAAAAAAAGAGATAAAAAATAATCAAATTTAAGGATCTGGAAGGACCTTAAACATGATTGATGCTAAAGTAATTTTGTATTAAGCGGTAAGTTCTGCTAACGAAAATTCTAAATTTCAAATTAACTAATGGCTAAGCTGGCTAAGGCGTTTTAACAGGGAATTGGTGAAAGATTTTGTGCCTGAAATTGATTGTGCCAGTAGCTCAGGTGGCTAGAGTAGCCAATCTTGGCTGCATATGCCAGATGTCACGGGTTAGAATCCTACTCCCTTATGTTAAAACTACTATGAACAATCAATTGAGTTATGATTTACTTACAGGTGCAGAAGTTGGGTACAAATAGTTGGCAAGGAAGATCTTGTACATCTACCCATAGAAAAGCTTCATCAAATTAAATTTATTTGTGGAGATCATTTCAAAGCACGAGACTTCAACAAGAAGGGCAATCGTTTGAAGAAAAGAGCATATCCCAAATTGAATCTATCTGCACCACCATTGACTGATCATCAATTAAAAGATTTCCCTCTACATGTTGCAAGCAAATCAGGTATGCATAATAACGTGCATTAGACTAGTTTTTTCTTCTTCTTTGTAATGCAATGGATAAGTCTCCAATTTTTGGCTGTCAGTTCACTGTGTTTGGTTTATGGTTTAGCTTAGTTAATGCCAAGGCAAGGATTGATAATTATTTCATCATCACCATATCAGACGAAGGATGTCTACTGCCGGACATAGGCCTCCCCCAAAGTGTTCCACAATGAACCATGTCATCAGTCCTCCTTGTGGGGGGCCTGCCCATGCTGCGCCTTCCGGTACGTGGTCGCTATTCGAGAACCTTTCCGCCCCAACGGCTATCGGTTCTACGTGCTATGTGCCCACTGCCACTTAAGTTTAGCGATAATAGCACAATGGCATCCAAGGTAAATACACAATAAACAACAAGAATAAAGACACTCTTGTAGAAATCAACATTTATTATTTTATTATAAAATTAATTTCCATGAAATAAAGTACTATTCTTGGTTGTACTGCTAATTTATGTTAACTCGTAGATAATTCAATATAGCATTAAGTCTGTCATTAAATAAGGAGTTATGATAAATATAAACATCTATCCAATACTTTTGTTACCTTGGGTTAGTAACAATATTTTTTTAATTATTTTATTTATTAAGGATTACCAACAGATGAATGACAGGTGAATTATCACCATTCACCATTTTTATCTATTCATCTTACATTCACTTAAATCTAGTTTACATGCATGGTTGATGCTTACCTTCCAAACCGAATGCTAAACAACTTTTAAAGACCCGGACGAGGTAACTTTGTAGGTACAGATATTTTAATTTTACTCAGCAATTCCGGACAATCCAACCCCTTACTGTTACTGGTAATAAATTTGTAAAAGAACATCAAATCTAGTGCTTTTTTATGTTCATTATGTAATAACCAACTTAAATAATTTGGAAACCGGCTGAACCGATTTTGATAAAACTTTTCTAAGAACCATCAACCAGAAGCCCTGCTTTCAAATAAATTAAACACATTGAGATTGGTTCACCCGTTTAAGAGCTACAGTGCCACAGACAAAAAGACACGCACATCACACACATAGCGGTCAAACTTACAAAACACCCTTCTTGTTTCGTCGAGGGTTACAAATGAAGAATAGTTTTACCATCATTGCAGAAGCAGGAAGTTTTTTTGATTTTGCTGGTTTGTGTGTTGAAGTATGCTTGAAACCCTGATTCTACTTATAATATTGTAGGTTGTCTGATTTTTATTTTAAACAATGTGCATACAACTTGATGCATTTCAGCTTTGGCACCCACAAATATGGATAAAGTGGACCATTCAGCCTCTGTTGTGTCAAGCAGCAAAACACCACTTGCTACAGTCACACAAAATATAATGGGTAAGTGCTAAGAGTTAACAATACATACTCTTTAGTTTATTCATGTGATTCCAGTGAGATTCCCTCTTTTGAGGTAAAAGAAAAATGTCAACTTGATATTAAGTATTACCTCTATAATGATTATTGACACTCATTAACTTAACAATTATAGGTTTGTTGCTGTGAATATATGTACTTAGTCGGCTCATAAGTTCTGTCACTGGCCTTTATAATTTAAATTTGGAACTCCTAAAACAAAAACCGTTGTGCATTTGAATTTCGAATCTTTTTTAAATATTTGAGTAGTATAATTTTGCAATTTTCTGTTTTCTTTAACATGGAGTGGACGCTTAAAGATAGCCGTACCGCAATAATAGCACTTATCGTTGTGGACACTCGCCGACTAAAATTTTTAAGCTACTTGAAAATTTAAAATTCTCTCTAAGATTTGTGTATCGTACCATAGAAAGATACAGTGAGGTCTCTAGTTTAAATGACAAGAAAAGAAGCGGTCGTCCGCGTACAGCTAGGACTCCAGCGGTTGTACAAGCAATTAGGGCACGCATTGCCAGAAATTGCAAGCTGTTCAATCCCGGTGTCCTAGCAGAGGTGGGGCTGTATGTGCCGGAGCGGTACGTGTGGCGGCGGCGGCGCCCGCGCCTGCTGGCCGAGCCGTGCGCGCGCACGCAGCTGCTGCGTCGCGCACCGTTCACGAGAGCGCTGCGCACGCTTAATCGGGTAGCGAGCGAGTTAGATTTATTTAATTGTTCTATGAACGAATTCACAAAAGTCACACTACATATTTTGTGCTATGGTACAGGGTAGTATGTAATGTTACTAAATAATTTTGTGTCATATTGTTATTTTAAATTATTGTATATAAATAAGATTCCCCACACTGTCGCATTGGGGTTACCTGTAAAGATGGTTGTGAGTATGAAAATAAAAAATAAAAAAAAAAATTAAAAAAAAAACCCGCTAGGAAACAAAAAGTTATGGCCCTCCAGATGGGTTTGAGCAGAAACACGGTGAAAAGAGTGCTTAATCAAGACCTGAGACTTCGTGCTTATAAACGAAAAACTGGCCATCTTCTCAATGGTCGGCTTAAAGCTTTAAGGCTTAAAAGATCTAAAGCTTTATTGAAGAAGTACGCTAAAAATAAGCATCGTTGTATACTGTTTTCGGACGAGAAAATTTTTGACATAGAAGAAAACTGTAATAAACAAAATGATAGTGTACGCTCGCAATAGTAAAGAAGCGTCTAATAGCATTCTCCGTATTCAAAGAGGTCATCACCCTTCATCTGTGATGGTTTGGCTGGGAGTTTCTTATGCGGGCGTCACTAGTATGCATTTTTGTGAGAAAGGAGTATAAACTAGTGCCAAAGTGTACCAAGACATGGTGTTGACTAATATTGTGAAACCACTATCCCATACGATGTTTCTAACCCAGCATTGGGTTTTCCAGCAGGACTCTGCTCCAGCCCATAAGGCAAAGTCTACACAAGCCTGGCTCGCCTCCAATAAAATCGATTTTATACGGCATGAATATTGGCCCTCCTCTAGCCCAGATCTTAATCCGTTAGACTATAAAATATGGCAGTATTTAGAGGAAAAGGTGTGCTCAAAACCTCATGCAAATCTAGACTAGCTGAAAAAATCCCTTGCTACGGCAGTGGCCAATATCCACATGAAAGTGGTGCGTGAATCCATTGACGACTGGCCACGCAGACTTCAAGCCTGTGTAGATAATTATGGCGGTCATTTTGAATAAATGTTATACATTTAGATTCTATAGTTTATAAGCTTTCAAACGCTGTACAAATTATACGGAATAAACTTAAACTTTTGTTTTTATTTGATACTATGTATATGACAGAACTTATGAGCCGACTAAGTATATGTATAGTAGTAGTAATAGCACAGAATAGTATAATAGTCTTACATGTAATAGTTAATACTTTATTGCATATAACAGGTTGTACAAATAACACATAGCATAGCGTAGGTAACAGAATACATATAGGTAGAATAAAAATAATACTTACATAATATTTGTACAAAAGCGAACTTATCCTTTAGTCACATTGTGAATTTGAAATATTTTCTTTATTGGGGAAAAACAGGCATAAACCGATATAATAGCTTTAACAAAATAGATGTAAGATCTCTTCCAGCTAACCTTTGAGCAACTGAGAGAAATTGTGAGATGGCAGACATATTGTATAATATGTATGTACAATCAATGTCAAAGATATGTTTACACTTTTGCACCTTATTTCATTGTAATAAAGTGAAATATGTATGCATATTTTTGACTTTAATAAATTTATATACATATACTATACATGTAACGCGCATGTGACACCCCTAGGAGTTGCAGGCGTCCATAGGCTGCGGTGACCGCATACCATCAGGCGGGCCGTACACTTGTTTGCCACCGACGTGGTATATATAAAAAAAAAAGAAAAAACTATATATATTAATTTATTAAAGTTCCGTTTGCAATTACAAAGCTACAACCATCTCGTCTTTGCCCCCTGGCTAGATGCTGGCCAAGAGCAATCCCATTTTTAGTAAAAAAAAACATTCCATTTTCCGAGCGTAGGACACGAAACAGATGAAGACGTCTAGCGCTGATATTGGATTCATATTTCGTGGCCATAGACGTGAATTACGGTGGTGCATAGGTACTTACGTTTTCGACTTGCTAGATCGCGAGTTCGATTCTCGGTGTAAGTAGCTGTAACTGTTTTGCTTTTTCCTATTTGTTTTATTATAAAAAATTGGAATGTGTATTCTATACCTTTTTGATAATTTTATACTTAGCAATATTTCTAATGCCGCAATGGTGACAAAGCGTTGCCAATTCTTTACTGGTTTGACGATTGACATTAAGTAACAAATGCATATGCATCTTGATTATCAAAGCGCATTTTTGACACCTCATGCGGCCCTGCTTACCATTGCCCAAATTAGACATCACATACCTACTTTAACAGGGCTCCACAGGAACAGTGTTATTATATAATGGCTGCTATTATCTTTTAGATGAGGTACATACTTTCAAATTTGGGTTGCCTTAATACGAGTAAGGTGAGAATGCTATGTACCCTGCTTAGCATTTTGTCTCGCTAACACCCTGTTTTCCTCAGCAGTTAGCAGGAGGGTGAAGGCAAATGATCCTTGGCAGCGGTACAGTCATAGGCGGGTATTAGTTATATTATTAAATAAATAAATGTGGATGGACAAATTCACACAAATCGAACTAGTCCCATAGTAAGCTAGATAAGGCTTGTGTGTTATGGGTAGTAGACAACGATATATTTAATAGATATATATGTATACTTAAATACATACAAAACATCCATGTCCCAGGAACAAATGTTTTTGCTCATCAGATAAACAAATGCCCTTACCGGGATCCGAACCCGGGACCTCGAGCTGTCACTAGTAACGGCATGTACATAAACAAAAAAACAATGGGGTGGGGCGACGATTCCCTTAAAAAAATGTATGGTGCAAAAATTTTTTCACTAATTTGTCGACACACGTTTTTTGTCAATCTATGTACCATTATTCGTAGAAATTTTAGCTGACCCCCTGTAAGAAGGGTATGCTCAACGGCTCCGAAAACACGATTTTTACGTTTTTTTATTGCTTTACGTCTTAGTGGGACGAATTTTTTGCTAGTTTTAGGTACTGATGGTAATATTGTAGTTTTTTTCTAGACGAATTACTGAAAAAGCTCCAGATTCTGAAATCTAACAGGAAGAAAGCAGAACTTTTCCACCTCAAAGAACTGGAAGACTATTTTTCAGCCAACTAAACGACTTTCCATCAACTGCACCTGAAAAGACACCTCACCAATTTTATTTCTATGAGACTATTATCACTAAAAGACTAGTTGTTTGTGAGTAACAGAGACACCAAATCACACAAGTCTTGTATTTAACCACCTATTATCACCAAGTTCTACTACGATAACTCAGACAATATTGCTGTTTCTTTCGTCCATCCCCAATTTGATATAATTTGGCAGCTTTATCCGGGCTTGGCTCCAAGTGAAGTGAAAGCCTTACATCAAGCACGGTTTATGTGTTCAATTATCGCTGCTCGTGTTGGGGGAATGTTTTCAATGGCACAATGCTTCACTAGTATGATCACACATCAGTACTACTAATCTCTTAATTAGTAGCATTGAGTTCTGACTTACATCATTTGGCATTGACGTCAATTCCTCAAAGGCTCTATTATTTTTTGACCGTAGACTACGGAACCCTTATAGTTTCGCCATGTCCGTCTGTCTGTCTGTCTGTCTGTCTGTCAGTCTGTCTGTCCGAGGCTTTGCTCTGTGATTGTTAGTGCTAGAAAGCTGCAATTTGGTATGAATGGATATATAATTTACCCCCCATGAAATCGGGGGAGGCCTATGTCCAGCAGTGGACGTCCTAGGGCTGATATGGGTGGATATATAAATCAATAAAACTGACAGTCGTAAAAAAGGAAGGAAAAATGGTAAGCCTGGTGGTGAAAGCGTGCAACCAGCCCGGTAGTAAGCGGATACCGCAACTTAAGGGACAAAAGCATGTCCGCAAATATTTTTTTTCTCTCGATTTAATCTGCAATCGGCCATACATGCCATAATCAGATGGTTTGAACACAATATTTAAATTTTCTTCGGGTGGGTTCCATTGAACACTATCACCGTATTATGTGGCTTAGTCTCTCTGGTCCAGCTCTAGTATCTGCCATCTTCTTAGTCTTGGTGTGTATTCATTTTCATTTAACAGGACCCTGGCCAGTTCATTTAGTGTTTTCGTAACCTACTCTTATAGTTACTCCAGTTTTTGTTCACTTCTTGCTTTACGGTAGGTAGTTCAGTGTACTCATGTAGCTCATTATTTCTTGTAAACCATGGAGCACATGTGATTTGTCTTAATATGTCCGCAAATATAACAATTATTTCATACATTACAGGTCCCGCTCCCACTCCTATGGAGGAGGAGGTGCCTGTAGCCCCTCCTGCTTCCAGCTGCAAAACATCAATTGTTACAGCTACCACACAAAATATAATCGGTATGTGCAATTATATATTTTTCGTTTAGAAATCATATATATGTGTGATTCTGTTAATTTAATACGTCACTACACCTGATAAAACAAAATCCCCCATCGCGCTGCGTCTGTCTGCCTATTTGTATGTCTGTATGTTTTGGATACACTCAAAAACTACTGAAAGGATTTTCATGCAGTTTTCACCTATCAATAGAGTGAGTTAAGTTTTAGGAGTATAAATTGTAAAGTGTTTGTGTAAATTGGTTGAAATATGGCGATGTTTGCTAATGATGACGTAAAAAACACGCTGTCTTGTAAGTTTAATCGAAAACGCTGCCTGATCCGTTTAAGATAGTATAACAAAACAATGTATAGTGGGATTGTCTCTCTTTCATTCATCATCATCATCCTACCGCTATTCCAAGTACAGTGCTCGCCATTTATTCGGGCGATGAAGTGTCTCAATGCGCTTCTGATGTCAGTACCTGAATGCGACTTTTTTGCATGGCAATGGCCGGCAGTTTGTTGTGAATGTTTTTGCGAGATGATGGATAGCAGGCAATCTAGTGTTCCAATATAATTTTAGTTTCCTTTATGTACCTATGTTTACCTGTGCAATGGTTAAGCTACAACTGTAATTCTGTGTTTATGTTATTAAGTAAAACAACATTTTAATAATAAGCTAGTTGCTATACCCTAACAGGGTCTATGAGAAACATTTCATTATTATTAAAAACCTGTATTACACCATGGTTGCAATAAACGTATTATGAATTATCATAGACAGCTTAACGTGCCTTCCAAATCACGGGAGCGCTCGGTTAGTAACCACTCAAAGCGGTCATCCATCCAAGGACTGACCCCACCCGCCATTGCTTAACCTTAACCCGGACGCCGCTAGGCCACGAACGCTCCTCTTTTGTCTCTCTACAAAAAAGTCATCGATGGTATATGTCTACCTTTTAAGGATACCTTACTATAACCTTTTGCAACTTCTAAAAAAAGATCACATAGGTATTTTTTTATTTTATTTATTAAACCCAAAATATAAAATTACAGTAAGCATACATCTTTTGTTCGCCACACTGTATATACAGTTTGTTGGCGAGTATTGCGCTCTCTTACACATTCGAAACTCAGGTATGCCTACTTATTTCCTAAACTTAGACTAACTCATTTATTTTATTTATTAAACATACACTACTATAAACAAAAGCTACAGTAGTGCGTGTGCCAACGACGTTACGCCATACCATTCAGAGGCCAGACTTACACTTATGTCGTATTTGCAAAACTATTTACATATTTACAATCTTTTTGAAATTAAATACTTCATTGAGCATTTCATATGGATTATAATGGCCCTTTAGGCCACTTAAGTATAGGTAGGATAGTCTTAGGAGATATGGGAAATTTAAAAAATCGCGCGAAGATTTCAAACGGACTAGCGACCGCACTAAAAGCGAGTACTACCCGTGCGAAGACGGGGCGGATCGCTAGTAATGGTGTAACAGTTGGACGCACTGTTTTTTATTTTATTATTATTTCTTGACATCAAGTTACGAATGACTCATACAATTACAGAGTTAATTCACAATGATCTAATAATTGAATAAGAGGCCTCTCACAGTGTTGCTTTGCTGGGCGCACAGCAATGAGCCATATATGTGAAGTATATGTCCGCAATCATCGCCAGGACGCTCATAGAGCTAGCGCGCACGCGTCGCACTAGGGATGCAGCTCGCAAGGTGTAAGAAGATTTATGAATTACCACAATTAATGGCCGTCAATAAATTAATTTGTAATAAAAACAAAATCGCTAACTGATTAAATGTTAATATGTGATACATTTCAGGTCTCGCGCCAATTACCATGGAGGAGAAGGTGCCTGCAGCCCCTATTGCTTCCAGCAGCAAAACACCACTTGTTACGGCTACTACACAAAATATTATGGGTAAGTGTAGTTGTATATTTCTCCATCCATGGTTTCGTTTAAATAAAAAAATAAGAAACAACCAAAACCCGATTACTAAGCCTCCGCTGTCCATTCGTCCGTCCGATTTTCAGTCTGTCTTTTTTTAATACCACGTCGGTGGCAAATAAGCGTACGGCCCGCCTCGGGAAAACCTCGCCAGGGAGCTCATTCCACAACCGGAGCGTCCGTTTGTGATTTATAGGGCTCCATGGTGATACAAATGCCCACAAATTTGATACGATACAAGCTTGCTCAATTTATGTTTTGCTTTTTCCACAAAGTGTAATTTCATACTTGCAAACCTGAAACTTCGTTTCGACTCTTAGTATTGTTTTTTATATGTATATATATTTTTATCGTGAAATTTTCGCATGATTTGCTTGTTATTTTGTTATTCGGGGTGGAGAAAAATTTAACAATGCAGTGAACATATAAAGACCTGGGTGTACTCTTGGTGGACTCTACTCTGAGCTGGAGGGCTCAGGTCACTGAAATTAGTAGGAAAGTCACGAGTTCCTTACATGCTCTTAACAAGCTAAAACATTTTTTGCCCTAATAGTACTAAAGTCATGTTAGTCAACACCTTAATTCTACACATAATTGATTGTGGTGATGTGTGTTATCCGGACTTGAGCGGAGAACTTCTTGATAAGCTGGATTGCCTGCTCAATAACTGTATTTGCTTTGTCTAGACGTAATAGAATGACGTAATATCCGCATCCTTTGCACTCTCTTCTCCATTCTCAAAGATCTACAATGTCCCGAATATCTCAAATTCCTCTTTAAATTTGAGGAAACTCATGAACGCCATCTTGGCTCGTCTGGCAATCTCTCTCTGGCCATACCTCTTCACCGTTCTGGTTTTATGTCCAATTTATTTTCCGTTCAGGCGGCTCGTCTATGGAACGGTCTTCCACCTAAAATTAAAAATATTTCCAGAACATTGCTTTCAAAAAAGCTGTACGCGTTTTTATTTCTGGTAGTCTACGGAATTCTTAGAGTATCTGTTTAGTAGGTATTCGTCATTATATATGTACCTACTTAGTATATCCTCCGGACGACTGGATATCAAAATTTGCCAGAATAAATTTTACTCTGTCAGATTGACAAAAAGTCAAATATATATATTTATCTGTAATTATGTATTTGTGTATGTCTACGTAATGCATATAAAAAACTATTTATGTAGCTATATGACAGATATTTAAATCAATATTTTGTATGCAAGCTTACGAAATTTGTTCTCTGGTATTTTATAGTTGCACCGCCTACAGTCTTTCTGTTTTGCTTGAAGGTTGACTAGTAGAGAATGCCTTATGGCATTAAGTCCGCCTTTTGTACGTTATGATTTCTTATTGTGCAATAAAGAATAAATAAATAAAAAAAAACATGAGAGTTGTTGCATTTTGTTATCAGAGGTAAGTTGCGGAATGGAGGTATCGCCCTAATTTCGACACTGAATGGGTTGCTGGTCTAAACACGGATACCTAGGTTACCTATGTGGTAATACAGAGTTGCAGGTTGTATTGTGTTCGGTATTAATACCAGTAAGTCAATCCTAGATTAAATAACAACCTTTTAAAACCCTATCCTGTGTCTCGAAAGCGCGAGTCAGTGTAGTACAGCAGAGCCGGTTAATTCTGGTCTGCGAGTTGCCACACCTAGCAAGGCGTTGTATGCGTCGCGCCTGTTTCTTCAGCTCGTTTGTAGTGAGCGTGCCGCGGCCGTTGCAGGGGACCACCGTGTGTGTTGATGTCTGGCCGAAGGGTGTAGTGTTTTGTTGGTTTTGGGGCAACCTACCGAGTCCTATACCGGAGATGACGACGCAACGGATTCACGCTATTACGTCGCCTTAATCATTTGTTTTAGTTTTGAAGAATATTTTGTATTGACATTTATGTGTACAAAATATTCTTAAAAACTAGACTACTGTAAGGTAAATGTTAATAAGGGCCTTTTGTTGCCTGAAGCAAATAAATAAATAATGGTCAATTGGGATGCACTGGTTTTTTTATATATTTTTTTATTATTTTGACTACAAGTCACGATTGATTCATACAATTACAGAATTAATACATAATGAACTAATAATTAAAATGAGAGGCCTCTCAAAGTGTTGTTTTGCTGGGCGCGTGTTAGTTTACAGCAATGAGCCACATATGTGCAGAATATGTCCGCGATCTTCGCCAGCACGCTGATAGAGCTGGAGCGCACGTGTCGCACTAGGGATGCAGCTCGCAAGGCGCAGCTATTAATAGTAGTTTTGAAATAGTTGTGAAATGAATTACCACTATTAAATAGCCGTCAACAAAAAAAGTGTAATAATCATAACAAATTTACTAACTGATTAAAGTTCATATTTTATACACTTCAGGTCTCGCACCCACAACCATGGAAGATAAGGTGTCTGCAGCCCCTATTGCTTCCAGCAGCAAAACACCACGTACTACAGCCACCACACAAAATATAAAAGGTGAGTGTGATAAACGGGATCCGGCATATCTAGATCGGAAATAAGTGTTTGTAGCTTGAAATTATAATAGAAAATAAAATACACCGACCTTGATATACGGATCCACCATCACGACCATCCGTGGTCTTCTTTATCATTCCAGAGCACCAAATGATTTTTAGGGTTCCGCACCTCATAAAAAAACCCTTATAGGATCACTCGTGTGTCTGTCTGTCCGTCCGTCCGTCCGTCCGTCCGTCCGTCCGTCCGTCCGTCCGTCCGTCACAGCCGAAATTACATGACCGATTGAGTTGAAATTTGGGACACACGACCGACGGCGGCAGTTGGTGACGTAAATAAATGAATTTTATATAGGGGGCCACTTTTGGTGGGTCAAATAGAAAAAACGGCCAACCGGACCACGCGCAATGAAGGATCCCGTATCTACTACTACTACTACACATTTAAAAGAATGGGATATATTCATAAAAATGTAAACGTGTCTGATTTATAATATAATTTATCGATAATAATTATCGACATAGCCACAACATTTGAGTAGCGGCTCGTGAGCAATTTTTGACGTTCTGAATAGCGATGAAGTAACACACAATATGTATTGTAAATTATTAATTGTATACAAAAAAAACATTTTTACAATTTTAAGAATTCTAATGCCATAATATGATGACCGTAATTATTTACAAATTTTATGATGACATCTATATGTGAAATTGATTTGTCTCCCTTGTCTGTAATTTATTTTATCTATTGTTTATTTTTTACTAATTTAATGTAATATTGTATGTCCGAAATGGGCAAACTGTTGAATCCATAATGTTATGTCTACTACCACAATGTACACAGTTTAAACAATAAACATATCTTATCTTATCTTATCTTTACATGATTATGAACTTAAATTTAAGAAGAATTTAAATAGATATTTGCTTAATTGCAAACGCAACTTGTGTCTCCGAAATTGATAATGTATTTATTTCTAAATACTCTTAAATATTTTTTACTGATGATTGGAAATCCCTCCATGGAACACAATTTGTACAATGCTGTTTCTACAGCTTTTTACGGCACAATAAGGCATTGTACGATTAAAAACAGTTTTTTTTTCACTTATTTAATCATGTCAAACGCCGCTTGCGGTTGTCAAGTGACAGACAATAATCTGTGCAACAAGTAAGCGAATATTAGCTCGTTTGGCGAAACGGGGACGCCCACTCACCACTTCCCCTCGTTTCTTTATTCCGTGGTACCTAGCTTACTTAAGTTCTATTTTCGTAATTTTTTTGTAAACTAATATACAATGCATGAATTTTATTTGTAAAAAAATCTCATCTAAGTAAAGTTGAATACTCGTATATTCTTTTGAAAAATATAAATTCCTCAACCCGACTTATTTAATATGTATGGCAATTATTCATTAACTTTCTTAGTTTCTTACGGCTACTGTAAAATTACGATAACCCAGAGAAAAAACATTAATTAAAACATTTTTATGGTATAAAAAGTGCATAAAACAAGTCTATACATCCGAGCCGCAAGTGAGGGTCGATATAAAGTAGAGGATAAAATGGGTTTTAGACACGCGATATACACTCATCTTTTCTCTTCGATTGCGAGAAAATTAAACAAATAATTAATGGCTGTCAGCACCGGCTCCACCCCCCGCGGTCGACGAGCACATAAGTAGAAATATGATAACATTTTAATTATACTAATCGGCTCCGATCGATAAATTGTCTCGGTTGAAATCACTTGTTTTGTGCACTTGTGCAATCTACTATTTTATAATAGTAAGGTAGGTTTAAAATGACTTTCTCTATTATCCCTTAAGGTCTTTGTACCTAGCTAACAAATTTTCTGTATTTATTATGTTTTATTGTTGTTCACAGATTGGACTACATCAAAAGAAAAATTACTGCGACAGCTCCAACAAATAAAGGGCACAGTAAAATCTCTGAGACGCAATGCTAACCTGTTAGAACGCCTAGATTCGCCATTAGTGAAAGAAATTGTCACATTGGCCTTAAAAAATCAAAAAAGAAAGCCCAAAGGTCGTCGATGGACTAAAGAATACAAAATATCCTGCCTGGCCATTTTGAAAAGGTCGCCTAAAGCTTATCGCTATTTGCGGCACTTGGTTCCGTTACCTAGCGTTAAAACGCTACAAAATGTTTTGAAAAAAGTACCCATGGAGACTGGCATCAGCAAACAAGTTTTGGAGCACCTGTGCAAGATTTCTAAATCGTACGGCAACGATAGATGTTGCTGCCTGCTTTTCGACGAGATGTCATTAAAACCAAGACTTAATTATAATATTGGGAAAGACGAAGTTGACGGATATACCGACATGGGAAAACATGAAAGGACCAAAGACTTGGCGGACCATGCTTTGGTGTTTATGTTACAAGGCATAAAGAAAAAATTTAAGCAGCCGCTCGCTTTTTATTTTGTGAAAGGGACGGTGTCTTCACAGAAATTGGCAGCCATTATAAAGGAAATTATTGGAGCCGTAAATGACACAGGTTTTAAAATAATGGCAACCGTTTGTGACCAAGGGCCTACGAATACGGGCGCTCTAAAGATTTTAAAAGACCAGTCACCGTCTGAACAGGGGCCACAATATAAAAATTATTTTTATTCAAGTGGCAGCAAGATCTACATAATATTTGATGTTCCGCATCTTTTTAAGTCGATTAGAAATAATTTTCTAAACTACGGGATCCTAAAAATAAACGGGAAAAAGATAAAATGGGATCATTTGTTACGGGTAGAAGAACGAAATCGAAATCTTCTCTATTTAAGTAAAATTACAGAAAACCATGTTCGGCCCAAATACAGAGCGAAAATGAAAGTTAAATATGCTGCTCAAGCTCTGAGCCGAACAGTTTCTGCTGTACTGAAGCTTCTGGCGCTCGCTGCTACAGACCCTCAAGAGCGCAAGGAACTACACGAAAGTGGAGAGGTCATACATGACTTGGACCTGTTGTTTGATGTCACGAATGGCCCGTCTGGTCCAAATGACATAAAGAAAGGCCAGAGGGAAAATGTTTCCAAAAAAACGAATCATATGCAACTGTGGGTGGACTATAGGAAGAAATTGGAAACCCTCACTTTTGCCAAACCTGACGGCACCCAGGCGAAGAATGTAAGGTGTGTGCAGGGCTACCTTACAACTTTATGCTCATTCAGAGATTTATGGACTGACTTGCAACAGCTTGGGTTTAAATATTTAAATCTAAGACAGCTTAACCAAGATGCCCTTGAAAACTTTTTTGGGGTATTGCGACAACACAGCCCCACTAATCGAAACCCAACTGTATCAGGATTTGTGGCAGCACTAAAAACGTCAATTATATCGGGTATGAGTGCTCCACATAGTAGGGGCTCTAATTGCGATAAAGACAGTTGTGTGCTGCTCACAGACTTGCAAAATTTCGTTTTTGATCAAGAACAGCAAAGCTCAGAAGTACCAGAAAATGACATGGGCAGTAACAAAGAAAATGTGCCTGAAGAATCTGGTGTGCTGCTGAGCATACCAGAGGAAATTGAAGATTTGGAAACAAACCTGCTGAATCTAGAAGGACAAGCAGTAATATATGTGAGTGGTTATATAGCTATGCGGTCAGGGAAATCAAATAATTGTAGCAGATGTAAAGAGTCATTAATCGCGGAAAATCCAGACGATGACCCAGTTTATAATTACATTAAACTGAGAGAATGGTGGGCGGATAAGGCATCACTAACGTATCCCAAAAAGCAGCTCTGCTTGTATATTGAGCAGTGTTTAAGAGTCTTCGAAAACGATGTCACACCTATACTACACCACCAAAACATTACACAGTTAGCGGTGACACTTTTTATGACGAACGACGTGACATTCATAAAATGTGAACAACACCGGAACACAATGGTACACGAAATCTCCTCTCGCCTCGCTATTCTTTTAGTCCGTAGGCAATGTAAAAGGAAAAATGAAGCAATAGCTGCACAAGAGGAGTATATTGCAGACAAAAACAAGAAAGCACAACAGCAGGGAATTGCCAAGTAACAATATTAACATCAATAAGGTTACGTTTCATACAAAATTGACGTACTTTGCTTGTTCACGAAACTCTTTCATGTTATTTTTTTATTTTGACAATCACGTTACCTAATTACCGCGTATCTTCGAGGATACATAACTGGAACCCCTCTGCCAAAAAATAGGCACAATGTGCAAAAAAATATTAAAAACAACTTCATTAATCCTAATCGATTAATGAAGTAGTTTTTGCATGCTGCAAGCTTGCACTCGGCAAGCTTCGTGGTCTAAAGTGGTGCTCGACTAAAAAGCATACATTTATATATAACGATTGCTTAAAATACTATATTTATCAATCAGGTAACAAAATATAAAAAAATAATCTAAAATAGTTTCGTAGATAGGCAGAACATTTCGAATAGTGTAATTAATATAGTATTTACCATGACTACGTTCATTTGCGCAAGCCTTCAAGTCTTTTTTTCTCCGCATTGTTCTGTTTTTTTTTACCTAGTTTAAATTAATTAAATTGCTAACTGTGCTTGTGTTTCAGCTTGCGATAGCGGCCTAAAGGAAGTGCAAAAATATAGGTGCCTACTAATTTTCAAAAATATGACCTTCATGGCTCTAATGTCGCAGAAATTAGTCACATATATATGAGTGAATTAATTAAATCAATATTTTTGCACTTGGCTGTACCGCCGCGCCGACTGCTACACTTTACACTGATAACGCGGCCATCGTTTTGGCCATCGCTCTAGGGGAAAAAAGTTACCTTTTTCACATGAATTATAGTAGTATATGGTTAATGGGAACATTGGCGTCATCTGGGATGAAATTTACTACATACGGCAAATATGAAAGATTCGAGGTTTTAAAATTATAAAGTAGTGTAGTAGTAGTGTTAATAATAATACTACACCAATTGTTTTGCACTAAGATTCCTTTCAATTCTCAAAAGTAAGTTCGTTGAAAATATTATTGTATCTTAATAAATAAGATAACGACTACCTTGTAAATTAAAGTGATAACATATTATCAGTGTTTCATTTATAAGTAAAGATAAATTTAGCGAGAACTGAGAGATATTCATTTGCTATTAGTCAATAAATATTGTGCACATTGTTACTGCTAGCGTTATCAGTCCTCGTTAAATTTATATCCTAAAACAATATTTAAACAGACTCCTCTATTAATGACGTTATCGATATCGATAAAAGATTTTTTGACGTATGTAGACGTCACTATTATCGACTTTTCACGTCACTGCTTTTGACAGATGTCGTAATGACAACACTACATTTTTCTTACATTGGTAGTAACCCGAATAGATTTCCATACTAACGAAAAAAATAAAAAAATGTATGAAGTTCCGTCTCTTAAAACGTAGTGATTATATTCTCTTTGGCAAAGAGAATATAATCACTACAGAGTAAGGGTCACAAAGTACAATATATAGACTGAGATAGAGATATCAGTGAAATACTCCACGTAGATTGTAGCGCCACAGTGGTATCAGTACAAAACTAACCGCACGAACGCTCGGCGGCAGATACTAACCACGGCTGTTTATCTACGTAAAACGAAACGTGTATTATAGCGGTCATCACTATACAATTAACCAAAAAACCCATTTGACATTTGAATTTTCAAATTGACAGCGATGTCAACGTACCGTGCAAACGTTTAGTTTCACGCAAAATATTTAAGCTTTATAAGCTTATATACACTCCACATCGATAAAATTTGTAAGGTAGAAGTTGAAAATATACATTCTTCTCTTCCTATGGAGCATTTTATTAGCACTCTTATCTACTATCCATTTGCACGAATAATTGACGAGGCTAAATTAGTACAATGTTGTGTACATTACCTAATTATGTAATTATTTTGCGTACGTTGGAACGCTCGAAAAGTAAACATGAAAAAAATATTTAACCATAAATTTAGGTAGTAAACACATCATCTGAATTTTAGGTAAAGTATTTATGTATGTATGTATTACTTTATTGTTCATAGAACACGACAAAACGATAAACAAACAAAAAGTAGACGTACAAAGGCGAGTTTATCCCTTCAAGGGATCTCTTCCAGCTAACCTTTGAGCAAATGAGTTTATTAAAAACAAATGGAGGATGACGATAAACAACCTGTGAATTATGCACCGAACCAAAGTTAAAACAAAACAAATTAAATTTGAATCACATAATTTATAATTGAATACAGAAAATACGATTAAATATCCTATTATTACTTACAGCTCAAGATATAAATGTGTGTGTGAGAGAAAATAAATAATGTTTATATACTACGATAACTACGATTACGATATACTACGATAAATAGGTACATATACGCGAGTGAAAAAAAAGTTTTTTTTTAATAGTTAGGAGTCGGACAGCCATAATCTTTTCAATGTAGCTTTGAAGGACGCTTCAGATTGGGATTGCCTCACAGACACCGGTAACTCGTTCCACAACTTAACGGCCCGAACAGTGAACGATCTCTTATCCGCACGTGACCTATTGAACGGAACGCTCAGATAGATATTGGCGTTAGAATTTGAACGAAGGCGGTAACCGCTGTTAGATGTCAGAAATCGGAATCTCTCAGTGAGGTAAGGAGGGGAAGCAGGATTGAACAATGCATTGAAAAGCAATGACAGGACGTGCACATCTCTCATCAAAGTATACATGACAGAAGTACAGCCGCGAAAGATGTGCTTCTTTGTCACTCACAATGTGCAGGTGGAACAGTACACACAGTGTCATCTGCTGGAGAAAGTAAAAACTAACATCTCCTTGGAAAAGCTCGTTCTTCGAGCTAAGTAGTAGCATAAATAAATAAATATTCGGAGACAACTTTTTACACAAATAGAACATTATATACATACATACATAAACTCACGCCTAATATAGGCGTGAGTTTATGTATGCTGCGCGTCCGGAAAAACCCACTTTTTGGCCAAGTGGTGACGTAAACTTGTGTACAAAACACGGGTCGTAAAACAGAAAGCCCTACCTCGCATATTTATGACACTCTCCTGCGGCTCGGGCCTCTAACATCTGTGATATCGACCTTTCTTTGTTTTACAACCCTTGTATCGTAAACAGCTATTATAACAGCCAGTGTGGCAGCACCATAATTAATGGTAGGGAACTGCTGTGTGTGTGCGAATGTTATTTCTCTCATATTTGCCAGTCTAACCGACCGGGGAAATATGTTCACCTTACAGAAGTACGCGGAATTACACCACTACTTGCTCCGTAGTTGTGTTATTGTTTTCGGTGCTGAGTACTGAGGGCTTACCGCGAACCAATAACGATTTCGTTCTTGCATATTCGACTGACAGAGAGGGAGGTACGTATCTCCCTCTCTGTCGGTCGAATATGCAAGTGCGGCAGAGGGCAGATATTTCGTTTTCGCCTTGCGGTAGCGTCCCTGGGTAATGTCGCTAGAACTCCCGAGGATGCGCTGTGTTTAAGAGGGGGTACCACGCCAAATTGCAGTTCGCAGATTGAATATTTACCTATCATAATCAAGTCTAAATGCCAAAAAAACCAATTACACAAAAACTAGATCATATTTGCTATTTTTGACTTTGAACAAAACCATTAAAAACTAAAGTTGGCTCGATAGAAAAGAATCGTCAAAACATGTCTAATTTTCACCTAATTTCAATTGTGTGACGTTACCTTGCATACTATCGAAGTAAAAAAAATACATAAAATACCTTTCGACATAATAAATTTTTGTTATTAGCGATTTATCAAAATGTTGTAATTTTTCTGAGTTATTGAGGTAAAACATATTTGGCGCATAAGCCCTTTTTCTTCCGCGCGATACCGTCTCTTCCGTCGCACGTTCCGCGCGGCGCAGTATATCTGCTGTTGCTGTTCACGGGCGGAGCCAGTCCCGATCGCTCCACTGAGACGAGAGGACTGTGTTGGGAGCGCTCAAGACTGCGAAGTAAATATAATAGTATCAACAAGAGTGTGTCCCAAATAAAACGTTGAGTTTATAAAACCCAACACTATAGTTTATGAATGGCAAGTAAAAGTTTAATGTAAACTTCTCAACAAAAAATCTAATATCTACCTTATGTTACAAACTTTACAGTTCAAATTACAACGTTATCATTGCACGGCAGTCAACCTCGGTTAAACGATTGTGTGTAGTATATGCAAAAATAGACGATGAATTTCTCTTACGTATGAGTCTTACTCCAAGTCAAATTATTACACTAAATGTAAGGTTTCCGTAGTCAACTAGGAACCCTAGTAGTTTCGCCATGTCCGTCTGTCTGTCTGTCTGTCCGTCTGTCTGTCCGAGGCTTTGCTCTGTGATTGTTAGTGCTAGAAAACTGCAATTTGGCATGGATTTATAAAGCAATAAATCTGACAAAATGGTAAAACAAAATCTAAAAAAAAAAATTAAGTGTACCTCTCCTACACGTAAAGTGGGGATGACATTTTTTTTTTGCTTCAACATTATGGTGTTGGTTGTTGTTGGATAGGTCTTTCAAAATGAATAGAGGTCTTCATCAAACATTTTTTGATAAAGTGAAAATTTTCGGAAACACTCCAAAAGAAAAAACCGGCCAAGTGCGTGTCGGATCACGTACATAGAAGGGTTCCGTAGCGACACCTACCATATACCAGTCCACATTTAAAACCACTAATCTAGTAGCTCTGTGAGCTGTGTAGACCTCGTGAAAGTGTTTATTTTACTTTTCAAAATTTTACATGACAAACAAAGAAAGAATATTTTACGAGAATCAGTGGAAAAATGCGCCCTGATGAGGAGCGGAAACCGAAATCCGCCAGCAGAAACACACGAAATCATTGAGAATATAAATTGTTCTTGATAATTTTCATAAACTGAGGCGACAAAAACAATTCTATTTAATTATCGTACCTACTTACAAAATTTAACTATAATCGGTTGATAAATGCGACCTGTAGAGGGGGAGAAATCGACATCCGCCCGCAGAAAAATACTTTTTTCCAAAAACTGACGCGACAAACCAATATGTGGCCTTATCAGCGGGAAGGGACCTTACTGTCGGTATTGAGTTATGTATATCACCATAATCTACATACACTGAGCTATCGAACCATATCAAACATGCATGTAGGTTTAATAGATATATTTTTTTATAATTGAAACTCAAAAGTCAGAAAAGGTGATTATGAGAAAATTGAATTCAAACTTATAAACCCAATTGAAGTATGTTATTCTTGCAAGTTACATAGATAATATGCTATTTGAGGAGTAGATTGTATGGGCTTTCAGGTTTCAAGTACAATTTTGTAATTGTATATCTGTTTTCGTATAGTTTACCTTAGCAAAGTGCATAAAGTAAAAAAAAATGCTGATGTTTTTACTTAGATTCCTATTTATAGTGTATTTCCATTACATATTATAGAAGGAGTAAATATTATAAGTAATTAAACACTCAATAAGAACTACTTCGATTTGAATCAACGTTGTCTATTATAAAAATATATTTATTTTAACAAAAATAGCTTTGTGGTTATAAATCTAATTAAACAGTCAAAATCAACAAACATATATATTTACTACGCTAAAACATAGCCAAATGAGATCAAATTAATACAAGAAATATTAAAAAAGTAGTTTTTTAAGTCTCAAAATTCAAGATAAAGTTTAGTAAAAAGTTGGTACAACCACTTTATATTTTCTGAAAGGGACCTTATTGTTAGTGGTAAAATATTTAGTGATATCATCTGATAACAACGATTTTGATAGTTTTAATTTTAGAACACTTTAGTATTAAACTCTTACCAAAAACCTATAATTTTGGGTCGGCAAACACTAAATGATTAACGTATTTGAAAAGGGACCTTAGTGTCGGACGTAAAATGTTTAGTGACATTGTTAAGAATAAGACTTACTACAAAATACAAATTTGTTATTATCATTATTAGAGTTCAAACATGTTATTATTATTAAGTTACTATAAATCTCTAAGGACACGAATTGGTATAAATTGTCTATTACTAGCTTACTCCTAATGGTGATCAATTATTGATGATTTACCTTACTCTAATAACACGCATTTTATGATAATTCAGAATGACGTTTTTACAAAAGTATTTTCCATTTCTGACTTGATTTCTGTGGCCTGTCTAACCGCAATAAGAGCATGCAGGAATTTTTCTTTTAGTCGTAGGAACAGAGGTCTCTTTTTCTGTGTCTGTATTTGCAATAGGCTTTTCTCTTTCATCATCATGAGGTTGATCATTACAGTATCAGCACCTTCCGCACGTACAAACAAAAGTTCGATGACCAACTGACGACCGACACGATTGAATTCAAGCGGGTACGCAGCGAGTGAGGGAGCGCACAGAGCCGACGCCACGAGTCAATGAGAGAACAAATCCTTTGATACGCCCCGACAAGTACCGACACGTCTTTCAAACCGATACCGAGCGCACAGAAAGAATACAAGAGGGGCACTGACAGTAAAGTCCCCTTTTCACTAAACTTTAAGGGCTGTTCTAAGTCTTTAAAAATCGATTTAAAAACTTGTGTCTTTGTCGCATTAAAAGTTACAAACCATTTGTTGTGTTGTATACCTACAAGCAACCTTAGTGACCATGTTAGCTTGAAATCCTCCTTGTTTTTGAAAGCTATTAATAACCATTTGTTAATATCATGCACAAAAACTTTCTCAAAAATGTGACAAATACTTTTCTAAAAACCGCATCAAGATCGGTTTAACCGAACGCGAGTTAATTGTGGACAAACAAACGTAAATACAAACATACGGGTCAAACTGAGAACCTCCTTTTTTATGAAGTCGGTTAAAAACAAATGTTCACATAATGCCGAATAAAAAACTGCAGTAAATGAAAAAAAAACTGCAGTGTTTGAAAACAAAAAAAACTTACATCCATTATTTATCAACTAGGCCAAAAACTACACAAATAAATGTGAAGATTAATATAACAAACATGTGCATCGAATACAGAACCTTATATTTTGAAGTCGCTTACTTTTGGGGACGACTAAAACACGAGGACGATTGAAACGTTTCAATCGTCCACAGGCAAGTTGTTTCTATCGTCCCCACACCACGTTTTTCACTTCAATGACAAATATTATATATAAAAAAACTCGAACGCTGATCAACGGCCATTAAAAACATTCGTTTATTCCTAACTATAACACCAAAATAATTTGATTAGCCAAAATACAAAAGTAAGCGAAGTTAGAAGAGAATATACGAGAGCACAAATACTTACTTTTTACCGCGAAAAACTGGCTTGGCTCGTAGATACTCCCGTCTCGTACCGGCGCTCGAGCACTCTGGCCAAGGATTCAATTATGACCGACCGCATGTTCTGAATGTTGCGTCAGACGCGTACGTATTATAGTTTTCGAGAAATTTGACTTGTTTCAATCATGACGTGTTTCTATTGTCCCCGGTCTACCCTACTGTTCATGCCTTTACTAAGTGGGCGCTTTTTTTTGTTTCAACCCTATGGTGTGGGGGGTTGTTAGATAGGTCTTTCAAAATAAATAGAGGTCTTCATCAAACACTTTTTGATAAGTGAATATTTTTTGAACTATTCCTTTCAAGAGAAAAAAAAATGAATCCTCCTCTAACTTTTGAACTATGGGTCCAAAAAATATGAAAAAAATCATGAAAGTAAAATTTAATAAAGACTGAATGAAAACTATAGCGGACATGATCAGTTGAGCTGTTTTTCAGCTATCGTAAAAAGTCTTCCCTTCTTAGTAAAAGACGTATGAAACGCTGTGAAGGTATTCTCTTTTGCTTGTTATTGATCTTTTTAAAGCAAGTTCATTGGGAATATACCGAACGGAACCCTACACTGAGCATGGCCCGATATGCTCTTGGCCGATTTTATTGTAGCCATATAATAGGTCGATTCATAAAAGCTGGCGCGGATTTTGTATCAAACTGTCATATTTTTCACAGTCATTTTGCGTTAGCTTTTGTCAATTAACTTATACTTCATTTACCTTTGTATATATATATATATATATAAGCATAATCCGCTAGATTCCGGGGTGGGTTGCTAGTTAAAAACGATTGTTAGTCTGTACGTACCATTTCCTAAAAGCATTTATAAATTTACTTACCTACTCGTAAGTAATAACTTTTTTGATGACTTCAAAACTATAACATATTTAAAAGAGGTTGCAATCGTTTCACCTAGAATATGGCTGCTACACGTCAGAATATGGGCGTTCGGATTGCGGAAGGACATGCAAAAGGCTGCCAGCGCTTACGTCACGATCGATAAAGACTTCAATATCCCAATCAAATACCTAACGCGGTCGCGCGGCTGTCAGGGAGACTTATCTTAATGCCCAATTGACGCCGTAGTCCATGGACGTTCTTAATTTCTAATTAACACCGTAGTCTATGGACGTTCTTAATTTCCAATTGTACCTAACAAATAAACATAACTGTCGCTTATTAAATAATCATGTTTCATCTGTCTGGATGGGCATATACTATGCAGAGTGAGCGAGGCAGCAACAGACGCATCGCCTTTACGCACAGCGGGGCCAGGCGCGGGACGCGCGGGTGAATTCTACTTTTTTCCTGGCGTTATGCCCCCTCTTAAGAGTTAGGGACCTGCATTTATTTTCACCACAACGAATCCTGAAATTAATAGAGTCGGCAATGCGCTTGTGTGAGAGCGTCTTAGGATACAGTGTCTGCTTAGCATTAGTGTATAAATTTTTAAAGGGTCGGCAAAGCGCATGTGACACCCCTGGAGTTGCAGGCGTCCATAGGCTGCAGTGACCGCTTACCGCCAGGCGGGCCGTACGCTTGTTTGCCACCGACGTGATATAAAAAAGCGAGCCGTATGCTTATTTCCTACCTGCGTAATGTTAAAAAATATGTATGGAAAGGAAATGTCTGAAAAATAAATCTCTATATAATCCATAAATTAAAAGTTATAATTGTGCTAGAAGATATACGGCTAGATCGGCGAGAGATGCATAACAATGTGCTATTCTAACACATGTTCGATTGTTGGACTGTCTGAAATTCTGCTATAAGCTGCCTTAATAAAGAATAGATTCTACATTGATGGTCACTCTCGAGCCACTCTAGCGCTATAGATAGTACAAGCCGCCATTTTAGAATATTTTATTTATTGGCGCGTATATACTTATAACAGTAATAATAGGGGAAAATATTACACAAATCGACCAATAATACAAGCTTTGCTTAGTTACAATTTAAGCAAAGCTTGACTCAAAGACTCAGGAACAATAAGTCCATGATTATACTGCGGTTTTATTGGAGATAATTACACACAGTCAAATGTATTAAAAACATTGTATTTCATAATGCACATTACACTTTAAAGTTCGCAACTTAGACTACATTTTTAATCAAGGAATATCACTCGTTTGGGCTAACAGAACTTACATAAGCAACGGAAGTATTCATATATTCAATGTTGTTATTTTTTATATTTTCGTGAGATTCTTGATACTATCACTTAAAATGTGTATAATTTTAATCTTTATTTTTATTAAATAATAATTAAACTATTGGATAACATACATTTTCATGAAGAGTTATTGATTCATTGGCTATTGTACCATCTCATTGAGAAAAATCATAAGTGTGGCTATGTCTACAAAGTGTTTAAATCTATTATAGGCACTTGGCTTTACAAATTTCAATTGTACTAAAAACAATAATTGTACCTAAGTACAATGCACAACATTCCGTTTTTGTTTTGTGCTCTAATATAGTTGTTCCAAATCTTAAAATGATATGTCAATTAAGTACATAACGCAAATAAAATATCTCTTAATATTAAACTAGTATAATAAAAATAATGAGACAAAATTAACTTCATATAGCAAAACACTATTATTAGATATTTGTTATTATTCAATTGCACGGTTTGTACTACATAAAACTAAGAATTAACATCTAAGTACATCAAATTAAGTACAATCAACAACTAAACTAAGGTGTAAAATATATTCTTCCAAACTTGATTTTGGGAATATAACAATCACTAACATGAATCATTGGAATGCATACATTTCAAAACGTAGGGAGTAATTTTAGAACTACTTTCATATTCCATTGTGTTTCTTAACCAACCTTAGGGACCGTCGTCAAAACTAAATAGTAGAAAGACGAAACAGAACAAGACAAGGTTAAAACGTTATATGAAACAGAAGGGATTTGGAAGACAGTAAAAAATGTAATATACAAGTCTCCTGATGGTAATTATGTTTATTTGTTAAATACAGGTATTACCACAGAACATAAGAGTATAAACGACCTAAATGAGACCATTAAGCTCGAAACGCACAGAGAGGGCGCGGCGCGGTGCGGGGCGGAGGCGGTTTAATTTTTTTTGATCTTTCCGTAACTGTCGACTGTCATTACTGCTTCATATGTCACACACGCCGCCTCCGCTCTACCGCGCTACCGAACGCCGCGCGGTTTTTTGGTGCGACATACCCCGGACCGCGTTCGCTTCACCACAAAACCGCCTCCGACTCGCAACGAAGCTGCGCCGCGCTCTGTGCGTTTCAAGTTTTCGATTCCTTAAAGAGTATTCGATTCATTCGAAACTTCAGCTATAGGAAATCGCCACTGTAAAATGTTATTGAGATAGATAGTCTACGTTACAAATATGTATACATATTCGGCCTTATAACAATTGAATAAGGTGCAAATCTGTAAACATTTTTTTTTATTACAAATGGGATTGCTCTTGGCCAGCATCTATCCGGGGGGCAAAGATGAGGCCGACGATGAAGCGAGCTCACCCAGAAGATGCCTATTCACTCGTGCCTTATAAAGGTCACATTATATTTGACACCGACCGGACATGTAGCGTTACTATCAAAGAAGTTGAAACTTTATTATTACATTGACAATTATGACAATGTTTCATGCGTACAGTTACCAGCATTTATATCTGATAAAACAAAGGCGGCAAAATATATAATAGAATAGAAACACATTTATTCGACACACACATAATTGTGTAAGTAACAGAAAAAGCAACAACGTAAGAAAAAAAAAATTCACGAAATGGTCCCAACTCAGCATGTAGCTGGCGTGACCACCAGCGCTGGTATTCCGTTAAACCATCAGTGAGACCACGGCAAGCAGCGCAAAAATTAAAAATGAAATAATAAATATTAAACAGCACGTCAAAAATATTTACGGCTTTACAATTAAAGTCGTGTCAGAATTTATGCGCACTTTGTTATAGCAGATAAAAGGATTAAGGCAATCATTTCCATTATATTTTTATTTTTGATTTAACAATTAATGAAAGTGATATGCGTTTAATATTCTATAAAAATAATAATGTTTTAGAATAATTCAATTATTGAATAAATGTTTTAGGCGATATTATTATTAATTAAATCAGCGTGAATTAATTAATTGTAAAGTACTATTAAGTAGTATTTTGCTATACCCAATCAGGGTCCATGAGAAACTTATACCAGTATTATCCCTTAACAAGACACCACCAATCTAAAAGGCTTTAAAAAAACGAATTAAGATATACAAAATTTCTAAATAGTTACGTTTTGGTGATGTATTTAAAGACACGTAACTTTTTACGAGAATGCAATCTAACTTGAACCTGGGGCAACAGAGCTCTTCCATCAACTGGCGAAAAGACTGGTCAACGTCACTGGGGATAAGAGAGGGCTGGCAGCTTCCTCGCACAACGTCTTGACATCGCCATACAGCGAGGAAATGCTACCAGCACAGCATTTTTGGCACCATTTTTTTATTAGTATTCTATTTTTAACCGACTTCAAGATTTCAAAAGAGGAGGTTATCAATTCGGTTGTATGTTTTTTTTTTTTTTGTTTTTTTTTTTTTTTTTTAATGTTTGTTACTCCATAACTCCGTCATTTCTTAACCGATTTAAAAAATTCTTTTTTTGATGGTATGTATATATATCCAAGTTGGTCCCGTTTTTGTCAAAAGGCAGTTCTGATGATGGGATCCATGAGGAATTGAAGGAACTCCTCAAATCTTTAAGGCAAACATATAGTGATTTTTGTGTTTTTATCAACAAGTCAAGCATTTGCATCCAAAAATGTGACATTGGATGAAGTGGAACTGCTGATGATGATCAGAACAGAACTCTTCAACGACGAAAAGTTCACGTTTGGCGATTTGTCCTCCTAGCTGTGTTTGTTAAGCAAGATCTATTTTCACGATTAATTTTTGTCATGCTCGAGTTCTGATGATGGGATCCATGAGGAATTGAGGGAACTCCTCAAATCTTAAAGGCAAACATATAGTGATTTTTGTGTTTTTATCAACAAATCGAGCATTATCATACAAAAATGTGACATTTGATGAAGTGGAACTGCTGATGATGATCAGAACAGAACTCTTCAACGACGAAAAGTTCACGTTTGGCGATTTGTCCTTCTAGCTGTGTTTGTTAAGCAAGTTCTATTTTCACGATTGATTTTTGTCATGCTCGACTTCTGATGATGGGATCCATTAGGAATCGAGGAAACTCCTCAAATGTGAAAGGCACACAAATAGTGATTTTAGTATTTTCATGAACTAATCAAGCATTTTCATTCATAAAAGTGACATTTGATGAAGTGGAACTGCTGATGATGATCAGAACGGAACTCTTCAACGACGCGTAGTTCACGTTTGGCGATTTGTTCTCTTCGTTTTGTTTGTCAAGCAAGCAAGGTTTTTCCATGATTTCATGAGGAATTGAGGTTACTTAGTCTTCTACCATTATAAACATACTTATAGCCATTTTTGTATTTTAATGTATGGAATCTAAGAGTGCACCATCTAAGATTAATAGTCTTTCACCGGACTCCCCCATTGAAGTCGGTTTTTTTTTCTTAAAAATTATTTCTAATAAATCTTCTGTTTTAATAATTTAAGTTAGGTATTGTCACAGACTAGTAAGGGTTCAGACCGCCAAGTCACGAACCACGAACCAAAAATATAGATTTAATATATGTATATATTATCTGTACTCTGTGGTAGATTTTTGAAGTTTCTTTTTTTATGGCACTCTGGCAATGGAACCTATTTGAACCTTAAGTCACAGATCTAAGATTGAAAATCTATTGACACGTACATGCGTGCCGACCACATGGTCACTAAATTGCCGTTGCCTTCTTAAGGCTTAAATAATCCGTACGAGGGTAAAACTGAAAGTTTCGGGAATAGAAGAAAATATGCAGTATAAGTGAGTTTATTTATTTTTATTGTTTTTCAAAATATTCTCCTTTGTATTTCATGCACTTATGCATGCGTTCAAACCAGTCCATAAAGCACTTTTTGAACTCTGAAGTAGGGGTCGACAAAATGGCTATTTTATAGGCCTCCACTGCTTCTTCTGGCGTCTGAAACCGCTGACCACGCAGTTTGTCCTTGATTCTGGGGAATGTAAAAAAGTAGTTGGGACTTAAGTCAGGGCTATATGGAGGGTGGTCCAATATTTCGACTTTTTCACCGTCCAGGTACTCAGTTGTTGTCCGAGCGGTGTGTGGGCTGGCGTTGTCGTGGTGAAGGATGATGCGACGACTAGGGTTTGTTTTTCGGAGTTCAGCAAAGACGTTCGGCAAACAAATAGTGGTGTACCAATCAGCATTGACTGTTCTACGATCCTCAAGAGCCACAGTAGCTACGTGACCAGATTTAGAGATAAACGTACAACCCTAAGCCACCATCTTCTTAGCCGTACTGCGAGAACGAACAACTTTTGTGGGTTTGAGCTCGTCTTCGAAGACCCATACTCGGGATTGGTTTTTAGTTTCAGGCTCATAAGCGTATATCCACGACTCGTCACCTGATACTATGCTAAAAACAGCATTTGAGCGTCCCTTGTTAAATCTTTTCAAAGTTTTGCGGCACCAATTGACACGGACTATTCTCTGCTCGTCAGACAATAGGTGAGGTATCCAACGGGAAAATAACTTTTTCACGCCTAATTCTTCTTTTAAAATAATTTGTATTTGACTCATTCCAATACCCAGGTGCTCTTGAATTTCCCGATATGTCACATGTCGGTCTTCATTTATCAGACGACGCACAACATCGACGTTTTCTTGCGTGACTGCCGATTTTGGTCGACCTTCACGCACTTCGTCGGTGAGGGATACACGGCCACGTTGAAATTCTGAATACCACCTGTATATTGTAGTCTTTGAAGGAGCTTCAATATTAAAAGCAGCAACCATCCGCTCTTCACATTGTTTTTGTGTTAGTCCACTTTTAAAGTCATAATAAATCATAGCTCTGAAATTTTCACGGCACAATTCCATTTTAAGCAGTGACTCGACGACTTCAATAAACAATTGAAACCGAACCATACTTTTTTTTTTCTAAGTGGCCAGTGTGTTGAGATAAGGAAACTTCAGAGATTATAAAAAGGTATAATACATGTTAAAAATAAATTAATAAGTATTCGATTCCCGCCACTTTCAGTGCAAGCCTCGTATTGTACCATGGTTGCAATAAATTAATTATCAATAATGTTTTTTTTTGTATTTGACATTTGCAATTGTTCGTAACATCTGTAACATAGGAGTTTGTTATCTTACTTGATGAATGAAGACAGTATAACCGAGGGTTTGTTAAGTAAGACGCGCTAAGCACGACTAGAAAAAATAAATCTCGATAAGTAGTTTTATTTTTCAATTTCAAAGTCTTGACCATTTTGACACTACAATTTATATTATACCTTAATCACGCAGGAATGCCATGCGTCGTGCGCGGAGGCGTATCTCATACACGGGGGCGTGGCTTACAGAACGGAAGTATCCCATATTGCTGGTGACTGTACGTTACATTATTAGAACAATATTTAGGCGCCCAACCGCACAACGCTACAGAATGCGGCGTGAATCCGCCTAAAACCCAAATGACTTTTGAACAGCGCTTCAGCTAAACTCGGCACTCCCGCCCCTCTATGTGACGATATACCGGAACGAGCCATAACTAAAGAGGACGTGTTATGCGGTAGAGTGCGATACTATGAATTGATTTATCAAGCTGTCAACCTACGGTTTTGTTAGGTTAGACAGTGGACCTCCTTGTAAGTACTATTATTTATTTTACAGTACATATGGTGCTACATTACCGCACGTGTGCCGTAATCAGCAGATTACGTGCATATGTCGAAACTTTAAAGAGCCATATGTACTGTAAAACGTTGTACGATACACGTGCGAACAGGTAATTCGCAACTCGTGTCGATTTAAAACACTCCCTTCGGGTGTATTTTAATTTATCATCACTCATTGCGAATTTCCTGTTCTCTGCACTTGTATCGTAATGTACTATTACACCACACCCATAGATAACCCCCTCTAGATGGAGATTATAGGGCGACGTGCGGTCACCTCATCTATGTACCACTAGTACATGTAAGCAGCAACGCGTCGCGCTCTCAGTCAGACTCGTCCAGGTTCGCGATCTATACGTACGTCAAATAAACGAGCATTTAAAATCGATTTCATCCATTACAAATGGTTTTTTGCTGTGTAAAGTTGTGTGCGAAAAGCTCTCGAACAGCAAACTACAAGAATGACGGAATAACATTTCACAGGAATTACAAAAGGCATATTTTATTCTGCCAGGCGGAGTTCATTTTACACTAGCCATTAAGAAGTACCGAAGTATTCTTGTCCCTTTCCAACCAATTCAAATGTCAATATACTCTCTCTTCTGACGAAAGTACATGCTCGGACTAGTGATGTGCCAGAGACGGTTTCGAAATTACCGTATAAGTACCGATTTCAATTAATTATGTATTCGTTCGTGTTTTGCTGCACTATTATAATATTCAAATTCTATTGGAAAAGGTTATTTGTTATTTTACATTTTTGACATTACATTGTCAGTGACGTTTATTGATATAACAATCTTAGTACCAAAAGCATAATAAATAAAATAAAAAAATAACCCAATTAAAATTAATACGTGTACAAATCAGTGTAGTTGAATGGAACATTTAGTTTAGAAGTAGTTATTCTGTAGTTTTGTTTTATTATAAAGTTTATTAAGCGGTTGTGTCATATTTATTGCTATGTAATATCGAGTATGTATATCTAATGAAATAACAAATTAGTAACAGTATTACCACTAGGACATGGATTTCCCTAGCAATTAGGATTAGTGTCACGAGGAGGGTCCACATGCTGGACTTCGATGAAGTATAAAGGATCTCGGAATCGTTTAGAGAAGGAGCCATTGCAATTGCGTTTTTTCGAATCGTCTTGGTGAGCAGTTAGGACTAGTGTCACGAGGGGGACCCAATGCTTTTATCTGGCTGCCCCGCCATTTTGTCTGGCTGCGCGAAGCGAGGGAGCACTAGTTCACCTATCATTGTATATTCTACCTTACGTATAATGCAAAAAGGTCTTTATTGAATTGGTCATACATTCGATTGCATTAGGTACTTGTCTGCACTAGTCGGAATGAACGAAGATTGCCGATGTAGCTTATATTTGTGGTTTTACAGTACGTATGGATATAGATAAACAAATACCTAAATAGAAAACTTCCAAGACTCAGGAACAAATAGTCGTGTTCGTTCATCACACAAATAAATGCTCTGGCCGAGATTCGAGCCCGGGACCTCCGCCATCATAGGCAGGACCACTACTACCAACTAAGCCAAAGTGGTCGTCAAAATATTCCGCAATTTTTTTTTAATTCACCAGTGCTTCAGCCGTACTACTGTATTACACTACGTATAAACATGTCTAAAATATTATTCTAGATACCAAGTCAGTAGATGAGCATATACGCCATGTAAAATTGTTGATCTAAAATAAATGGTATTACCGGTAAAAGCCAGTAATAAACAACGCGTCACATCCCTACGCCGCGAGCGCCATATTGAACCAAAACGCGTGCTTTATGAAACAGCCAATGGCAGCGACGTTACCGACCTCCCCGCGACCCGCACATATCGCTTACTTTGGTGACTTTTGATTCGAACTAAATCGTCCATAGGGGCCATATAGAGGGAGTTATCTATGACCACACCTTGCCAAAAAGCGTGTTTCCCACTTTGAACCCACCCACCCACTTTTTGGCCAAGTGGTGACGTAAAATTGTGTACAAAACACGGGTCGTAAAACAGAAAGCCCTCTCTCGCATATTTATGACCCTCGCCTGCGGCTCGGGCCTCAAACATCTGCGATATCGGCCTTTCTTTGTTTTACAACCCTTGTATCGTAAATAGCTATTTCAACACATTTGCTCTTAGCACCACAAACAAGTGCAACAAAAACTGGCAACCGTACTTGTCTTATCGAAGATCTCACGGTTCGTAAATAAATGCCATACGATTAAATAAAACACTTTTGCTCGTAACGAGGCTCTTTTTACTTCGGTTTTAGGCTTTTAATACACAATATTACAAACGCAGGTTTTATTTAATTACCACACTTGAGCTATAATGGAAATATATTCCAATTAGATATGTTTGCACCTCGTAGCAAGCTGTATATATGAACACGGTACATTCTTAATTAAATTAACCGGTTTATACTTTTATTTAATCCTGACAAATGGAGTCTTTACTTAATGACTAAACTTATTTTGTTTTTTAATAAATTAATTATTCCTTCTTAAATAAAGGTTTAATTTCGTAAAACAATACATTCATATAATAACCTAAAAGTGCAACAAACTGGCAACCGTACTTGTATTCTCGAAGATCTCACGGTTCGAAAATAAATGCCATACGATTATTATTATTATTAATATAATAACCTGTTGCCATCCACAACTGAAATTATTTACCGGCTATATCATTTTATTTTAAATTTATTTCCGCAAATGTGTTGAAAAACGTTGCATGTTACTCGTGAGGCATGATGATTACACTCTAGGCGCGCATTAGCCTCGAGTGCAACGGTCAACCTACCTCACTCATATCACTACGTATTTACGTCTTCTTCTTAAATATGTTAGGCAGATTCATGTTAGTCTTATGCTGGAACATCTGCGACACCCTGCGGCCGACCTCGTGCGCGGCGGCGAGGTTGGAGGCGCGCGGCGGCTCGCGCGCCGGCTCCGCGCCCGTCACGTTGTGCACCAGCACCTCGATGGACGGCTTGTACTGGGTGAAGCCGGGCGATTGGACGATCTCTTCCAGTTTCCTGGAACGTTGCTTGTATTAAACGTGGGGACAAATGTCTAAAAGTAGATTGTACAACAAGTGCATAAAACAAGCCTCTACTTTATATCGACCTTCGCCTGCGGCTCGGATCGATAAATTGTTTCGGATGAAATGGGTTTATTTCATCAAATTTATACTTCTGTGCTCGTCGACAGCGGGCGGCGCGCACGTCTGCACGAGCACCGGTACGTAGAGGATGGGTTTAACTTTATGCACTTCTAGAGCATAAAAACCGGCCAAGTGCGAGTCGGACTCGCGCACGAAGGGTTCCGTACCAGAAATAAATAAAAATACTTTTGTTGTATGGAAGCCGCCCTTAAATATTATTTTTATTTTATTTTTAGTATTTGTTATTATTGTGGCAATAAAAATACAACATCTGTGAAAATTTTAACCTCCTTGCTCATGAGAGAACGGTTCATGAGATACAGCAAAAAACGCCAACAACTACTCTGTTGTATGGGAGCCCCCCTTAATTATTATTATTTTTTTATTTTAGTATTTGTTGTTGTAGCCACAATAAAAATACATAATCTGGGCAAATTTGAACTGTCTAGCTATATTACGGTTCTTGAGTTCTAGCTCGGCGAGTGGTAGCCATGAAAAAGGGCTAAAATATTACGTTTTTTGTATGGGAGTCCCCCTTAATTATAATTATTATTTTGTTTTTAGTATTTATTGTTATAGCGGCAACAGAAATACACAATCTTTGAAAATTTCAACTATTACGGACGGACGGACGGACGGACAGCGAAGTCTTAGTAATAAGGTCTTGTTTTTACTCTTTGGGTACGGAACCCTAAAAAGCGACTTTATTAAGACAAACTTTTAGAGCATGAGTAGCGAAAACAATATACGACTTGGCAGATGAATAGGATTGTTACTATAAAGAGCTGTTACTGCATGTATCCAGTACCTGAGAGCGGGCAGCAGCGCGGGATGGTGCGCGGCGTGATGCGCGCACAGCTGCAGGCCCGGCGTCAGCGCGCCCACGCACTCCGGCGCCGCGCCGCTCACTCCGGCCAGCGCGCACAGCAGCGACACCGCTGCGCAAACAATACTACATTACTATCCACGCCGGGACGAGTTGTAGACGATTACGTATACCTAGGACAGACTGTCCAGTTAGGTAAGTCCAACTTCGAGAAAGAGGTTAATCGTCGAATCCGACTCGGCTGGGCAGCGTTCGGGAAGCTACGGCACATCTTTTCGTCCAATATCCCGCAGTGTCTCAAGACGAAAGTCTTTCACCAGTGTGTACTGCCAGTGATGACATATGGTACTGAAACAATGTCGCTTACAATGGGCCTCATAAGAAGGCTCAATGGAGAGGGCAATGAGGGCAATGTTGGGAGTTTCTCTGCGAGATCGCATCAGGAATTAGGTCATCCGCAGCAGAACCAAAGTGACCGATATAGCCTTACGAATCGCTAAACTTAAGTGGCAGTGGGCGGGGCACATAGCACGTAGAACCGATGGCCGTTGGGGCGGAAAGGTTCTCGAGTGGCGACCACGTACCGGAAGGCGTAGCGTGGGCAGGCCCCCCACACGGTGGACTGATGACCTGGTAAGGGTCGCGGGTGTCCGCTGGATGCGGGTGGCGCAGGACCGGTCATTGTGGAATTCTTTAGGGGAGGCCTATGTCCAGCAGTGGACGTCATTCGGCTGGCATGATGATGATGAGGTGAGAGATGCAAGGCATTCTAGGCTTGCAAGAAGGCCCCATCCACTCTGTCCGCTACTGTGGCTAAGAGGCTGTTGGTACTGCCGCGCACACGCCGCACCAGGGATGCGACACGCTTGCGCATGATGGCGGTGACACCGTCGGTGCGCGCCTCCGCAAACATACCTAACGCACTACAGTGACGCGGCAGCCCCAAAAACATCCTAAATGCCTTATTGTATACTAGCTTTTGCCCGCGACTCCGTCCGCGTGCAACTCGTTATATCGCCGGCTAATAGTGTAAACCTGCTAACGTCATATTATGGCAGTTTACAGGAGAGACAAAAAACATGATTGAAATTAAAATATTAAACCCCAAAAACAGGAAAAATATCATTGGGTTATTTTTTCCCCTAATTCCAAAATAAAAGACAGGTTAAGCGTTTTGGTTAACTATTTTTTACGATGACTTTTGTAACTTAACTGTATTTTGCAATCAAATAATGTTTTAAACTATGGATTAAGCCGTTTGTCGAGAAAAAGAAAGTAAATAGATCTTCATTCATGTAAAATCAAAAGGTACTTAATATACAAAAAAAACTTCATGAAAGAAACTAAATGAAATCTTCTGATATATATATATATATATATATATATATATATATATTGAGTGTTGTGCGAAAATATTCATCATCATATCAGCCTAAGGACATCCACTGCTGGACGTAGACCTCCCCCACAGAGTGCCACAATGCCTGGTCCTGTGCCACCCGCATCCAGCGGACTACAGCGACTTTCACCAGGTCATGAGTCCATCTTGTTTGGGGCCTACCCACGCTGCGCCTTCCGGTAAGTGATCGCCACTCGAGAACCTTTCCGCCCTAACGGCCATCGGTTCTACGTGCAATGTGCCCCGTCCACTGCCACGTAAGTTTAGCGATTCGGAGGGCTATGTCAGATAATTGGGTTCTACTGCGGATTTCTGATGTGATCACTCTGAGATACTCCCAGCGTAGCCCTCTCCATTGCTCTTTTGGTGTTTTTAGCCCACTTATGAGACCCATAGTAAGCGACTACGTTTCAGTGCCCATTATATCATCACTGGCATCACACACTGGTCAAAGAGTCTCGGTTAGTCTTGAGACACTATAACAAAATTCTTTTGAGAATATGATCTGCTAAGTACTTTTATCGCGATAGTAAGAATAAAAACTCCCATTAATTTTGATAAGAGGTTAACCTAACCCCAAAACAGTGATTGTATTGGATTTACAACTACTAAAAGCCACAAAATATTAATAAAAAAACAATAATAGTACCTACATACCTTTGCGATGTTTTATCTTTTCGGTTACACCAAAAACACGAAACACAGTTATCTTTTGAGAGAATACACATCTAAGCGATCATAATTCTTACGAAAATGGCAGGTATAAAATATATTGGAGTTAGCCGAAGACTTTTAAACTCGTGGAGTTTTACTCATCATGTGATAAAGCATGTGTGCAAGTTATAACTGGTAGTAGCTGTTTTTCTCAGGCAATGCATCTTTTTTTGCTACATAATGGTGGGCAAAACGATAAAAAATGGATAGATTTTAGGGTTAACACTCTTACTCTTAGTAAACGATATTATAGAAATAATTGCTATTGCTATTCAATTTCCAGTAGGCGCACATACGCATTTTTCCCCCCTTTTCACCCCTAAGCAACGATTTCCGGAGTAAAAACCATCCTATGACCTTTCTCGGGGCTCAAAGTATCTCTATACCAAACTTCATCTAAATCGGTTTAGCGGTTTAGGCGTGAAGAGGTAACAGACAGACGGGTGACTTTCGCATTTATAATATTAAGTATAAGTATATATATAATATATATAGTTTATTATATGGATAGTATGGATACATGGCCTTCGCAATTCTAATATTAAACTGGATAGATGTATTTATCCATACTAATAGAAATGCGAAAGTAGCCGCCTGTCTGTTATCCGCTGAGCTATTTTAGATTAAACTTGGTACAGAGATAGTTTGAAACTCAGAGCCTTCTCTGGGTCTCAAACTGTCTCCGTGTCTGTGTCCTTACATAGGATAGTTTTAGTTTTGAATTGAATACTTCTTTGTTGACAGCTTGGTTCAGTTAGCTGCACTAAACTCAATTTTTCGCTTTTTCAATTTTAGTTCCGTTACGAATGCTACAATAAAAGTGATGGTTATTCTATTAATGAAAATAAACAGGTAGGCAACGTAAAAAGTAGCCACTTAATATAATTTACGGTTGTATTCCCGATTCAACCCGCTGTGTTTTTATCCCCGAAGTCATTCCTTAGCGGGACGTTTGTATGAAGGTACGATATCACTCTGTGTACGATATAAACGAGTTGCACATAGACGAAGTCGCGCGAAAGAAGCCAGTACTTCTACTTATATTAGGAGTCGAGAACTTCAACATTAATTATAATACGGGTTTTACCGTATTTAATTGGGATGTTGACACCAATAAAAATAAATTACTCTTACATTACCAATAAATAAATCTCACGAAAATATTCAGAATATATCACGCTTCTACTTATTTTTGCTATTTGAAAGATTTTTAAATACATAAAGAACAATAAAGGGACGCCATTTGATCATATAAAAGGCGTGACGTCACTTGTTCCTATTTCCTTACAAACTTCATAGGCTGTGTTCCGAATCACGCTTATAACGCTCACAACGCTTACAGTGCTAACGGCCGGTCCTAATCAGTTAGCGCGCTCAAGGCCGCGTAAGTGGTGTTTTGTTTCGGACCAGTCATGAGCGTGTTTACTGTCATGTTCATGTCAACGTCGACTGAATTTGAATTTTGAGTTCGTCAATTAATCGTAGTAGGAAATTCTGGGCTGGGTTTTTGATTAGCAGAAAATTGAAATTAATGGCAATCTGCAACTAACTAATATAAAACTACTACTAATATACTAGGCTGACACGACGACCAAAAATTAGTATTTGTTTCCGAGACAAGAGCACGCCACTTTTCTGTCCTGCGCTATTTTTCGCCAACTTGCACCGGCTCCAAGCTCACACAGGTCCTCGTCCACCAAATCCTTGCAGCGATACTTGGGGCGATCCACAGGACGCCGTCCGGTCGGTCGGCTCAAGTATGCTCTGACCTGGCGATCTTCTCGAGGTGACCAAGCCAGCGAAGACGATGCGCTTTGGTTTCACCCATAACATTTGGTTCGGCCACCAGCTCTTCTATTTCGGCATTTTTACGTATCATCTAACTCCCATCGGCTCTTTTCACTGGTCCCAGGATTTTTCGGAACACCTTACGTTCTGCTTCTAACAGGCTAACTGTTAAATAGCGTCCGGGCCTCACACCCATATACATAAAGATGGGGCGGATTGAGGTCTTATATATCCGAAGTTTAGATCGTTTACTGAGGAGCTTGGACGCCAACACTGTGTGCAGAGCAACATAGCAGCGTAAGGTGTTCTGGATACGGGTGTTAATTTTTTTCTCTCTAGCATGCGTATCAGTGACAATGCATCCGAGATATTAATTTGGACACTCCCTTGTAAGAGGTTTCTTTCTCCTACAAGTAGGACTTCTAGTTTGGCACGACTGTTTCTGAAACGCATGTGGAGATATTCCGTCTTCCATGATTAATCCTGAGCCCCACTTTTGCTGCTTCTTGATCCAACATTCTCGCTGACATTTCCACCCTTTCTCGGTTTTCGCATAGCAAACCAAAGTCTGCGTAGACGCGTAGAAATCATAGGCTGATAGGGTCAACACTATCAGCCTATGTTTTCCGTTTAGTTCAATTCCGGAATCCTGTGAAAGCAGTTTCCAAACGACATGTTCCAGGACCAAATTGAAGACCATAAGAGATAGTGAAATTAGTGATTATTATATTATAGTAATAAATAAACTAATATAACCTGTGAAGTTTTGTTTTTTCGCGCCTATAATGAGATGTCATAACGTGTCAAACGTCAACTTGACGTTTGCGCTCAAGGTGCTTACGGCTAGGAGTGTGAGCTCCGTGAGCGCCGACCATGACGTCATCAATGACGTCACGAAATCTCGTGTAAGCGCTGTGAGCGTGAATCGGTCCGACCGTGAGCGCGCTCTGAGCGCTGTGAGCGTGATGACGTTGCGTTTTTGACGTTGCATTAAAAGTTGCTGATTTGACTATCAGTCAACATCCCTATTGTCACTAAAGGCAGCATGTTTCTAAACATGACTCACGATAGTTTATATTCAATAATGCAGTCAAAGAAAAGTTAACGCTCGATAAAAATTAAGTGTATCTGATCTGCAAGATGATATACAAATTATATCAGTTTTCTTTTCTAGGCGCGACGAACACTTTCGTGCCGCCTTTTGAGTGGCGCGGTATGAATATCTTCACCCTGATCAGGGGCTAGTGTTAGTCGCCACTTCTTTCACGGATAGCCGGCAGGTGGCCTGTATGTTCTCCACGGGTGCTGCATTGCGCTTCAGAGTAAAGTAAGAGTCTACTCTATGGTACACCAACCTCTTTCAGACACAACAGCGTTCTCCGCAGTAGGCAGCACAAGTAACGCCAACGCTTCGGCCGCTCTCGCCACTTCTTTCACGGATAGCCGGCCGGTGGCGTGTATGTTCTCCATGGGTGGCCAGCACTGCGCCTCGCAAGCGAAGCCGCGGATGAGACAAGCTCGAGTCACGCTGCCCCAGCATGTAATGGCGGATTCACGGACTGATCTGAAATATGCACAATATTAGTGTATCCAAAGAAGGCGGCGATTGTTAGATTTTTTTCAAATTCTTTTATTGACCGAGCGAGCGCAGCGTCTCCGTTTTAGCTTCCGACAAAAATTCTTTCGTATGTCTGTCTGACCGGAAGTTCTCCTCTACAGGTAGCATTTCTCAACCGATTCTCGTGAAATTTTGTAAGCCGGTTATGGAATTATATTTATTTTTTGGCGAGTCAGTTTTTGGATATTTTAAAATTTGAAAAAAAAACCCGAGGTCTACAGCTCACAGAGCCAGTTATTATTTATTTAACAAAATGGAGCATTCAAGATTCTGCCAGGAGTCGGAACAACAGTCATTCACATCCTCTGCTCCTGTGGACCACTTATGCGCAAAATATGTATCAAGGTGACTAGGAAGGCACATCAATCACATCATGCAACCAGAGGAGATACAACAGATTGCGGCCCAAGGCGTCTGGATATTCCTAGAACCAACGGGGATAAAGAAGAAATTATAAGAGCTGCCACAATAGGTGGGGCATAGAAAAGGTCTACAACGAGGCGGCATAGAAAAGGTCTTCAACAAACAAACTATAATTCAAATTTTAACTGGATTTATATTGAATGGGCCATCAGATATGAATTCTAATCACAATAACTTAAATGCATACAAGAAAGTTTCAAAATCCAAACTTTTTCTATTTAATCCCTAAGATTCTTTGAGCGCTAAAAGACCAACTAACTATAAACGAGCTTTTTCACAATAATAAAAATCTCAGTCTGGGACCATTCAGACCTTTATTACCGATTGTGAACCTAACATTGGGCATTAAAATTTCAAAGGATTTAACGGCATGTATAGTAACCCCAATATTAAAATAAACGCATGCATTTACTTAATTTTAAAGAAAATATATTGTTATTATTGATAAAATAAATCATAACAATATCCAACTCTATTAGCTACAAGTGTAGCGACCACAGTGCACGAAATCAAACACTGAAAGTTAAAATAAAACACATTAACCTCCCCTGCCGAAGTCGGTTAAAGTGAAACTTGCGCGCAACACCGTACGTATGTAGGGTGTACATGCAGCGGCCGGCGCCTGCGATGAAGCGGAGTGGGAGTTAGTCAGCTATCGACCGCGACACTGAATCCACGCTGCCCGTGCTCGCAAACAGTAGTGCTTACGTTACGCTTGGCTTTTAGCTTACAAACATTTACTATCTCTATCCTGTGACTCTTCTCGTTTCTTTGTGCTTGTGACTTTCGTGTTCGTGTGTGCCTCCGTCTAAATATTAAGTCTATACATATATATCTTTTGTGGAACTTTATTACAAATAGTGTGTCTATAACGGACTTGTTATTTGAACGCCCGATCGACACCCTATACTGGTGACCCCGAGTTTGGACATTTTACGCAGCAGATATGTCGGATGGTGAATACGACCTGGCTCGTTCGGGACCTAATGGGCCGGGACCGTCATCGGCTGTAACGGACACGAAGGGAAGCGAGGTTTGCAAAGTCGGTATACGGATGCCGCCATTTTGGCCAGAGGAACCCGAATTATGGTTTCAGCAGATGGAAGGCCAATTTCTGATTTCCGGAATATCAGCGGATGCAACGAAATTTTACTATGTGATAAGCCAGCTTGAGCATCAATATATAGTGGAAGTTAAGGACATAGTAAATTCACCGCCGGCGCATAATAAGTACCTTAGGCTTAAAACCGAGCTTATTTCACGGCTATCGGCGTCGCAGGAAAAGAAGCATCGCGAGTTATTAATGCACGAAGAGTTAGGTGACCGGAAGTTTAAAAACGCTTGCCGGCGGGTACGTATCGGACGAATTTTTAAAAACCGTTTGGTCATCGCGTCTGCCACCTAACCTGCAAACGGTTATAGCGTCACAACCGACATTGAGCGTGGATATGTTAGCCGACTTGGCGGATAAGGTGTATGATATTGCACCCACGGCAACACAAGTTTTCTCCGTCGGCGAACATGCAAGACATAGATCGAGAGAACCAAGTACCAGTGGCAATAATGATTTGATGCATGATTTGGCATTCCAAATGTCGGAGCTACGCAAGGAAGTGGCTTCGCTAAGGGCACAAATTAATTCGCAACCGCATAACTCAAGGAGCCACTCACGTTTCAATGCACAGAGTAGGGACCGGTCTCAATCTGGAAACCGTCGACGGTCGTCATCGAGGTCACGAAATGAAGCGTATTGTTTTTACCACAACAGGTTCGGTTCAAAAGCTAAGAGATGTACGACACCCTGCGCCTACACGTCGGAAAACTCCCACGGCAGCCGGAAGTAGCGGCCAACGACTGCCAGACCATACCGGGCCGCCTTTTTGTAATGGATCGGGCATCGAAGAAGCATTTTTTGATCGACACCGGATCCGACCTGTGCGTTTACCCTCGCTCGGCAATTAAGGAGCAGCGTACGAAATCCAGTTATCAGCTTTTCGCCGCTAACGGTACAGTCATTCCCACCTACGGCTCGGTACAACTTCTTCTGGATCTCGGATTACGACGCGCGTTCAAGTGGAAATTTGTAGTGGCGGACGTGTCTAAACCAATAATTGGCGTCGATTTCTTGTCGTTCTATAATTTATTGGTAGATTGCAGGAACCACCGCCTGATAGACAGCCTAACGACACTCTCCATCAACGTGCCAGTCCAGAAGCCTGTGGAGGCCATCACGTCCATCAAGGCAGTAGCAGGAGAGTCGAGGTACCACCAAACCTTGCGGGAGTACCCAGAGATCACGCGCCCCGCCGGGACTTACAAGGTACCTAAGCATAATACCGTCCACCATATCCGTACGACGCCTGGCCCACCTGTTACCAGCCGCCCTCGACGCCTGCCACCAGATCGGATGAAAATAGCCCAAAAGGAGTTTGAGGATATGCTGGCAAATGGAACAGCTCGCAGGTCAGAGAGCTCATGGTCCTCTCCACTGCATCTCGCCCCTAAAAAAAGACGACGGCTGGAGACCCTGTGGGGATTACAGAGCCTTAAATGCCCGCACAATTCCTGACAACTACCCCATTAGGCATATACAGGACTTTGCGCACCAGCTCAGCGGTAGCACTGTATTCTCCAAGCTTGATCTTGTCAAAGCGTACAACCAAATACCCGTTTTTTTCGATGATGTCCCCAAGACGGCCATTACCACTCCGTTTGGCCTCTTTGAGTTTACCAACATGACATTTGGTTTGCGGAACGCAGCGCAGACGTTCCAGCGCTTTATTGATGAGGTTCTGGCTGACCTTCCCTTTTGCTACGGGTACTTGGATGACTTACTAGTCTTCTCTGCAAATGAGAACCAGCACAACGATCATCTCCGTCAACTGTATTGGAGGCTGTCAGATTACGGCATGCTCATCAAGTCATCAATACGGCGAAGTGTGAGTTCGGCGTGTCCACAATTAGCTGGGACATGAGGTCAGCGCTAAGGGTATACAACCACTACCAAGTAAGGTTCATGCCATCCAAGAGTTCCCTACACCTAAGACGGTAAAGGAGTTACGGAGATTTCTGGGAATGTACAATTTCTACCGCCGATTCATTCCTGGTGCTTCAGCAATTCAAGCTCCTCTGAACACTGTCCTGTCTGGGAGTAAGAAAAGAGGATTCGAGGCCATTACCATGACTGACGGGATGTTAGAAGCCTTCAATGCTTGCAAAGCGAGTCTGTCGGAAGCAGCCATGTTAGCTCACCCGAGCCAAGACGCAGAGCTGGCATTGCAAACCGATGCGTCAGACTCAGCCATTGGAGCAGTTCTTCAGCAACGTGTACGAGACAGCTGGGAGCCCCTCGCATTCTTCTCACGACGGCTGAAACCAGCACAAAAGAACTACAGCCCATATGATCGTGAATTGCTTGCAATTTACGATGCCATAAAGCATTTCCGACACATGCTGGAAGCGAGGCCGTTCGTCATCTACACTGACCACAAGCCCTTGACGTTTGCCTTCTCTTCACGTCGGGACAATTGCTCGCCGAGACAGTTCCGATATCTGGATCTGATATCACAATTCAGCACAGATATTCGGTTCATTGCGGGAAAGGAAAACGTAGTAGCAGACGCTCTCTCGAGGATCGAGGCAATTTCAGTACCCATTAACTACGAGGCTCTTGCACATTCCCAAGATTCAGATCCTGAGTTGCAAGATTTACTCAACAATGGCACGTCACTGAAACTACAACGAGTAAGGACATCAGACGCAAATACAGAATTATATTGCGACGTCTCTACAGCTAGTACTCGACCTTAAATTACTCCTGCATTCCGAAGAGCAGTATTCAATGCAATACATAACCTGAGCCATCCTGGCGCAAGAGCAACAGCACACCTAATTTCACAAAGATTCGTTTGGCCAGGAGTGAAACGAGATAGCCGAAGATGGGCACAAGAATGCAAAGATTGCCAGAGAAGTAAGATATCTCGCCACATCACCTCTCCGCTAACTCACATCCTTACTCCTAGTCAACGCTTTTCCCATGTCCACATGGACATCGTCGGCCCTTTACCAATTTCTTCTGGTTTCAGATACTGTCTCACGGCCGTCGACCGCTTTACACGATGGCCTGAGGCATATCCGATCGCCGACATCACCGCAGAGACCTGTGCCCGCACATTCATTGCAGGCTGGGTCGCACGCTTCGGTTGCCCGGCAAGAATCACCACCGACAGGGGCCGGCAATTTGAGTGTGACCTGTTCCGCAGCATCACACGCATCCTGGGCGCAGAGCACCGGCCCACCACGGCGTACCATCCGGAGAGCAATGGTATGGCAGAGCGTTTTAACCGACAACTGAAGGCGGCAATCATGTGCCATACGAGCATACACTGGGTTGAAGTACTTCCTCTCGTCCTGCTGGGTATCCGCAGCTCGTGGAAGGATGACATCAACGGATCAGCCGCAGAACTCGTATATGGCGAACCCTTACGCCTACCAGGTGAGTTCTTCGCCCCAAACATAAATGTCACCTCAAACGTCACTGACTTCGCATCACGTCTACGGCTCCATATCGCAAAGCTCAAACCGGAACCAGTAAGTTGGCATTCACAAAAGACGTTCTACGTCCCCAGAAGCCTGTCCTCGGCTGAATACGTCTTTCTCCGCCAAGATGCCGTCAGAAGGTCCCTCGAACCGCCATACACGGGCCCATACAAGGTCTTGGAGCGAGGAGCCAAAACCCACATCAAAGGTAGACACTCCACAGTATCGGTCGACAGGGTGAAGCCAGCCTTCATGGCCAAAGATGACACCACGAGTGGTACAAATGCCAGCCCACTACGAGTGCAGGAAACCCCAGCTCCGGAGTCGGAAAGAAGAACGCGCAGCGGCCGAGTTGTTCATTTTCCAGACTACTATCGACCGTAGCAAGCAACGGTCTCGGTGGGGGAATAGTGTAGCGACCACAGTGCACGAAATCAAACACTGAAAGTTAAAATAAAACACATTAACCTCCCCTGCCGAAGTCGGTTAAAGTGAAACTTGCGCGCAACACCGTACGTATGTAGGGTGTACATGCAGCGGCCGGCGCCTGCGATGAAGCGGAGTGGGAGTTAGTCAGCTATCGACCGCGACACTGAATCCACGCTGCCCGTGCTCGCAAACAGTAGTGCTTACGTTACGCTTGGCTTTTAGCTTACAAACATTTACTATCTCTATCCTGTGACTCTTCTCGTTTCTTTGTGCTTGTGACTTTCGTGTTCGTGTGTGCCTCCGTCTAAATATTAAGTCTATACATATATATCTTTTGTGGAACTTTATTACAAATAGTGTGTCTATGTCTACAAGTACAACCACGTAACAGTCAGTCAAATCCTGCCCATCACGTAAATAGGCTGATCATGATGATACTGATGATGTTTTTTTATGATGGACTGGCCAGCGATTGGCCTTAGTCTCACCTGATGGAAAGCGATGACAAGGCCTAAGATGTTGCTCACTGATTCAGTAATAGCCTATTCACTCTTGTCTTGAAGAGACCCAGATTGTATGTATAAGGAAATACAGACGGCGGCAGTAAATTCCAGTCCTCAGCTGTTCGCATTAAGAAAGAAGAACAGTACAGTGTAACAGTACTCACGCGTCTTCGTCATGCAACAGCGCCATGACGGCCGGTATCAGCTGCCGCTCTATACAGCCCTCGTCTAGCTCACACACACTCGGCACTTCTGCTAAAAGCGCGCCCGTGAACACCCTGCTGCCCGCGCTACTGTGCGCTGTAACTGGGAAAGTTTCACCAATTATTACCTTTGGCTATGCAAGTCGGTGTAAAACTTGCGCTATATTCTTTTAACCCATTTATTGCCGAAGATGTGAAATCACTTCCTCACTTGTTTTGGCAAAGACACGGACAAGCAAAATATAACATACATACTCTTGTAGAACAATTCTTATTGCTGTACCAAAAACTATTTTTTGTTATATTTTTACACTAGTTAGACAGTATTCTGCTTTTATTCGGGTACTTACATTCTTTCAGGTGTTGCAAATAGGCCTCGAATAGAAGAGGTCTGTGTTTTGCCGTCCACTTTAAGGGAATGGAGAACATTTTTACAGGAAGCCCTCGGATGCTGCTATATACAATCCACCTGTAAATAGATGTTCATATTAAGAACACATTTTGTTTTGGCCTAAATGACCAGTAACTGTTCCCTTCCCTTCAAAAATGCCTCCAACTTTCCCATATTCGCGGAGAGATGTTCTGTCAATTTCATATAGGAAAATGTTTTTGTCGCTAGACGAAAGCCGGATTTGACAAATGAAGACTATACTGAGTCATGAAGAAACGACTAAGAAAGAAGTAAACGTCAACATTGTATGAACTGTTTTAGGAATAATGTCTTTTTCGGTCGAACTCTGAGACTTAATAGTCTCATGACAACAGTTTATATTCAGTCAACAGTCAACACATGGAGCAAGTTTTACCAGTTATGACACAGCTATAGCAAGAAACATTAACAAATTGTTCTATTCTCTGCTCACAACTTACTTCTGCAAAAATTCCTCTTGCTGCGTCGAATCCCCAACCGCCGGCAACACGGTAACCAGATACACACCAACAACAACAGTGTTATCCACATTCACGCTATGTAGCTTCTCCATCTTCTGCTCCAATTCGACTATCGTCTCCATGAATATAGGAGACAGTATTCTGAGAGAGAATTGGGCGCCAAAATTGTCTACGTAACTGCTAAATAGAGATATTAAAAGCTCATATATCGTAGGATGGTTGAGGACTTTGCCGTTGGTTGCTACTTCTAAAATTCGTTTTACTCTGAAAAAAAAGGGTTATATTTATTACGTGTCATGCAATACCATAATTTTCGAAACATCAAACTAAAAATCTCGTGTATCATGGAACTTCACAGCGCTTCTAAGGTTTAGGTCAGATTAAAAAAAAAACTTTTTTAACCCAGAGCCTCGTACGTTCGAAGTCAAAGGTATGTTTACATGTTTGTAGTGCATTGTAATAAAACAAAAACGTGTACCCATATTTGAAGTCGACAATAGTGCCAACAGCAAAAGTGAAGAAAAAGCAAAAGTGAAAAGAAACACACGACTCTGCTGTCAAGACATTACGGAATATACAATAATAATAATAATAATAAATCGTTTATTTTCAGACCAGATTGATCCATAAGTAATAATACAATGCGAACATGACAAAATAAAAATAAAATAAAATAAAAATACATTTGACACAAATAAACTAAAAATAAGATACACAAAATAAGTTTGGATAGCCATTGACAGGGGCAAGCAAGGCAAACAATACGCCCTACTTGGCCCTGCCAATAGCTACTTCCACCCAATACTTAATAAGCGGACTGTCGAGGCGCTCCGCCAACACCCTGAGAAGGTTGTTGCTGCTGCCTCGCACTCGTTTCAGCAGTGACCCAACTCTTTTTCGCCTGATGGCAAAAAAGTCATCAGTTCTCGCTTCTGCGAACATTCCGGATGCACTGCAGTGCCTCGGTAGCCTCAACAACATTCTGAGGATATTATTATATTGCACGCGAATTGCATTATATGCTCTCTGTGTAAATGCCACCCACAGACTACACGTGTAGAACGTCTGACAGTAGGCCTTGAAAAGCGTCAGTTTAACTTCGTCACTACAGCGTGCAAATCTGCGGGCGAGCATATTGCCACGCACTGCCATCGCTCTCCTCTCCCTCTCTAAATCAAGGTCATCGCTCAAGTCTCTCGTGAGAATATGACCAAGATATTTAACCCTTTCTACTACTTTTAAGGGTACTCCACCCAGCATGATCTCAGGTATAGTTTGCAGGTTGTATTTACGTGCCTTGAAAACGACCAGCTCACTTTTAGTCGCATTATATCTCAGACCATGCTGTTTAGCGTACCCCTCACATATTTTCAACAGCTGCCTTATCGAGTTAACCGATGGCCCCAGCAGCACCATGTCGTCTGCGTAGCTAATGTTATTGAAGCACACATCACCTATGTGACAACCGACACGGGTGCTGCTGAGGCAATCGATTAACTCGTTTACATACATGTTAAACAGAATAGGTGACGATAGCCCTCCTTGTCTAACACCACATTGGAGTCTATAATCGTCTGACTCTTCTCCTGCCCATCTCACTCGATTGACCTGGTTGTTGTACCAATACCTCAGTAATGCAACACATTCCCCTGGCAGGCCCGTTCGTGCTAATTTCTCCCACAGTATATCGTACACAACCAGGTCAAACGCTTTTGACAAGTCAAGAAAACACCCATAGATAGGTGTGTTTCTGTCCTTGTAGTACTGGACAGCTTGTTTAACGCACAAAATTGCACTGTCTGTCGACAGCCCTGGCCTGAAGCCAAATTGTGCGTCGCTTAACTTTATATATTTACAAAGTTGCGCATTAATCAAACTGTCCAGCACCTTTGCGGTGACAGTCGCCAGTGAAATGGGTCTGTAATTTGCGGAGTCTGACAGGTCTCCCGTTTTATTTTTGACTAGTGGTATTACCACCGTCCTAGTCAGCTGCTCTGGCAAGTATCCGTGCCGCAGGCACAAAGTGAAAAACATCGCCAGGGTCCGCGGCAGATGAGCTCCAGCATATTTGAGATGTTCGATACTGAGACCATCATGCCCCGGCGATTTTCCCCTCTTCATGTTTTTAATTACATCAAGAACCTCTTTAGCCGTGAACTTTACAGTACTCACGCCCATGACAGTCTCAGCATCGCGCGCCGCGGGAGTCACGGTTGTATTAAGGAGTGGAGCTACAGCAAACCAGCTTTTGAAATTATTGGCAATGCTTTTTGCATCGCTTACCCCACCCACGCTCACCGGGACACTTGCTCGAACGTTTTGCTTATTTGTGTTCTTCCAGAAGGCTTTGAAGTCTTTGGCTGCCCAGTCTGAGGCAAGTATGTCACATTTTATTTGCTCTTGTCTGTCCTGGCACCATTTTAGCTTGGACTTAAAAAGCCTTCTGGATTCACTCATTTCGGCAAATACTGGTCCTTGACGAGGCCTGCCTGCTGACACCCAGACTAAAAATTTTACTCTCGCCTCCCTGTGAACGTCAGCAACGTATTTGTTCCAACCCGCTATCTGTCCACCCCTCAGGCGCTTCCTCCCTGCTGGTCTACTTGACTTACAAGCCGCCACCGTCAATGTGGAGATTATGTAATGATACATATCATTTATAATGGTGTGATGTCTTTGTTCCTTACATAACCGATCAGCACATGACTTTAACTCGGCTGGGAAGTCAAGCAGTTTCAGTTTCTCATTACATACCTCTTGATATAGGTCAATTTGTGAAGCATTCCGGTCACCCCACATCACACCCTCATGCAGTCTCCTAGCGGGACTAAAGTGACAGTGGGTCTTCTTCATCTCACAAATTACCATAAGCGGTAGGCCAAAATGTATAAGCGGTAGGTACAATACAATACTCTTTATTGCACACCTCAATTAAAGGACACAGTACAGTACGAGGGTGGTTAGATAAGTAACTTGTTTCGGATACCGATAGATGGCGTTAGTGTAATCTATGTAACTATTCACAAAGATTATTTAATCAAGATAATTTATCTGTGGCCAAATGTCATTTTTGGCGGGAATTTTAGATTTGACAGTAGTTTAAACAAAAGTGATCGGAGTAGCGCGGCAAAATGGAGAAAATAGGAATTCGTGGTGTAATTCAGTTCTTTTTTTTTGGAAGGTAAAACTGCAAAAGAAATCCATGAAAGGATTTTACCTACATTGGGTAGCTCGTGTCCTTCCTATGAGACAGTTCGACTTTGGGTGAATGAGTTCAAGCGAGGCAGGACAAGCATTGATGATGCACCTCGTCCTGGAGCCCCAAAAACGGCGGTTGTACCCGAAATAGTCGATAAAATCCATGATTTGGTTTTAACCGACAGAAGATTGAAGGTACGCGAATTAGCTGAAGCCACAAACATCTCTTCTGAGCGGGTGCATTTTATTTTGCACAACGAACTGCACATGAAAAAGCTGTGTGCAAGGTGGGTGCCGCGGCTGCTCACTCCAGAACAAATGCGTGTTCGTATGCGAACATCTGCGGATAATCTCCAGGTCTTTGAAAGAAATCCAACAGACTTTATTCGCCGTTTTGTGACAATGGATGAAACCTGGATTCATCACTATATTCCGGAGACGAAACAACAGTCCAGACAATGGGTTGGTCGTGGTGAGCCAACTCCAAAGAAAGCCAAGGTCATTCCATCAGCTGGAAAAGTGATGGCATCCGTTTTTTGGGATGCAAAGGGGATTCTCTTAATTGATTACCTTGCGAAGGGAAAAACCATTACTGGGGCATACTATGCATCACTGTTGGACCAATTGCATGCGGCGATAGCCGAGAAACGGCCAGGTTTGGCAAGAAAGAAAGTAATGTTTCACCATGACAACGCACCGGTGCATTCAAGTCGTGTCGCTGCACAAAAATTGTCGGAATTACGGTTTGAACTCCTTCCTCACCCCGCTTATTCCCCGGATTTGGCCCCGTCGGACTATCACCTATTCCCCAAACTCAAAATCTTTTTATCGGGGAAAAAGTTTAACTCCAACGAAGATGTGATACAGGAGGTAAACGCGTATTTCGAGGACCTCGAAGAAACGCATTTTCGTGAAGGCATCGAGAAGTTGCAGAAACGTTGGGGCAAGTGCGTCGAGCTTCGAGGGGACTATGTCGAAAAATAAAATATATACAATCGCTCAAAATTTTTTTTTTCATATCAAACCAAGTTACTTCTCAAACCACCCTCGTACGTAATAACAATAAGTAGAGGCAAACAAAAGGCGGTCTTATCGCTAAAGAGCGATCTCTACCAGACAACCTTTGGGTAGCGGAAATCAAAGCAAATAATTACTTAATTTATGAAACCTACTAATAATTACGACAATTATATACTTTATTTATAATAATAACATATATTAAAAAATATATACATACATATATATATATATATATATATATATATATATATAGTTAGCCACAAAGTCTAAAGGAGCTGAGCCTGAAGTGTCATGGGTCATGAGAGTGACAAATAATAATCCTTAAGCTGTTTTTTGAAGACAGCAAGAGATTTAGCACGCCTTAAATCAGGAGACAAATAATTCCAAAGCCGAATAGCTTGGAAAGTGAAGGAGGAAGTATAAAATTTAGATGAGGAGGACGGAAAAGTAAGGAGCAAATTTCGCGAGGACCTAGCAGAAAGAAGGTAACTAAAACGCTCTTTGAGATAGCATGGAGTTGTGGGGTTAAAGAGAGTAGAATACAAAAGAGAAAGGATGTGAGAGTTACGACGAAAACGGATAGGGAGCCACTTAAGCTGACAACGGAAATGGGAAACATGGTCATATTTGCGTAACCCAAATATGAACCGAATGCAGACATTTTGAAGGCGCTCAAGCTTATTAAGTTACTCCTCGTTGAGGTCAATATACGAAACATCAGCATAATCTAAGATGGGGAGGAGGAGTGTTTTAGTAAGCGCTATTCTAGTGGCAATGGGCAGGAAATTACGTAGCCTTCTGAGAGAAGCTACAGCTGAAAACATCTTCCTGCTGACCTCGTTTACTTGAGGTACCCAAGATAAGGTCCTATCCATAATGATACCTAGATTTTTAACTTGCGTTGAATAAGGAATTAAGACGTTATCGAAGTAAATTGGTAAAATGCACTTCAAATCGATTCTAGAAATAAATTTTGAGCTCCCTATATAATCGCCTGGGTTTTAGAGGGGTTAACTGTGAGTCCAAAACCACGACTCCAATTTAGGATACGCGCCAGGTCATTGTTTACAGCAGTGATGACAGATGAAAGATCATTAAGCGTACCCTGCGAATAAATTTGAAGATCATCGGCATAAAGGTGATAGTGAGAAGAGAGATTATTTGTAATTGAATTAATAAACATGGAAAATAACAAGGGAGACAGCACGCCGCCTTGCGGAACGTGGGCCTGCGTGTGACACCAAGAAGAATGGACATCATCCACCTTTATACGTTGCCGACGACCAGTTAAATAACTACGAAACCAGTCCATTACTGCAGGAGATACATTAAGAGAACGCATTAATGACTGGACAAAATTATTTTGTAACCAAAACCCATGGCAATTACGACACCACTGTATCAATTACTTGGGTTATTTTAGCTTAAAAAGAAAGTGATAACATACTTTTTATGTAAGTAAGTATTATAAATATTCTACGGTTAAACAAGAACCAAACTCATGTAGTTCAAAGTTACAATTAGATAATTACCACAAGAATAGTTATTCTTGCCCTGCATATTATTATTGTCAAACGGGACTTAATCGCGCAATTATATTAGTTTAAATAAATAATCCAACTTACATATCAATAAACCAATTCAATTCCGCCCATCTCACATCCGTCTTCTTCAAGAGTAAACTATTCATTGCTCCTAATAATCCTTTGGCGTCCACAGCATCCGTAAAATAGCACTGCAGGTCTATAAAGCTGTCCTGCTCACTCTCTAGTAACACATCTTGTAACATAACGTCCGTATCACAGTTAGGGGTAACTTCTTTAACGATTTGTACATTCACTACATAGGCCAACTTCGATAATACTAAAATTCTCATTACTTCTAAATATAATATAATACTCTTTGATTCGTTTTCTTTGCTCGCTTTTAATAAATTCGATAGGATGCGGGTACATAGTTCAGTCGAGAATTTTCCTGAAAAAATAAAGTACACATTGGAAATAACATTGGTAACCCAAACAAACAGAAGAGAAACTTGTAGCTATAGTCTGGGCAGTCAACTGTGTTAATAATATAATAAACAAAATCATTAATTACATACATATAACTTTGTTGTTTCGATAATTAGAGTCAAATTACGCTAGCGCTATTAGCCAAAGAAAGAGTAGAGCGTGATTTTCAGCTACATCGCAACTGAAACGGTTGACTGGAGGCCAATTCTCGGGCCGTTCGAGATGATGTCTATCCAAAATGATCTCGATTGACGCAATGTCTATTGAAAAATCTTACCAGAATGTCGGACACAGCGAAATTTCTTATTCTAGGGCACGATCGAGATGATGTCGAACGATGATCTCAATGTCTATTGTAATACGCGTTCCGTTTTTTTCGATTGTGTTAGTTTAAAATCAAGTGTATAATAATAAAACATTTTATAAGTTCTTCCACTTAATTAAATATAGCTTATATCAAATAACCAAAGTGTCATTCATTTTTCAATAATCTATGTTCACTAAAAACGAACAAATTCCTCTATTCATATTCATAAATGATATCTCTTTCGCACACTCAGTAGCGCGAGAAAGAGACAGCGCTATACGCGCCGTGCGGGACTGCCACGGGACTTGCCGCTAGCATTCGGCTCATAATTCATAGAGTGGGGAGGTTAAGAAATCAAGATGGCGTTGTGACTGCTTCCTTCCAAGTCAGGGTGGAACGAGTTTTTTTTCAAGTCAACTTAGTCAATTAATAATCAAGGTTCATTTCATAATAAAAATCATTATAATGTGAAATAATGTAACGTTTTAACAGTCAGTAAAGTTATCAAAATTCAGTGAAGTTCATATTTTTCAAAACCTCAAACACGTGTAACCGACACGTTATAATTCGGTTTGGTGGCCGTTTTTCGAACAATAACAGGCTTTCAGGGAGTGAGCCTGTTCTCAAGCTGGCTGCAGGACGCAGAGCTTCCATCGGAGTTTATAATAGGGCGCGGCGAGGTAAACCGGCCCACACTTCAATTAACCACAATCGACATCTCAACGGTCATCATTAGGGAAACATCATTCATCCTTCATCCTTGGTGTCCAAGAAGGGGACACATCACTTCAACGCCACATTTTTTGGTGACCCATGAGCGGGAGAACCACCACATCATCATTCAACGCTCAATCTAATTCATAATCATGGTGATTTAACACCTCAAATATATTTACGAGTATTGCTCGTTTATGGACTACGTGAAATGGAACGCATAAAAACTGTTTTGACTTGACAGTTTTGACTCAAAGACTACTTGCAATATTTGAGAGCTGTGAACGTATGAAAAATATTTAGAAGTCTTTAACCATTAAATCATTTAAATGAATCGACATATTTTTCGCAAATGTTCATTTTGTGCTGCTGTACTGTCGATTAACTACTTAAGTTGTCAATATTTACCGCCACTAGCAGATCAAATGTCAAAAAATTTGTGATAAAACCATCTCGATCGCTACTGACCAGTCGTTGCATCTCGAATGCTGGGAGTAGACATATCTCGAGTGTGAGATTTCGAGAATACGCAAATGGGTTTTCGATCGACATCCGCCATTTTTTATCGAGATATGTCTAATAGACATCATCTCTAACGGCCCGAGAATTGGCCTCCTGGTCATATGCTCATGTAGTTGAAGTCTTACCTGAAATTAAAGCGCTCCGCGCTAATAAAGGAACTAAAATTCTAACAGCGTCCTTAACATTCTTGTCCACAGGATCCTTTAGAAAGCTAAACATGAGATTCTCCAACTGTCCATACTTGTGCTCTGCCACGGGACATATTACACACGCCGACTTTAGCCCAATACTTCGTATCTCTGGTTCGCTAGATTCACACATAAGTGTTACTAGGCTGAGTAGTAAAGAAGTGCACAGTTCTATCGGCACATATGGGGCTATAGCAACGCATATCTGGCTGGCTAGGATCCGCCGTTCGGTGGATCGAGAAGCTAGGAGCTCGGCGATAGACGATAGGACTTCGCCGGCGCCGCCCCATTTCACTATAAGGCATGCAGCTGGAAAATAAATGTTTTATTCTTAGACAAATATCGTTTCTATATGGATATTATAAAGCGGTAGTTTGTGAGTTTGTACCCATCAAAAACATAAATGTGCAAATGGCAGCCAAGTTCACCGACAAAAGAATTGAGATCTAAATGGGCGCCAAGTTCCGTAGATTATCTATCTGAAAAGTTGCCAAGTTTGGCACTAGATTGTTTACAGTAAAACTAATTTACTGCGGCTTAATGCATTTTGAGCCTTATCTTGGCAGTTTTCTATGCAGTATGTTATAATACCATAAAAGCTGTTGGATATTTAAGAAAAAAGTTAAACCTCAAAATGCATTAAGCCGCTGTAAATTAGTTTTAATGTAAACAATCTAGTGCCAAACTTGGCAATTTTTCAGATAGGTAATCTACGGAACTTGGCACCCATTTAGATCTCAATTCTTTTGTCGGTGAACTTGGCTGCCATTTTCACATTTATGTTTTTGATGGGATATCATTACTTTTTGTCAAACTTCATCCAATGGTGCTTTCCCACAGCGAATGCACGAGTTACTATACAAAATACCCAAACCGCTATAGGTGCACCTAAAATATTTGAGGAGTTCCCTCAATTTCTCCAGGAACTTATGATCAGATTCTGACCCGATGACAATGGGACCACCCCAGAAGTATACTGTTTCAAACAAAAAAAGAATTTTCCAAATCGGTTAATAAATGACGAAGTTCTGAGGTAACTAGTATAAATAATAATAATAATAAAACTAATAATAAAATCACTGTTTTCTGATTTTTTCTGGTGTATACACATAATTACCAAGCTGCATGCCAAATTTCAGCTTTCTAGGTCATCTGGAAGTGGGTTAGGTTTTTGATTACTAGTCAGTCAGTGGTAAAAATGCCGTTTTTTGGAATTTATAACTTAACTATTCAACCTATATTTATAAGTATATAAACAATAACTATTCAACCTATATTTATGAAATTTGGGGTTCTAGTTGTTCTAAAGAATCTTAATATATGTGGCAAATTTCATGTTTTTATGTTAGATAGATTTGGAGTTATTGGGGGGTCAAAAGTGGCTCCAAACGGTTCGTGTAATATAACACACGGCTGCTGTCCGCCAGTTCCTTGGGTGAACTTGGCTGGACACGCTGCCGCGTGTCTAGATTTTGGTGGTAATTTCTGCAATTCGTCTGAGTGGAAAATTATTTCCCCGCTGTATACAATCGACCTTCCGGATGGACAATGGACATCAGTGGCGGCCACTGAGATTTTTTTCTGGGCAACCCGGTGCAAAAATAAGTACCCATCTATCAATAAGGTCGTTTTTTGTACATGAGATTATTACCGATTGTACTTTGAACTATTCCCAACATCAAATGACCTTGAAATACGCCTCGATCCCAACTAAACACGACACATAATTAACATACCTAATCATACACAAAACACTGGTACCTAGTATATCGTATATCTCAATTTCATTAAAGATTACAATAAGATTTGTTAATATATGTGTTGCTTTCATATATTATACATTCATTATTCACCAAATAACAAAGTACCGTGTTGCGCAATCCTCCATGAATAATTAAAATAAGAGTAAACTACTAAAGTTGGAAACTACACTAAACATCCATATTTTTAATAAATTTTTTGTGTTTTAAAGATGTACTCAATATTTGATAATTATAAAATCGATGTTTGATAATATTTTTCCCATTCGCTCAAGAGACGTTTAAGTATAATTTTAATATTTGGCGAAACAAGTCATTCTATTATAAACTTTATTCTAATACTTTTAAGGTTATTCCAGTGAGATAATACCGAAATAAGCTGCTGCAAAGCGGCTTGCAAAGACGCGTAGAAGGCGGCATTTTCGCTGTGGGTCTTGGAAGCGCGTTGTCAATGTGTGCGCGCTGTACTACACGCGCGAAGGCAAGTCGATCTTCACCGGCTTTGCGGGCTCGGCGTGTGAATTCATACTGATAGTGATATGTTGAAATTGTGTCGTGGCGCTATTTAGTAAATCGTATTGTCAAATTCTGGGTAGTTAGTATTTATATAGTTGATTTATTATGACATTATAAGTATGGTACATGCAGCAAGAAATTTTAGGCAAGCTGGAGGGAATCGTGTTGTGTGGGAGCTCCGCTACTGATGGACATAGCTATATTTCATGCTAACTTAGTAAGAAGCGAGGCACAAGGCCTAAGCTTTCTAATCGTAGCGATTACTGAGCTAAGCCGCGGACAGACGGACGGACATTGCGAAACTATAAGGGTACTCGCTAGTAAGGCTGCCCCCATTGGCGAGTGACTAGCGTTATAAAAACGAACAAACAATTAACTGACTCGTAGAGCACGAGTCGCGCGTATAACGTCCACGAGTCAGTTAATATCTGCCAACTACATAATACCACAGTATAAAGAACTACTACCATTATGCGCTTTTTTCCACGCCGCCCGCATCCCCGCTTACCCCCTATCGTTGACCCAAAAAGAGCCGAGTCGGCAGACTGTATGTAGTAAAACTGTGATAATACAGTACTGTAAAGGTTGTATAGTCAGCTTTACAGATCTTCTTCCGAGAAGGGGACTGGCAGTTAGATCAAATTGAATTTAGAATGTTAACTGTCGCTGTCTAATGGAATAATAGTTAAAGGCCTGAGTTTAGATGAGACCGTTCTGATGTACTCGTAATGTTTTAATCGTAATGTTCAAGTAATATAGAAGCTATGTAAACCTACGCCTGTAACGTATTTTACAGTACATATGGTGCTACATTACCGCACGAGTGCGGTAAACAGCAGATTACGTGCATATGTCGAATCTTCAAAGAGCCATATGTACTGTAAAACGTTGTACGATACACGTGCGAACAGGTAATTCGCAACTCGTGTCGATTTAAAACACTCCCTTCGGTCGTGTTTCAATTTATCACCACTCGTTGCGATATTCAACCCTACAGTCTACTAGTCTTCCTAAAGTACCTTCGCATATGGCCCTTGTGTCGGCTGGCTCGGGTTTCTTTACGAGCGTGAGCAGGGTCTGAAGCGTGCGTGCGCGGCGCGCATCGCCCGGCGGTAGAAGCGCCGCACAACTGGCTAGTAAAGCCGCCGCCTCGCACCGGCGGGCCACTAGTGTGTGAGGTAGTACCTGCGACACAATCACATATTCGTTCGGCCTTTATTAAATAGGTTAGTTTGATACCTACAATTATCCATAATTTCAGATCTATTTTATGCGATCGTTAACACGCATGGTAGTTATGGCCTTGGCTTCACGAATAGTGAGAATATAGATAACCTTGCACAGAGATCGATGTTATACTACAAACTAAGCAGTTTAAGGCTGGGTTGCACCAAACCGTCTGTAATCGTAAGCGGTGTTCGTTAAAATCTGATAGTATGGAAAGTTTGACAAGTCTCTATGAAGTGACAGCTGCGGGCGCCATATTTAACGTTGATCGGTCTGTGATCGTAAGTTGGTGCAACTCAGCCTAAATTGCTCCCGAGTGTAATTCGTTCGTCAGGGGCTCGTTCTGGCTGTGGATCTCGCTGCACCTGTTATCGACAGATTCAATGTGTCCGGTCGTTGGCACAACCATACATGTTATGTTACGAAGATTCCGTTTTTTCGTTACACCGTGATACATACCTTAGGCAACGTATCAGCGACCAACGTGAGCAGCCCTGACAGCGTCACAGGTTTGTCGTTGTTGACTAACTCGGCTAGCAACTCGTTCGCCAGGGGCTCGCTGCACCAGTATATTATCGACTGCTTCAATGTGTCCGGTAGTTGGCACAATCATACAAGTGACGAAGATTCTGTTTTTTCATTACACCGTGATACATACCTTAGGCAGCGTATCAGCGACCAACGTGAGCAGCCCTGACAGCGTCACAGGTTTGTCGTTGTTGACTAACTCGGCTAGCAACTCGTTCGTCAGGGGCTCGTTCAAGCTCAGGGTTTCGCTGCACCAGTTTATTATAGATAGCTTCAACGTGTTTGGTAGACCACTGTAACGGATAAATTCATTAGTTTGCAAAGCGAAAAAGATTTGATTCCACTTCCATACTATATTCTGCTATATTCAGTATCATTGTAAGAAAGTTAACCAGCGTAATTGCAATAAAGACCTTATTGTAATTGTAATCACACTAACACAAGACAGCTAAATGCTACATAAGGTCCTGGAACTCATTAGATAGTGCTCATACATTTACAGCATTTTGAAACGTAGCCTTATACGTTTCTTAGATATTAACATGAGTTTTACGCACGTGGGTTGTGCGTATCTTGAAGGACGCGTTTTACATGTCATTTTGCCCTCATGTGTGGCTCAGTGCTGCAGTGTAGAGTTGTAAACATCAAATAATATACACGTTTTAATAAGAACGACAGAGAGAGAGAAAGAGACTTATTGTTTATTGTCTTTGTCATAGTTTCCTTTGTTTGTTTGTCTCCAATTATTTGATATGACTTTGAGGCAAAACCTATTACCAAGACCCGCCCAAGTTAAGGAGGTTGTTTATGTTTATGGTGGCAAAGCAGCTATTTTAAAAAAGTTCTCAATTTAGCTAAATAAGATTTTCCGTACCTGTAGATCGTACGCGTATAAAGACTTCATATAATTAATACTTTAAGTTTTTGTGTCATACTCCTTAATCTCAAAATGATTTATCAAAGAATAGAGAATTCCTAGCTTTATATTTAAGCCTAAAAACCGATACACAACAGATCGGCTACAAATGCCAACCCACGGCGTGGTTCGGAGAGTGTTTGTTGCTGAGCGGGACAGGTTGTGCTACCGCGAACCGAAAACGTAATATATGCCGCTCTGTCGCACTTGTATATTCGATCGACAGATGGAAATACTTCGTTTTCAGTTCGCGGTAGGCGATCGGGACTGACCTGTCGATCCACATCTCCTTGCTGCAGTCGGTGTAGTCGTAGTGCACGCGGGTCCAGTCGCCCGCGTCGTTCATGCTGAGCGTCTCGTCGAGGGTCGTCACGCTCCCGCGCGTCGGCGAGCCGCGAGATGTCGCGTCGCCGAGTAGCGCGGGCTCGTACGAACTCGTGTTTGAGCCTTCTTTCCTTACTCTGTTAAGAAAAGAGATGATCGAGTTAGGCCTGGGCACAATTGGAGAATGTCCATGGTGAATTATGGTAAAAATGCGTAGTTTTGTAATTTTAGGAAAAACGTTTCTCTGCAGGAATATAAACAGTGAAGTGGTTTTCCTCAAGTCTCAAAACAGCCTTATTTTTCCACTTGTAAACATTTTACTACGGCATTTTTTATGGGAAAATTATGAAATTTTGTAATCTTCATTTCAAAATAATATACAATAAGATGGATCTTAATTTTCTGACATTATGATCCGTTTTATTAATTATTCTCATTTTCGCAAGTGTTCGCGCGCGGGTGACGAGAGCGAGTTAGGGAAAATTGTGCCGGCGGTCGAGCCTTCACTATACAGATTATGTAGAATGGAGCTCCCAGGTGAGCTGAGATGAAGTTGCTTTTAGATTGGGCATCAGCGTGATCGACTGCAGAAACGATGGTGAAATGAACGAAAACATTGCTATATGTTGCAAAAAATTGTGTACTCATTAAATAAAATCTTGTATTTCTGCTCACTGTACATATGTATCTACATTAAATTACTTACATAGCACTATTCTTCTCACTATCAATCATTTCAAACTGGTCTGGCGTCACACTGTGAGTAGATTGCCCACTGCCATAATGGTTCTCAGTAGCTGTACAAGGCAGGGGCCTGTTTTCATTTGTGTGCTCAATACTGGCTTGGATTTTCTCTCCTGGCATGTGAAGTTCTAACCCCTTGCTCTCTGAGGCAGGACTGGTCAAAGAATTTAGACTAACTATAGCAGCATCATATAACTTTTGGAAGTTTAACTTCTCTGTTTCTAGAAGTATAATTTTTTGTTTAAGGAGTTCTATTTCTTCTGCTTGGATAAGGATCTGTAAATAAAAGAAGCAGAAGTTCGAACCAAGTTCTCTTTACATTGTCATACGATCACTGATCATCAACAAACTACTGAGATCTATCATTGATACTTTACAAGAGGTAGCAAGTTCCGCCTTCCTAGCAGGCCGAGTTTATCACTGACAAGAGAATATTTCTTTACTCACGTACAAAAAGTACCCGGAGAAGAATTTGCTATAGTCCATTTCTTCATTTCATTTCTACCATCACCATATATTTATGTCAAAGCCGGATTGTATAATCCACCGTTTTACATTACGGCTAGCCGTTTTGTATTACGGCGTGTCAACGATTAGCCGGATTGAATACGGCCCAATGAAAGTCCGGCGGAATGTGTTCGGCGATTTACGTTCTTCAATTCGGACAGGAGTAATGTAAAACAGCGATTCAGTAGCGGCCTTTTTTCGCCGTTTTACATTACGGCTAGTCGTTTTACAAAATGAACTCGTGTTCGGCGGCCGTTTTGAAATAGTTAGGTACGACGACGAGCGGAGCGAGGAGTGTTAGGAAGAACTGCGAAACAGCTAAACGTGAGCCATCGTATTGTAGAACGTATAGCAATGAGAATCCGGCTAATCGTTGACACGGCGTAATACAAAATGGCTAGCCGTAATGTAAAATGGCGGATTATATAATCAGCCTGCGACTTATACATACACCCCTTTGCTAGGCACAGACTTTCTCTAATGGATGACAGGGAATGGGCAGTAGTCTACATGCTGGTCCAGTGTGGCCGAAGGGTCTTCACATACACATTTGAACTTCTTTGCAGATGTATGCATGTTTACTTTGTCTTTTTAGGGTTCCGTAGCCAAATGTAGCAAAAAACGGAACCCTTATGGATTCGTCATGTCTGTCTGTCTGTCCGTCCGTATGTAATAGCCGATTTACTCGGAGAATATGACCACTACAATTATGAAATTTGGTGTGAAGGTGTATGTTATGAACCGCTATCGAAATATGATGTGAAATTACAAAAAAATATTAAACTGGGGGGGCACCCCATACATGTAACAGGGGGTTAACATTTTTTTTAATGTACATAGGCGTGTGGGGTATGGATAGACCTTCAAAAATGACATAGAGGTATCTAAAAAAAATTTCATTTAAGTCAACCATTGGTGATATATTAGCTGTCGAAGTCGTAAAAAAGCTAATTTCCAAACTAAGAAAGTTTAAAATTCTGAAAAAAATTAAGATTATGTTTATTAATAAATCCTTTCAACGATTTTTTGTTTGAACAAGATAGGTTTAGCTGATTTTGGGGTATTGCTGAAAGACTGTCTTGCCAAAACAAAAGGGCGTAAGTGTCTTAAGTTTCCTATGAAGATACGACCTTTTGTGATTAAATGTATTGTATAGTGGTTTTAAATGTAGATTAGGATGTGTCGGTACGGAACCTTTAATGTGCGTGGTCCGACACGCACTTGGCCGCTTTTTTAAAAGATTTTATTTTGTTCTCATCTTTGAAAAGCCTCACCTCATGATTCCAATCAGTATCATTCTGGAAAGACGTCTGACAACTCACACACACATTGTCATCAGATTCAGTCTGGCACGCCATATCCGAATATTGCCAGTCTATTTCTGTGGATGCTTCTGCCTTGGGAACACTTATTCCTGTATCGTTCCCCCAGAATAGCGATACTAGGCCCGAGGGTCTGGGCATGTTCAGACCTACATCATCCCAATCCTCAAAATCCTAAAAATGATAATTTAAACAATAATAATAATAATCTTACAGATATAAGTAGAGTAGATAATGTACCAATACATATCTTATTAGAAAATTGTATAACAGGTTTGAAAAATGCAGAAAATGTCTGTCACTATATTACATTTTTAGAATATATTTTTCTTCTTTTCTACTTCTTTCGAGCCTAGGATGTCTCTGGCATGACCGAATTTATTTGACCATATTGTAAAGTTTAATTTCATTTAATCTCACCTAAATTAATGTTTTTCCCTGAAAAAATGTGGTCTAATTTTTTGTACTTAATTATTTGTAACAGTTGTGTTTAATAAAGTACATAAATTGAATTGAAATGGTAAACTATTAAAAAAAAGATCTGTTAAATTAGGTTTCTTAAAACAATTCTAAAAAGATTATTTAAATGAAAATTTAATCTAAAGATATGTAGGTAAAACAAGGGTCAACCAAGTTAGGATAATATTATGCCAATAAATAAATAAATATTGGGGGACAATCTTATACAATACAAATCAACCTAGTCCCAAACTAAGCAAAGCTTGTAATATGGATACTAGACGACGATATACATACTTATATAGATAAATACATTCTTAAATACATAGAAATCATTCAAGACTCAGACTCATGTACAAATATTAGTGCAAATTACACAAATAATGCCCTGACCTGGGACCTCAGAGCTCAGGCTTCATAGGCAGGGTCACTACCAACTAAGCCAAGTGGTTGTCAATACTTTTATATGAAACCTTATAAAACTATATACATACATATAAAACTTTAAAGATTGTAATTCTAATATAAAATCTATGTACTTATATATGCACAGTTCATTAAAGTGAGACAACAAAGGATACATAATTCCAATATGGTTAGACAGCAGGTGATAATGAGGAAAATGTAAACAGATTTATACTGAATAGCTGTACAGGGTCCAGTTTACCACATTTGATCTTTGAAGTCAATACATATTACATGTATTAGGTAAAATAGCATCTGGTTTATGAGTCAAGAGATACTAAGATATTACCTCAAACAATATTGCACTTACAGTACAAAAAAACTCTGGTCTGTTTGGCAAAAACTGTTCTTTGTTTGTCACAACTGTGGTTCATTTTGGCAAACTCTTCTTTGTTTGGCAAAAACTTTTCACTTAGAATAGAAACACTAATTTATAATTTTGAGTTATTTAAATATCTATAAGAAATGTTAGGCAGTCTAAATTTAATAACCCTGTCATAATAAAAAAAAATTAAATTAACATTTGTTTCAAGCTTATGGCCATCTTGTGGCTCATAAGGTGTTAGTTACAATAAAGCTTAAAAACTATGTTAGTAATAATATTATAACAGTTATGGTTCACTACTACTAGGCCTGTGAAGTCCACAACAATGTGTAATATATGGACAGTCAATCCTGTCCGCAATCATCTTTAGGATGGTGTTGGGGCTGGCCCACACACGCCGCACCAGGGATGCGGCTCGCAAGCGTATTGCCGCTTTAAAACAGGTTACACGTGCCTCTGCGAACATCTGCGAGGCACTGCAATAGCGCGGCAGCCCCATCAACACCCGGAAGGCATTGTTATATTGAACTTGTAGGGCCTTGTATGACTTCTTTGTAAATTTGCTCCACAGTCTGCATGTACAATGCTATACATAACATCTTATTAATTAAGACATACCTGATCAGGATTTTCATCTGAAAATGTTATAGAGGTAAGCTTGTAATCCTGGAGTAGCAGATATTCGTTGATCAGAAAGTTGAGGGCTCTGCGCTCATGTGGCTTCAAGGCGCGTTTGTTAAATGGATCCTTTGAGTTTTTGTCCAGTGCTGATTCACCATCTACAAATGAAGTAAAATACAATGTATGGTATTATGATCAGCGATCGTAACTTTTGTAGCATTTTCAGTGCAGGGTAGTGGTGTTAACGGAGTTGGTATGGACAAATACAATTTTTCAACATTTAATTAAGGTTAATATTAACGTTATTAACGCTAATGAATCATAAGAATTTATATTTTTTTCCCAATTCTGTTAACACCACTACACTGCACCAAAAATGCTACAAAAGTTACAATCACTGATTATGATAATAGTTAAAGCCTAAAATCATGTGTAGGAACAAAGGGAAGAGCTTTGCCTAGCTGTAATACTTGCTAGGTTTCCAATTGTGTATGGATATTTATAATGGATAAACTGTTATGCCCACATTGAATGGAGTCTAATTTAATCTGTACTCAGTCACTGTTTTTAGAAATTGTACTAACAAAATTGTTGTAGATTGTCAAGAGCATGTTATTATTACGTGTATTTGCAACAGTACCAACATGCATGCTTTAAATCGACACTGGCTTTAGCCCCTGGTCAGGGATAAGTGATTTATTCCAAGCCACTCAAACAGGGCCTCCAAGATTTACATTCCATTTGATTTGTCATTCATATGATGTTTGGGCACGCGACAGACATGAGTGGAAAAGACTGGAGGAGGCCTTTGCCGAGGGGCAATCAGATGTACAGAAGAAAAGCAAGACACAAATAAAATAAAAATAAAGTCTGAACATAAAGCTAATAAAAAAAAAATTGTTTAGGTGCTCTAAGGCACCCGGCGCAGTAGTCACTTTATCCACTATTCCAAGGGCCAGGCCTGCTTTTAAACATGTCATTACAAAAATTCAGCTGATTGGTCTTTTTACCTGCAAATTGAGTTAGATTTGCTCTCAGAGCATGGATAGTTTCCTTTGCTTTCCTTAATTCAAATTCTAAGACGGCTACATCTCCCCCACTGCCTCCGCGGTCACCACCTCCATCCTCGGAGTACCGGGCGGTGTCTAGGGAATCCAAAGTCGCCTGACTAGGCGAGCGATCTAGGGAAAACATATGTCTGGTAAAATATTTTCACCAATCACTTATTGTAGTTGAACTAAGTTATATTATAGTTATTGTGAGACTTGTTTACCTCATAAACTAATAAGTATATATACTTACGCATAGACACGAATTCCGAAGCTCTAGAAACATGTTGTTCGAAGTTTCCTGGATTGGAAAAGAACTCCCTCAACTGCGGTAATTCTTTACCGCTTTCTACGAGCTCAGTATGCAATTCTAGAGCCGTTAAAAAGTAGTGATCCTTCAGCAATTTTGTGGCTATATCTTCATAGGTCAAATGAGGAGCAGCGGTGAAAGAACTTTCTTCGAGGTCCTTATAAGGATTCATGATTATTTTTTCATTTAATAAACACTACTTAGAAAGAAATGTACATATTCCGATATTCTCCGATGATACATCTCACGAAATATTTATTAGCTTGATAAATAAGATTTAATATAGCTGAACCCTTGAAAAAACAAATAAGACCAACTACAACAAATCAAAGTATTTTTCACAATAGTGAGACAGATTAGTTTAGTGAGTAAAATGACAGATAGGATTTTTTATTTTTTTATTTCTTGGGACAGATAGGATGGATGATGAATGAAATGAAGGTCATGGCCAAGAAATAAAAAAAAAATTAAATGAAGGTATTGTCAATTTGTCAGTGACGATATTGTCAAACATTGAATGAATGAGTTAAGATTTATGCTTGAAATCCTAGATTAATGATATGTGGTTGAAATTTAGGATATGCCTGCACGAGCAACTTATGTCTCCGCGACTATTTTGTCTCTCACATCAAGGTGGCGACGCGACTACAAAAGTTGTCCGTGCGCGCATACCCTTATTCTTACTTTATGAGTTTATATGAACGGAACGATATCCAAACAAGTGCTTATTTTTAACATAGGCACACAGAATTCATCAACATCAACATCTTAGAATTATTGTTCAAAACCGGGTATTGACCATGTATGTTATTATTGTTGAGTTTCCGATATTTTGGCGCTGTTGCAAGCACCATTTTCAAGGAGTTAAGCGTGTCACAGACTGAGGGCCTACTCCGAACTTCGTATCGTGCCGTCCCTTTCCGTCAAGTAGTGTATAACACAAGAGTGAAAGGGACGGCATGACACGATGTTCGATTTTCGAAGTTCGGAGTAGGCCCTCTGGAGCGGCTTGCGGTCGCGGTCGATAGTAAATTTGACAGCTAATGACAAGTTTACTATTGACCGCGCGACCTAGGCCGCGCCAGTTTGTGACAGGCTTTAAGCGTGTCACACACTGGAGTGGCTTGCGGCCGCGGTCAATAGTAAATATGACAGCTAATGATAATAGTTAACTCGTCATTAGCTGTCAAATTTACTATTGACAGCGGTGCTTGGCGCCACTTGGCGCATGTGAACGGTGTTGTTTACATTGTCCGTTATCTGCCCGGCTAGTATGATAGCTTATATGTCGGACATATAGCATTCGTCCCTCTCGCACTTACACACTTGACAGTACGGGACGAATGCTATATGTCCGACATATAAGCGATCATACTAGCCCTTCGCGGCTTGAGGATTCCGAACATAAAGTAAGGATAATACAGGAGTCCGCATTGCACACATACAAACGTTGGCAAGAGAGATGAAAACATTGACAAGTACACACGTAGGAACGAGATACAATGTCACATCTCCTGTCCTTCATCGCGTACAGGGGTGCTACTGCGAACTTCGAAAATCAAACTTCGTGTCATGCCGTCCCTTTCACTCTCGTGTTATACTCTATATGACGGAAAGGGACGGTACGATACGAAGTTCGATTTTCGAAGTTCGCGGTAGCACCCCAGGCTTTTATTGTTTGTCACCAGCTCATTTGTCACCGGACTGTCATCGATGAACACGACTAAAAATGAGATATCATAAACGTGTTAAAGGATGTATCTGTCAACTGATACTTCTCAATTTAGTCAGGTTAGCATGAATTCAGGGTGCCCAGCGAATAGAAATATATTTTACCCATAATGTTAGGTAATCCAGCACAAAGGTTATAAATTACAAAGTAATAATTGGACTCCAACTACGCATACATCCGTACCATCAGGTTAATTGATTGATGTTAGTTAAATATTTAAAAAGATACTAATGAGGAGAGTGCATTATTAATTACTAAGACGTTTGATAATACTGTGTATAAGTATATTGAATTGAATTACTGTTCTTTCCTTGTTATATAGCTGCGTCTCAAGGTTGTAAGTTGTAATTGACAAGTTAAGCTTAATATGGGTCTTGGTCGATTTGTGTATGATTGTCCCTCAGGAAAGAAGAAAGAAAGAAGGAGCATTGCAACAACCCTAGTCAACCCGATTTTTAATAATTACCAATAAAAAACACAAGGTTACACACGCGGTTTATTAAACTGGCGTCACTAGATTGTAATGCTCCGTCCATCTGTTATTCTTGGTCTGAGGATTTTCCACTGTCCTCTAATATTTATTTAGAGTTTATTTTGAAGATCTCGAACGCGATAACAACAACATAACAACTTTCTTCTATGGGGAGAATATTCTTCATGTGGTATCCCCGGAAGAACTGTCAAATTATCTTCCAGCTCTTTCGGTGATACGCTAAGACTCGTTCTATAGTTATCCTCTTTCTACGATTCCGAAGCAAATATCTATGGTCAAGGCTCCTGTCGCAAATGTCAATGTCACCATCACACACATCACATTCGAATACAAACAAAAGTTGCTTGCTTCTATAAGACCGTTATGTTTTCGTTGATATATCTATTTTAGACAAATATCCACAATATCTATAGTGTGGCGTGTTGATCTGATATCTGAAAATTTCTTGTATTTTAGAAAATGGCTGAAGATTATTTTAATCTGAAGCGTAAACTAGAAGAACTTGGGTATAACAATACTTTGCCTTTGGATGCAGTTCCTCTAGTAGAATGTGTTCTTGCGGATTTAGTTCAGACTACAAGGAGCTTACAGCACTACATGGATCTTTCAAAGGAAGCATTAATGCAACGCGACTCTTTGATGTTAGAAGCCGAACCTTACAAATGTGACAATGCCAAGCTCATCCAAGAAAATAATCAACTCCACACTGAAAACATAAAGTTAAAAGAAGACTACCTGAGGATGTCTAAGGAAAGTAAAAGAAAAATTAAAAGTTTGTCAGATGATGTTATGAAGAAAGAATCACTTATAGGTAAGCTGCAGCATGATCTTAGAGATTTGAGTCTAAGGGGACTCTGTGCGGGCACTCAGAGCAGCCGTAACAAAAGTAGAAGAAAAGACAGTGGAGATGATAATGTTGCGAGACTGTGTCTCTGCAACAGCAAGAGAATAACTGGATCTGATAGTGAGCACACAGAATTGATAAAAAAAATCCAAAGTTTAGAGGAAAGAAATGTAACCTATTTTGATGAAATATCCCTGTTAAAAAGTCAAATTGAACACAGGGATAATGAAATTATAAGACTAAATATTCTTCTTGAAGGTGGAAGGCCCCTCAAAGCTGTAAGCAGAGATGTTTGCAGTTCACACACTGACAGAAAAGTTCAGGATTTACTCGAACAGTTACAAGATGTGATGGCTTCAAATGATGTTCTAAAAAAACAGTTGGCTAATGCTTTAGAAAAACAGCATGAGGCTATGCAACGGGCACTTGATCTTGCAGATAAAAATAAAACTACACATGAAGAATTGAAAAAGATGGACACACTAGCTTTAACTGTTGAAGATGATTGTAATAAGAGACTAGCTGCAATGGCAAAAGAGGTTAGCCTGTTACAAGCCAGAGCTGAAAGCCTGACCAAGCAAAATACTGACCTTCTTAAAGAAGTTTCACAATCACCTAAACTTCATAGAATTCAGCAAGACTTGAATACTGCTTTGAAGGAGAAAGAATCTTTGCAAAGGAAGATCACAGAGCTAACTGATCTAAATATATCTCTACAAGACAAAATTTTAACAACGGCATCTATGAATAATAATAATTCGGAGAAGGGACTTAGTGCAAGAAGCAAATGTCCAACTAGAGATGAATTACAGGAACTACTTGAAGAAGAAAGAAAAAGATATGAAAAGTGCATGGTAAAATTACAAGAACAATTAACCGAAACAACAACTTTGTTCAATAAACATTTGTCAAACTGTAAAGATAAGGGATATAGCCCAAAATCTACTAATCCTCTGGATTACACTTGTATAAAAAATCTCCATAATCAATTATGTGAGAGCCAACAACATATACTTATGTTAAAAAAAGAAAATGAAGAAATTAAAGCCAAAATTGAAATGAGGGAGGAAGGAAACAAAAAGAATTACAAGGATGTAATAAGCCAACTAAACACTGAAAATGCTGAACTTTCAAAAGAAAACATTTCATTAAATCAGCAATTGAGTCAATATAAAAGTTTAAAATCAGCACATTATGATACAGGTAGTGAATACACTAAACGTGACATATTAAAGCTTCAAGATGAGATTGACAGATTAAGAGAAAGTACAAATATATTAAGAAAAGACAAGGAACAATACATGTCTTTATATAAAGAAGCTACAGATTTAGCAGAAAAATTGAAACAAGATTTAACCTACAAGCATAGAGAAATCGAACAACTACAGGAAGAAAATAGTTCTTATAAAATGACTCACAGGACGGGGAAGGCATCTGTTGATCATCTCAGAGATGAATGCAACTTCCTAAGAGAACAAATAAAAAGAATGCAATCTGATGTTATAAAAGAGAAGACAATGGCTAGTCAAATTAAAAACATACAAATGGAAACTGAAAGAAGCAGCAATGAAGTACAAAATGAATTATTTAGTACCCAAAAGAAACTCACTTTATCTAAAGATACAATTGAATCATTACAAAGAAAATGCAATGATTTGCAATCTGAAATAACTTCTCTGAACCATGAAAAGTTAAAACTAATGGAGAATCTAAAGAAAGTAGATTTAGATAGAGACAAATTAGTATTAGAATTGGACAAAAAGACTGAAACCATGAGTGTCCTTGAACAAAAAGTTAAAACTCAGAGCCATGATACAAACAAATTAGAGAGTGAAATAGTTGAACTAAAAAGAAAACTAAACTTTAATAAAATATCAGAACATAAACTAGTTGATTATGAAACACAAATCCAATTTCTAAATGGGGAAATCCTGCGCCTAAATCAACAATATGATAATGCTGTCATGGAAAATAAACATTTGCAAAACAGTCTGGCAGAAGCTAATGGAAGTTTGAAATTGAATAAACTTGAATATGACAAATCTAGAAGAGAAGTTGAAGGTCTTAAACAACAGTTGCAGCATTATGTAGCAGAGATCAGGCGAATTGAAGAAATGCTTTCACAAAAAGAAGCTGAGAGGTCTGATATGTTAGAACACTTTGCAAGTTTATCAGTTGAAGCAAACATACTCGAAAACACAAATCACTCTTTAGAGAGTGAATCTGCTTCTAAATCACTACAGTTACAGACATATGTCAGTAAAATACAGGATCTAGAAGAAAGACTTGTAGACAAAGACAATACAATTGACGCCCAGTCTGCACGCATCGCAACAATGACTTGTAGGATAACAGCATTGGAAAATGAGGTGAAGTTAGTTTCTGAGGAAAAAGCTATTCTTGAACAGAATGTGTCTTACCTGAAGCAGATGTGTAGTAATCTTCAAAAAGACCATTCAAGTCAAATGCCACCAGGCTTGAGTGAGACTGACTCAGAACTACAGCTTTATGAAAATAAAATAAAGAACCTTTCAAAAGCAAAGTCAAGATTAGAAGTTGAGAAAGATGATGTGAAAAGCAATTTAGAAACAACTGAAAAGTTATTGTCAAATGCAAGAAGGGAAGTTGTGGAGCTAAAGTTGGCTCTGCAGGATGCTACAGCTGAAACTAAAACATTGCAAGACAGAATTAATAGATTAAGTCGCATAGAGACTGAAATACATGAAGTAAGTCATCCAGATCAACTCATATTCTTTAAAAAGTGACTTGTTAGCTTACATTTGATTTTTTTTATTGTTTTTTTTTTTCAGTCCACCTTGACTAGGGAAGAACTGGAGCTACCTCTTATGTTGGAAGAAACAATACATGAGGTCAGCCAAGAAGAGGATGAGGACAGCTCACATTTTCATGAACTTTATAAAAGATTTTCAAAGTACTCCCATGGAAGTACTTTATAAAATCAAATATATTCTTATTAGATATCTGTTAATTCTGTTATGAATCATGAATTGTTAACTATTTATGTTACAATTATGAATTAGGTGAAATTGCATTTCTAAAAGAAGTTTTATATTAAATACATTTTATTTATTACCAATGGCTAAATATGAAAAACTTATTTTACCTAAAACCGATTCCTCTACATAATATTGCTAGATACTGAAATTAAAACTGGTGTTCTAAAACTGCTTTACAACAAACAAAAATCATTCTGCATATGCCTTTGTTGCCATGTTGTACAGTCCACATCATAGACAGGGTTCACGTTCAATACCAGTAAGTTTAAGGGACTTGTGAGTCAGACACATGGGTCATATTACTCATATTAATTCAGGATTAATACGGGTAGCTTTCAGGGGTCATTTTCAAATGAGGCCAGCATGCACATGGTGATTGAGTTATGGTGATTGCTGGCTCAAATTAGTACTGAAAAGTTAGGAATTATCAGTCTATTCTACCAATAGACTTCGGCAATCTTCGGTTTTGACGACAAATATACTGTCAGCTGCAAGAGTGAGTGAGTCTATTGGTAAAATAAACAGACTGTACATTGCTAAACTTCTAAAGGAGGAGAGGAGACCTTCATGTAACATTAATAATTATGTGAATACAGTTATTAACATTGTACAATAAGCCAAGAAAGAAGTCTATCACTTTTCACCTCTATTATTTGAATAATAAGGTCCAAAATGTAGTTAACCACTTTTTGGCTGATGGTACTCAGTATCCTACAACTACTGCAAAGGGTAGGAGTACAATTCAGCTTTGCTCACAGATTGCTCCATTTCACCCTCAATTTTATAAGGCACTGTGAAATTGCTTGAAAAATAATCACAAGTACCTAGAGTACAAGTATTCATCAGAATCATCAGCCACTAACCCCTGTCACAAAATTTTGTAAGAGAGATATGTCAACATACATTATCAGCTGAAGATATACTACTTGCAAACAAATGTGTAAAACGCTAATAAAACCCTTAAAAAAATTAAAATATTGCACTCCCTATATACAAATATATATTTTGTTTGTAAATTATTCATATTTATCTAGCAGCTAAGCTAGCTCTAGCATTACATCCTATCTTATATATCTTATTAGTAGATATACATTAAGTTTTCGTTTGCGTAGGTAAGTACCAGTATATTTTATTGAATAGGTAGGAATTTGTGCATTCAAAACAAGTTAATAGATGTTGACATATATAGACTAATAGAAATAGAAATTAGATTTATATTACCTTAAATTAATTCTGGATATTGTTTATTTATCATTATCACAATAATTTATAATTTAAAGTTGAAGTATATTGCAAATCAATGTTATTAAATTAATAATCAGTCACAAGCAAGTATTATTAGTGACTATCGGTGGGTCTTGCATAGAGACAATAATGAGCAATTAATTGTAATCACAGTACAACTTATAAACAAAATTATTTATTAGGCATTTTAGCTGAACTTATGGGTATGGCAAATAATGTTGTACAATGTCCAGTAGAGTAAAAACATGTTTAAAATGAACACCCCTCCAGTGTTTCCATTCCTCTTACATCTGGCATAAGCATATAACCAACCACAGACACCCCACCCATCCACACAAAGTCACCAACTTTGATACATTACTGGTAGACACCAGGAGGGGACTTCAGTTCAAAAATATATTTCACTAACTTTGAATTAGATATCTATACATAGAAAGGAATGCATCTGTAATAGGCTTATTTACAATATCAGAACTATTAGTGGCAGACAATAACACAGTCCTCTAGAGAATTCACATGACTTTATATTTGTAAAATGGTACAATACTTTTAGTAATTTGTTAGTAAAAATGACCTACTCCAGGATTCTGTATATAGTCAAAATCTGAACTTCACTAATAAGTCAAACAATACATTTGGTTTCATACCCTCAGGTTAGTTATATTCATAATAACCAAGACTGGTACTTAATTATTATTATCATATATTTACATAAACCATGATTATTTAATGACTTATTGCATGCTAAAAGAGAAAACATTATAATTTCATTGCCAAATTATGCAATATACATAACTATTCATACAAGATTATATTTAAAAAGTACACACAGTAAAGGATTATATACACCATGCTCATATGTATGATAACTGAGTATTTACCATTATGTTTAAGGACTGCAGTGATAATTTATCTATACTACAATATCTTCACTGCTCATGCAATGCAATTTCCATTACAACAATATAATGCTAAGATAATTGACTTTCAAATTACATCAAAATTATATAGAAAGTTGATGCAATACAATTAACTACAAACAATACACCACTGTTTATTACAAAGTTGCTAAAATCCTTGTGAAACCAATGCCAGCTCCCAACACTGTTTGTCCAATGCCCCAAACCATGGCGTAGATGGGGGCCATGGGTTGATTAGCCGCTCGGTATATGAAAGCGATGGCCGCGCTGCTCACTACACCTGACGTCACCGGGCCCACAACACCCATCACTATCAACAGGATTGGAAAGAACTTTCCATACTTGTGCTTCCTCAGAGTGCCGAACGCCACAAGCGCCGCACATGTATGCACAAACACAGACGAACACAAAGACCACAAAAACACTGGGTACCACATCTCACCAAACGTATCTAATGGATCACCAGACTTTAGTCGAAATATATCTCCGATCGAATCGAATTCCGATACTTGGAACTCCGACAACATGTCATACATGTTGTCTTAGGGGTGCTGATGCTTACAGGCATCGGGACAGTTTTGATGGTCATGAAATATTTGTCCAAATAAAATCTCTTCCTCGATACTGCACAAATAGTCGAAGCTCTATAGAGTAGTGCATTACACATTAAGATTTAGCACACCTAACATAAATTTCTTACTATCTCTACTTAGTTTTGTTGAAGTAAATCACGTCTTTCGAATAATTACAATTTAATTCCATCACACAATTTATTATCATTGCACTGACAGTAAATGAAATGACATTTTATATTACAAATGTCAATCGTTGGTAGCGCTGTACTAACTACTGTGAATCGATTGCTACTATGAACAGTGTTTAATCGAATGTACTAGTTGAACAACACGTAAATCACTCTATAGTGAAATTAATAGTGTGTATGGTTTTAGAGAGGTCCACACATACATATACCAATAACAATACTGAGATGTCAATATTATCGCAGTATTAGTATTGTGATTTGTGATAATATTAATCGTGTAAAAATCGCGATGGGGCCTTTTACACGGCTATTATTATCACGTGATATACTAATTCATATGACGATCCATATCACGTGTATATTATAAACATTGAAGCAAAATCCATGCAATTATGAAAACCACGATAATATTGACACACCAGTATTATGATAATATAATACTAAGCGTGTAAAGGGCCCCAATCAGCCGAAATGTTGTGATTTTTTGACGTGTTGGAATGGTAACACTTAATTTTATTGAACAAAGTGAAGTGAGCAACGCAACAGGGAAAAAGGATACCTATCTTGTGGAGATAAATAATAATATTTTGTGAATATTACTTGACCTCAGAGTATATTAAGCTATATCGTCGGAAATCAATGTGTTTGCTCGAAATTAGTGAAGGTAAGTTTACTATCTGTATAGTGTAATACTTCTTAAAGAACATGTTATACATTTATGCCGTGAAGTTGACGAGCTTGACTGACATGAGCGAGTTCATTTTCTTTCGAGTTCTTGTCATTTGTGAGAACGAAACATTGTGCCATTGTGGTGATATCTTCATAACCTAATTGCTTACCTCGTGATATTTATGTGAAGGGAAGTGTGTTGGACTTTATTTTGATTGTTTAGTGAATACATAACAATGGGGAAAGTACGATCTGCCACTGGGGCTCCCCGGAAGCAGGGGTTCAACAAATCCGGGCACTCCATGAACCCCGAGAGGCCTACCGAAGGGTTAAAGGGCGTTGGTAATCCCAGGACAAAGGGAACCATAAAAAGATTGCAGATGTATCGCAATTTTAAAGCTAAAAGGGATAAAACTGGGAAAATTTTAACACCCGCGCCATTTCAAGGCTGGCTGCCCTCTGGTACTCGCGCTCGCGTCGAACCTAACCAAAAATGGTTCGGTAACTCTCGTGTCATCTCACAGAATGCCCTTCAAAAGTTTCAAGAGGAATTTGGTGCTGCTGTTAAAAACCCTTATCAAGTTGTTATGAAACCAACAAACTTACCAATTACATTGCTCAATGAAAAGGCCAAGCAGGCGAGAGTACACTTACTAGACACGGAAGGTTTTGATAAAACATTTGGTCCCAAGAAACAAAGAAAGTGGGTAAATTTGAGGTTTGGCGATCTTGATTCACTATCTAAAGCTGTTGAAGAGAATACTGAGAAATATGATGAAAGCAAAGACATTGATAGGGTGCGGGAAGATACAGGAGTTAGAGAGGGACAGAGGGATTGGGTATTTGGAGCTGGCATGAGTAAGAGAATTTGGAATGAGCTGTACAAAGTAATTGATTCATCTGATGTTTTATTGCAAGTTCTAGATGCCCGTGATCCTATGGGTACTAGGAGTCCTTTTGTTGAGAATTTCTTGAAAAAAGAGAAAGCTCACAAGCATTTAATCTTCATTTTAAACAAGGTAGATTTAGTCCCCAACTGGGTTACGCAGAGGTGGGTCGCTATTCTTAGTGCAGAATATCCAACAATTGCCTTCCATTCATCGTTGACCCATCCCTTCGGAAAAGGTTCCTTGATAAACTTATTGCGACAGTTTGCTAAATTGCATATTGACAAGAAGCAGATCAGTGTTGGTTTGATTGGTTATCCAAATGTTGGAAAGTCATCTGTCATCAATACCTTACGTTCAAAGAAAGTATGCAAAGTGGCTCCCATAGCTGGTGAAACTAAAGTGTGGCAATACATTACTTTGATGAGGAGGATATTCCTGATTGACTGTCCTGGAGTGGTTTACCCTTCAGCTGAAACAGACACAGAGAAGGTATTGAAAGGGGTAGTTAGAGTGGAACTGGTACAAAACCCTGAGGATTACATTGAAGAGGTTCTAAAAAGGGTAAGGAAGGAATATTTGATAAAGACATACAAGGTTGATGGGTGGGAGACAGCCACTGAATTTTTAGAAAAGATGGCAGCTCGAACTGGGAAGTTGTTGAAAAAAGGCGAGCCTGATGTTAATCAAGTTGCAAGGATGGTACTTAATGATTGGCAAAGAGGCAAGTTACCATTCTATGTTGCTCCAGAAGGCTTTGAAGTTCCTCTTTCAAAGATGCCCAACAATGAAGTACCAAAAGAACAGCCTCCAGCTGCAGAAAGTAAAACAGAGGAAACTCTTGCAGGAAATGATTCTGAACCAAAAAATGATGAGAAGGAGGACAAAGAAAGGCCTGTCATTTCTGTTAATAATTTGATAATAGCTCAAGACTTCGCCAAAATTCGAGTGGGTCTGAAATTTGATAATAATGAAGATGTGAAACCACTTGGAGAATTGAATATTCCTGAAGAACTTAAAGATATTGATGACATAAGTGAGAATGAAGAATTGCAAGATGGTGAAGCTCAAAATGATGATTGTGATGATTCCTCAGAAATTAGTGACTTTTACAGCAATGATGAGAAAGAATGCAGTGATGTTGAAGATTATTTGACCAATGACCCGGAGACAGTAAAAGAGATGAGGCGAAGGAAGCTTGAGGCTGCAAGTGGTGCTTTCACAGTTGAAGATATTGCAAAAACGGGAAAGAAACGTAAGGGAGCACAAGACAATGTCATTGCTAAGAAGAAGAAAATGACGGCAAAGGAAAGACGCGCTCTGGAGAGAGCTGAGCGTCGTACAAAGACAGGAAGCAACTTTTATGAAGTCTCTAATGTTAAGAATAGGAACAGGGATAAAAAGAAGCCTGTTTAGATTAACATGTTTGTTAATAGATTATTGTAATAATAGCTTTGGTTTTATTTCTTTATTTATATTTTTTTAAAGACTGATCTTAGCTGCCCTTGAGTAACTAGGTAAATATCTTCTTCTGTAATAAGCAACTTGTTGATCAACCATATGATTATTTCTTATTTAAATATTATTGATATTATATACCAATTATTTCTATATTCCAGATGTCATCTGGAAGTGACAGTGATGAAGAATATGTACCTGGTGAACCTGAACAGGTTTCAGAAGAAGGATCTGCTGATGAAGAGACTGATCTGCAATATGAAAAAGAACAAGAAATCAAAACTATGAAACGAAAAGCAGCACAAGAAAGTAAAAGTAAAAAGAAACGGCGCACCAGAAACGCTGTAAAGGACCCCACACCTGAACCAGAAGAAAAAGAACCTGCAACAAATCTTGATCCTGTAGAAGAGAAGAAAAGAGAGGAAGATCTATGGGCTAAATTCTTAGCTGGAACAGGCACTACATCTAAAGCTCCTGCAAAAGAAACACCTGTAAATCTACCTGAAAAAAAAGTGGTAGAAGTGAGCAAACCACAAGCTAAAGCAAGCAGTGATAAAGATGATATTAAAGCCAGAGAGAGGAGGATTTTTGAATTTGCTGGAGAGACTCTTGTTGTAGAAAATAATGTCATCAAAGAGAAAATTAAAACTGTGGAGAGTGCTGCAACAGGTAAATTAATGTTTTATTTTGTCTTATATAGCGTTTACATACCAATATTGTAACCAAGATTGAAGACTTGATGGAGAATTGGAGTTGGTGTTATGGTATCTGAGAACCGAAATTTGTATGTTTGTTGTTTCTATGTATTTCGCATTACATTTGTAACAATGTTTAAGTGAAAGTTAATTTAGTAAAATGAGTATCACCATTTCTCATTGCCTGAGGAACCCCAAGGACATGAACGTACCCTCATAGAATACGTCCACGTGGCGTAAACGTTTAAACGTTAGTGTGTTTGTTTTCAGTGAGCAAACTCATTCCACAACGGAGCCGCGGTCCAAGCGGGCTGGCCGAAGTCCTCGGCCAACTCAACAAGAAGAACCAACTGTCGACGCTTGAAAAGTCTAAGCTGGACTGGGAAACTTACAAGAAAGATGAGGATATTGACAATGAGATACAGAGTCATAACAAAGGGAAGAATGGGTAGGTTTTGTTTACTCACAACTAATGGACAACTGAAAGGGTGGCGCTAGTCGTGGACTTTTCGTATCAAGACCTCTATTTTATTCAAATAAATAGACACTTAAAACCTCCAAAATGCCTCAGATTATTATATCATCATTGACAATCTCTTTATTATTGTTGTAAAATCTTATTTTAAAGGGAGCATCAAATAAATACGCGTATTAGGCGGATCCGAACGTGCTTGTCGTAGTAATTTCGGTAGATGGGCACCATACTGCGCGCCGGGCGCTCGAAATATAGGGAACTCTTCGCATACGAGGATGCGTTGCGTGGGATACTAGTAATAGCTACAGACATGCACGTCGCTCACTCTCAACGCGCATGCTCGGAAGCTGGCGATCTTAACCACCTCCAGGAACAAAAATCAACTACCTACGCTACAGAACAAGTAGTGATCTGTAGTGGTGTTATTATGGCTGCGGTCCATTCCTAGGACTTATTGTAACTTTCGTGTTTGTAACATGAGTATGGATTTTACAAGACTTAAGCTTGAAACGCACAGAGCGACTCGCAGCGTGGTTGCGGGGCGGAGGCGGTTTTGCGGTAAAGCGAACGAAGTCCGCGGCACGTCCCACCAAAAAACCGCGCGGTTTTCGGTAGCGCGGTAGAGCGGAGGCGGCGTGTGTGACATTTGAAGCACCAAACGACAGTCGGCAGTTTCGGAAAGATCAAAAAGGGAAAACCGCCTCCGCCCCGCACCGCACTTCGCCCGCTCTGTGCGTTTCTAGCTTTATTTATTGTGTATTACCATTCACAGTTACCTGGATCGGCAAGACTTCTTAGAGCGCGCCGACCACCGGCAATACGAGATCGAGCGCGACATGCGCCTCAGCCGCCGCAGCAACCGATAAACGCCACGACGCCCACGACACGCCATATTACCTGGTACAAACTTACTCAAATAAATGTTAGCCAGTTAATTATACGCCTTTAATTTAGACTCATTCCACATTATCCTCATCCTTCATGGTGTAAAAACATTGCATTATCTCCATATTCTTAAAGGGTCGGCAAAACGCATGTGACGCCATGGAGTTGCAGGCGCCATAAGATGCGGTGATCGCTTACCATCAAGCGGGCCGTACGCTTGTTTGCTACCCACGTGGTATTAAAAAAAACCTGTTACAACTGGTCTCACTTACCAATTGGTAACACAATTCCCGGCGGTTACCACTAAAGATAGTTGGGTCATTCTTCTTTTTTCCTACAATTGCCTGTCCTCATTTTACCATACATCATTAGTCAGAGTATTGATTATTAATATATAATATATACGTCCATCCATACATTTATTCATCTATTAATAAGTACTAAATAGTCTTTCACTTTCTATATCCATTGCTTTTTATAACTTTGTTTTTCATAGAATCGCGTGACATAAATCCAAAATGTGGTCTCCGCTGAAAACGGCCACTCACATTTTTTTCTGAAAAACCACCATAAAAAACATTATCGCTAAGGAAAGAACCATTAATTAGTCCTAATAAAAAACCGGCCAAGAGCGTGTCGGGCCACGCTCAGTGTAGGGTTCCGTAGTTTTCCGTCCGTCACATTAAGTTGACATATTAAGTACAGAAACACAAAACCCTAAAAAGCACGTCATTTCATTGTGATTTTGTAGAAATGACAGGTACAATAAACACCTGTTTATACGGTTAAATTACAAACTTAGTTCAGAAATTATTTTTGTAATTTTTTCAAAAACTATTCAACCTATCAAGTTCAAAATAATTTTCCTACAAAGTTTTTATAAAGTTCTACTTTTGAGATTTTTTTCATATTTTTAAAACTTATGGTTCAAAAGTTAGAGGGGGGGGGGGACACATTTTTTTTTACTTCTGGAGCGATTATTTCCGAAAATATTAACATTATCAAAAAATGATTTAGTAAACCCCTATTTATTTTTAAATACCTATCTAACAATATATCACACGTTAGGGTTAAAATGAAAAAAAAAAATCACTCCCCACTTTACGTATAGGGGAGGTACCCTAATAAAATATTTTTTTCCACTTTTTATTTTACCACTTTGTCGGCGTAATTGATATACATATTAGTACCAAATTTCAGCTTTCTAGTGCTAACGGTCACTGAGATTATCCGCGGACGGACGGACAGACGGACGGACAGACATGGCGAAACTATAAGGGTTCCTAGTTGACTACGGAACCCTAAAAATACAAGCAGTATTAAAATCGAACATTAAAACCATAACTATCAATAAGTAGTTAAAAAACGCATAAAACAATAATGACGATATAGTGTAGGTAAAAAAGAAGAATGACCCAGTTACCACCGCCAAATATGAAAACGTTGCCCAAAAAACCTTAACCATACACGCATACAAAATCAAAAGAACAGTCGACAAACAGGTACAGTCAAGAGCAAAAGTAAGTTAACACTTTTGCATCTTATTCCATCGTGATAAGGTGAAACAACCAGGTGGTAAACTTACTTTTTTTTGCTCTTGAATGTACGAGAGAAATAAAACCTTATGTAATGTAATTAAACAATTGAAAAAGCTGAGGCAAAGGCTCAGCATATGCTGGGCGGGAGTTCCCGGCGCTGGTTTTCAGTCTGGTCCCAACAATAATAATAGTATTTTACACCACACGCTGCGCGTCCGGAAAACTTTTTGGCCAAGTGGTGACGTAAAATTGTGTACAAAACACAGGTCGTAAAACAGAGCCCTCTTTCGAATATTTATGACCCTCGCCTGCAGCTCGGTCCTCAAACATCTGCGATATCGGCCTTTCTTTGTTTTAAAACCCTTGTATCGTAATGTACTATTATGCACCAGTTACATAATAATAATAAGGCTTCTTAAAACCCTTAGAGAGTCGCTGTAAAAAAAGAGCCTGGCGAGTTGTGTTATTAAAGACTCGACAATTTTAGGACCTAATTATGTAACGTTGCATATTTTTCATCGACAGCAAATTAATTTGATTTAAAATAAAAATCGAAATGGTGGTAGAATAAGGGTATTGACGTGTCATCATCATCATCTTCAGCCCACAGTCGTCCACTGCTGGACATAGGCCTTCCCCAATTCGCGCCACCACACCCGGTCCTCAGCTCTCCGCATCCAACCGCTTCCCGCCACCCTCTTTCACGATGGTCGGGAATAACGGGGCCACCGGGAACTGAGGGCCGTCGTAAAATGGCACTCATTTTAGGGAGATTTGCCATTCTCCATACAAAGGTTGTGCAAGTTTTTTGCGTTAGTTTTGGCACTACAGCCTTTAATTTTATTAACCGACTTCAAGATTTCAAAAGAGGAGGTTATCAATTCGGTTGTATGTTTTTTTCTTTTTTTTTTTTAATGTTTGTTACTCCAATACTCCGTCATTTCTTAACCTATTTGGAAAATTCTTTTTTTGATTGTAAGTATATATATCCAAGTTGGTCTCGTTTTTGTCAAAACGCAGTTTTGATGATGGGATCCATGAGGAATTGAGGGAACTCCTCAAATCTTTAAGGCAAACATATAGTGATTTTAGTGTTTTTATCAACAAGTCAAGCATTTACATCCAAAAATGTGACATTGGATGAAGTGTGTAACATAACACAGCTTGCTGGTCATGTCACTTTCATATTATAATAATTTCCCAAGGGACAGCTGATTACATTCATATTTTTACTTAAAAATAATTATTAAGTTATAAGGCATAATTGAGGAACTTGGCGAGGACACTACCGTGTCCCATATATTATTTTAAGGTCAATCTATATATCTAAACAAAGATTACCTAAAGTAAAAGCGTTTTTGTTAAAGAAACATTTAAAAACAGGATTCATACGGAATAAATAGTTAAAAGGAAAGGAAATGGAAAGTAGTACAAGCATTACGTCCGAATACCTTTATTTATACCAGCTTAATCTATAACATAATATAAATACCACACTGGAAATAAATCTTTTACCTAATTTTTACGTTATTACCTACTTCGCATCAAGCTAAGACAAAGCACTCGGTAAACGAATTTCAACTCTATTCGTAAAGGCCTAAGAACTATTTCTTTCTTTATTATTTGCCTCCCTTCAAATAAAGATAAAGAACTTGTCAGGTGTCATACGATTTTCAACCTTATTAGTATGGGCATAAAGTGCATCTACTCGTAAGAATAGGGCGTTACAATCTCTAATGACGGAAGGAGTGGGCGTGGCACAATCCACCAATAGGAAAATGTCCAAGATGTCCTAGGTGTCCAGAGTGTCCAAGTTGTCCACAATGTCCAAAGTGTCCACAGTGTTCACAATGTCCAGTCACCAGCATTAATATCTGCCTAACCAAAGGCGGCAGAAATATCTGACACGTCCTAACGGCCCTACAAATAGAGTCGTGTCAGATATTTATGCGCGCTTTGTTGTGGCAGATATTGGTGCTGGTGACTGTCCAAGATGTCCACAATGTCCAAAGTGTCCACACTGTCCAAAGTGTCCACGATGTCCAAAGTGTCCATGATGTCCAAAGTGTCCACAATGTCCAAGATGTCCAAGATGTCCACAGTCTCCAAGGTGTCCACAGTGTCCAAGATGTCCACAATGTCCAAAGTGTCCAAGATGTCCACAGTGTCCAAGATGTCCAAGGTGTCCAGTGTCCAGGTTGTCCAACATGTCCAGAGTGTCCAAGGTCTCCGGCGTCCACAGTGTCCAGGTTGTCCAACATGTCCAGAGTGTCCAAGGTCTCCGGCGTCCACAGTGTCCAAGGTGTCCACAGTGTCCACAATGTCCACAGTGTCCAAGATGTCCACAGTGTCCACAATGTCCAAAGTGTCCAAGATGTCCACAGTGTCCAAAATGTCCACAGTGCCCAAGGAGTCCAGTGTCCAAGATGTCCACAGTGTCCAAGATGTCCACAGTGTCTAGGGTCGGATAGTATAAAAGGCGGATTAGGGCGGGGCGCAAGTCAGTTGAGTTTGGTCGGTCGGGCTATCAGTGTCTCTGGCAATGTATCAGTGTATTTTCGTGTTACTTACGGGAGTGTTCCTATTCGTTAAGGTCGAGATTCCCGTGCGGTGCGGAAGCTCTGCTCGGTGGGGAATCTCTCCTTGTTTTTAATTTATTTACTTGCTCTTTCTTTTGTGGTTGTGAATATATATATAAGCCGGGCAGATCGCTGTCCATGTTTGCGGTATACTTGCGCGGGGTGCACGGTGTCGAGCTCTGTTTGCCCTGGAGTAACAGAGGAGTACGAGAATGGAGGTATCGTCTGGCGCCAACACTGCCAGCGTGGATGGCGCGTCTGGGCCCCTCCATGCCCGATGCCGGTTGCTGAGTGGAGGTGAGAGCGGCCATGGTTTGGGTTGGCGCGAGGGTGTGTGCTCCGCTCGCAGAGGTTCGCGATATTAGAGGTATGGTCTTGATGTATTTATGTATAAATTACTTTTATATACACCTATAAATGCTCTTGGGATGTGCGAGGGAAGGCATTTATACAGGCAGATAGTTTTTGCAATACTTAGGGTAGAGTTAGGATTAATTTCATACACTAAAGCTTGGGTAATAGGTTTCTAGCAGATTATTCTAGAACTTATATTCTAGGGCTATTTAGGTGACCTAAATATGGGAAACAAGTTTATAGGGTGATTTAGGGAACAAATAGGTATGAGAGTAGTAGTGGTAGGGTACATGTGTGTAGTATTCCTCTGATTTGGTATTCTAGGTTACAGTTGTGAAGACTTAGGTCTTAGGCATTTAGGTAGTCTAAATATAGGTATCAGAATAAGACTAGGGTGTTGTAGGGATAAATAGTTACAATATCAGCTAAGATCTTAGGTATTAGAGGTCTAGGTTTCTGGTATCAAGGGTGGGAAGTGCTGAGTCTTCTTTTATTTATAACTAAAGGTGTTCATAATAAATTATAGATAGGAAACCAATTTATCCTGGAATATGGAATAAATTGATTTAGGACCTAATGGTGAGGCAGAGCAATCCATTAGTTGTTGGTTACTGTGAGTAGATGAAAGCTCGTATCAGTAACTAACCAGTAACAGATCACTTCTTCACGATCAGACTCAGAACTCCTGACCTTCATATATCAGAATTGGTAGTGTAAGAGCTTACTGGCTGTTAGGGACCCCTAGGGTTCAGAGGTTTTAGCACCTCCAAATGAAATGGTTAGTTAGAGATGATTAGCAATCATCTATAAGACTGACTAATGAGCTTATTCTCATTAGGGAGTCTAGATCGTTTTAGCTTAGCATAGAGGTCATACCCTATCCTACCGGTCCAGTAGCACGGTATGGAAGCCAGAGGTCGCTCCATACAACAATAAACAATCAAAATTATTCTTAGCTAGCTAGGTTATCAAGTACCAGAGTTCTATGTGTTAGGGAATAATTAGGAAATAATTTTGATTTTAGGGAAACTGAGTGGCTTTTAAGGAAAATTTTGCCTTTCTTTAAAAACCCAATGGCTACTGACACCGGCAAGAGACCAGGATAGGTTAAGGTTGGGGTTAAATTACCACAAACAATAATTATTAATCCTATTTTGAACTCTATGAACTTCGGAATAGCCAAAGTTCAATAATTAGTTTTCCCTGTAGCAAATAAAGTTCTATATGTAGGAAGGTTAGTATTAGTAACGATTATGAGTAGCTAGGTTAAATAGGCTTCATTTTAGGTAGGTCTAGGTAAGCTAGGTAGTTGAGGAGTCCAAGGGTTTGACAAGTAATCACATTAAAGATCATGGGTTCTTACGGTTCACAACACTACGGGGTCCTACCACAGACGATCACATTGGCCAAATCTTCGTTAAACCTTAGCTTATCTATGGTTAGGAAATAAAGACACCATACGTGCATTTATTAGGTACAAGGGGTTAGTTCTAAGAGGGGCTTTTGCTGGGGTTTCTTTGGAGAAGAAGAGGGGGGGTTACAAGTGGAACTGCTGATGATGATCAGAACAGAACTCTTCAACGACGAAAAGTTCACGTTTGGCGATTTGTCCTCCTAGCTGTGTTTGTTAAGCAATTTCTATTTTCACGATTAATTTTTGTCATGCTTGATTTCTGATGATGGGATCCATGAGGAATTGCGGGAACTCCTCAAATCTTAAAGGCAAACATATAGTGATTTTTGTGTTTTTATCAACAAATCGAGCATTATCATACAAAAATGTGACATTTGATGAAGTGGAACTGCTGATGATGATCAGAACAGAACTCTTCAACGACGAAAAGTTCACGTTTGGCGATTTGTCCTCCTAGCTGTGTTTGTTAAGCAAGTTCTATTTTCACGATCAATTTTTGTCATGCTCGAGTTCTGATGATGGGATCCATTAGGAATCAAGGGAACTCCTCAAATGTGAAAGGCACACAAATAGTGTTTTTAGTATTTTCATGAACTTATCAAGCATTTTCATTCATAAAAGTGACATTTGATGAAGTGGAACTGCTGATGATGATCAGAACGGAACTCTTCAACGACGCGTAGTTCACGTTTGGCGATTTATTCTCTTCGTTTTGTTTGTCAAGCAAACAAGGTTTTTCCATGATTCCATGAGGAATTGAGGGTACTTAGTCTTCTACCATCATAAACATACTTATAGCCATTTTTATTTTATTGTATGGAATCTAAGAATGCACCATCTAAGTATAATAATCTTTCACCGGCCTCCCCCATTGAAGTAGGTTTTTTTTTCTTAAAAATTAGTTTTTCTTGGTACATATTGGATATACGCAGAACTTGATGTTCTAATTTTTCATTATTTAAAAAAAATACTAAAATAATTAAAATTAAAAAAAAAACATTAAGACATAGCTAACAAAAAAAATAAGCATATGGACCAAAACTAGTAACTGGAGTGCAAACACAAACGAAGAAAAACTTGCACAAAGTTTGTATGGTCCCTTGCCTTGCCCACCCCTTCGCCTTAAGATTATAATGCTGCCAGGCTAGTATGATAGCTTATACCGTCACGTTTTATGTGACGTTTCAGTACATTTTGGCCATGTAACGTGACTTTATAAGCTATCATACTAGCCGGGCTGGAGTAGAAAAAAGAGGACATACAACCGAATTGAGAACCTCCTCGTTTTTTTGAAGTCGGTTAAAAATAAGTAAGTATCATAGAGGAAATTATTATATACTGAGAGTATAGAAGTATCTATTTGTGGTATGACAGCTGGGCTTTTTTCCTTCACCAGTTAGGGTCCTTTCCACTAGAGATGTGCTATCTACTTAGACACGCGGCAGCATGTCCAGCCAAGTTCACCCCAGGAACTGGCGGACAGCAGCCGTGTGTTATATTACACGAACCGTTTGGAGCCACTTTTGACCCCCCAATAACTCCAAATCTATCTAACATAAAAACATGAAATTTGGTACTTACCTATATATTAAGATCCGTTAGAACAACTAGAACCCCAAATTTCATAAATATAGCTTTAATAGTTATTGAGATAATAAATTCCAAAAACGGCATTTTTACCACTGACTGACTGATTGACTGACTAGTAATCAAAAACCTAACCCACTTCCAGATGATCTAGAAAGCTGAATTTTGGCACATAATTATGTGTATACAGCAGAAAAAAATCAGAAAACAGTGATTTTATTATTAGTTTTATTATTATTCTCCTTATTTATTCTTTTTCACATGTTAGGTTTTTTACAATAAATTTATAAATGTAAATATAAAAATATACATACAAAATATAAAAGCATTATAAAAAACCTAACCTAGAGTGCCGCCGGCAGCGAGGCGGGGCCTAAGCTACCGGTGGTTAGGGCGACAGAGAGAGGAACCACCTGACTATCCGCGCCGTGTCCAAGAGTACCGCCTTCTGCATCTGACCCTTGACCCAGCCATCTAGCGAGAGTCTCTTAAGATGTTGGTCGAGACTCTTCGCAATTAGACCGTTCGCAGAGACGACTATCGGGACAATGATCGTCGAATCAACATCCCACATAGCGGTTACCTCGTGTGCCAGGTCTAGGTACTTACTAACCTTGTCTGCTCGGCCTCGGCTGTTGAGCTAACTAAACATATATTCGATGCCTGGGAAGAGTCACAGGATGCCTTAGGTATTTTTTGCGATTTGTCCAAGGCCTTCGACTGCGTATGTCATGAAACATTAATCAGGAAACTGCACTACTATGGAGTTAGAGGATCGGCACTGAATTTGCTAAAATCTTATCTATATGGTAGAATACAAAGGGTCGATGTGAATGGACAGCGATCACCGGGATCAGTGGTCTCGATGGGTGTACCGCAGGGATCAATATTGGGACCTTTCCTATTCCTTATCTACATAAATGACTTGCCATACCTCGTAAAGACCCACCATGATATAGTATTGTTTGCAGACGATACCTCTCTTATATTCAAAGTCAAACGACAGCAACAAGCTAGTAATGATATAAACAATGCTATTGCTAAAGTAGTTAATTGGTTCAATGTCAACAATTTATTGTTAAATGAGAAAAAGACCAAATGTATCAAGTTTGTCACGACTAACGTTAAGCACAATCAAACAAGTGTCATTGTGAAAGATGAGGAATTGGAACTAGTGGATAGTACAGTTTTTCTTGGATTAACATTAGATTCCAAACTCCAATGGGGTCCCCATATTGCTAATCTCTCGAATAGACTGAGTTCAGCAGCTTTTGCCGTGAGCAAGATCCGCCAACTGACAGACGTGAAGACAGCTCGATTAGTATATTTTAGTTACTTCCACAGTATTATGTCGTATGGTATTTTACTATGGGGCAGTGCTTCAGATATTAATACCATTTTTGTTCTGCAGAAGAGGGCTATTCGAGCAATATATAAAATGAACCATAGAGACCTCACTTAGAGATAAGTTCAAGAACATTAATGTAATGACATTGCATTGTCAATACATCTATGATAATATTGTGTATGTACATAAAAACATTGTAAATTTCAGGAAGAACTGTGACATACATAAGAATAAGAAAGTTTTCCATTTTTACAATATCCGTCAGGCCCCGAACTAGGCTGAGCCTGTATCTCGGGACCTAGCAGTGCGTTGTACATATTGAATTTTATTTAGGGACACTTCACTTGGGTTCATCAACTTAACAAATAAACTAAATACTCAAAACCTTAAATTACTGAAATGCTTATACCTATATGTACTGAAATATACGTAGTAAAAATGCAAGAACATTAAAATAGAAGTAACCTTAAATGCGTGACTATAATTATATACATGTGTGTGTGTGTGTGTGTGTGTGTGTGTGTGTGTGTGTGTGTGTGTGTGTGTGTGTGTGTGTGTGTGTTTGTGTGTGTGTGTGTGTGTGTGTGTGTGTGTGTGTGCGCGCGCGCGCGCGCGCGAGTGTGTGTGTGTTTTATAGCTACATGCAGGCATGGAGGAGAGCTTCGGTTTCATTGTATGTCAGAGGCACTAACCACTTTTTTAGGATAGCCTGTACCGTTCCTACGAGGTGCTGTTTGATGTCACACACTTTACAAACATTGTTGTAGATGCGCAGATGCATATAGGCTGGGGCGCGCTTTGCAAGCGCAGAGCTTCTTGGTGGAAGGGGAACTCTAAACGTCCGTTTTTCTAGAAGTTCTGCATAAGTTGGTAGTTTAACAACATAACTATGTGCTAACACTGTCGCCCTTAGGATATATAGTTGTCTAACTCTCAAAAGGTTAGTTTCGCAATAAAGGACGTCTGTGGAAAACCTATAAGGTTTCCTTAGCATCACCTTAATGACTGCACGCTGCGCCCTCTCCACCAGAAGTAGGTGAACTTTAGCAGCGCTGCCCCAGACACTCACACAATATTGTAAGATTGACTGACACAGTGCGCTGTAAACAAGGTAAAGCACTTCCTTCCCAGTACAGTCACGGAGCCGCTTCATTACATATATACACTTCCTCACTTTGGCGGAAAGAGAAACAATATGCTGTCCAAACGACAGGTTCTGATCTATGACCAGCCCAAGGTATTTGACACTTTTTGCCCTGACTATTGTGCTACAAGCGCACGTGGTGAAGCTACTACTCAAGGTTGGACCGCAAGCAGTATGAATGTATAGATTGGGTTGTAACGAATAAGATGAGGCTGATGTTTTGGAAAAGGCAAGGAAGTTGGATTTATCGACATTTAGGGTAAGTAAATTATTTTGCAGCCACGTCATAATGAGTGATAATCCTCTTTCCGCGAGGGTGATTACAGTATCCCATGTCTTGTCGTAAAACAGCACAACGGTATCGTCGGCATAACAAATTATGTCCGCCTGGTGTAGATTAAGTCTAAGGATGTCATCCATATATATAAGGAAAAGTGTAGGCCCGAGGATGCTTCCCTGTGGAACCCCATAGTTCACTGGTAACCAATCGCTGCTGTGTTCACCCATTTTTACTAGTTGACGCCGCTCGGTTAAGTAGCTCCGAAACCACTCGAAAGCCAAACCCCTCACTCCCGACACCTCAAGTTTCCGGAGCAGAATGTCCATGGATACCGTGTCGAAGGCTTTGGCCAGATCCAAGAAGACCCCGATACATTTATCACCACAGTCAACAGTTTCGGATATTTTGTTTGTAAGAAAAATGGCAGCGTCTTCAGTGGATCTTCCTTTTCTGAACCCAAATTGACCATCGGACAATATGTTATTTTTATCTAGGAAATTTGTCAGTCGAGTGTTCACAACTTTCTCGAGGATTTTAGAGAAAACGCTAAGAAGGGATATTGGGCGATAGTTATTGGGGTCACTCTTGGATCCGGTTTTATAGATGGGAGAGACCTGGGCTAGTTTCCACTCCTTAGGAAAACGACCAGTTGCCATACTCAAATTGCAAATATGTGCCAGCGGTTCTAAGATGACATCTCTGACTTCTTTAATTAAAAGTGGTGTTACTCCGTCTGGCCCAGGAGCACTGTCTGACTTGAGTTGGGAAATGTATTTGTCCAACTCGTGAACATCCGTTGGATAGAGAAACAGAGAGTTGCCTGTTTGTGACGAATGTTTTACTTGAGCGGCTAAGGAAGCTTGGGTCTCAGAGATTTTATAGAGAATTTTTTCAGCTAATTTCTGCCCTATACTTGCAAAATGTTCATTAGTAATATCTAAAGAGTCCTTGGGAGAACCTGTTAAAGACAAAAGTTCGTTTCCCGAGTTTGGCTTTCCAGAACTGCTGCATATACTTTTAACCGTCTTCCACAACTTTTTTGAGTTCCCTTTTGACTCAGCCAGTTTTTGACTTTGATATTCTGTTTTCAATTTATAAAGTAAATTATCAAAAAAGTTTCTATAGCGCTTATAAATTGTCTGCAACATAGCATTATTTGGGGATGCTCTTACTTGGCTATGAAGTTTGTCCCTGTGCCTCATGCATCTTATCAAGCCTGGTGTAATCCAGGGCTTAAGATTGAATTTCGAGCGACTGATTTTCACCTTGTGTGTATTGTTTTTTAATGTGGTGGAAATAATATGGTCAAAAACGTTGACAGCATCATCTACACTTACCGACCCATTTACCCTTGACCAATCCGCTTTTCGCAGCTCTCGAGCGACAGCCGAAAAGTCTGTTTTCAGTAGCCATCGCGAGCGCTGGGTAATTCGGTTTTCGGTAGTAGTGATTTCAGCCAACGCAATATCATGGTCCGTTATAGAACACTGACACACTGCCCCAGACGAGCGTGATTTGGATTTAACAAATATATGATCAAGACAAGAGCCAGCTCTCGTCGGGTTGCTGACTGCTGGGAGGAATTCGTGCATAGTCAATAGATACAAGTACTCAGAAGAATAATTATTTGTACAATCAAGTATGTCAATGTTTATATCTCCGGCCAGAATAACGCGTTGGGATCCTTTAGTTTCAGTTAAAAGAGAATCCAGGGAATTTAAAAAAATGTCCTTGTTTATGAAACTTGGAGAGCGATAGATTCCGTAGATTTTGAAGTTGCTGCCTATAGTTATCGAAAGACAATTTGCATCTTCAAGTATTGGCTCGGATGCTGATGACATAATATTAATACTCGAAATAAACACAAACTCGCGGTGCCCACCACTCGCCTCCAGAAAATTAGAAAATCATTCATGGGTAATGGTGTGAAGTTTTATAATAAGCTTCCAAGAAACGTAACTGAATTATCTATTAATAAATTTAAAAATTATGTAAAGCGTCAACTCATATCGAAAGCATATTATAGCACACATGACTACATGAATGATAAAACACCGTGGGATTAATTGTGACTGAAATATTAATGAATTAATCATTATGGCATTAAATATTAATATGATCTTTTTTTTATTTTGATTTTATTCTAGAAACTGTCTAGATTTCTATTTTTTATATATTTTTTTATTATTATTATTATTTATGTTTTGACGATCCTATTGTGAATTTTACTACAAAATAATTTTAAAGAATAATAATAGCATCAATAAATTGCTCTAAATAATTAATTAATATATATGTTAATACATGTTATAACTGACGATTCGAAAGTGCTTGTTGCTAGGCCTATTTGAATAAAGAATATTTTGACTTTGACTTTGACTTTGACTTTGTCCTTCTCGGCCTTCACGAGGTTCTCATCATGGGGGATGGTGATGTCGACGAGCACTGCCTGGCGCTTAGTTTTATTATTATTATTATTATTTATGCTAGTTACCTCAGAACTCCGTCATTTATTTACCGATTTGAAAAATTCTTTTTTGTTTGAAACGGTATACTTCCGGGGTGGTCCCATTGTCATCGGGTCAGAATCCGATCATAGGGTCCTGGAGAAATCGAGGGAACTCTTCAAATATTTTAGGTGCACCTATAGCTGTTTGGGTATTTTGTATAGTAACTCGTGCATTCGCTCTGGGAAAGCACCATTGGATGAAGTTTGACAAAAAGTAATGATATCCCATCAAAAATATAAATGTGAAAATGGCAGCCAAGTTCACCGACAAAAGAATTGAGATCTAAATGGGCGCCAAGTTCCGTAGATTATTTGAAAAGTTGCCAAGTTTGGCACTAGATTGTTTACAGTAAAACTAATTTACTGCGGCTTAATGCATTTTGAGCTTTAACTTGGCGGTTTTCTTAAATATCCAACAGCTTTTATTGTATTATAACATACTGCATAGAAAACTGCCAAGTTAAGGCTATATATGCAATAGATGGACTAGCTCATCTTCAAGGCCCTCTCCTTACTGATGGGCTATCGATCGAACTAAAGGTTAGGCCACACCGATGCTCAGAATACGGTGACGGTACGAAATCGTAGTAAACGAGAGGGTGAAACTTAGGAGTTCAAAATATCACGCATGACTCGCATGAGGCACGTCACTGCGTTTACAGCGCGTCAGTGCGGTATGGTTGGACCTTTCCGACAATGGCCAACTTTTAGGCCTCCAATAATGTACTACATATTTATTGTAGCTACGTTTTATCCTCAATCGGGTTATTATTATTAAATCATTTCGCTGGGTAAAAAATCCTACGTGGAGAATAGAACCCAGGCTGTTGTCTTGTCTGGATACACATCACAATATAAGACTATAACTTCCGGAGTACCACAGGGCTCCCGTTTGGGCCCATTACTTTTTATGTTATATATAAATGATATCACAGAATATATAAAATTCTCGAACGTATTACTTTATGCTGATGACACTAAAATATTTAGACTAATCAAGAATCCCTCCGACTGTGACCTATTACAACAGGATTTACTCAATCTTGAAAGATACTGCCTTGATAATAATCTTTTCCTAAATAATGATAAATGTAGCAGTATAACTTTCTCAAGAAAAATATAAATTATTGCTACACTCTTGGCGATGTAAATTTAAACAGAGTATCTGTAATCAGAGATCTTGGTGTAACAATGGATTCAAAACTTTCATTTATCCCTCATATAGAAAATATGCTAAAAAAGTCTTTTAAGCAGTTAGGTTTTATTTTACGTGTCGCAAAACCCTTCAAAAATGCATCAACTTACAAAATATTATACAACAGCTATGTCCGTAGTCGTCTCGAATTCGCTTGTGCCGTTTGGAAGCCTTTCCATTCTATCCATATCGATAGAATTGAAAGGCTCCAAAAGAAATATATGAAGTCACTTGATTTTAGAACTTGTCATAATTATGTTAGTTACGCCGACTCTTTACAACGCCATAAAATGCAGTCACTGAGTGATCGGCGTGACTGCGTAGACTCTGTTTTACTCTATAAAATACTAAATTCAAAATTAGAAATTCCTTCCTTACTTCATATGGTTTATCTCAGGGTCCCTCGTGCCCGTATTCGTCAATGTCGCAAAAAGGAATTGTTTTCTATCCCTTCTAGTAGAACATGTTACGCTCGTAATATGTTTATCAGACGTGCTTGCAGACTTTTTAATGAATGCTTAAAATTAACTAATTTTGATGTATTTAATAGTAGTATAATATCTTTGAAGAAATTGTTCCAATGATTGGTAATGCAATACACCATTGTTTCTAAGCTTATAACTGTAGTTATACCTAGATACTTAGTTTACAACATATTGTGTAATTATGTAGGTACTTCTCGATAATAATAGTATGCATCTTTGTGCATATGCATATGTATATATATAATGGGTTTCTAAATGTGTGTACTTATACTTAAAAAAAAAACCATAATAATAAAATAATACTTGCTAAAACGTACACTGACTTTCAAGATTTCAAGGTTTGATATACAATAACATCTTTACTAAAGTATCCGACATTTTAAAATAAATCTTTTTCAGAATATTGTATTTAGCACATTTACAATTTAAGGAAACTGTAGGTCTTATGTTAATAACAACAATTTCTGTACACATTTTTGTATATGACCGTTTGTTTCTCATAATAAAAAAAAAAAACATTTATTTCGAGTATCTTAACAGACTCATATATTTGGTTAGTATTTACTTAAAGCTATGTTATACTACTTATTTTATTCTAAGTTTTATTATACAAAGCACGCAGACTCTATTAGTAACACCTCAAAGCACCTGGAAACTGACGCCGGTGGCCATTGACTAATTAGCTCCTCTAACTACCTTGTTAAGTTCTAGTTCCTTGCCTTACGGCAGACGACTTCTAGTGCACTTCAAGACGGCAGTTGAACTCCTGTCGACCGTCTGCCTCCGGGTACGGAACGAAACTTTAGAACTGTCTTATGCGCGACATTTCAAACTTTTACATCACTTGTAACTTACAGCTTCTATACATACCTAAGTGTTCCAAACTTCTATTTAGTTTCACTCCGTGTACAGTAGAGGTCCTAATAGTTGACTCCATTGCTCATGTCTTCTATGTCAGGCACTCGGACCTAATATGTTATAGTCATACTCATTTTATTGATAAAATATAAAATTTTACATGTAAATAGTAGATTATACACTAAGGGGATAAAGCACTGTTTTATGTCACGGGAGCGAATTGAATCCCGAACGTAACGAAGGACTCATAATTTAACTCCTGAGCGTAGCGAGGGAGTTATAAGTTAATTCCTGAGCGAAGCGAGGGAATTAAGACTGAGTCCTGAGTGCAGTGAGGGGTTCAACCGCCCAAGACTAAAACAGTCTTATCCCCGAGGTGTATACTCTACTTTTCACATCTTATGCGAGACAAAAAAACAGGCTCAGTAGATAAATAGGCAGTAGGTTGTATGCTTTTAGGTATTTTTCCTTTGACTTCTCTGGCAGCAGATTGTTGACAATGCCTATGGCATCTAATTTGATAAACTCAGGAGTCAAAACACTTTCATCACTCGACATTTTCAATATTATTTTTGAAATTAAATCTTCTATAGGCACCTACAAGAACTCGATTTGTTCGTCACGCGTGAACAAATGAAGGCGCGCGACGTTCCAAATTCGAAAGCACAAGCCGTGGTCCTAGATTCGAAATTCGAATTTCGAACACCGCGCTCCTCCGGACCGGGGTTCACACGGAGGCAAACTTCATTTATTTTGTCAAATCAAGTAGGCCATGGCCTAGGACAAATTGTGTTTAGCAAAATTAAACTTTATGCATATAGTAATAAGAATTATGAAAAGTGAAATCATATTATTAACCAGCGGGTTATAATGAAATTCAGTACAACATTATAACCCGGCTAATACCAAGGGATTTAATGTCTTGCTTTCGGTAGGGTTTACATGACCTATAATTCGGCATTGTCGAGCATGTGGTTTGAAAATATACTTACACGCTGCCTTTGGATTATTGCAAAAAAGTTGAATCGTAGGTTTATTTTGAGAGAAAGTTTAGTAAAAATACTAACATAACATGTGGGTATATTTCACGAGTTACTGACTCGTTACGTAAACCTTATCATCTTAATTTTTTAATTATTAATTCTTCGTCAATGAATTGTCGGTCTATTTTAGTGAAAAAGATACAAAGCGCAAATCGCCCGTCAGTGAAGTTAAGTCGTAAAATTTTTCGCTCGCATAACAGTACTCTACTCATTAGCAGCTTCACTTCGCCACTCCCGCCATTAGAAAACAAACGACAGTTGTAAGAATGTGATCCTTATATCATTCGTCCTATGGTATAATTTGTAATGTTTGTTACATCTCATCCTAGTTATATAGTTAAAGAAGGAGCGGTTTGGTCTAAACAAAAAATAACTTAGTTTAAAATTTTAAAAGTCAAACGTCTAATTAATGCATTATCGGCGTGCCCTTTCAGTAGACTAATGCTACTATCAGTAGATTGTCATTAAATCAAAGTCAAAGTAATGTTTTTAGATATGGACTGTATGGTTCGAAATAAACGATTATTATTATTATTATTATTAAATATATATAAATTAATAATTATTAGGGGATTTTATTTTTCCACAAATCGATTTCTATTGTAAGGCTTGTGTTAATGTATGGTATTGCCATTGTACCTAATAAATCGGAAAAACGTAACATATCTTTATATTATAATCAACAGTTGGACCCGGGTATGTACTAAAACTACGACCAAGACCACCGGAGGATGGGCAGCAGCATCCCTGGAGTGCGGTGGAGATACTGCGATCGTCAACCCGCATGCCAAGCGTGGCGATTATGGCAATTACCCCTCATGACATACACAAACAGGCCACGGCCCCGAGGTTCCGGCGACCCCCGGTACCCTGGTTCTGGTAGCGGCCAGGGTACTAGCGGGGTCAGGGGTGCGAAGAATCTCCGGTTAAGATCCGGCTACCACCACCGACGACTTCTGGCCCTGGCAACATACAACACACGAACACTGCGGACCGACGAAAAGATAGCGGAACTGGAGGAAGGATTGAGCATGTTGCGTTGGAATATCGTAGGGTTATCTGAAGTCCGAAGAGAGGGGGAGGACACGATAACCCTGAAGTCCGGCAACTTGCTCTATTTCCGGGAGGGCGACCAACAGTCCCAGGGAGGTGTTGGGTTTATCGTCCACAAATCCCTCGTGAACAACGTGGTGAAGATCGAGAGTGTGTCGGCTAGGGTGGCGTACCTTATACTCAGAGTATCCGAGAGGTACTCGTTGACGGTCATACAGGTGTTCGCGCCGACCTCGGCACACTCCGACGACGAGGTGGAGGCTATGTATGAGGATATATCAAAGGTCATGCATAGTTCCAAAACCTACTTCACCGTTGTTATGGGGGATTTCAACGCGAAACTGGGCAAGAGAGACGCGCGGCGAAGAGCCGAGAGTGGGGCAATTTGGAGTTGGAAGTCGGAACCACCGGGGTCAACTACTGGCTGGTTTCTTGGAGAAGGAGGGACTCTACATGATGAACTCCTTCTTCAAGAAACGCGAGCACAGGAAGTGGACCTGGATGAGTCCCGACGGTGCAACAAAAAACGAGATTGACTTCATCATGTCGACGAAGAGGCATATATTCAATGATGTCTCTGTGATCAATACGGTTAAAACCGGAAGTGATCATCGTTTGGTAAGAGGCACATTGAATATATGCGTCAAGCTAGAGCGCTCTCGACTGATGAAGTCCACGCTCCGTCCAGCAGCAGTCCAAATCCAAAACCCCGAGAGCTTTCAGCTGGAACTCCAAAACCGTTTCGATTGTCTAGGCGGCGATGTGGAGGAATTCAACGACGGGTTTGTGGAAGCTGTCCATAGCATTGGGTCTAAGTTCTTTAAGGCCCAACGAACTCAAAGAGCCAAAAGGCTCTCTATATCCACTCAGAGGCTCATCGAGGAAAGGAATGAGATGATTCTGCAGTCTTCAGCCGATGCGAAATTATACAGGCAGCTCAATAAACAGATCTCTAAGTCCCTTACCCGCGATCTGCGCCAATTCAATACAAATCGTATTGAAGAGGCCATCGAGCAAAAAAGGGCTCTAAAGTTTTCTCAAGAGATCTGTCTATTGGGCAGAGCCAGCTCGCCAGATTAAAAACTGAGGATGGTAGAATCGTTTTGTCCAAACCTGAGCTTTTGAGTGAGATAGAGTGCTTTTATGGACAGCTATACACGTCAACTAGCAGACCCGAAGTTGGTCTGGCGGAAGACCCTAGAGCTAGATTAACCCGGCACTATACCGAAGATATCCCGGACATCAGCCTGTACGAGATTAGAATGGCTCTTAAGCAGCTGAAGAACAACAGGGCACCCGGTGAAGACGGAATTACAGCTGAACTCCTGAAGGCGGGTGGAAAACCGGTCCTTAGGGCCCTTCAGAAGTTGTTCGACTCCGTCTTACTGGAAGGGAAAACTCCAAAGGCATGGAACAGAGGTGTGGTGGTGCTGTTCTGCAAAAAGGGTGACAACTCCTTACTGAAGAACTACCGACCCATCTCACTTCTGAGCCATGTCTATAAGCTGTTTTCAAGAGTCATTACGAACCGTCTCGCACGCAGGCTAGATGACTTCCAGCCTCCCGAACAAGCCAGTTAGGTAGGTCCAACTTCGAGAAAGAGGTTAATCGTCGAATCCGACTCGGCTAGGCAGCGTTCGGGAAGCTACGGCACATCTTTTCGTCCAATATTCCGCAGTGTCTCAAGACAAAAGTCTTTGACCAGTGTGTGTTGCCAGTGATGACATATGGCACTGAAACGTGGTCGCTTACTATGGGCCTCATAAGAAGGCTCAAAGTCACCCAGAGGGATCTCATCGCATCAGGAATGAGGCCATCCGCAGCAGAACCAAAGTGACCGATATAGCCCTCCGAAACGCTAAACTTAAGTGGCAGTGGGCGGGGCACATAGCACGTTGAACCGATGGCCGTTGGGGCGGGAAGGTTCTCGAGTGGCGACCACGTACCGGAAGGCGTAGCGTGGGCAGGCCCCCCACACGGTGGACTGGACACGGTGGACCTGGTGAAGGCCGCGGGTGTCCGCTGGATGCGGGTGGCGCAGGACCGGTCATTGTGGAAGTCTTTGGGGGAGGCCTATGTCCAGCAGTGGACGTCTTTCGGCTGACATGATGATGATGATGATGATAATCAACAGTTGATTGATTAGGGTCTTTACCTCGGTTAGCGACCAGCTAATTTGATGTGCCGATTTGCGACCACTTGGCTTGAATCACAGAGTACTATTACTTATTCTGTGTCACAGACTAGGCTGATGAAATGGAAGGATATTTTCTCGTAAATTTATTTGTTGGGTACCATTCAGTAACTACCAAAAATATGTATACTAGTCACTGTTTCATTAGGGCCTGTAAAATATTAATACTTATGTTAAGTTTAACGGTGGCAAACAAACACACTGCCTACCTTAAAGGCAGGTAAGTAGACACTGCTGTAGCCTATGGACACTTGCGACTACAGAATAATCAGAAGCTCACTGTCGACCTTTTTGAATCTGAGGATTCGTTGCATGGGCAGTTGAGGAGTGTGTGTTATAGAAGTCAGAACTCCAGGGCGCGTCTTGGTGGACCGAACGATTACTAGTCCAGATGCATTGCCATTTTATTTCCTCGAAATTCAACACTGCGCAGCCAAGGTGGCCTTATTAAATTGCTTGATCAGCGTCTCATTCGATAGCTACGTGCAACTATGCGATGGCTCCCACAGTCACTTTGTTCCTTAAAACTATACTAGACGTATTCAAGCGCTAAATGCATCAATCAACAAATCAGTGTCAGTGAAGTCCCAAGGACCATATCGTTTATTCGGTCATTGAGATCAATGAGTTGAGTGGACAATGAATTTGCGTCCGCTGTTGGCGTAGTGATTTGCGTTTGCGCAGCCTGTGCTAATCAAGCACTAAACAGTTTATTTCTCGTGGAGCAGTGTTAGAGCGAACCGCCTGCGTGGAGCTACAATGTACTAAAGCTATCACTAAATATACCTACAAATAATCGTGAATTTATGGTGATTGATAAAGTTATTGTGATCTTACGGATTGTTTTGTGTTGTGCTAATAGGTTGAGGGATATGGTCATCCACTTAACTGTATTCAAGTGGATGTGCAGTTTTTGAAGTGAACATGACGACGTATGGGCGTTGGACCCTGTATGATGGCGGGATGGACAATGTACAGGTGAGTCGACTGTCAATCATTTAGACCCCGAAAAAAATATAGTACCTACATACATATCTATGATTTGAACTTTTAATGAATAGTAGGTATACTTTTGTTTTTATTCTTTTTTAGGGAAGTAGTGCTTTTTGGCAAATAGTGCTAAAATCGATTCATTACATAATCTGAAATGGAATATAGGAACCTACGGCTGGTCTCAAATACCGCCGGAAACGTTACATTGTACTAATAGTAGCCATTTTTACCGGCATGACGTTTTGGTTACGGTACGGTACCTACTCGTATTAACGTGCTATAAACCGCCCCGCCATGTTGCTAATTACCTAGGGGTAAGTAGGTAAGGCCTACTTAAGTTACTGACGTGAAGAATTAAAATGCTACCTACAAGACAGTTTATAGAGTTGCCCGTACGGGCTTTTATTTGTAGATATCCGTATAGATATTGTTCTTGTTGTTAATGCGTGTATGTACATATACCTCGTGTGTTCATAAGTATTGAGAAGAATATTGTTTTGAATAAATCAATTGCAGAAAATATTTATGTCAAGGTTATTATTTTAATTGAATTACTGTACTGTAGCTGATAAAATTAAATAGAGTTTATTTAAATTGGCTTTCAATATTTTTGATTTAAGCCTTTAAATGCGGTGGTCTCCCTTAGGTGCCGGCACGAAACGAGAAACGCCTTTTTCACTGACAAGTTAATGGTTAATGGTCTTGGTAGAAAGAAAGTTAAGGCATCGGAACGACAAATTGTACACCAAAATGTTGATAGATGTTCCAACTACTGCGCAGACAGTACTGCAACCTTATCACCCTGTGTTCACGATACGGGCGATTATTACGTATGAGGTAGGTAGCCTTTTCTTTCCAAATAGACTATTGGAATCACTTGTTAAAGTTTATTTGACACGTTTATTCATCAAAATAATTGGTTTTTTGACAAAGTTTTAGAGAACATCGTAACAAAATTAAATTTTCGTACGAAAACTGTTAGAAGAGAAATGTATGTCTTTTATCAGTCAATAGGAGTAACTTTCTTCAAGCCTGGCTCTAAATACTCCTGATTAGTCTTTTTGGACAAAATTACCTTTGATGAACACACAATTTAGAGCCAATAACCTGCCGTAAATACTACTCAAAAATAGTTACTCACAAATGAGCCACTGGAAGAGAAGCAAGGGAATCCCTGATGAAAACTTTCGTGTCTCGCGCGGGGTCATTATCTAGCTAGGTGTAGCCGACGCAATAAATGGCATCTAACATAAAATATTGGTACGCAGTTTAAATAATACCTATATATGTTTATTAATAAAACTATTGTCAAGTAAAATTAACAATATGTTTATAGGTATAGATAGATTTTTTTTATGAAAGCATCGAGTATTTATCCGTCTCAAAACTTATGAACATACGAGGTAAACTGTATTTTGTTAGGAAATACTACTCGTCCTAACAAATCTGACATGTCGCTAATGCAGCGATCTTCATTAAACGAACATGAACCTATACTTAATGGCTATAATCTGCCTTTACTCTCAACGTCAGACAACATCACTTTTGACCTCAATATTTATTTCGTCCGGGTCCATAAAATTCAGGAACAATGAGCACTCGATTGCAAAGGCAATGCAGACGGAACCTTGACAAGGATGTTAAGATGACTAAGTGTTACTCAGCGTTCGCAGCATCTTTGTAGTCTTTATTTATCTCATATTGTTCTGACAAAATCTTAGTTTCGTTGATGGGTAGAGCAATATGAAATGTATTGACATATATATAAATATCATTACAGCGAGTAAAGCATCGATCTGCCAATGCTATTCGATTAACAATGTGTCTTGATTCCCTTGCCTATAGATGGGTCTAGAATAACTTGATTCTAAGTTTCGTAAGATCTACGAGTAGTCGGAGGTCTTCATTTCACTGGTCCTCGTGAGACGAGATCTCGGTAAAAGTTGCTATGCAATCTTTCAGGTTTCAAAATTTTGCTATTATAATAATATATTCTTCGTTATATATTTAGTAGGTAGATAATTAAGTATCGTATCGGAAACCACTCTTGTCTATGATGATTTATTGATAATATACTTGGCGGGTCGGACCGACGTGTATTTGATCCCCAAACGGAACCGAGACCCGCCGACACGGACACGAACGCAGCCACGGAAACGGATCTTGGCGGGTTATTGTAATTCAGTTCCATAGTACCGCCAGGCTTAACTTGGCCGTTGGTCCCGGCTGCTGTCTATGACAGCGGTCGTTAAGACAAGTTAGAGGCCTTCGGGCGGCTTGAGAACATCTAACAACCAAGTTGCCCACTCACTTGATAAGTGTGACCTCAATAAGGTCTAGTTTCCCCCTTAGGTTGGAAGGTCATGTAGATACCATCTACAGATGGCAGTCGCTTCCGTAAAAACTAATTCCTACACCAGTTCTTGGGATTATAGCGGACCCCGGGCATCATCCTTCGGGATGCAACTGTACTGGGATAGGATGAGGATGAGTACAGCCAGACTTGAGAACACAGGTCGGCGTCTAATACTTACTTCGTATCGTAGTCTCTATGAAGTCGAATAGAGCATCATACTTATTCTTGCAATTCTTTTCCCCGAAAGCTAATATGTCGAACAAATTGAGAGTCGATTTGGATTAGATACCTAGTGCATGCAATATTTGACCACAACATCCCATAACTTAGGCGACTTCCTGCCTTGGCGGGGCGGGAGCGATATGTGAAAGGTATTTTGTTCTTATACGTGAGTTTACTGATGTGAGATTTCCTCACTTGACGAAACACTGTCAGTATTACGTTTGCGCAGTATAATAACATGCGCAGAAGCGAGGCAGTACTGCATTCGTATCGGTTGACTCTGACAGCTGACAGTTTTAGTTAGGATGGCGCCTTATGCCGCTCGTAGCTGGATATCCAAGCGCCCCTACCAATATTTACAATTTATGTTATGTAGACAGACATAATAGTACATACAAGTGCAGAGAACAGGAAATTCGCAACGAGTGGTGATAAATTAAAACACGACCGAAGGGAGTGTTTTAAATCGACACGAGTTGCGAATTACTTGTTCGCACGTGTATCGTACAACGTTTTACAGTACATATGGCTCTTTAAAGTTTCGACATATGCACGTAATCTGCTGATTACCGCACTCGTGCGGTAATATAGCACCATATGTACTGTAAAAGACATTATGACACTACATTGGCTGCATCATACAGTTCGTTCCCACGTATTAAGTAGCTAATAGACTAGCATGACATTCTAAGCAAGTGCAAACAGCATGATCTATTGATGTGATGAGTTAGCGCATTTTTAGGGTTCCGTAGCCAAAATGGCTAAAACGGAACCCTTATGGATTCGTCGTGTCTTTCCGTCCGTCCGTCCGTATGTCACAGCCGATTTACTCGGAGACTATGAGTACTATAGTTATGAAATTTGGTAGGAAGGTGTAGACTATGAACTGCTACAGAAATATGTTGTGAAATTACGAAAATTAGGGTTCCGTACCCAAAGGGTAAAAACGGGACCCTATTACTAAGACTTCGCTGTCCGTCTGTCCGTCCGTCTGTCACCAGGCTGTATCTCAAGTACCGTAATAGCTAGACAGTTGAAATTTTCACAGATTGTGTATTTCTGTTGCCGCTATAACAACAAATACTAAAAACAAAATAATAATAATAATTAAGGGGGGCTCCCATACAAAAACGTGATATTTTAGCCCTTTTTCATGGCTACCACTCGCCGAGCTAGATCTCAAGAACCGTAATAGCTAGACAGTTGAAATTTGCACAGATTATGTATTTTTATTGTGGCTACAACAACAAATACTAAAATGAAATAATAATAATAATTAAGGGGGGCTCCCATACAACAGAGTAGTTGTTGGCGTTTTTTTTCTGGTACGGAACCCTTCCTGCGCGAGTCCGACTCGTACTTGGCCGGTTTTTGATTTACTGTATTGTAGTGGTTTTAAATGTAGATTAGGAGGTGTCGGTACGGAACCCTTCTCTATGCGTGACCCGACACGCACTTGGCCGGTTTTTAACCGACTTCAAGATTTCAAAAGAGGAGGTTATCAATTCGGTTGTGTTTTTTTTTTTAATGTTTGTTACTCCATAACTCCGTCATTTCTTAACCGATTTGGAAAATTCTTTTTTGATTGTAAGTATATATATCCAAGTAGGTCCCGTTTTTGTCAAAACGCAGTTCTGATGATGGGATCCATGAGGAATTAAGGGAACTCCTCAAATCTTTAAGGCAAACATATAGTGATTTTTGTGTTTTAATTTGTGAGATGTGTGTTTGTTTGTAATAATGACGTTTCTACACTCGGGGGCAATTTAAATGTCAGTTTGTGAGTCAATTCGATACAAAGAGTATCAGTTTCATTCGGCACTGCCCATGCATTTAGATAAAATTCTATCCTATTGGTAAATCCGCCCTGCCACCCGGCGAGATTGTTGTGATTCTTTTCCAACGTCGGTAATAAACAAGCGTACGGCCAAGGAGCAAGCGGTCACCGCTGCCTATGGACGCCTGCAACTCCAGGGGTGTTACATATACCTACTCGTTTGTCTTTAAAAATGTATACACTCCTTTCTTGAAGAACACCATACTGTAGGTACCTAGTCCCTCGAGAAAACCCTGTTGTCAAATGGTCTTCAACTAAAAGCAGATGTAAATTGTATAGAGAAAGCAAAACCTTATGTTAATCAAAACAGTAACATATCATTGTTACACATTAATCATAACTGAGGCATGTAGGTGATGTTTTATCAACTGTCTTTGTTCGATTGTAATTATGCATCTCACTCATAACTTTTTAACACTAATTTTCTATAATGGCAAAACTTACATCAGTACTTACCTACAGTAGAATTTCTGAGCATCAGAATCCGACAAACTTGGCTGCAAATATAAAGTAAAAACAGTGTGTTTTTTATTCCGTTAATTCTTATACGAAACTTTTCTAACACATTTGGTTGAAATATCGTTCAAAACCGAAGTACGTCATGGTAACAAAACAAATGTGTGTACCTGTCATAGCCGTCTATGTGTGTGTGGTTAATTGACGTGTATACTGTGAGTGTTATTCGAATTTCGAATATTGTTATTGTTACATTAACTTTTGCTTAACTCCTCGTTATCTCTTATAATTATTTTGTTTGAAAAGGAAAAAAAAATCTTGTCTTGAGTTTCGAAAGACTAAATTAAATATATATGCTACATCGTTTCTATGAGTATAGGTACACAGCTAATATGCCTGTAGGAACGGAAATTAATATAAACAACCTGTATAATGTATATCAAGAATGCGATGTGTTGTTGTGCTTGTGTGACGGATGACGAGCTAGAGACATTTGTCATCGGTCGGGTAAGAAAGAGTCGACAGCGCGTTTGTGATCTGTAGTCGCAAGCGTCCATAGGCTACGGTGTCTGCTTACTTTTAGGCGGAATAAATGTTTCACTTCACTCAGCATTGAAAACACCGCCCTCGCCTAAAATATATAATTTTGCTCCTTTGAGACACAATCTAGTATTATTGCCTTACTCGCCAATAGGTGTTGCGGATAGTATAATAGTAACGGTAAGTAGAGGTATAACTATGGTATTTAATCACAGCACAGGTGTGAACGACGGAAAATGGGGTTAGGTTAGGGCCTTTTATGAGAAGTCATTATGTGAATGAACAGCAGGTCGGTCGGTACAAAGTCCGAGATGATTGTTCGTACCTTGTCGCCGTTAAAAGTAAGTTAATGATTACAGGTTAAAATAGTGGTAAGTATCTAACTAACTAAATAGTTGCAGTAGTTTATTGCTGTATCGAAAACTTGATTATTTTTCTAACTTTATGGATCAGGATTTTTAGCTGATTAACTAATATGAGAAACGGTCAATCTATACTGACTGAGTCAGCGACCAGCGTGGAGACGAAACAACAACCTATTCCCTCCACATTCAGTACCGCGAACCCGAGCGTCGGGTGCTCGTCACGTCAGGTAGTTCCTCTACATACTGTTTTACGCATGTTATCGTCTACGAGCTTAGTGCTAAGAAATCATTGGCAATAAAAGGAATGGTTGGGAATGAATGTTATCCGAGAGATTAATTATTAAGTGCCTAGCAATGGTACAGACAGAAGGCTGAAATGGGCTGATAATAATATGATGAGGACGAAAGGAAATGTTTTTCATCTACAGACCCGTGAGGACTGTGTCTTGACTATTATACCTCCATGAACCTTAATATAGCAGTGGCTACGCAGATCTCGCCCTGATTATAGTTGTAGCCGCAATTCGCAAATTCATTCATTAATGTAGGTACATAGTTTGTTTCTGCCCACGAGAAGCCGCAGGTGACGTAATCTGGAACGGTGAATGTAGCCGAGAGGAAAAGTGGGCGAGCTACCGAATGCGCCTGCGACCTCGCCGCCCACGCGCTCCTGCAGCCCTTGCCGCGTTCATTCATTGATGTTGTACCTTGGTATCCTAGGTATAGTACCTACGCTGTATTCCGATCAAGAATAGACCAACGGTTTCCCCCGCTGGCACAGAATAAGTAATAGTACATAGCTTCATATGCCACATCGCGCAATACCGCGCGGTTTTTTGGTGCGACATCCCCCGGACGTTCGTTTTACCACAAAACCGTCACCGCCCCGGAACGACGCTGCGCCGCGCTCTGTGCATTTCAAGCTTAAAGGGGTCACGCGTGTTCTTCATGCCATGGCCATTCCATGGCCGAGTCCATAGCTCACTACGAGTCAGCTAAAGGAAGACTGCGAACCAGGATGAGCTAGAAATAGCGAGATATGAGGACTGGCAGTGCGTTCATGTTACTAACACGTAGGTACGCGTACGTGATTCTCAGAGAGTATATATGGGGTCGGTTTAACGCCTCAACTTGAAATTGAGATAGGTGCTTCTCGAATAGGTACAGTCACTTAACACGTTCACTGTCCCCATACAAAACGATCTGACAATGACACAAGTCAAACTTTGCATTCAGTTTGGAGATATGACCCTACAGTGGAAGCCTGGACTCCTGAAAAAAGGTTCATGTGGGGACATTGGGGGCACCCGGACAGGGAACGTATTGGTTACCTACTTGACCCCTAAGCACATTTACGGCCAAATTCGGCGTATACACATCGGAATGTCTACAAATCTAATTAATGGTTTAAAATGTCTGAATCATGGCGGGCCTGTGGAGTGGATGGGAAGTTTGGAGACCCTTCACTCAGGGCAATCATCAATCTTTTAATGATTGAGCGCCGCACATGGATGCTTTTAATTACGATCGCTAGCTCCGTTTCTAAAGGGGTTTAATACCTGAAACGTCAGTGATTTATACTCTGATTATTCTGGTTTAAATGGAAAAAATATTACCCGCAACACACTATACTAAAAAAAGAAAGTAGTGGAAAACAATAAGAATTAAAATACTTATTGCCACTCAACGTCTAACCTAGTTACTTATGCTTTTTTATTTATTAAATATCAAAGTCGTATATCACACATTTACTTTCAAAAATGTTAAGTGCTACGTCCTTAGAGGTCCACAAGTTGTAAAACATTGCGATACCTAGCGAGGAAAAAAATAATGTTACTATTTTAGCCACTGCAGCATTCGAATCCTGTTAAACAAGTCGGTATACAAATTAACACAAAATAATCGCCTGCCATGATAGTAAATGATCCACTAAACATTTTATAGGTTTAATAACTAGTTTTATAGATGTCTGCTAGAAGCTGCGGCTCTATACTATACGAGATCGTAAAGTGAATCTTCGATTGATCTGATTAGTTCATAAAATTTCTTAAGATTTAACGTGTCTATTATCGTTATCGTCTTGTTGACCGAGCGAGCGAAGCGTCTCCGTTTCAGCTTCCGACAAAAAATCTTTCGTATGTCTGGATCATAGTCTGGATATTCTCCTCTACAGGTCGCATTACTCAACCGATTCTCGAGAAATTTTATGAGCAGGTTCGATAATTATATAGATTTTTTTTGCCGTGTCACATTTTGGAAATTTTGAAATTAGAGTAAAATATATTTTTGCGAGGTCTTCAGCTGACAGAGCCACTAGTTTTAAATTACAAAGCACTACGAGGTATGGCAGCGATGTAATCGCTTGGAATTCTGCTGAGAAAATAAATGCTCATGGCATACATGTAGGTAGTTGCGTTAATGAAGTTTGCTAGAAAATCTGAGCTCATTTCAGTTTTATGCCAAATAACAGAGCAGTGCAAGAAAACTGAACGGATAACGAAATTCCTCCGAAGCGTGCGATAATGAGTTCGTTCGCCGATAATTGTTACGAGCACAACGCGCCTATTGTCGTCGGATTCCATAATATTTGCTCAGGTGTGTGCGCCGTGAGTTGAGTTGACCTGTGCAATGAATGAGCGGTAATGCTACTACATTCGTGGGGCACTGCGCATGTGCACGCGCGCTCGATAACCGCACTACGTGCCGACTCCGCACGTGTCCATGCGACCAGGGTGAGGACCAACGTCAGGGAGGCTGTGCCGCGAGCCCGGTATCGTGCGTGGGGTAGCGTTGCGCGCGGCGAGCCGCACCGCGCGTTAGTCGTACGCTGCCGCCTATCGGAGCGGCCGCCTTCACGACTGCGTCACGCGCGGTCTCTATACACACCGTTTTTAATCGGATTCTCGTTATCATATACACAACTAACTGTGCTTCCATTTTCTACTGTATACTAAAGAAAGATGTGTGTTTGATGCTTAACTATAACTGATGCGTGTTTGTGAATTTTCGCATATCCGGAAAAGTGTTTTTCTTGTTTGTGGTCGCGGGCGGGCGGAGTGAGGGCGTGCGGGCCCGGAGCGGCTGTTCGGTGGATGGTGCGGCGCGCGCGGGCGCCGGGGCGCGGCCGGCGGCGCCGCTAGCAAAATGTCGATACCCCTGGGCCGGGAGACTGTGCTCCCTACACAGGTGAGTTCGTGCTTTTCCGAGCGACTCGAGCGTCGCCGTCGCCTGTCTCCGCGCGCACCCTTGCGTTACCTTACGAGTAACTCAGTGAAGAACAAACAAGTCGCGGCCAAATTTAATTAGCCTTTTTTATATTTAAATACTGTTTCATTTAAAAGAGGTAATTTATTAAACATTATATCATACTTAATATTTACAAATGTTAGTAACTTTAAGGGTAGTTTATATGTCAAACCGTAATCACAAATTTGATTCAATATTTCAAACCCGGAGCAATTTAAGGCTTCTTAGATCTTTTACACATACATTCGGAAATTGCCGATAGCTTAGTTATTTATTCAAGTAAAAGATAAGAGTTTTTAAAATTACAAATTAGTCATTTAGTACGTGTCATGTTTTAAATCAACTTATGTTGTAAACACCTGCGGCCTCGGGTGTCTTCATTATCAGTTCGATAGTGGACGAGGGAGATAACGATGTTATTTTTAACTAGCTTTTCCTGGCGAGTTTCCCTCCGTACGCTGAATGGACAGTTGCGCTCTCGAGCGGTAAATTAAATTGCACATGGCGTCATCAACCCATTATTTTCTTTGTTTTCGAAGATATTTTTCACAGAGCCTTTTCTTGACTAGATGGGTTTCATAAATTTATGTGGTAGTAGGTACAGTTTTTGGGAACAGCTTGGTACAGTAAATCACAATAACATCTAACTCAACAAAGCATTAAAAAATATCTGACATGTTAGAGCACGGCTCGATAAATATTTGGAATCCTGTTCAATATGTTTACGTAGTAGGTAGGTAATGTACATTGCCCTCTCGTATAATATTGAAGGACTGCTATTTGACTTAAAAATGTGATAATAATATTCCTTATTATGAAGTGATATAGTAGATTTGGTCACGTTAATTCATTTTTGACCCCTATCGCAAAAATATCTTTAAATTCTATTTTGACTTGATTGGACTGTTCAACCTTATTTTCATTTTTGATGATGTAGTCAAGTTATTATATATATATATTATCAATCGATCTTTGCCAATAATACATATATGTATATTAATTTCCGAAACGCGTGGAAATTTGGGTAAAAGTGTCTAATGAGTTACTGTCCGCGGATTTGTATTATGATACATAGAGTTAATTGTCTAATAAGTTACCATATTTTTATTTGATATAATTTTGAATTTTATTTTATAACATCCGAATGGCGGGTAACGGACAAAATGTGTCAGTAAAAAAGTTGATAGGCCCTACTTTTTTGAGTGAGATAAAAGCTCTTGTTTCACACAAAAGCTTCTGGGGCTGCCAAGTCCTTTCAATTAAAACTAATGGAATTACGACCCTGAGGCGAATTATAAAATTTCGTTACAGTAAACTTATTAAAGAAATATCCAGCACGCAGTGTCAGCATAACATAAGGTTATCTATCACTCGGTAGTACTATTAATAGTTTAACAAGGGAATTACCCACCATTACTGTTATCTCGGCAGCAACTTCCAAGATAATGTTCTTGTATGAACTTTACCATTACTTGATAATTATCCAATTAGATTTTTAAGTCTCCTACGGGATCATGTTTTGTAGAATCAATCGGAATAACGGCCTCATTATAAAATACTGATTTATGCAAAATATGCGGCCAAGTGCGTGTCGGGCCACGCGCAAAGTAGGCTTCCGTAGCTGTCCACCCACATCATTTTGCTATCACAAACTTATATCTACATTATATTTGACATAACAAATTAGTATTTTATGCAATATTTATACATTAAAAAGCTAATGATGTAACTAATGTATACAATACTTTTTCTACGAGTCAACTTAAGCAGTTTAAAACTGAAATTATTAAACAAACTAGTCTCGCACAAACAAAGTGCAGGTCAGCGTTCGATGATGTTTTTTGGTGCAGGCGCGCCTTCCACGACGACACGTGATTGGTCAGTTTCATTATACTCGTAGTTCACTAACGGTGACACGTGATTGATCAATTTAATCCCATCAAAAACATAAATGTGAAAATAGGAGCTAAATTCAATATTAAGAATATGCCATGCTTAATTGTCGTCTTCACCGACAAAAGAATTGAGATCTAAATGGGTGCCAAGTTCCGTAGATTCTCCGAAATGGTGCTAAGTCCGGCACTGCATTGTTTACAGTAAAACTAATTTACTGCGGCTTAATGCATTTTGAGCTTTAACTTGGCAGTTTTCTTAAATATCCAACAGCTTTTATGGTATTATAACATACTGGATAGAAAACTGCCCAGTTAAGGCTCAAAATGCATTAAGCCACAGTAAATTAGTTTTACTGTAAACAATGTAGTGCCAGACTTGGCACCATTGCACAATCGAACCATCTAATAAGAAAACCGCCTGACTTGATTTTTGCCTGCTGCCATCTCAGCCTCATTACATTTTTACTCATTCTCAACTGAGACGCTAATATAACTATGTTATGTGATGGTTATGTGCCGTTACCAATACTTCCAGAAACCAGATACCGACAGAGAGAATATAATTACTAAGTTTAAAGAGAGTCTGATCTCGGTAGTAAAATCCATTTTACATGACACTCCAATACTAAAATGTAACTACGGCGAAGTTGAATGCAACTATGTGCATATGACGATATTTGACCTTTTCACTATTTTGTGTTTGTAAGTCCAAATTCCGGAATAAATAATATTGCTGCATTATTATAAGCTGGACTGAAAAATCACGTACCCACGTGCGTACCTACTTGTTCATGATTACAAGAAAAGTATAACGTCATCAAAACTCTGTGCCAAGTAATTCAAGTATATCGGAAACAGATAATATTATCGACATCGATACTGAGTAGTATTGATATAAATACGGTGAGCAACAAAACATGATCACGTTTTATCGATGTTATCAAGTGATTTGAGAAATTATTGCGATGAATAAGAATATAATCTTTATTTTCATAACTAACCGACCTGGACCCACCTTGGACCTGGGTATGTTCTAAAACTACCACCAAGACTACCGAGGGATGGGCAGCAGCATCCCTCGAGTGTGGTTTAGATACTGCGATCGCTAACCCGCAAGCCAAGTGTGGCGATTGCGCCATTTACCATCCATGAATTTGGGGGAGGCCTATGTCCAGAGCAGTGGACGTCTTTCGGCTGATATGGTGGTGCATAACTAAATTATTTGAGGAAACTAATACGTCTAGGTACTCCTACTTGAGGTATCTACTACTCTTCGTTTATCTCTTTAAATACAAAGGGTTTAAAGAATTACTGATAGAAGATAGAGTACCTAAATATTACAACTCTAATTCCTTTCATACTTAAAAGAATAAGAAGAAAAGTCGTAGCCCTTTGGATATCCTCTAGATGTGCTCTAGGTGTGTCCTCTAGGTGTGTCTAGGTGTGCTGTGTGTGTAACTATGATAGAATATAATATGGAAAGCATCCCTCTTATCATGAACTATTGATTAGTTTTGTACCAAAGCGACCTAGTTCATCGTCGCTTCAGCGTTATTATTGAATATCCTGAATACCTCATTCTTGTTTCAGCACCTTGCGTGCTTACCTTATGGGGCAATAAGCCCGCTGCATTATGTCGCCACATGAGGTCATGCACTATTTACGCAGATTTTTAATGAGTTAGCTAATAATGGTTGTCATCATCACATCATCATCCTGGCGTTTTCCTATTACAGTTGCATGATGCATCCTGAAGGATGCTCGGGGCCCGCTACCTAATTTACGCAAGCGACTGCCATCTGAATCTGACATTCTGACCCAAAGAGGGGAAACTGATAGACCTTATTGGGATTAGGCTTGTCAAGTGAGTGGGCAACTTGACTGTTAGAAGTTCTCAAGCCGCCTGAAGGCCTCTAACTGGGCTTAACGACGGCTGTCATAGACTGCAGTCGGGATCAACGGCTTAAGGTGCCTTTCAAAGCGCTCAGTTAGTACCTAACCACTCAAACCGGTCACTTATCCAACAGTTGACCTGGACCGACGGTGCTTAACCACGCATACCGCACGCGGTACGCGGGCGCCACATCGAAATGTAAATAAGCACCTTTTTGTAATGTAGCTAATTAGTTTATGTAGAAATGTAACATTTACTTAATATTAATATGAAAGAAAAATTGTTTTGATCCTTATTTCCATAGATAGGCTTAACCGAATATATTTGGTGACGTACTGCAAAAGTTATATCGTTAGTATGTATCAACTAAGGAATGGGTGTTTCGATAAACAGAGGTCGATAGTAATTGAAGTGACTGTAATTTTAATCGTAATGTGACATGTCCATATCTTTTTGTAAATTAGTTTATTTCTTGCCTTGTTAACTCAATGTGTGTACGTCTGTAAAGATAGGGTTCGATGAAACAATTATGCTAACAAATTTATCTGTTACTAGCTTTTGCCCGCGGCTTCGCACGCGCAGAACAATAAATTGTAGCCTATGTTGTTGTTGTTTAAAAGGACATACCAAGTTAACAACTAAACACAACTCACAAACGCACACACATCCATTTTGGTAATGCAAAAGAAATCGTAGTTATTATGTAGAAATTAACATCTATAGGTAGTTTTTTTTTTGTAGCACTTCCTTATACAATTTAGTAGCGGTTATGCTTTCGGGTGCATTTCAAAGCAAGCCAGTAACGTAGTCTAAGGTGGACTGTTTAATGTTTATATCTTCTCTGAGATGTTTGTTGGAGGTGAAGTATACACGCTGACCATTTTCAAGTTGAATAGTGAGGTGTACGACAGGAGGAAACATTTCATGAATGAGAAATTTCTAGATCCTCCAAACAGCTTCGGAGCTTTTATATCTCATTATTCTCATTTTCGAACGTCAAAGCAGGCCGATCACCCTAGTTCACATACGTGGTGTATTTGATACCTTGAACAGAGTTGCATAACTACATTAATATGAGGAATGAAAGTACGTGACAGCACAGGATTGTAAGGCATTTACCTAGCGATTGTCCAACTCTTGTGTGATCACCGTCAGTTCGGCATCTCCTCCTTTATTGAGGATATTCATTATCTCCCGTCTGAGTGTCTTGGTGAAGTGGTCGAGGGTACTCTTATATAATTTTTGTCTGTACAGAGTTATTATAAATATATTAATAGGAAATAAGAAACGTTCAAACAAAATTATTAATACGGAAACATATTCTGTGACCTAAGTATAAAATGTAACTTGTTACGTATAAAATGACAACTGACGAACCTGTACAATGATCTTGCCACATGTTAACCATAAATCCTTTTCAGGGGGTGAATCTCGAAATCACGTGAAAGTACTTTTTATATATTTAGATAAAGAGTACAAAGACCCGATGTTTTTAGTTAAAAAAAAAATATTTTTTAATACAGTTGCTCAAAAAGTGCTACTTTACGTAGCTGTTTAGCGTGCGGAAAGTTGGTTTTCGCGCACTAGTGCTTTTCACTTTTCCAATTTTTTTAAATTTATGCTTGTTCCAATGCATGACTCCTTATTGCTGGGTGTTAAATATTAGTTTCCTTTAAACGTCGTAATCAACATAAAAACCTACTGTTAATATCAGAATACGAAAAATATACACATTTCATATTTTATTACTTACCTCTTCATCATTATAACACGTTTATTTTTTAATATTGAATATTGAAAAACCGTTCTTAATAAGTTGTCTGAGTGGAACGGAATAGCTGCCGAAACGCCTGTCAAAGAAGAGGCGTTTTTACTTACTGCAAGCATGTTTTAAGTTTCTAAAGGCAACATTCGATATTGTTTTTATAAATATTACTTGTTGTTTTTCTTATTTTTTCGCAACTGTATTAAAAAACGTCGTTCAATACACGTGCGGAAATGTCATTCTTCACTCGTCCCGAGTCTTGCCACTCGCCTGCGGCTCGTGGCATCCCTCGGTACTCGTGAAGAAATGACATACTTTCCGCACTAGCATCGAAATGTACTATTTCTAGATTCTTCATGAGGAATGTGTATAATGAATATTAGACTTCTTATTCAGAGAATTATATGTTTTCGATGTAAACTTCCAACCCCAATTTTCCGCATTTAGGGGGTGAATTTCGAAATACCCAGAAAGTACTTTCCATGTGTGTTTGTACAAAATCTTACACTTTTTCTTTAAAAATCACACGATATCCATGCAAAATTTTAACCCCAAATTTACCCCCTTAGAAGTTGAATTTCTGAAAATCCCTGCTTAGTGGTTACTTCCGTCATATAAACAGCCTACCGTGAAAAATTCAGCTTTCCAGGTCAAACGGTTAGGGCTGGACGCTGATTAAGTCAGTCAGTTAGGAATTTGCGTCCCTATTTAACCCGCTTAAGTAGGGGTGGGTTTTTCCAAAACTCTAAAATTGCTTTTCTTGTATTTTAATAAGGAGTCTATACACAAAGCTTCAAGTCTCTCACTTAAAATTATACTCCATCCCCATACAAAATTTGCACCTCTATTTAACCCGCCTAGTGGTGGGTTTTTCCAAAACCCTAAAATTACTTTTCTTGTATTTTAATAAGGAGTCTATACACAAAGTTTCAAGTCTCTCACCTAAAATTGTACTCCATCCCTATACAAACTTTGCACCCCTATTTAACCCGCTTAGGGGTGGATTTTTCCAAAACGCTAAAATTTCTTTTCTTGTGTTGTGACTGTGCGAGATGGACTCCTTGTCCATACACAAAGTTTCGAGTCTCTTTCCTAAAATTTGACTCCATCTCGATACAAACTTTCAACCCGCATTTCACCCCCTTAGGAGTTGAATTTTTGAAAACCCCTTCTTATTGGTTATCTACGCCATTAACCTGAATTATAGTAAAAATTTCAACTCTCTAGCCCGAGTAGTTTCGGCTGTTCGTTGATGAGTGAGTGAATGAGTCAGTCAGGACATAGGCATTTATATGTATAGATATGTACCTACCTGAATTCTACACACAATAAAGATTTAATATTTATGATTCATGATATAATGCGCTTATAATTCAATTTTATTCTTTCAATTTCATTCTATGGTCGTCACCATCAGCCGTTTAAGACAAATTCGGACGCGTATAGGAATCTCTACAGAAATCCTTAATTTGAGTTGAGATATTACAATAATACCGATCCTCTACCTTATTTATATGTGTATTAGGGGTGCATATGAAATAAAATCTAAAAAAATACAAGCATATCGAAACTTGCACAACATTATCAGAAATGTCACTGTCAGTGTCATAACATAATAGGACTCATGTCTGGACTGGCCGCGGCGGGTTATAGGGATTGAGTAGTTTTTAATGACAACTCATGATATTTGGTGACAATAATTTATTTAAATGTTAATAAAATGAAGTTTACACAATGGAATTCGAAACATCGTAGAGATGTTATGATAAAGCTTTGTCTACAAAATAAAAGTTGTTATACTGGCGGGTTAAAACCAATGGAAATACATATATCTATCTGCCAACTGCTTTTCGGCAAAAATAATTGTTCCTTCGATATGGTCTAAACCTTCCATAAAATATGATTATTGCCACGGTCGCGCAAAGTAGGTTATGTAGGATACAACAAAATCATTCGTATAGGTATTTCAAAGTGTAGATTAGTGTGATTTCACTGCTAGGCTATCCATACACCATATCAGCCCAAGTACTATCTCCACCGCACTCTAGGGATGCTGCTGCCCATCCCACGGTGGTCTTGGTCGTAGTTTTAGGACATACCCGGGTCCGGGTATGCTAGGCTATATTAGGCTGTATTTATAATCGCGCTCGGTTTGGTTCGGCGCGGTATAAGTTCAAGGCTCTATTGATCGAACCAGCGGGTGCAAGGTTCCCGCCGCTATTTACCTTTACTTTTACACTATTTCCGCGTTTATATTTGGCTAGAATGGCTACTGCGGCACGTGATTGTTGAAATATGCCAAACCTTACAAGGTTTGTTGAATTCAAAGCCAAAATGAAATTAAAATGCATGAGATCAACACTGGTATCTGACTGAAACCGCCGAGTTGCAGAGCGTCTGTGACAAACAAAAATATGTTTGGTGTTGAAAAGATTCTTTGTCAACTTTGAAACTATTATGGAATACTGTTTATACTATGTAAATGTATTGATTAATTGGTATTGAAATACTCTTGTGGTTCCCAATAATTACGTTGTCAGTTGTCAGCACTTGTGTCTTATGGAGTCGTCGTAACGTAATGCGTCAATTAGGTACAAACAAACCCATTTATACCTAACTAAAGCTTATAATGCATGCTTAATGCCGACAAATCGTTTCACTATAACTACGATAATGCCGATTACATAACCTCACAGGAATAATCTGTATCCATTATTTAGTTCCTTCAACATTTGGCTAGTGATAAATTGGGTATCGTAACATTCTGTAAATATTGCCTAACCTAGTTAATATACGCTTAGGCTATTAATTAAACTCATTCGGGATTATTACAACTTTTTATTTTCATTTGTGTTCTACCTAAATATGGTATGGTAAGATTATTTATTCAGGCACTATACTCACAGAATAAATAATACTTGACTTACTTATGTCTTTATATTCGATTTTCTATCGTATCGGTTTCTGTTAGGTAAAAGTTCTTTCAATGTTATAATTCATGAATTTAGATTGAAAGAGTCAATTATTTCGCCAGTGTAGAGCACTGGAATAATTAGCTTATTTGCCAGTTAATAATTGTATAACATGTCGCAAATTGTTGTGTAACCAAGAGTTCCCTTAATTTAATGCCATAACTGCTATCGGACTTAATGGCCGAATGTTGATATTGTTGCTGTCCCTTCGATGTCATAAATATAATATCATATTGATTGCTTTAGGGTGAGCAGCAACAGATATATATATATTAAGCTTTTGCTGGCGTCTATAGCCTGCAGTAACCGCTTAGTATAAAAAAGCTGTGCTCCAAATATTACTCGTCCCACAATATCCGTGCAACTCCCCGGAATGTGACGCTCAGCTCATATAACCGCGCGGACGCGGAGCCTAATACAGGACGTCATGATGCGAGATGCATAGATATTGCGACCGGTTAGTAACATTTAGCACATCTCTGGCGGATACTCATTATCATTACTCACCCTTAATATATAGGCACTAGGTTAATACGATTCTCCCTATTCCAATTAAAGCAAGCCTAGCGTAAGTGGCTAGTTCTCCAATTGCACGGTTAACTAGCTCCCCATAATCCAATGGTAGCGCCGAACGCATGAACCTGATCCTGTTTGGGCGATCATTATCTCAACACGCGTGGCAGCGGCAGCCAAATCCGTTAAATTGGTCAATGCACGTTGATTTGTAAGTCTATAGACTCAATTAGGTAGATCCATCTATTAGACACATACCAATCAACGTATTACGTTTTGAACAATTACGAGTTGATGTAAAAACTTTGTATACCTACCCGTAAGACTTATTTGTCAGAAGTCTCCGCCACGAACGTCATCATGATCATAGGAATGATAAACAGTTTTTAAACATTAATCCATAAATACCATGAACCTAAGTCCAAAAATATTATGACTTAAGTTCATGGTATCATTGGGTTCTTGCATAACTAAATTTTATCGTCTAAGTAGGTGATCAAACTAGACTTATGAAAAAGTTAGTAAAAAAACTAAAATAAAGTGTAAAGGTAACTATGATCAATTATATAAATTCAAAAAAATACTCCCTGTTCATTTAAGGGTTCAGTGCCAGATTGTGTTGGAAAATTATTATGTAAATGAGTTTAAAGTGTTTAAGCAGAATAAATATAATACATGGAGTGCCAGATTACGAAAATTTGTACAGAGTTATTCGAAAAATTATTATGGTAAGAGAACAAATAAGTTTTTAGTCCTGAAGATCTGTAATAGTATTGAGTGGTTGAGGGGGCAAAATAAATATACAAAAATAGTAGTGAAAAATACTCTAAATAGGATATTTTTGGAAAAGTTGCCCTAAGGCAAGATTTGCAAAAATATCCTTTTCTTTATTTCTTTCTCTCTTGTCCCCCTTAGCCTCCGTTTGAGTTTTATTTTTAATTTTTAAATGTTTATTGTATAACTTGCTACACAACAGTTAATTTAATCTAATTCATTACTAGGTGCATATAGCTAAACCATACGATTATATGAGCGTGATCTCGCCAACAAACTGGTCTCCCAGTTTGGCGAGTTAAATTTGAAAATGTAACTATTGTACACCTATTATTGAGAATAAATTAAAAAAAAGACTACAAACTATTGATATCAAAATAGTTGGCGATGCGAGACAATGGTTCAGTTACTTGTCGAACTTTTTATTAATGTTACGACTACGATAATCGACATAGTCACGAACAGCTTGATCAAGGCACTGAGGTCCCCGCGGTTGGCCCTTTTATTAGCGACTATACATATATGTATAGTTAATACCAAACATCGGGATAATTTGTACGTGTTTCTACGGAGTGCCGAGTAAACTTTCGTCGCTGCATGCGCCGGCGACGCTATTGACACACTAACGTTCTAATCTAGTCAGATGGCTGCAACATATTGGGACGGGTCAGACGACATGTGACTATGCCCCATCTACTATCGAGGTTATTTTAAAGTGAGACGCTAACTGCAAATTAATAACAGCTAATGTAGTGCCGATGGTTTTATAAACGTCTACATGTTACTACATTTATAAACTACGACATCCAACTGCTCAACTTCTAGGTAAAGTACTAATTACTTACAATTTAAATTTTATAAGTTATAAAGGATTTCTGTGTCCAATACAACCCAATTACAATTACCTAAGTGACACATATAATAATGTCATGTATTTCTAATGTCATTGAAGCATTGATCCGAGAATATTCTGAATCACTTTGCATGTCGGAAGTTACAATTTTTAATCCTTAGATGGCGGGCCTGGCGTACCTTGTACCTTAATCTAGACACGCGGCAGCGTGTCCAGCCAAGTTCACGCCAGGAACTGGCGGACAGCAGCCGTGTGACACAAACCGTTTGAAGCCACTTTTGACCCCTCAATAACTCCAAATCTAGACACGCGGCAGCGTGTCCAGCCAAGTTCACCTCAGGATTATTGCGGCTTATTTCATTGTGAGCCTTATATTGGCAGTTTTCTATGCAGTATGTTATAATACCATGAAAGCTGTTGGATATTTAAGAAAACTACCAAGTTAAAGCTCAAAATGCATTAAGCCGCAGTAAATTAGTTTTACTGTAAACAATCTAGTGCTAGACTTGGCAACTTTTCAGAGAATCTACGGAACTTGGCACCCATTTAGATCTCAATTCTTTTGTCGGTGAAGACGATAACCACGCGTCGCATTTTGAACTTGGCTGCCATTTTCACATTTATGTTTTTGATGGGATTAATACTACATGCATGACACTTTAATGTGTCACACCGTAATTTTTATTATTCGGAAATTTTGTGTGTAATACATATAACTAACCCTCGTTGAATTTTACAATGCAGTGTTTAAGGGGGCATCGGTTTAGGTGTGTCACATTTCCAAGAAAAGTAATTTTCTCTGCCTTTTCTTTTCATACAGCAAAATTCGCACTCCCTGGTACTGCAAATTAAGTAACTAGTGGGAGTAGTGGGTATAGCCTAAGTCAGTTGGCTAGCTGGAGTTACTGTAACTAATTACAAAGTACTTAATCATTCAACTATCTAATTCACATGGACAAACCTAAATTGTCTCAAAAATATTAAAAACATTTTGTAAGTCCAACTTTACAATAGAGTAAGTGCTACGTACTACTACTATATACTTACACTCTCCTAGCCGTTTGACTTGACGGCTACGGCAACTGCTTAAACTTCGCTGTTGGTTGCGTTCATGTGCTCTCGTGTGGCTTACGTAGCCGATGTTATTCACGAAGACCCGTGTACTTAGCGGGCACGTGAGCACACCTTTGATGTAATTGTAGCTCATTGCAGCTGGTGGTCGGGTTTTCAGCTCATCTCGTTTGACGTCTAGGTTGCTGTTTTGTTCAAAAGATCTCCAATATCTCCATATTGGGCGGTCGGCAGCCTGTTTCTCCCACTGGAACGGGTCAATATTGCAGATTTTCATGTGGTGCTTAAGCACATCTTTATACCTAAGGAGTTGTCCACCGTGCTTTCGCTTGCCCTCCTCCAATTCGAAGTAGGTAAGCATTCAAATACCTACTTACATAAGTGCATAGATTTAGAAGTGAACAATGTCCGAGTTACAAATGTACAAGATACCTTTCTTAATTAGTAAGTGTCCTCATTCACACTTTGGCCGCACCTCCAAAGATAATAGTAGAAGACCGTGCACTATGGCTGCGATCGCGTGCGCGGCGTGCCCATCGCCCAGTCATGACTCACTGCTTCTGCTAAGTCGCGCTTATCTTTTTAGTTTTAGAAAATTAAATAGACTAGACTAAATAGACTAGATCACATATTTGTAAGTACATATAAGTAGTAGGTAGGTACATACACATTTACACTTACCTTATTACATTTAAACGTCATAACAGTTAAATTAGTAAGTAGGTGTGTCATGCACTGAGATGTTGTTTTTAATTACGTGCGTCATTATATTCATCAGCGCACAGAATAAGTAATAGTACAAGCTATGCGTCATAGAAACTCACAAAACTTAAAACTAAAATTCTAATTGCTTTATGACAGGATCCTAAACCAAATCTAGACCAAATCTTAGCCCAAATCTAGGCTCTACGAGAAAAGGATGGATAAAAATAAATATATACGATGTTACGAGTACAGTGAACTCGGCATGAAAGCCATAATATAATGTTTTTTTTATTAACGATAAGTAATGGTTTAATAACCAAATGTGGGTAACTTTTGGTACGCAAGGAATGCATTAAAATGTTGACCAGTTACGTTATGAATTATCGACCGAGTAAAACGAAGGTCTCTGTTTCAGCTTCGACAAGATGTTTTCGTATGTCTGGATGTCCAGATGTCCGTCCAGATGCCCGGATTTCCGGTTGTTCACTTCTACAAGTCGCATTTCTCAACTGATTCTTGTGAAATTTTATGAGCAGGTTCGGTAATTTTATAGATTTTTTTCCTAGTCTATTTTTGCTAAATGTGATATTAAAGAAAATAAAAATCTTCGCGAATTCTACAGCTCACAGAGCCACTATAAGTAGGTATAGGGTGCCAATTAAATGAGCGCTTTTTTTAAATTAATTCCGAACTTCGCCCTTTCCTTCCTAATTAAACAATTGAAAATAGGTATCTCATGTTTATATGCTCCAGCTAACCAAAAGATTAGAGATTTTTGTATTATTTACGTGCCACTAGATTACCTACTATCGATTTATATATACTTTCGCCAGTCTTTCAGAAAAAGATCCGCGACTGTACCCCGGTAAATAATGATGCTATTATACCAGCGTGCAAATTAATCGGCCGAATAGGACGCGTCATGTCATCAGCCGACAGCGGAATAGTCCGGGAAAGAAACTTTCTGTTGTTCGAGAATTACACATTAAATCCTACACTGTATTTGTTTTTGCAATCCGCTAGAACATTATTTTGGGATTATAAGTCAAAGGTTTTCCCCAAAAAATATATTGAGCTTTCCCAAAAAAAAAAATTTAAAGTTTATATTTTTCATTAAATATAAACATTAAATCCTACACTAGTGATTTTTGATCTAAAGGGACTAACATATTATTAAAGACAGTATTTAAAAAAATCACCATTTATATCGTAGAGCATATATAAATAATAATAAAAATATTGAAATAAATTAATAACAGCTATACATTAATTCAAAAGTTGGTGATTTTTTACTATACTGTCAGGACAATTATTTTACCCATTCTTCAAAAAGAAACACACTGAGCATTTACTACAATTGCCAAATTATTGATTGTCGAAATAAACGTGATCGGCGTAGGGCGCGAATCAACAACGCTAGCAAGGCGAGCCTCTAGGTACGACACGATTCTAACCTAACTGCACAAGGGTTTTCAAGCGTTTGCCCAGTACATACGTCTCATATTTGAATGGCGCCATCCGATCGGAAGCGGTGTGGATAATTATTAAATAATTTTATTAATAATGTACCAAATCGGTTTGATACAATTACAAATGTTTGTAATGTATAACATATGAGATGTAACTAGAGTGCTCAGCCCGTTTGGTGTATTGGTACACATCACATCAAAAACATTATTTACGTACATGTAAAAAGATGGAGAAAGATACTGACTAAAATAATCGACTTGGTTTAACATTACATCTCAAAACTTTTTTGTAGTAAATAGGTATAAGATATTTACTACAAATACCTATTTACTACAAAATACATATTTACTACAAAAATAACTTATACCTATTTACTACAAAAAAGTTTTGAGATGTAATGTTAAACCAAGTCGATTATTTTAGTCAGTACCGGGGAGTATCAATAAATGTTGTTACCTGCAAACCTAAAGTATACAGGGTAGAAAAAACATTATATTCATTTTAATTTAGTAGTGTTACGGAGTTACGGATGCGGTTTTTTATTTCACCTTTTATTGTAATGTTGTCTGCTATTTCTGAGACTGATGCTCATTAATGGTTAAGCGTTTAAAAATATTTAAAGGCTTAGAGAAAACAAAATTACGATTGCGTCCTTTTTGTAACGAAAGTATATAATAACTACAAAATATATGGGTAACCCAACGAAGGAATCAGTTAAGTTTGGTTTTAATTAAAGCCCTTAACTATGTAAATTTCTATTAATAACGACCCAAATATAACAATTTAGACGAATTAAATCGCGGTTATTCTGTGACATTTCACAGAATATAATACACGCAGTACGGTATTTAATTAGCTCAAATTGTTTTATTGTTTATAACTAATCATCAATGTCTTACCTCTTACACTTAACAATGTCGGCTCAAGACGATCAACTGCAAGGGCAAACCCTAAAAATCGGCCCAATTCACATAAAAGCAGCATTATAACTTTTATGTAACAGTTACATAAGAGTATCATATAAGTACTTAAGGTAAAAGCTTGATTCGATTCGAGATTTAGAGCTAACATGGTCACACTAGAATATTGTTAAGAACGGGGTATTTGCCATATGTATATTTGATTATTTATCATCAAAAAATAACCAATATAAAATATGCCTAATAGTCGATTGTGATGTAGACAAGGTAAGTAAAACTTTCACTATACGAAATTATGCGACCACTTACCATCAGGTGGGCTGTCAGCTTGTTTTTTTTTAATACGAATCAACAATTAGCAGACTAATCTTCATCGATATCAAAAAGTCCCACTCAACTTAAGAAAATGTAAATTTAATAGGTACGTTATAATAGATATATCACTATTACTTTTTTTAATGAGGACAACAATAACTTTTCTAATGCAATAACTAAGTAATTGTTCCCGTAGCTCAGTATCTACTTAGAATAACCATTACTTACTCCAGATTATTAAATTAGTAGTAAACAACTAGACATCAGTTTGTGTTTTGTGAATACCCTTAAATCAGGACATAAAATACATGTGGGTTGATATTCGTAAAACAGGCGGTAAGTAAAATAGTTAAATATCTAATATAAAAAAGTAGCGTCTTTCATAAATAATAAAAATAGACCAGGCTCAGTACAGGGTTCCATAGTTGCCCAATGAAATAAATAAAATATAAAAACAATCGAAAGGGAAATCTTCGCAGCGTTTTATATGATCACTCTCTGCTGTAGTTTTCGTTGAGTCTTTATTAAGCTTTACTTTCATGATTTTTTCGACCCATTCAAAAGTTAGACGGGGGGGGGGGGGCACATTTATTTTGTCTTTTGGAGTGATTATTTCCGAAAATATTTACTTTATCAAAAACTGTTTGATGAAGACCTCTATTTATTTTGAAATACCTATCCAACAACACCCCACACCGTAGGCTTGAAGCAAAAAAAAAACATCCCTACTTTACGTGTCGGGAACCCTTAAAAATATATATTTTTTAGATTTTATTTTAACACGTTGTCAGTTTTATATCATCATCATCATCATCATTTCAGCCGAATGACGTCCACTGCTTGACATAGGCCTCCCCCAAAGACTTCCACAATGACCGGTCCTGCGTCAGTTTTATATATCGATGCTACGAGTAAATTGCAGCTTTCTAGCACTAACAATCACAGGGCAAAGCCTCGAAGAGACAAATAGACAGACGGACATGCCGAAACTATATAAACTTGACTACGAAAGTACGGAACACTTAAAAAAGGTTTTAATTTTTGTTGACCAATGTGGAATTGACCTTATACCACTAATAAGTAACGCTACATCAGAAATCGGCAAAAAATGTTACATATGTCATATAATACCGACCCTCACACACTCCAAATCGATACAAAAATTGAAATTTTATGACATTTCAACGAAAAGAAAACCACACACACAGCTTTATAGCATAGATTAAATGTGTAATGCAAACTTAATTTTACATTCATCATAAACGATGACGAAGCAGTGTTCACTCGCTTTGACCGCCCGTAAACGACTAAATATGGCCAATAAGAAAAGCTATGTTCATGCGGTAGATAATAGACTGCGTTTCCAATGTACTTAATTTATTTCTACCAAATAATTGGTAGATTTTAATGAAAAAATATGGTAGCAAAAGTTTTGTTCCATAAAAGCGTGGATTCAGGCACACAAAGTTTATTGATAAAATCAGGAGTTTTTCAACGCTTAATTAAGCTGAGAGCGTAATAAAACTATTTTAAGTCTAAGTAAAATACTGAAAAGTACATCGAATATGCTCTAAACTAAAATGATGAGATTAAAAAAATTACACGAAAGCATATTTACAATTTGTATGGAAAAGCGTCGTCACCATAAATTATAAAATACAAAAAAAAAATAGTAAATCTTCCTTTTGTTGATAGTTGAGGAGTCAATCAATCAATCTTTGTGTTTTATGGCCCCATCGATATTGTCGATGATTCCGCCAACGTCAAGGTCAAAAAATTGCTTAAAATACTATTTTATGACATACAAGGACAGACATGAATAGTTTTTATAAAACATCAGAGCACATTTTGTATGTAACGAAGTCCAATTTTTGGGCCTTGCCCGCAAATCAACGGAACCTGAATGGCAGGTATATTAGAAAAATACAGGTAATTAATATTGGTTCATGCTGTGATTGCTGCAACATAAAAATACGTTATTTTTACCACTCATGCTTATAGTAAGACCCGAGAAGCAAACAAACTTACACCTCATCAAATGAAAGCTTTTCAATAGTTATTTCGAAACCTAATTAATTACTTTAGTTGGATTCGGATGAAGTTAAACTTTGTACACTCCTATCTAAGGTAAACATGGGAAAATGGTGTGTTTAAAATGGGGTGCTTTTAACCACACGGTTAAAAGCATTATTTCAACCCTTTACAACCCAATAATTGCGGATGTAACGTAGAAATAAAAACCAAATGTGATTGATTGATCATTTATTAAACATTAACTATAATATGGTTCTACAAATCACTATGTTTAAGTGATAAGAAGTGATTTCGTGTGCCGAATTTCGTTACATAAACTCAAATATTTTTCATTTATATACGTCAATTTTTTTTAAATTGATTTTATTCAATTGGTAACAATGTTTTCTTGTTAGTATATCTATGGATACCCCACCTGCTTTTGACCATAATAACTTGTATACCAACATTTGAAGTGAACGTTCATGAGTGTATCCTGTTTATGTAACACAGTTTTATTTGGTCATTTTAAAAGTAACTTTGCATTCATTTGTTTTATACATACATAAACTCACGCCTATATTCTCAAAAGGGATAGGCAGAGCACATGAAAATTATTTTTCTGTGCCCTTTTTAGCAATTGCAGGTTTGTTTTATAATGTATACAAATTATATATATCTTGAAAATGTTATGTCTGGTGTATGATTTAGGTCTCATGCATGAATCGTATGAAATAATATAAGTATAGTCATCGGGATGTCTCAAGTTATGAGTTTGTATTCCCTTTGGGAATTGTTTTCGTCACTTTTATCTAGCTATGTAATGCTTTTATGAAACGTATGTAGCACTTCTGGTCAGTTTTTTTATGTAACACACTCTTACATAAAGAACTGACCATAAAGGTAACTTAAACGCGCCATCACATTGGTTTATCATCATCACACTTAAAAAATACTTTAAGTTTGATGATGAGGAAGATAAACCGATTTAAACTTAATTTAAATAAAGGTATACTAACGAATATCATTGACACATAATAAAACAGGATTTTTAACAATTACGATATGTTCTGGTACATATGAATATATAATCCTTTAGAATTTTGCTACTTTGCATTTTGTTACTTTTTGTATTTTTTTAGGGTTCCGTACCCAACGGTAAAACGGGACCTTATTACTCAGACTCCGCTGTCCGTCCGGTTGTCTGTATGTCTGTCCGTCTGTCACCAGGCTGTATCTCATGAACCGTGATAGTTAGGACAGTTGAAATTTTCACAGATGATGTATTTCTGTTGCCGCTACAACAACAAATACTAAAACCAAAATAAAATAAATATTTAAGGGAGCTCCCATACAAAAAAAAAAAAAACAAAAAGTTGCTCGTTGTATTCATCAGGCGCTGGGTCTCAAAATGTATGAGAAAACTAAAATCTGACTCGCACTTGACCAAAATTCTACTTGATATTATTTAGTACTGATAAACTATATTATTATTTAAATTTAATGAAAAAAGGTTATAATAAAGTGTCTAATGTTGTATAGATAATAGTACGGAACCCTTCGTGCGCGAGTCCGACTCACACTTGGCCGGTTTTATAAAACATATACCATGTGTTTTTATTTATGTGACACTGTTAACATTAATGCCTATTGTTGCTTTTATGTTAGGTACATAAATACTTAATTATAATTACGCTCAAAATTATGCTACATTATTTACAGTACATATGGTGCTACTTTACCGCACGAGTGCGATAGTCAGCAGATTACGTGCATATGTCGAAACTTTAAAGAGCCATATGTGCTGTAAAACGTTGTACGATACACGTGCGAACAGGTTATTCGCAACTCGTGTCGATTTAAAACACTCCCTTCGGTCGTGTTTCAATTTATCACCACTCGTTGTGAATTTCCTGTTACTTGTATCGTAACGTACTATTTCCGCACTGTTTATAAATGAAAAACAAATGCAACGACTATGATACGTAATTATTACACCAACACTGACGTCCGACGTCGGCTGGACGCGCCGCGCGCGCGCGGTACAACGAAAGTATACCTCTGCTTTTCACACATATCATCGGAACGCGTCGCACCAATATAGACGGCATAGGCTAGACATAATAGTAGGCAATTCGCGCGAAAGCGGTGTTTTTAAAAAGTGAGCCGCAAATAATTCGCTGTTTATTTCGATTACTCTTGAAGCACTTGATATTTTTCGGAGATTTTTTTAGTACGCGTGTTAAATAAACAGACAATTCAATAAATATTTTAATCTCGTATGTAGGTTTTAATGCAAATATAGTATAAGCAAATAAAAATCAAAATTCATCGTAATAAATAGATCCAACTAAGTCACCTTGGTGAAAAATTACTAATATGTTTAGATTCATATTTGTAGCCAATTACCAAATTTTCGAATTCTGTATGAATTTGTAAGATACATTTATAGCAATTATAGAAAAAAAATCAGGAAACTGAGTTTATTTTGATAAACTCGATGGATAAACAGGGGATAATTTTATCATTAGTCATAACTTATTTGAACATATATAATTGATAAATAATCCCGAGTGTAGGAATTAGTGAACACATTGCGCCAGTGATTGACATTAATATCTTCAATTTACTGAAATGCTCAATTGCTGCACTGGGGATAAACGCACGATGATAATCTGAAGACCTTATTTAATGAATAGAAAAAGCTTCCAAAACTGTAGGATTTAATGTGAGTAAAAATTTTTCTTTCCCCGACTAGAACGGATAAGCAACCTCTTTGCTCACTCCTCACTCCATTAGCTTTTATTACAGGTTCCAAGTCTTGATGCTTTTGCAATGACCCGCCTTGCCGGTATGTAGTTAAAACCAGTATAGTAAAAACAGTCTTTCGTTCAGCAACTAAAGACTCAAACTTGATAAAATGTAAATTCTTGATACGAGCGTGCGAAAGTAATACGCGCTATTGATTTAATCATAACCTGGATGAGGCCAAGGAACTCCTGTGTAGGAAGACATCCTACCATGAGGATTTCTCGTAATTAGTTGTTTTTGTATTGCTGACGGTTGAAATTAAATAATTAACATTTTTGCATTAAGGGCGATCTTGGCTTCCATAATAACGAAGGAAATGATGATTGTGATAGTTTAAATCGTCAAGATTTTCGCCAGTAAAATTCAATTATATGTACCTAGGTATAAGTACCAGTAGTTGGTATTAAGATACAAACTATTATTTTAGTCAAGACCGAATACCGATCATGTAATAATTATAAAATGCACGTTAAATGAGTGTAAGTAAAACAAGTAATAATTATGTAATAGGTACATACATACCTATGCATAAACAGACCAACAAATTCAAAGAAATTAGTAAGTGTATAGTAAGTTCCTATTTATAATGATTAACTGGGGCCAGTGTTTATTTCCGTAAAATTCTAAAGACCGAAGCAAGAGCACCAGTTGCTAAAACCGCAATGACTCTTAGTTATGCAGAAACGAGTCTACTGCAAAGTCGTAAAAGCACAATAACAAAGTTTCCATGAAAATAAGATGCTGTAGGTCTCGTAAAGCATTAATTTCAGTTTTTGTGAGGAAAGTACTTTCGTTTTATTTAAATAATGAGTTTTATGATGATAGTTAATTCTTGAAGTCTTTCGCATGGCATGTGATTAAAGCATAATTTTCAAATGAATCGTAATGAATAAAAAAATCTTAAATTAATTACTTACAACTATGGTGCATATTACGCTGTTGTCAGAGTCCTTTTATCAGTGTAGTATTTAGTTGACGAAAAATGCTTGAAAAATGAATATACTTATTTTAACTCTTTCACAGGATATTCTTTTAGAAAGTCGTCCAAAAAATAAACTGTGGCGATGGGAGCTTATCAAGGTGTCCGCCAGGTATCCTATAGATAAAGATATATAGATATATATACGTAAGTGTAATGGGAAATACTGCTAACTAGGCTATCCCGAAGCTATATCCTTATCTGCCGTACATTGTCTGCATCTTAGCGTGGCCTTATTACGATAATGGACCGCTACGTCGGCTAGTCCAGTGAAGTGTGAGTGAACAATGCCCGTATGCCCGCCTCTCCTTATAGCGTACACGCTGTACCGGCCATTACTTGGATGCAATCAGACCGCACAATAATACACATTTATCGAAACTTCCTACATGACACACTTTATATAGGTGCACATTGCACGCTTATCTCTCGAATCGTACACTCGCACTTTGTATGGTTCGCTTTATCGATACTGATTATGTCGCGATAAGGGGATAAGTGTGGTATCGTTTTTGATTATTCAAAGGTTATAAATTTTAACTTTGTTGTTGCGTACCATTTCATTTAAATTATGTAGCTATTTATACGCGACAAATAAGAAAAACAAATTCCGGCATAGATGCATAGAACACGCTTTTATGATAATTACGTTCTCACTAACGCCGTCGTGTCGCCAGACGAGGAAATGCGTGCAATCAAAGTGCGTTGGAGTTATCCGCATAATGCACACGTGCATCATACCATACCATACCGGCGATAGCATTCTCATTTTCTCATGCTCCGCCGCGACGGACTTTAAGAAAAAAACGTTTAAGGCTCCAAATTACTCATACTACGGGCATCGCGTGCGTGATTTCGGAGAACTCCTGGTCCTTAAATAACCTCTGCCGAAGCGATTGGGCTTCTTGCGGCCCGTCCCTAGCGGCGTCCTTTGCCTTGAAGAATGCCTCCGGACCATATTTGGCTACATAATAACCGTCGACTCCCGCGTCTCCCAAGGACTCGATTGTTCGTCCTAGTTTGGAAATTGACGGCATTTTTGGCGAAGATTCATGATTGCTTGACGGGTCGTTTTTAGTTGTGTGCTATTTCTAAATCGATGTGCGTTTTTAGGTCGCTGCTTATCTTGATGCGCTCGCGTTCCAAATAAAACCTTTAAATCTATAAATATGCTGTTCCATTTTAGGAACCGCTGAATGTTTTATGACCATTATTATTATAACCGCGAGACCATTATTTAGTTTAGTTTTGTAAATACACGTAAAAGAGTTTTGCGAACATATTATACATATATTTTTTAGCTTTGCATAGGTAACGCATTTACAAAGTAGACCACATATTAGCAAGATATTATCACGGTAGACATTGACAAACACAAAGCTTTAGTATAAAATTTGAAACATAAACGCGGCGCCTTTTATCCAGCTTAATTAGGTGTGAAATTAAATATGAACATATCCATGACATTTAAATACAACGAAACATTGGCATGAACGTGAACAATTTAGGGCTGGTGGGTAAAATACCGCGGACTGTCGCAAGTCGGGTTGTAAGCTCGTCGGCCGCGAGGGCCTTATAAGGCGCAGCAACGAGGCCGAGCGGCGCCCGCCGACGTGAGGACATCTCCGGCACGACGCCGGCACCAGCAGGGCCGTATTTACCGGCCTAGTAAACCATCGACCAATGACACATCCAGTCAGTTTTGCGCAAGTAAAAATGACAGTCTGTCAGAGAGTCAGCACGGTTAGCACAATATGCGCGTGATGCGACAAAAGAAGTGGCAAAGCAGGTAAAACCACCACCAGGTACCTAAGCGTCGCGTGCCACATATGTGCAGTGCTGGTCCGGTTCTGAAATACCATACTGGTCATAGCGTACCAGAAACTACGACGTATCCATGAACGAAAACGTGCGTGTCGGGCCGCGCAATGTCCTACATTCCGTAGTTGTCCATCCGTCACATTATGTAGATTAAAAAGTTCACAAACTTATAATTTCCTATTGTCATCATCCTCCTAGCGTTATTCCCAGTACAGTTGCATCCTGAAGGATGCCTGGGGTCCGCTACCTAATCCCAAGAGTTGGCGTAGCCACTAATTTTTACGGAAGCGAGTGCCATCTGACCTTCCAACCCGAGGGGAAAACTAGATCTTATTGGGATTAGGCTTGTCAAGTGAGTGGGCAACTTGACTGTTAGAAGTTCTCAAGCCGCCCGGAGGCCTCTAACTTGGCTTAACGACTGCTATCATAGACAGCAACCGGGATCAACGGCTTAACGTGCCTTCCAAAGCACGGGAGCGCTCAGTAACCACTCAAAGCGGTCACCCATCCAAGGACTGACCTAGCCCAACATTGCTTAACCTCGCATACCGCACGCGGTACGCGGGCGCCGCTGGGCCACGAACGCTCTATTATAACTTCCTATGTATTTAACTAAAAATATTATCTGAGTAATCAATAGAAATTGTTGAAAGTTTGCTTTTCCAAATACATTTTTTCGGTTCAGCTATTACTCATTATATACGCGACTCCTTCATAGGGTGGTATTCCACTTATCCAATATCGTGTCCAATTTCTATGCCTAATGTTTGAATTTCTATAAAAAAATTGGTGACAGAGACCTATTTCACTTATTTGATTGAAGATCTAATAAGTGAAATAGGTCTCTGTTTAATTGCTTTGATTGAAGATCTTGGATGAGTGGAATACCACCCATACAAAGGAATACAAAATGAGTTCAACTTAGAGCCCTAATGAGTTAAAATACGGCTCTGTTTACGCACTGATCCAAGTGATCTACCATTTCCAACCTCGTTAACCTTTTAATTTCATGTGCAAGGCAATTCTACTGATTACAGTTTGGGATATATTGACTCAATTTTCGTTACAACGCGGCAACGGCATTTTACGAAATGGCTAGGCCAGCAGCGTTGTCAATGTCACAAGTATGATTAAATTTAACTGTTTTACATTCAGGGATGAACAAAAATATTATTGAAGTTTAGTTACGTGACGGTGAATTCTGAAAAATCTGCTGCGTAGTTTATTTCAAGCGCGTCTAAGAATTTCAAGTTCTTTGAAGCCCGGTCCATCGCCAGCGAATCTTCAATCAGCATCAATTAGCTAGTACCAGCTTTTGTTAATAAGGAGATTGTAGATAGCCTGACTGGCTGAGCTCCTCGCGATAAAGCACGAGTCGCGAAACTAGCGCAAATGTTCGCTATAACAACGTTATCAACTGCTCGTCACTGCACTCAACGAATACCTCACATTTAATCTTTGGCAATGAAATCTGAACCTAAAAACAAAGCCGTTAAAGTTCTATTCTGACCTATTTACACATGTTTTCTAAGGGGACAGTGCACAACTATAACGTCTCGATTCTGAAAGAACCTAAGTGCTTTCTAAATGAGGTTATCTTAAACCTTATTCTCATTAAGCTAAGGCAATACTAACCGCAATTAACTGTGGGACATATGTTAAAATTAAGTTCGTGAAATCAAGTTGCGTGACAGAATGTGAATCATCTGAAGTCGAGAGCTACCGTTTGACACGGATCGACTCATACATATCCTGAATTCTAAACCATATATGCAATGGCAAGTTCAACTATTCAATTGGATTCGTATCTAAATAACTTCTCTCTCGACGGTGGTTAAATTGAATTAGGTTTTGCGTCAAGTTAATTGGATGCAAAAAATATTCATGAATGTGAGTCAAATTGGAGGGTCCAGTCACTATAAAATTGAATCGTACATCTCCCTGTCGAAAACGGTCCGCGGCTGCAGGCGGAGCCAGTTTATGATCCAATTTAAAGTTGACTGAGCTTTTATTAATTGGTTTGAAGCGCGTCATACACAGAGCCGAGGAGTTATATGTAATTTGGGGTAAGATTACGGTGTACCATGGAGGAAAAAATTGTATTCCTGTAAACGTACATATCAATCGTACGCATAGCTACCTCTGGTAATATCATTACCTAACGCGAAAGTTTGTTATTTCTATTTGTTTTACCTTTACACGTTCAAACCGATTTAGAAGAAATGTGGTATGTACATGATACCTTTAGTTTAAATCCTTGAAAAGAATATATGTAGGCTCCCTTGTCTTCTCAGTCTTGCACTCTTGTCAGAGTGGTCTTGACTATAATCTGTCTTCTTTCATATTGCAAGTAGGTACGAGTATATGTGGGATAGGTACGGAAATCATTACCTACGTAGGGAGGTGGAATGTAAGATAGTTTTTTTTAATACAACGACGGTGGCAAACAAGCTTTCGGCCTGCCTGATGGTAAGCAGACACCGTAGCCTATGGACACTTGCGACTCCAGAGGAACCACAAGTGCGTTGCCGACCCTGTAATTTCGTAGAACAGTGCTATTAACCATTTCTACGCGGAAGTGGAAGTTTGAAGATTAAGCTCAGATTCGGAGGTTATGAAATGCCATATTATGATTATGATGAATGATCTATCGTCTGTAACGTAGAGCTTTCAACTGAAAGTAAAGCTACAATATTGTTCTAGTAAAAGTATACCGATGTTAGATGCAGTCGTCATTTATCAATCTTGGCAGACGGCGACATTGCTTATAACTGGTACAGGATATAGAAGCAATAAATATTGCGATTTCTACCATTCTCCGAGCCTGAACGTGATGCGAATTTTCTAGGCAACTCGGTCACACGCGTTTTATGTAGGTAGTTACGTCCGCGTCTCGCGAATATGTTCCTTTGTTTGCTATTAATTAATCGTAGCACCTAATTGGCTATTAGTTTAACCACGCCCATCAACAAATACGTTTATTTCTTTAACCTAGTAACACAAATGTAGGGTACAGAGGGAAAGTTTCATCACATAATTACAAATTGCTTTAGGGCTTTGTGAACTATGTATTTCAGACAAAGTTTCGATACTTAATGGAAAAGTTGGGAAAATAAAAATATCTCGAACAAAATAATACAGTCTCTATAAAAGCTTTTACTGAGCATTTATCGTCTTTCCTTCAAAAATCTTCTCTCTACCTTTCTACCTTCTTTCTACGTTCTTGAATACTCGTACTTAATGCAAATATTTTAATGAACTTATTCAATGTAACAACAAATGATCGTGGAAGTTGGATTGGATCTGTTCAATCAGCCAAGTGCTATCACGTAATAAACTAATGAGTTAACGCTCAAAATAATCGTCGATAAGGTAGAGAAAAAAATAGTTCAACATGAGACATCGTTATATCTCTCCGGTGGAAAAAGTGATATCGTTATCAGGCGAAAAGACGTGACAGCGGCTTGTCCTGTCTTGGACTACTGATCTTTATATGAGAAGTGCCGCGGATTTACTAACTGTCCTTTTCACACATTGCTGATGGTGTAAAAAGGACTAGGTGGGATGCGGCTCACACTGATAAGCTAAGCGATTCACAACCTATCTCAACTGACCTCAAAACTCGTCTCTAGCGTAACTTGACTTCGAGATTTATAATAACTGCACGTAAACGGAGACCATAGTGGTGTACCCTGCCATAGTCCTTCGTTCGGTTGAGGCGAGTTGCCGGTAAGCTTGTGAATACCAGCCATTAAGTTGACGACGGTCCGACACAACCCTTGTCGAGGTCTTCCGCCTCATAATTTAATGTTATCTTTTTGAATTAAGTATAGATATCATTAGACACCAGGGTTATACTTGTTTTAGTCCATTCATATCATACGAACTTGTTTTTGGCGGAGATGAATGTAACTAATGAATTCTGTAGTTTAGAGATAGCGATGTGATATACATTAGGTTAGTGCAATCAGTATCAAGTCACCTTAATGTTTCTGTATTTGTTTTAAACGCCTGTAAATGTATGCGTTTTAACTGTTTTAAATGACGGTTTAAGTATGTCCGTGTACAAATACTTAATGTTTTTTTAACTTGTAAAAATATGGTTACAACTTTCGAGATAATATAATATCCGAAACAAGATCAAGGGATCAAACACGAGGTCCCTCGCACTCCGCTGCCAGTATCATGTAATCGCGATAAAGGTCACTAGGCGATATATTTCTCGACGCACTCCCAGTACATTGACTTGCATGCTGTGTTTAGAGCGGTTCAATGACCTCGCGTGTAAAAAGTAACTTGAACCTGCAGACGCATTACTGCAAATTGACGCCATACTTGTACATATCTGCCGCGCCGGCTTGCGCGGCGGTAAGTGTCTTCGATGCTTATATGGACGTTTAATATATGGGAAACGTTGAAAATGGGAAAGAATGATTTAATAAACAAACAAGGTCTCAGAGCGAATTATAAAACATTTTTTTAATTTTTTGAAAGGGGTCTGGCGCGTACAATAAGGCAATATAATAGAATCGATGGAAACTGTTATGCAAGAAAAAGAATAGATGCAGAAAAGGCAGAATAGAGCGGCTCTTACTCGAGCTAGCCGGGAGTTATCGGAGCTCGTTAACTCGACTGATTGCTCTGAGACACCCGGTGCCGGCGGGTTTTACTCTGGGAGTAAGTTTTACCTAAAGAAAATTCTAGATGATTAATATGTTAATATTAAGATATGATCGTGATATTGTAGCGAACTTTATGTTACTTAACAATTTCTCAAATAGGTAATAATCGATCGTGATTTCACAACGTGTTTCACCAACTTGTGATTCATCACGGCATTGATTAACGAAAAACGGTCATGGGTTGCTCACGTCGGTTTTGCGAAATCATTGTTGAGCTTTTAGTCGATTTATCTATTAGAGAAGGAGAGTAGATTACATTAATCGAGTGCTCCCTTCGAGCTCACGACGAGACTTTCACTGATCAAATTTTTGCTAAAAGCCGGTCCCGGATCGCGAAAGTGGTTGGCCCGGTGGGTGCAGGCGTTGTTTATGAACCGCTGGTTTGACTCGGTTAGACATATCGCGTATGCTTCACTTGCTCTCTAACTATCACAATTAATTATTACGTAACGCCTAATTACACGGAAGGAAGCAGGAACTTAGTCGATTGGAATTGTTACTTAATTTATTAAAGTGGGTAAAATTAACGACCAATTAACAAAGTGTTCACGGTGTTCACATGTCACCGTCAGTTTTATGACAGCTTGATGCGCCGCAACGGCTTCGATGACACTAATTATAGCGATGATTTAGTGTTATTCTTAGTGAAAGTTGTCATCAATCGTATCTTAACGCTATTTGTTTACCTACCGACTGTATTCCGAGAGTTAATGAACACAACAAATAAAACAACAAAAAGTAGGAGGAACATAAGCAGCAGCTATTTGCAAAGGCTTAGCTTAAGGATCTCGAATAAAACCTAGATATCCGCTGTTTGAGAGACATTAACTTCTAGCCACCTATTTCAACTAAGTTACTATGAACATTATGCCAACAGTAAGTAGGTTGTATTTTCAGTGGTACGTTTGAACAAGATACGAGGTTGAATGTGCGTAAGCGCGAGGGGGTTCGCGGGTCGTATGCAAACAAACGCTAACAACCCGCCCCGGGCCGACATCCAGTGGCTAAATTTCTGGTTCGGTCGGACTTTACTTCGCTATTCAAACTTGTAACTGTGTTACACAATTCGATGTTCCCCGTATCAAATGTGTCAAATGTACGCTTTGGATGTAACGAGAATTTGCAAATTCATATTTAGGCTCTATTGTCGTTGCTGAGTTAACGTGAACTTTTAACGTAGGTAATGCAATTTGAATAGATTTGTTAGGTGAGGTGGGGTAATCAAGGGAAAGTAAAATTTGCCCAGTGGATTCCTATTTTTATACCTATATTTATTTAATTTATGGAAAGTCATGCCTCGTTCTCCATATTGGTTGCGGTAGAAGCACGTTAGTAGCACGCGCTCCCAGAAACTGCTGCATTACGGGTTTTTAAACACTAGTCACGTTGTGACAAATTGACATTACACGATTATAAGAAATAACGTGTATAAGAACACATTACGGCCATATTAACATTCGTGAAGGGCACTAAAAATGATAAAAGGCCATGCACTCTGAATGCCTAATGGGACGGAGCGATGGAATAAATCAAATTTACCTGATTAGAATTCCTTATGAGATACCGTGCTTGACTCTTCAAAGAGTCCTTTGAGATGTTTTTAGCGGAACGTTCATTTGATTGTTTATTTTTCCTTGGCAGGTTGTTTGGAAACGCGTGTGTAAGGTGAATTATTCAATGTCTACGCTTCGTAATGAAAGCAATTTACAAAGGTTAAGCTAACCTTTGTAAAGACTCAATAATATAAGCTAATCTTCGATAAGGCAAACAAAATCGATCATCTTCGTACTCGTAATGAGATTAATAAATGAATTAAATATCTTAGTTTCGATCTATAGCTTCTTGTAAGGCGATAAGGAATGTAATTTTGATGATAGATCAGGGAGCAGCCAGCCGTAATGTGTTATTATCCGACTTCTCCAAACTGGTCGCACGGCTCGTGTCAAGATTATCATCAGGTAGCGGTGACAGTGGTCGTGACTACAACATTTACAACACTTCTCCGCTTCTACACAGTTTTTGTTCATAGATCTCGATAGCAGTAAATGAGAATCACAAATATGGACAGTTGTTAAAACGGTTGGTAAGTTTTTTGTTGCGGGTAGGGGGCTGCAGAGCTGGTACGTTATTAAATTTCTTCTAGATTTCCTCTTTGTAAATGTTACCAACCTGTGTATTAGTGTAAACAACGTTGTTGTGGCATGATTTACAACACTTGACGGTTTCTCTTGAGGCACGTAAGAACTAATTTTGTTCTCACATAAATATACCAGGGTGACCGAGCCTTGCTCGGAATCTTTCGTATTTTCCCTCGAAAATTCCCACATAGCAAATTGTATCGAAATCGTTAGAGTAGTTTCCGAGATAAAAGATATTAGATAGATATAGATGTCTGAATCGCGTTGTTTCAATCGATGGAAATTAAATTAAGCGAGGCATTAAATACTAGTTTTCTGAAACATAAAAACATCCCAATGAAATACGATTGAAATGGATTAGCCCTTTGCCTTTGTTGACAGACAAAACATATCATTTGTAATATGTTGATAGCCGAGCGAGCTCGGAACATGTCTGGTATGCAAATAGAACTCTGATAGCTGTCGAGACTGATACAACCTTTAATTCGATCGACGCATAAACTAATGAATTATTCATCGCATACAGCCGACAAATTTAAATGCCGCGCTAAGTCATCCGTTGAAAGTGAGCTGATAACTCTAGGGTAGAGAACAACAGCGTACTTATAAAAAAAAACTGCATAAAGTGATCATCTAAATTAAGATTTAAATCTGACACATTATTGGAAGGATTAATTAAAGGCTACGTACGATTAGAATGACAAATGTTCAGTATAGATTTCTGTCGTCGTCGATCTTCAAGGAATCTGGTTTTCAGTCTCTTATTAGGCGAAATCGAGAGTTTCACCCAACTTTGATGTCTATATGTATAATTAGCTTGAGAGACCGCCGATTCATATTTCGAATGATATTTGGGAGCAAACTTTGTCCTTATTACTGTGCAGTTATTTACAGAGGTCAGTTAGTGGTTCATATGAGTCGCTTTCGAGCTGAATAAGACACTCGTTCAGGTTTGTTCCGACTGAACACAGATAATGACTGCTTTGTTTTCTGATTTGGATAAAGTAAACGGTCACGGTTGCACCTGCCGTCGCGACGCGAGATCGAGGTGCATGACATGATTATTACCCACTATCAGCGTCTAGCGAATTTAGCCCCGTCGACCCATTATTAAGTTATGAAGCTGTCTAATGCTGAAAGGTTTTTGCACTCGGCGCATTTCTTATCAAAGCAGGATTAGTTTAGCTTGTAAACATATTTTCAAAGTAATGAGATCTAGACGGCGGCAGCGTTTCTAGCTGAGTTCACCCAGCCTTAAACGAATTAGTTGAGTTTTTTTTTACTTTACGGTCAGTAAAGCGATCTCTTAATCGCATTAATTATAGTTCTCTAACTACTAATGGCAAATAGCGTATAAAGCAAATGTAATAAAGACATCAAACGTTATTAAAAATAATAACCCACTTGCACTATTTATATGCAAGCGAAATGTTGTTTAGCAAACGTATCGCGAAATGTAAATGTTTTTCAATATCTATCAGTGACAAAGGTTCTGGTTCATCAATAAAATTAAGTTGATTGCGAAACTATAGGTACTTGAGAGGCAACCCGGTTCGGTTTAACAATAAATGCATTGCGGCGTGTTGCATTCGAGACGGGCAATTATTTAAAATGCGATTGTTTGAGGACTGCCGAGAGCGCCCTCCTGATAATCAAGACTCACGGCAGTGTGTCAGCCAAAGCCAAACAAATAATTTTAAGAATAAAATGGCATATTACTATATGCCATTTAACTTTATTGAGTAGAAAATATTTACTGTATATAACTGTAATATAGATAAAAAGGCATACGTATAGATTTTACAAGTTTTAACAGTTTAAGCAATTGAAGGACGTTATAATAAGTTTCTGTTGTATGGATGTATGTTCCTCGTAATCTTTAAAACTACTTACTGAACTAATTTCTATGAAGCTTTCTGGTACGAGTATTGTAGCTTAGATATGAGAATGATACATAGGTCACCTGTAACAAAAATAAAACAAAATTTGTCCCCTTAATGGGTTAAAAACGACAAAATGGAAGAAAACTGTTTTCAGCGTTTGTGTAATTCGCCCTCTAAATAGGTCATGCCTGGGCGGCCTGTAGATTGTATGGGTGAGCAATTGCCTGAGTCTGAAACAAATTATTGTAATTATTTCTTTATGACGATATCGAGTTCCACTTCCTTAGCCTTTTACATCCGCAGCCATGCAATTTTTAGGATCGTGTAAATTCAATGCAACGAAATAAAATGCAAACAAAGGCCATCATCAATATCCTCAGCTAAATACATGTTACGCGATAGTAATTACAACTGCTATGATCCACCACGCTAGAGGGCCGAATAGCTTCATCAAATGTCGTTTTATACCGCTTAATTACTATAAAGTGCTGTAGACGTGGAGCGAAGTTTAGTTTCTATCGGTTAGTCTTTTAGTGATGAAATGCGGGGCATTAGAAAAGTTCTTTGTGTAGTAAATCAACAGAGCACTTCAATTTGTTCAGCGGCGGTGCTCTATTAATTATTCCGCGACGGATCCTTCCATAGCCGTCCCGTCCTCAAGAGAAACTAGTTCAGTTAAGTTAATTTGTTTGTTCTGCCAACTCCGACGAGAGGAATACTAAAAAATCCTTTTTATAGTCGCGGCAACTACTAGAGTGACACTTCAATACTTATAGGTCACCATATCAGGAGACTTGCACTGTTAAAATACTTGGAAATGTTCTTTAAATATGCTTAAATGACAAGAGCCGAGGTGGTGGTTATGCACGCGGAAATGGGTTTAAAGCGAAAACCGTCCGCAATCTCTTTTAATTTTATAATGTGACTTGGACTGTTTGCTTTCAGCCGCTATTAAAATATGCAAATTAAATGTGTTTTTGCAGATCCTGCTTTAATTAATGTCTCGCATACATAGGCCGTAGTCACTATTAACTTGGTTGGAAGTTATGATAATTCAACGTGCTTCTTTTGCGTTATCCCCTTCAAACGTTCCATTGTATTTTATTTTGCTTTCATTACATGACATCATTGCAGATTTCTATTCAGTACACGTATTATTGCTGTTTATTGCTCGATATTGAGCAGAAACATGGTCCTGTCGTTGGTTTCCATAAACTACATTGGTTATAATTCTAATGTTTCTTGGAGGCAGATAGATACGCATCGGCAGTACAAACAATCTCACGGTGGGAGTTTATCTCGTTTCCTATCCCGTAGGAATCAGTGTCGGAAGCAGGGTGAACGACCTCCGAAGTCACGTTCGTGACAAAGCCCTGTGGGCGCAATAAACAAGAGGATACTCCTCATCTGTCATCTACGAGTAACAGTAGCCACCCCAGCGTTGGGTAAGTCTTAAGGTCTATATAAGTTACGGCTCTCCGTCAAAAAAGGAAAATGTTGGCTGTTTATTAAGGTTTTGACATTGAAAATGTCTTTTCGTTCGCTCCAGTATAGGGTCCCATTTCACGAAATAGTGCGATCCCCTTATATTTCGGAGAGTTGTGAAAGTATGATATTCAAACTAAGCTCAAAAGACGCGTATTTACGAGATGTGTAAGATGCAAAGAGAATTATTTGAGAAAGTCCAGAACGAAAAAAGTTTTGGCCGAAATAGTGAAAAAAAAAATCAATTTCCTCCGATTTTTTCATTTTGGCACTCGATATTTTGGAAACGAAGAATGATATCAAAATGTTGATCAAAACTCCTCTGGACAATTTAGTCGGCTACAATTTGAGCCTAAAACAAAGACGATCGGGTCAAGGGTTTGCGCTGTAGCCCTTCGATCAATAATCGAAGCTGTAGCCTAATCTTTTTGAAAGAAGTCAAAAAGTCAGAACGACTATTAGTAGGTAATATATATTTTTTTAAATCAACACAACTGTACAATTGTAGTTAGTTTTAGTTTTATATTTCAAATTGTTTAAATTAAACATGTATTGTTTCTATAATAAATTATTATTAATTATAGTTCGAGACAACAATAGCGCATTATTGCAGTGCCCGGGAAATAGCAATTCGTGGATAAGTCAATGATGTTTTGGAAGACTAATATCTTCCAAAACCTTGGCAAATAAAATAGTTGATTGAGATTGCATAAAACAAGCCATTTTATCCGAGACAATTTAACAAACCTTGCCTGCGGCTCGGGTCGATATAAAGTAGAGGATAAAATGAGTTTTATACATCTGCTTTTCACTTCGATTGCGAGAAAATTAAACAAATAATCAAGGTTATGATATCATATAATTTATCCTTCTCCTAGGGTGTCATGTTGAATTCGACTTTGAAAATTCTTGTTATAGTTATAGTCGGAGTTCGGAGGTCGAGTTAATTTGAAGTCGCCGTTATCTTGCGTGAATATTAGTAAAGTGGCAAATGCCTTTTTATGTGGTTACCGTAACTTGGCTGCGCTTAAAAAAATTGCCAATTTAATAGGAATTTTGTATGTGAGCTATGTTTATATATTTTATATCAACCAAATTGGCATAACGTTAGCAAATGTAATGCATTTTTAGGGTTCCGTAGTCAACTAGGAACCCTTATAGTTTCGCCATGTCTGTCCGTCCGTCTGTCCGTCCGTCTGTCCGTCCGTCCGCGGATAATCTCAGTGACCGTTAGCACTAGAAAGCTGAAATTTGGTACTAATATGTTGTCACTTAATGGCTATAACAACAGGCTTATAGATATCCTTTCGTCACAGCAGCAAACATGTGCCTTCGACCTTACAAAATAAAATAATTAATAATAAAATTCCCTAATAAATAATACAACAAAAAATGTTTTTGACAATAATTTAAGAAAATGAATAATATTTTACAGCTTGATTTATTAATGACTGATTTAATTTAATTTGATTTATTTAATTTAATTGAATTAATTTTGATATGTGTTTATTTAATTTGGCCAAGTGATCGTCTAGTAATATCACTACGTTGTGTGCCGCGTAACTCAAATTCTTTAATGTGAAACAAACAAGATCTGAACTGTTCACTACCTAACCTATAGCCCTACCTTTAGCCTAGCCCTAGCCCACTATTCCTAAAGAATTGCACTACCCATTTTCCTAAACCTATCACAATTTTGATTATAGAAAAGATTAAGTTCTGGTCTTTGCTTTACCTACTGTATGCTTCTTTATATAAACAAATAATTATTTGCTTTTTATTAATATTCCCCCACCAGACTACCTGAGGCCGGGCTAAGCGTAACACAGTAGCCATTAGTTTTTAAGGAAAGGCAAATTTTCCTTAAAAACCATAATTTTTCCCTTAATCAAAATTAGTTCATCATAAAACACTGATACTCAATTTCCTAGCTAGCTAAGAATAATTTTGATTAATATTGTATGGTGCGACTCTCTCGCTAGCATACAATGCTACTGCTTACGCCTGGATGGGTGACAGACCTCCTAGCTACGTATTTAATACCTATTTTATTATATTGAAATTTTAATAGGTATTTTTATATGACCTATGAATCTACCAATGCTTCGTAACCTAGACTTGCTGATGAGAAGAAGCATCAAAGAAACTCACCAGATAGTCATATCGATGATTAGAGGAATCATCTATTAATTTAAGCTTTATAAATAAATTCTAGCAATTTATTAGTACTGACGCTAACATTTTTATATACAAGAGTTGAGGTACAAAGTTGTATCTAATGAAAACAAACCACCTCGTCACTAACTCCCTAAAAACCTAGTTTCCATAAAGTGGTACACTCAATATCGACTATTCAGGGTAATTCATATGAAATATTTGAACCTAGTCAATACCTGAAATAATAAAAACTCGTTTACTCATGATAAATGTTCGAGCATTATTCCACTCATGATAATAGATAAAATTGACTAGTAGACTGCTCCGCCTGCTACAATGTCTAGAATTATCTCATCTTTCTGAAACAATTCTATAACCCAATCATAACTGGAATCATAATAACTCAATGAACAAAGTAAATTAAATGTAGTTATTGTTTTAGCCCTAACACCCTATTACCTACTACAAATGACTTTAAACCTAACTCTACTCTCAACTAGTCCCTACTCTAGTGTAAGCATAACCCAATCATTTAATAGTGTCATGAAATGTGAATCCTACTATAACCTAAGCTGTAACGTTCGGTAGGCTAGACCGAGATAGGCAACCTAAAGCCTGTTTGCTCCATTCACAACCGTCCGGAGACTAAAGGGATCTGTGAATGTTGCGCCCTAACGTATATAAGGTAAGTACATAAATATATTTAATAAAGAACGAACTTCAGGCGCACACAAGATCTCTACGAGTGAACACCGTTCATAGCGGTCGACTTATTGGAAATTGCGACCTTCTCGCATCAATCTGTGGCTAGACCCCAAAGCACGTAAGAGTCTATCATCATCTATGTTGATAAAGAGATGATGCCAAGCCCTCTTAAACTTGGTAACAAAACTAATAGGATTCCAAGCTGTATCTCTTTTTCACCTCGATGGTGAGATCCAACTTGTTAAATAGACCATGCTATTCAGACATTGATCTGGCTCGATATCAAATCAAAACACACAAAAATCATAAAATAAAATCTAAATTCACAGTTGAATAACTCACCATAATTCAAAGTATTTGCACCATAATGAACCACTCAACTATGATAACGGTAATTAATAAAATAGTACCTTGAATTATCACTACGTTAAAACGAGCTAGCTTCAAATGACAATCCGCACAACAACACAAGTAAGAATGAGCATCCCGAATCGAACCCCACGCGCTATTTATACCTTGATCTGTGTTAGCCATCAAAATTGAAGCCTTTGAGTGAATTGTCCGCAAGCTTAATTACCCTACAGTCCAAGCAATACAACACCTTACGTCAAGCAAATATGGTCGCAAATCACTTGTTTCATGCAATACATACGCTCTTATTGAAATGAATTGTACTCGCGGGCAGGTGCAATAACAAAATAACAAGCTTCGCTCAAGCGAAACAACACCTTACGTCTTGCATATACGATCGCAATTTGCTTGCTTTAAATACTAGATACGTTCTTATTGAAACTCCATACTCGACGAGCTGGTCTGGTGTATCAATATGAATAGGTATACTTTAGTGTTGTGGGTGGCGTTCCAATTGTGCTTACATTTTATAACTTTATTTTATCCAATGTTTATATAAATTTTATTTATTACTAATGAAATACTTATGATTAATATATAAATATTTCTTTAGCATTCAATAAACAATAAAAGTGCTTTGACAGCATAGTTCTAGTTACAATGTATATCAATTACGCCGACAAAGTGGTAAAATAAAAAGTGGAAAAAAATATTTTATTAGGGTACCTCCCCTATACGTAAAGTGGGGAGTGATTTTTTTTTTTCATTTTAACCCTAACGTGTGATATATTGTTAGATAGGTATTTAAAAATAAATAGGGGTTTACTAAAATCATTTTTTGATAATGTTAATATTTTCGGATATAATCGCTCCAGAAGTAAAAAAAAATGTGTCCCCCCCCCTCTAACTTTTGAACCATAAGTTTTAAAAATATGAAAAAAATCTCAAAAGTAGAACTTTATAAAAACTTTGTAGGAAAATTATTTTGAACTTGATAGGTTGAATAGGTCTTGGCCGGTTTTTTTATTTTGTTGAGTTCATTTTCAATGTACCTTGATGGTCGTGTAGTGCACGAGATCTGTGAATTTTTTATTGTTCCCTCTTGGGCTTATAGGTACATAACTAGCTATTTATTTTGTGTGCGGATTTTAAATGTTGTATCCACAATACATACAAGTAAAATACTTGTAAGTCTTGTAACATAACAATACCTTTGTTTTTAATTTTGTAGTAGAGTATCAATATTCAACTAACTAACTATCTTGGCTCAGTGACCCAAAACGGGTCTTGGCCTCCGAAACGAGAGCACGCCACTTATCCCGATCCTGCACCACTGCTTGCCAATCTTTGACCTGACGCAGATCCGCCTCCATTGTGTCTTCCCAGCGATACCTAGGTCGTCCGACTGGGCGGCGACCAGTCGGTCGACTCGGGTATGCTCTCTTGACGGCGCGATCCTCTCCCATTCTCTGTAGGTGGCCGAACCAGCGAAGTCTGTGGGACTTTATTTCGCCTATGATGTTGGGTTTAGCCACCAACTCCTCAACCTCGGCGTTCTTACGCATCCTCCACGTGCCATCCTCTCTCCTGACAGGTCCCAGGATCTTTCGGTACACTTTCATCTCTGTCACCCGGAGTTGTCTTTCCTCTTTCTGCGTTAGTGTCCAGGCCTCACAACCATACATGAGGATAGGTCCAATGACCGTCCTATATATCCGCAGTTTTGTATTCCTGCTGAGAAGCCTGGACACCAAGACCTTGTGCAAGGTGCACTGCATGCACCGCAAGGTATTTTGGATGCGAGTGCTGATCTCTTCCTCCCTGGTATTAGTATCAGCAATGGTGCATCCAAGGTACCGAAATTTATCAACCCTACGAAACACGGCATCCCCCACATGAAGACTTTCACGCCTGGCCCGCGTATTTTTATTCCGTTTCATGTGGAGGTACTCGGTTTTCGTCTGGTTGATCCTGAGACCTATTTTAGCTGCCTCACGCTCCAAAACACTGGCCGCCTCCGCCACTTCTCCACGGCGTTTACCTAATAAAGCCAGGTCATTCGCGTACCCTATCACCTTGTGCTTGCCGCTTAGCTCTAGCCCTGTGTTTAGTATTAAAACTTTCCTCACCACGTGTTCTAGGGCCAAGTTAAAGGTATCGGTGATAAGGCATCTCCTTCCTTTAGACCGGTGATCACCGCGAATTCATCCGTCAGTTCTCTCCCCACTCTCACACGCATTCTACTCTCCACCGTCACTGCTGAAATAATGGAAACTAACTTTTTAGGGATGTTAAAATTTATAAGAATGGAATACAGGGCCCCTCGGTCTGTCGTACGCCTTCGTGAAGTCAACAAACAACGAGTGAACGCTCTGTGCGTACAGTCGTGCTGCGGTTTCTACGGAACCCACACTGATAATCCCCAAGGATTCCCTCAGCGTACGGCTCCAACCTCTTAAGCAGCACATTCGACAAGATTTTGTAAGCAGTCGCGAGCAGAGCTATTCCTCGATAGTTTGTGCACTTCTTCTTTGAGCCTTTTTTATGGACAGGACATACATATAACTCCCATATTCCATTCTCGTGGTTGCTCTTCTAGTTCCCATATTTTACACTAGAGTTCGTAGATTTTGGATTGGGCCATACCACCACAGTGTTTCCAAATCTCCGAAGGCAGTCCATCAATGCTCGGTGCCTAGTATCAATCAATATTGTAACTTCTATTTCATGTTGGTAAAGTTCTGTTGCTGTAGTTTTGCTGGTTAACTTTGTTTTATTAAGAGACAATTTTCTCTGTTTCAGGTACATATCGAGTGCAATTGATAAGGCAATCGTGATATTGCTTTGAAACTAAGCAGTAAGGTGTAATAAAAAAAATCTATAGGTAATTGCTAAGTAAAGTAAAGTAATTTTAGTAGGTATGCAATGATATCCTTCTCTTACCATTTACGTACCAAGTTCGTTGAACCTAATTTCATGCTCGATTATCAGTAAACCTGCGTTACAATACTTCAAAGGAAAGATGAACCTACTATCGCTCGCCCTTTGTCAATAGGCAGCTAAGTCACGCTTTTCAAAGTTATGAAGTTGCTCCGTAGGTACTTCGTTTCTATTTAGCTGTACGTACCTATAGTTATGCTAGGTGTATGACCTTGTAGAAAGTGACGGCTGACGGGATTTTGAAAATATCTCTAAAACAATCTTAGTATAGGAATTCCGTACTGTGCAATTTGACTATTCCGGAAAAATAATCAGAAACTCTGAAAGTTTACATTTCGAATGATATAAATCATAGAGATATTTTTTTGCTAATTATGGATTAAGCTGAGTTATATTATAGGTTGCATTGGAGCATCAGCATCACGTACCTACTTAGGCAGGCATGGTGTGAGCATAGGGTTTTTCCGAGTAACTTTACCCGGATATAATATTTTGCGGTATTTACGGAACAATCCTATGCACTTAAATCGTGCTCAAAGTAGTTATAACAACATAATCATACTTGCTATCTCGGATTGGGTCAGAAGCTCGTATCATTTGTTTTTCGCTCGCTATCCAAACCCCGTGCATTTCGAGATTACTCCGGAGTGCTCGCCGACAAAGTGAGCGTCGGGCCGGACAATCAAATCTGCCGCGACAATTTCTCGCTTTGACAGACCCTTTGTCCTTTGCGTCGGGCATATACACATGCTCATACTGTGTCGTGTGAGTGCCTTTTTGAGGCTCGGGCGGCACTGTAGAATTATTTTACGAGCTGTAGAGAGGATTCTGGGTCATACGCTTAAATAAGATCTATATAAATATATATTATACAGAAGGGCAATTTTATTATGGAACCTTAACATGTAAGTACGTAAAAATCTTAATTATTATGAAGATAACATTCGAGATAACGAACGTACAATTATAACATCTGAAGTGCTGAATCATTTTCACTCCTATAATTAAAATGCAGTGATGCGCCATATGGCCGCGCATGTTTGTTTGAGATTGTCGAGGCCGCATTTCCATATAGTATTACCCGGTCTGTTTGTAAAGGTTGCCCCACGGATAGATGATCGAATAAGGTCGGTTGCGCATATTTGTGTTGCCCTTATCTTGGCTATAAAAAGCAGGTAGTTGCATTCCCAGAAGTGTGTGTGTGACTACTCGAACGAAACCTCGCGGCTCGTTTAGTGTTTTAATGGTTCCACTTGAAAAAATACCGTTTTTAGGGTTCCGACTTCCACCAGTCTGTCTGTCTTTCCGTCTGTCCGAGGCTTTGCTCTGTGATTGTTAGTTCTAGAAAGCTGCGAATTGGTATGGATATATAAATCAATCACGTAAAGTGGGGATGATTTTCTTTTGCTTCAAACCTATGGTTTGGGGTGTGGTTGGATAGGTGTTTCAAAATGAATAGAGGTCTTCCTCAAACATTTTTTGATAAAGTGAATATTTTCGGAAATATTCGCTCCAAAAGAAAAAAAAACCGGCCAAGAGCGTGTCGGGCCACGCTCAGTGTAGGGTTCCGTAGTTTTCCGTCCGTCACATTAAGTTGACATATTAAGTACAGAAACACAAAACCCTAAAAACGGGCCCACAGAGGACGGTGATAACTAAAGAAAGAGTTTGGATTATACGGTTAAAATACAAACTTAGTTCAGAAATTATTTTTGTAATTTTTTCAAAAACTATTCAACCTATCAAGTTCAAAATAATTTTCCTACAAAGTTTTTATAAAGTTCTACTTTTGAGATTTTTTTCATATTTTTAAAACTTATGGTTCAAAAGTTAGAGGGGGGGGGGGGGGGGACACATTTTTTTTTACTTCTGGAGCGATTATTTCCGAAAATATTAACATTATCAAAAAAATGATTTTAGTAAACCCCTATTTATTTTTAAATACCTATCTAACAATATATCACACGTTAGGGTTAAAATGAAAAAATAATCACTCCCCACTTTACGTATAGGGGAGGTACCCTAATAAAATATTTTTTTCCACTTTTTATTTTACCACTTTGTCGGCGTAATTGATATACATATTAGTACCAAATTTCAGCTTTCTAGTGCTAACGGTCACTGAGATTATCCGCGGACGGACGGACAGACGGACGGACAGACATGGCGAAACTATAAGGGTTCCTAGTTGACTACGGAACCCTAAAAAAAGAGTGTCCGCCCCATAAAAAACATGAAAAAATCATGAAAGTACAGCATAATAAAGACTTTCAACGAAAACAGCGGACATGACATGATCAGTTAAGCCGTTTTTGAGTTATCGTAAAAAGTCTTCCCATCGTAGTAAAAGACGCATGAAATTTTGCGAAAGTATACCCCTTTACTTGTTACCTATTGATTTTTTTAGAGTAAGTTCATTGGGCAACTAAACTACGGAACCCTACACTGACCATGGCCCGACATGCTCTCGGCCGATTTTTATACATGTTTTGCACAGATTGTTTTTGATATGCGGGCCATGTGTGTTTTATGTTTTAATGTCTAAATGAAAAACTAATTCGCCTTGAAACATTACCGGCTTTGCACATGGCGTTTAGTTTGGGACTACTCCAAAGTAAATTATTCAACTCAAACCGATGACACAAGTTGAACCATAACTTCAACCATGATCGTAAATCATGAAAGCCGCTCATTCAGCAAAGGAGTTTTTGTAGGTACCGTTTGATGCGGTTCATTAATTATTTTTCGTAGAAAAGGAAAGCACTTTTTTCACTAGGTAATCATTCATTAACACACTTGAGACAAAAGTATAGACGCGGGTCCAATTGAAACCTGATGCGTCCTGACTTCCCGGAGTTTTGTATTTGGTGGTCGTTTTGCTGTCATTTTTAATTTATTGACGGACTACCATAATAGGATGGACGAAGTTTGACCGCACACATTTGAGCCAAAATTACTTTGGTTGTGCTTACAGTGCATTGTTTTTATGTCTTTATTTTTACGGCCAACGGACGTTTTAAGGTCGCCGTAACAGGGAAACAAGATTCGGACGGTGTGGGAGCTTAGCATTTTGCTCCTTTAAAATAATGTTCATTTCTTTTTCGGTTGCCATTAATTATCAGAAATAATTCTGTATCAAGTTCTTAGTTAGGCATTTACACAGACCACCTAACATTTAAGCTTGAAACACACCGAGCGCGGCGCAACGTCGTTGCGTTTTACGGTAAAGCAAACGCGGTCCGGGGCACGTCGCACCAAAAAACCATGCGGTATTCGGTAGCGCGGTAGAGCGGAGGCGGCGTGTGTGACATATGAAGCAGTAATCGACAGTCGACAGTTTCGGAAAGCTCAAAAATACAAAACCGCCTCCGCCCCGCACCGCGCCGCGCCCGCTCTGTGCGTTTCGAGCTAGTCCCCAAGTAAAATTTTCTTACGATGAATACCGACGCATCCTACGCTGGCAAATTTAACAATATGTATAGGGTTACAGATTTTATCGATTTCATTGACATCAAAACATCTGTTGAGTACTCGCCGCAGTGGTGGGTAGAATAAGTACCTATATGCAGACTTAAATATTGTTCTAATATAAACAGTTATTTCATTTCTGACGTTTTCTGTTTAACTGATTTAGAATTCCATCAGTAACAAAGGACCAACTTCATGTTAGAAAGTCAGTATATTTTGAAATTAATGACGTCAGGATGCTTAGATTGCTTAGGTAACCTTTGCAGAAAGCTATTGACTTATATTTTATATCTTCTGCAGTGAAACTGAGCTGGGCAGGCGAATTATATGTAGTTCGCCACAAAATAGTTCTGCCTACATAACGCTCTAGCATGAAGTAAAAAAAAACAGGTGTAAATAGGCATGCACAACATACAGAAAACATTTACACGAACCGCCTATGGCTCATGCTTGCGTCCATATTTAGATTTTATGCGATTCAGTGCAGTTAAGTTATTTGCTCTAAATAAACTCGCGCCTTATTGACATTGGCACCCCCTAACCTCTATTGATCTTTCTTAAAAAAGGTAAACCTAAACACAGTAAATAAAATATACCGTTGCGCACTGACTCTCTCCGATTTTACGTGGAATGGAACTCCTCATCAATGATGGAAACGAATAACCGGCCAATATCGGTACTCATCTCGATACCACACTTTCTTCGACTTATTGAAACATTTACCTATACTTAAGCACGGGGTCGGAAGTTACGAGTACGTCCAATATAAGATTTTTTATCTCCCCATTACTTAGCATGTCCTGTCCGGTGACAGAGAAACTTATCTTCAAGCTTTCATTAAAAAGTCGTCTGATATGATTAAGTAAATCGTTTAACGTAGCCGAACGGCTTACGTCAGATTACTTTGGCTGACCCCGTGACTCAGCTACCAGCCCTGCCAAGCACTTCACCACATCTCGACACATCTCACCACTAATAACCCCTAGTGTTCCTTGACCACAAGATTCGTAACAACTATGCGTAATCAGGGATCCGACTTAAATTGGTCCATCTGAAGATAGTTCTCGGTAAGCGTTATGAACTAGCCCTGGTCCAGGCAAGGATGTAGAAAGTGTTAGAGCGGGGCATGAACTTGACAAAAGGTCAGACAAGTGAAATATACTAAATGCTTGTGTTTGCCGTCTTAGTTTCGAAGAAAACGATTTACTAGTTATTTAGTAAGTATTGGAAATTGTCGATAGCTATTGACAGAGATTGAGACACCTATTGCTTGTGACATTTAGCTTGAAGTTCAGAAATTTAATTTGACGCCCTGAAACTTAGCTTAAGTAGTTTTTAATGAAATGGTTATTACGAAGTTTGATTCAGCCTGTCCTAATTTGAAAGGTTAATTAAACACAATTTTGATGCATTAGACGTTCAGCATTCGAAACAAAGTGTATGCAGCTTAACTCCGTTTAGGAAGTTTCTTTGTTCCTCGTACAGCATACCTAAAGTGAACGCACATACAGAACACTCGTACATAAATCAAGGTGCGATTCGTCACACACCATGTGCGCATTCGCTCCGGGCTCGACCCGTCGTCCGTCAGAGTTATAATCACTTGCAATCATCGAGATCGATAACTCGGGAACTTAATACGGCTAATAGGGCTGGTGTGTGAACTACATTTTAATAGACCGCTTTGCTTGTGGTTAACGCAATTAAGTACAGAACTATAGAATCTAGCTTACAGAGGTTACAAAGTTGTTATTGGAGACTTGCGTCTGAACTAAGCCACACTTTCGACGTACGTCGATAAATTACATATCAAGGCAAACAGAGGATAACTATGTTAGGTCATCACAAAACCGTTATCGTCAATTATTTTCACATCAATACGCTTCAATAAATAAAGATGAAAATACACACCCATTGCCGTAGGCATGGCATCTAGGCAGATATGATATTTTCCATTCAGAACCAGGACAAATCTTTCCACGCCATCGGTTGTTTTTATTGTGACAATGACGACTGACGCCATATGGTGAATGTGGATCGATACAATAAGATCGACTCTGTGACGTCTTCGTTGTTTGCTCCGGATGTGACGTCATTTGTTTGTTATTTTTAGCCCAGTGCTATAGATACAAGACAATTAAAATCACAACCTGACGAGCATTGGGTGCATATTGCATCCATTGTTATATAACATACATTGCAGCACAAATTACTGAGATTTAGCGAATGAAGAAAACAACGCTGAGTAACATATTCACTTCCTTCCCTTCAGATTTCCATATTTAAAATAACGATTATACTAGCAACAGAGTTACCGGCACTTGTTTCAGGAATGCAACATCAATCGCCATTCCATCTGAAAATAAGCCTGCATCCGCGATCCTTGATTCTCAACTGCATCACTGTAACTCGCAAGTACGAGTATATATCAGCTCGTGCTCTGTTTAACATCATTCAGTTCGATTTATTTGGAATAAGACTAAGCTTGGTCAAGAACCAGTCCCGGATATCTATGTGTTATGTAAACAAATGCACAGTTCACTACCAGGAAGAGGTTCTTGTCAATGACCGTTGCGAGCATGGTTTCGATACACTAAGGAATATGTTTAGCTTTCTATCTTTTAACAGCGACAATCTGTTTAGATAATTGCATAATTGTAGGGTAGTATGTTTAGATATTCCTGTAAGATTTTTCTCTGGCTGTAGGGACATAATAAATAATAGTACTTATTGCGCTGTAGGTAATATCTAACATGTAATCGCAGAATAATCCCATGTCCCATAGGATAGGAAAATTCAATCAACAATACAGTGATTAATGTATGCCATTGCGTACAAATTGTAAGCTGCCAGCAGAACAATAAAATGTGAGCAAATACACATTGGCTCCGGCCCCCTGTCAATAGCTCTGATTGGAAAGCGGCGACGGGGCTACTACCCATTCATACCCATTCGACAACAAACAAATGGCTTCAATGGCACGACTCTGTTGCCGTTTCTTTCGCCCCAATGAGTTTTTATCATTTTGTAAAGAGAAGTCTCGTGTCGACCGTTTCAGGAACAGAAGGGGTTGTAACATATCTGCTGCAATTTAAGGACGATGTTTTATCGCTCTCGTTTCGCACGATTTACGAACGGCAGCTTGTCTAAGAGGTAAATCTTGCTGAATTATTAAGGGGAAATTGTCTTTTTCGTAGACTAGTTATATTACGGGCCTTAGCGGCTTTTATGATATGGTGCGGGATTTCGCCGCGCTGAGGCTAGGTATATAATAAATAGACCCAATTTGAAGTTGGAATTGTAGGAGCACGGACAAGCTGTAAACACGACGGCCCCTTGATCGTAGTAACAACAACGGCGTAGTAACGATCCTGTTTAATCACATTATGCTGTTGCGTGCCCTTTTTAACTCATATCTTTGCTGACTTTGACTTCCAACGGTTCTATACTTTAAATAACTCTGATCGAGCTTCAACTTTTAACGAGTTATGTTTCATGAGCAATCTATTAGAACAATAAATAATTATTAATAATTTCTACTTAAAAGAGTATTTCGCTTTGTGGCATTTTTGCATATTAACGATATGTATGTACACATTTTTATCTATACTAATATTATAAAGCTGAAGAGTTTGTTTTTTTTTTGTTTGAACGCGCTAATCTCAGGAACTACTGGTTCGAATTGAAAAAATATTTATGTGTTGGATAGTCCATTTATCGAGGAAGGCTTTAGGTTATAATTATATCACGCTGCGACCAATAGGAGCGAAGACGCAAACGAAGTCGCGGGCAACAGCTAGTTACGAATATAAATAAGGCGAACTAGGTTTAACAATGAAGAGTTTCTATACATTTTTCGAGACGTGTTTACCCGTACGATTTCACAACAATGAGGCCCCACCACAATAAGCCTGACTTGAAAGGAAGCAAGAAAAGTATTTATTCAATGTATAAATATTTTTTAAACAACTTCGTTGCATTGTAACGAATCTCTAGAAAGACTGGTACCGGTTGCTTATTGATTGTGCCCGGAAAATGCTTAGTCAGCCGTAACCAAACCGTAAGCGTTTGGCGTGGAAACTTATGAAAATATTCAAGTAGGTAATTTGCCTTGCTTGAGAGTACGAAGGCGCATTTAACTTTGGAGCTTTGTAACTTTTAATGCTACATCTTTGTATTTTCAACATACCTGTCTACATAGAGCTTGCATCTATGTAGATAGGTATGTCGGACGGACTCCCTTGTTTATGTGTTGACACAGTCAACACGGAAATTAGTTTGTTGAGGATATAGCTTAGGGACAATATTTGGATGAGGCACGCATTTTACAGTTATGGGAGCAAACATATCGGTGATTATTCGCAGAAAAACATTGCAAATAAGATTATACATATGAAGTATTGGGTTTATTTTACATTGTTGATTACTCTATTTAGTGACGAAAATAAATAGCTAGGCAACGTTAGAAGACTTAATATAATTCAAGTTATATCTGATACAAGCCGATGCTCGCTCGCGCTTTGAAATCAGTTTAGGTGTATAACTCAACGCAATATACTTATATTAGTTGTCAACTGAATGAAATAATGAAGTAAATGAATGAACTTGCAAGTAGGCCGCAATGGCACTTTTACAAGTCAAAATCTACTAGCGTTTCTGAAAACGAAGACTGAAGAAAACTAATGTGTTAAGTAATACAGTATTAGTTGCAAATTTATTTACGTTTATTTCCATTTACTTAAAGCAAGTAAAGCATATATTACAAAAACCATGAAAACACAGTTTATCTATACAGTAGATCTATACAATAGATAAACTGTGTTCAAAATACATAAGGTATTATAAATATATTGCCCAGGCGACGACGCGGCGCGGCGTAGCAAATGAAATGCAGCAGCTACAATAACAAGCGTAGCATTTTTTAAATTAAAATTTCAGCGGCATTGTCAGCTTTACGAAGTGTCGTCGCGGTCGCTATCTCTCCGGGCAGTCGCGCGTGACCGCTCATCTCTTTACCGCCCTACCGCCCTGCCCGCCCTAGGTTACCCTTACCCTCCATATCACTATTGTGCGCCTCACAAATTGAAAGCTATTGTAAACTGATTCATAAAGGTTTGATGAAAAACTACTGATAAATAAACCCTAACGGTGAATAAGCGATACGCATTGAATGTACTTTTTCATCACTTAATTAAAATACGTAGTATGCTGTGATGATTAGATAACGTATTACGCTGCTAGCTTAATGATACTTGTATTATTGTACCTATTAATAGAGACTTTTAAGGTAAAGCCTACCTAGATAAGTAATTTGGGAGACCGATGTGAGCTGATCTAACGTACCTACACTTAAAACTGTGAGCTCACGAAGCACATTGGAATCAAATTGGGATGCGAAACGTTGGTATCAGGTTGAACCTTCGTAGTTAAGCCAATAAGCGATACGCATTGAATGTACTTTTACATCACTTAATTAAAATACGTAGTATGCTGTGATGATTAGATAACGTATTACGCTGCTAGCTTAATGATACTTGTATTATTGTACCTATTAATAGAGACTTTTAAGGTAAAGCCTACCTAGATAAGTAATTTGGGAGACCGATGTGATTGAATGTACTTTTTCATCACTTAATTAAAATACGTAGTATGCTGTGATGATTAGATAACGTATTACGCTGCTAGCTTAATGATACTTGTATTATTGTACCTATTAATAGAGACTTTTAAGGTAAAGCCTACCTAGATAAGTCATTTGGGAGACCGATGTGAGCTGATCTAACGTACCTACACTTAAAACTGTGAGCTCACGAAGCACATTGGAATCAAATTGGGATGCGAAACGTTGGTATCAGGTTGACCCTTCGTAGTTAAGCCAGAAGCCTCTTTCTGCGATCGCTCATGTTGTGAAATCCCCAACCAAGTTTATTCTAAGGGACTGTACAGTATTAGGCACCTACACAAATCAACCCCGTAGATAGAGTAAAAGCAATCTTTAACTAAACTTTTCTGCAGTGTGTTTCCGTTCACATCTGATATACCTAGACAAAATACATTAAAATAATGTCTACTAAGGAGAGAGGCAGTAATTTTTTAACCGACTTCAAATAAGGAAGAGGTTCTCCATTTTTTTATGTTTGTTACCTCAGAACTTTCGACTGGGTGATTTTGATGATTCTTTTTTAATTTGAAAGCTGATGCTTTCCGTGTGGTCCTTTATTAATTTGGTCCAGTTCTCACAGTGGCATCCATGAGTAAACCATATGTCTTAAATTTGCATTAAGTATGTCCAAGATAAAGGACGAATAACTCGGTTGAAGTCGTTTTTTTATTATTAGTGCCCTACAAACGTTCACAAAGCTTCGTCGGCTTAAAAATTAACAATAAAAGAGCTGTACGCTTGTTTGCCACCATGGCAATGATAAAAACAACAATATAAGCTCATAAACCATGTGCATGCGTATGCTTACACAGCTTGTTGATGACGAAAATGGGGTGGCTGCTTCATACCCTTAAAACTGGAAGCCTTGCGCCCGCCCCACCCTCATCTCGCTGTATTATAAATTTAACTTCATTATCGACACTTCCGGGGTCGACTGTTTGCAGAGGTTAATTACGCCGCCTTGTGTGCTTAACAGGGTGCTGTTCATACCTAAACAATTCATAATGACCCTGTACAGGATTTAGCGTATTCTCTCGACTGATGATTTTAAGAGGATTGCTGGCAGAGGCTAGACGGGGAAAGCCAGAGTCAAATATTATGGCGCAACATTTATGAGGCCTACATTCAGCAGTAGTTCGGAGTCGGAGTAAGTATGGCTAATGATATGTAGATATGGTAACACATATAATTATTATTCTCGGCTCGTGTTATGGATACTAGACGACGATATACATATTTAATAGATATACTTTAATACGTAGAAAACATCCAAGTCTCGGAAACAAATGTTTTTGCTCACCGCAGAAACAAATGCCCTTACCGGGATTCGAACCCAGGACCTCTAGCTTCCTAGCCTAGTTAGTTAGTTAGCCTAGTTGGTAGACAATAGGCTAAACAGGAAGACGACGATACAATATAAGCACTTCTCTCCAGTCAGGAGACATTAAAAGGGAGCCATCTCATAAGTAAACAAAAATGACAGCCAACTATAACAATGGCACCCAGTGCTTCCATTGGACCAAGTTTGCAACTTGGTATGAACATATTTCGATTTTAGAGGCTAACACAAGTTATGACTGTAAACGACGTCTTCGGTAAACACAAAGTTTTTTAAACCTGTGAAGTAAGAGCTGTAAGAGGCATTCCCCACTCCGTAAGTTAAATGCGCAGACAGGAGCAAGTTTCAGTACTCTAAAGCATTAAGTTTTCACGCCGAGACGACCCGCTCTCACGCGCCGAGCGTAAATCTCTTCGTTTGCAGCTACACCTATGCCGCAGTCAGAGAGTCGACAGACAACGCACCTGCTTCAAACAATCTAAGCGTGCGCGCTCAGCAAAAAAAAAACCAGATGTAAATGCGAAGCTTTATGTCGTATGTAATACTTTTCGGGAAAATAATTTTAGGTAAGGGAGATGTGACCAAAATCTTAGGATAAATGATACTCTCAGATACTGCGGTATAAGTAGCAGTACATTAGATTATAAAGACGCAATATGATTAACATGACACAAAGTTAACAAATCTACCCTGCAAACGTTTCTACAACTACTTAATATGTTAATATTTCTAAAATATCAAGTTTAATGTACTTATACATCTTTGAATTTTGATGAGCAACCGACTCTCCTAGGTGCTCACATATTATGAAAACAAAGTAATTATTTTACAAGTAATAATTATTAATTAGGTAAATACGAGTATATCATCCTCCTAACGTTATCCCGGATGTGTTGTGTCATAAAGGAACCCAGGGCCCGGGGCTGTTATGGCAACTAACCGCAATATTTTGCGTAGGCACTAATTTTACAGTGAGTTGACCTTTCAAGCCGGAGGGAAAACTATACCTTGTTAGGATTAGACCGGTTTTCTCACGATGTTTTCCTTCACTCAAAAGCTACAGTTAAATATCAAATGATACGTAAGTATATGTCATAAGTATCAAACCCACGACCTCAGATTTGAAGGCTTAGTCTTACCATTCGGCTACAGTGAAGTGTATTCAGAAACAAGAAGAAGTTTGGCTAATTATAATCCTTTGCACATACTCGTACACGTATGATTGAGGTATCTGTCCCTCTGAATCTGTAGACAAGTACTCTTGCTTATCTGCAAGCGTCTGGCTGCATTTGCACAAGTTTGCAGCTCTGCCTCGGATTAAAAACTGTCGGCAACTTGCATCGACGCTTCAGCCGTGAAGACAAAAGAAAATCGCACGTTTATTTTTCTACGTATTATTTTTAGCCAGAAGTTCCGGTGTCGAGATATGAGATTTCGTTTTATAGCTGTCATTATTAAATTTCGTTATAATAAGCAGGTTACTCTTTATACAATGTAACGTTTCTATTATTATTTGATACGGCGTTATAAATTTGACTTTTGTTCATTATAAACTTTGATGTATTATTGCTCTTCGTAATACCTGGCTTATAAAGAATAGTGGATCCAAGAAAGAAAGACATCGCATTAGCGACGGTATTTTTCGCAATACCGCTCATTATTTTGCACTAATCTTTAATTACCACGAGGAGATTTCAGATTTCATGACAATCTATGCGCATATTTATTAATTTGTGGTTTCTAAGCTTGAATATAATTTTTGCATACGACAACGTGGGTAAAACGATTCTTAATTACGCAAGCGAACAAGGTTATAAGAAGCCAAAGGGTTAAAAATAATCCCTCGTCTAGGGCTTACGGCGCCTCGGGACGGAGACACCTCTTTAACCTGCATAGAAAATGCTTATCTTTACCAATACTGCTTGTAAAATGAATCTTATTTAGGGAGTAGGAAAGGCGTTTTTTGTACCTATAGTGTTAATGTGAAATCGATTAGACTTTAATGTTTACGAAGTGGATTTGTATCGGAGGTGTAATCTCGCCCCTTACTTACGCGGCGTCGCGCGCCCTATCTCAGACAATCTCCTTGTATGATAATTCTCTGTATAAGAACCGCAAATAAAAAATGTAAAGCGGTGATCATATTGTTAGAGCTTCAATGAATGGTTATATGTAAATCTACGTACCTAGTACAAAAAACAGGATTCATCAAAACCTGCCAGGTGTCCTGTCCATTGGACTCTCACATGATTAACATTCAAGAAAGTACGAGTATTTCTGAATGTAAATCTCTGCTCTCGTAATCGCCTCAAGAGGAAAAGTCACGTAAAAACGTAATGAATCTTAAATGCCTACATCACTTAAATCATAATTCTCCAAAAAAATCGATTTCATAATATCTTTCTTGTCCTTCGGCTGATATGATGATGTAATAAATATTTTTACCCGAACATTACATTCAAATCTAAATATGTCCTCTACATAATTATGTAGTAGGAACGTCGAGGTGCATGGGGATTCCAGTTGGATATTTAACATGACAAGTTGAAAGCATCCTCGCCGAATGCATAGGAAGGCTGGTATTCACAGCGCTTTCTGACATCTGGTCTAAAGGGCCAGTTTAAGTCAGGCCTCGGTTTACACATGGTTAACTGCCAATTCGGGGTCAAGAAGTGCTAAGGGGTGAGCGGTGGTGACTCGAAACAGGTTGTGAATCGCGCAGTAAGTTGTTTGCATGGTAAGCACGCAGGCGCGGCACCCAGCCGGCGCCGGCGTCTATCTTCTATCTTGTTTTATTCGCGTATCGCACAGTCGTCAGGTCAGGACATTCTCGTCGACGCGGCAGGACGGCGCGGGCGCAAGGTCGCAGCCCTATCTCCGGCGCGCTCTCTCCACGCTAATTACATACGTCTGATATCTAATTAAAGCTCACATTACCGAACAACTCTGTACCTATCAGCACCATTTCTACAAATCAATATGCCAGAGTTCTGCTTTCGTCTGATGTCTGGCGTCACATGCATCGCCAGCGGTCTTATCTAGTGCGTCAAGATTGCGTCAACCCTATTTAGAGCACATTAGACGTGCGATAATTGTATCAACTCAGAATAGATCCTTCCCTATAATTTATTAGTTCAGTATTACATTATTGTTATAGCAACAGTCTGCTGATGTTGTCTCGTAAAGTATTGGTTTGCGAATATCGAAATTGCCTTTTATGTAATATCTGTTCGTGAATGGATTATAGATAATGAAACAAGTGGTTACTGTATCTTATTACAGGGGCGTCGCGGTTCCTACATTCCTGCATGTTTTGTGATTTATGTTATTATATATTTTAATGGCAATAACTCGCTAAATATATACTGTAAGTAATACTTGTTTGGCGCTTGCTCTATTTTGGAGCGGTCAAGCATTAACGTCGTCAGTCACTTATTAAGTCATGACAGTAAAAAAAGATTTAACTAAAATACAGGCTGTTCGGTTGTTAGCAGATTGTTATTGAAAATTATTTTAAAAATAATAAATAAATAAATATTGGGGACAATCTTACACAAATCGACCTAGTCCCAAACTAAGCAAAGCTTGTACTATGGCTACTAGGCGACGATATACATACTTATATAGATAAATATATACTTAAATACATAGAGAACATCCAAGACCCAAGAACAAAATCCGTGCTAAATGCACAAATAATGCCCTGGGAACCCGGGACCTCTAGCTTCGGAGGCAGTGTCACTACCAACTAGGCTAAACAGGTCGTCTAAAAAGCAATATTAGAATAAAATCATTTATTATGATTAAAATAAAACAAATGCGGATTTAATGTTATAATCACGTTTCTAAAGTTGAACTCAATTGTGTACGCATTCCTCGAACCTATTTTTAAATTTTTCATAAGATGCCGAGCTGGAAATCGTAATTACTTCAGATGAAATAAAATCCGTTAATTGCGAGGGCACATTCCTGGGATGAAATAAAGTTATCTTCTCTAAGACACTACTATCCCAATTCGTACCATTTCGAAGATATTCAAGAATTCATTTTCGTTTATTAACACCCGTAGTACGAGTATGATATAAAATATCCTTAACAATTAAACAATGTTGACGTGCGTGTCAATCGATTTCGAATATTGTTAACTCTTAAGGCCGTTTGGCATTCACCCTTGGTGATATAATTAATTATTATGTATGAAAACGACAAAACCTTTTTTTTTTTAATTTTGAAAAACTATTTTTTTTTATACCACGTCTGTGGCAAACAAGCGTACGGCCCGCCTGATGGTAAGCGGTCACCGCAGCCTATGGACGCCTGCAACTCCTAGGGGTGTCACATGCGCGTTGCCGACCCTTTATGCTACGTCGTTTCTGTTGCTATACACGGTTATATGCTTGAGGGAACGGAAATCAATAAAAACACCCTGTATAATTATCTGAATATCGTGAGCTAGGCGTCGAGATGTGGGTCAGAGATTTTTGAGAAATGCTCTGACTATCATAAATGATAGCTGGATTGAGTGGAAAGTGGCATTCTCTTAGGGTTTTACCATGTGTTTCCATTAAAGCAAGAAGCGCACTCAACGTGCCTAAGAATGTGCAACTCACTCAGTAATAAGAATATTCTTTCATAACTGACGGCTAATGAGGATATTCACTAAATTTCAGCAAATTCCAGTAGGTCACATTAACTATTGCCCTTAAATTGACAAAAAAAAAGTGAATATCTCTAATTCAAGCCTCGGTCCCACTACAAATTCCAAAATGTCCAAGTGATTTAGGTCACAAAAAAAAACCAAAAGGAAATTAAATAGTTTGTTCATCTTGCCGAACATTGCCTCCTTATAATCGGCAATGATCACAGAACACACATTTTCATCTCCCTAACACTTCTCAAAAAAATAAATCCTCTAGGACCGGACACCCTGTATTATCTTTATCTTAAAGCTTTACGGCTGTAGGTATTCGCGTATTGCGAGTGTGAATGAATGCATATTCTCGCAATTCATTAATTTACTAGTCGTCGTCTTGCGGTTGCATGAAGGTTTATACCTTGTAAGGGCTTATTGCATGGTTGACAGACAACACAAATATTTATCTTAGGCGCCATTAGACACGAGTCATTATTTTTACCTACCTACAAAGATGGGGAAACGTAGCTTTTAATTTGTATTTACATTGAGGTGGATCCCTCCATAAACATCGTTTAAGTAATTAAACCTGTTACATTTAATGCCTTAAATAGAATCGTGCGCATTGTTGTTGTTTAAATACTTTGAAAAGCGATATCACTGCTTGGATTGCTGATATTCCTAAGCTTTTTTTTCAGCTCACGCTTACCTACATTATATATAACTTTAATAGACCAATTGTTCCACGTCGATTGAGGTAGGTTTTTACGAAAGTTTGTTACATCGCTTATGAGGTTTGGGGTGTCATATATGACGTACTTGACATGCCACAGCCGTAGTCTAGAGGAACGGTTAAATCGGGTAAATCTGTCATGAATCGCATACGCGCGTGACCGGCCTGCCGTCGGGGAGATTACCCCGCCATATGCGCACCCTCGACAAGTGACGACGGATTCTCATTACATTCACGTTCATTGCATTATTTCATTCCATTAGGGGACGCTATCACTGTTCGTTGAGTTTTTTATACGCGGTTAAATGAAGTTTTCTGACATAAGTAGATTGACTGTGGGAAAGACGTGTTATTATTATCTAAGAAGTTTTCATTTGAACATGCTTATTCTGTAAATTTCTGACGATTAAAAATATTATTTCACGGGAGATTATTTTATGTTTTTACGTTTTATACGGGACACCAACAGAAAGTGAAGTAAGAATACAGAATAATAATGAATTACATTTTAATAGTTATGAGGTATTAAGCTGGTATTAAGAGGGCGCAGTACGCTCAGTTCTCCATACAAACGCATTTATGGTCTCATTTTAAAACGCCATGCTAGAATAACATGAAACTTTGTATACACAATGGGATCCTGCATATCTAGGTAGGAAATTAGTTTCTGTTGCTAGAAATTGTAAAAGAACAAAAATACAGCGTTTTTTTGAGTTTTTTACGGCTTGTATGAAAACCTTAATAATCGTTGTATTTTTTTCTCCATTATAATATCAAGCAACAGAAACTAATTTCCGACCTAGATATGCCGGATCCCATTGTGTACAATGTTATTCTAGCATGGTGTTTTAAAATGAGAGCGTAAATACGTTTGTATGGAGCACTTACGTACCCCAATTATACTCGTAGCTCGTAGGTGAACACATTATTCACATTTTTACACGAAAAATTAATATAAGGTGTTTCGATCCATCGCTAAAGCGTAACAAAATTTAAATGAATTGATAATAAAGAATAGTCAACAAACTTTAAAATTAAATAGTTAGTTTATTAGTTTAAAATTATTTTAAAGTTATATTAAGAATAATTCATAAAATATAACCTAATAATTAAAACTTAGAGTGCTCGCACATATATCGAATTTAAGTAAGTTTTCTTGCAGTTTACAAACCATTTTTGAACATTTGCTGATATCCGATTGAACTTTGACTGAAATTGAAGTCGGTTTTAAATCTACTTCTTTGCATGATCCTTAAAGCTCATTCCAATCCTTTTAGATTCCAGTGTTGTTTGATTACGTAGGAAAAATTGTTGGCCGAAGCTGAAGACCTGACATTATATCAGTAACGATTGCCTTTGACGTATTAAGGTTTGTTTAATCGATCGACGTATGCAGGTCGAGTTAGCGTCGTAATGGAACTGAGGGCCTTCCTATGGGACAATGGCATGGTATGCATATGTATCAGGTCACACTGCCTACATTATCATGACAAGTGCACAACGTACCTACACTTGCTGAACTCTATATTCTCTTCACCTTTTGCACTTGCTTTTGATTTTGTTAATGCCAAGTCGGGGGTCTTCGATAATTGGGAGGTGTCCTGTATTGTTTCATTGTAATCATTTAAATGCAGGTCGAGGGCCTAAAGATGTATACATTTATGGACCATATTTCAATGGAATAATTGGCGCCATCTACACTCCAAAATAAGTAGGTATATTTGGTATGACGTAGGTGCCTTCCTCATTTATCGATGCGGAGACGGTGCGATATGAGAAAACTGTCAGCTGTCAGTGTCAACCGATATCAATGCAGTACTGCCCCACTTCTGCGCATCGTATTAGTACTGCGCAAACGTAATACAGACAGCAATTCGTCAAGTGAGGAAATTTCACATCAGTATGCTTACGTCAAACAACAAAATACCTATGACTATATCGATCCCGCCCCGCCAAGTCAGGAAGTCGCTTTAGTTTTGCCTGTGATTTAATTTCTATCAGTTAATTCCCAATACGCCACCTACCGACCCAAATTTCATCTTCTTAGTCAGACAATCACTTTCTGAATAAAAGTATCCTATTATGTGGGCACATCAAAAGACCTAATTATACAAACTTTCGCATAAATAATAATTAAGTAAGATTCTGTCTCAGTTCCACTTACGTGGGTAATAATCTTGGAACATCCTTTTTTAGGATCTGAGGTTAGAATAGTCAGATTCCAATCCAAGACACGCACACTCCATCCCAACTCCATCAGTCTATTCCGTCTGTCTAGTATGCTAATTATTTACTGACGATGTCATAATATTGGCCGAGCTATAAACGGGCTGGGAGGTCTAGCCGTCGTTATTCTGATTCCGATATTTATGTGGCTTACCGACGCATTCAATGTATGTTTATTACAGAGTTTTAGCTCGTTAACCAATGCTTCGTTATACAATAGATTACTTTTATAAATCTTATTCTTTAACTTTTATATAAAAACGGTTGTTTTTATATTAAGTATTATCTTATTCAATGAAATAAAACGATTGATATAACTACGTCGCGTAAGTAGGTAGTCATATTCAAATGAACTTGTAAGTTGTAAGTTACGAAAGCGAAACTTTTTTTCAAATTTCATAAAAGTACTGTAAGTTACAAATGAAAAATTTCTGTTAAGATTCTGTAGTTTTCAGGTGTAATCTGTACGTTTGTGTGTAATTTTATACTTCCCGATAAAGAACAACATTCTTATTAGTTATCACAGCAACCACTTTAACATAAATCCTTTAATTACTCTATAATATATCATATTTTCTATTACAACAAAGACAACATAATATAACTACTTTTGACGTCTTGGTTTTCAAGTCACAGGGCCACTAGTCTGTAAGAAGTAGGTTCTTATGTCAATATACCTAACCATATAATATATTTCCTTATTTTCGGATAAATATAATCAAATATGAAACGTTAAGCGTATAGCTATAAAGGCTTCTGTTAAGGGAACTACGTACACGACGAGATACAAATACTTATACATAGAAAATATTCGAGACGCGGCACGAATATTCATGCTATCTCGTCACATAAATATTTGCCCTTGCCGGGATTCGAATCCAGTACCATCAGCTTCGTAAGCAGGGTCACTAACTACTAGGCATAAATCCACTAGACTATTTAATATCGCTGTAATGCATGCACTATGTATTTCTAAAATTTCCGTTTATAGTTTGAATGCACATTTCATATTATTGATGCCTGTATCCACTTGTTTTGCTACTCAAATAAAAATGGATTTCGTCTATAATGTTGGCAATCTCCCCACGATCTGCGCTTTAAAGAGGGTGGCGGAGAAATGGCGCAATCCAAGTGATTTTTAAGCTCTATTTACACCCTGGAGTCGTTCCGCCAATCCCTCCGCTTATCCGACTCTGGAGTGGATTGCTATTGCAGTGTTAATCTCAATGGCAGCAGATATTTGCCGAGTCAAACTGAAAAATATTATCGTATTACAGGATTTTCTCGACGTACGAACGAGTTTATGGCCCAATTCTATACTTTCTTCTGATAGCCACTTGAATTTTAAACATTTCAATTCGAATTATTTTTTTTTATATTTTAAACGCGAATTTGACGGTTTTACTGCTTGCAAACTGCAAGGCGGGTTCTTTGTTCTCTGTCAGTTCGCGCTACAAGGAGGAAAAATGAAGCCATCAACTACGCACGTATAGAAACTTACTACTACTACGAAAAGATGGTCAAATTGTAGGACCTCTTATCAACCGACTTCAAAAAAGGAGGAGGTTCTCAATTCGTCGTTTTTTTTTATGTATGTTCATCGATTACTCGGAGACTAGTGGACCGATTTCAAAAATTATTTTTTTGTTTGAAGGGGTATGTTTTCTAGTTGGTCCCATTGTCACTAAGTCTGGATCTGATGACGGGATCTTGGAAAAATCGAGGGAACTCCTCAAATTATATAGCAGGATGGGACCTGGAAAAGTTTGGAGTTGATGTTTTTTTGTTAAAAATTTACTTGTTATAAATAAAGATATGTATTGCTAGATCATAATAAGGAATAGGTATATTAGCAATTTGCAAATTCATCTTGTGCAAGCTGGCGTGTCACTGTCAGGCGGAGACGTGAGTGCTCCTCGAGCGCGCATCGGCGTTGGAGTGGCTGTGCCTGATGAATCCAGCCCCAACCCCATCCAAACCTACTTATGAAACGTATAAGTTCTGTATATCTCTCTTCTTTTTGCTACAAGGCGTGAGCAAGATGAAATAAGTAGGAAAAGGCTTAGAGCGCTCTCGAATAACCACAATAGTATAAACGGATGCAAGTACGTGATGTATTTAAAAAAAATAACCCGCAAATTCCGAGATGCGTTCTGCGCAGTCCTACAGGAAAGTAAATGGGTTCACGCTAATTTGTCCGCAAGTGCTCGTTTATTTTAAGTGTTTGTTAAGTTTCGTGCGAATTTGGGAACAGGAAGGTAAAAAGTTTCTCAATATTCTATGTAAGTAAGCAGTTGGCCTACCGCGAACTGAAAACGAAGTATCTCCCTCTCTGACAGTCGAATATGCAAGTGCAACAGAAAGGCAGATATTTCGTTTTCGGTTCGCGGTAGCGCCCCTTGATAATTTTTATGTGTACCTTGTCAGTGACAAGTGGTCGTTTTCACGGTTTCGTAAATCTATTGCTTTTTCACATATTATTTAAACACTATAATTGTTCAGGTGACTTTTAAAATATTCTAAAATTTATTTATCGAATAACGCATATAGTTTATTTTTATGGCCATTAGAACATTAAGTATAAAGTCCTAAAATTTCGCTCTTTTTCCACGGATCCATACAACATAAGTACCTGCTGTAAACCAGAACTACATCGTGCTTTGGGATTTTAATGTCCATTTCCCGTAATAATAAAGTGTCTACCCCAAGTGAACTCATCTGTTTGCGATACCGAAGTGTTAAATTCAATCCACGATAATGTACCTACTCTACTACGAGGCCAGTTAGGAAACATTGCTACGTGTAGCGTGGCAAGGATCTCTTATCTTATTTCACGGACCAATAGGAAGTGGAGGACGTTGACAAGTACAACAAACGAGGCTCGCAATATCCACAAGTATCCGAGCATCCAATAATGTCACGAAAATGAAATCCTATTTCGCAATCCTTTCAATCCGCCTTAACCTTTTCGAAATAACTTGGTATTTTTCCGAAAAACACACCTACTTTTGGAACATAATAAAATCAATAGTGTTTCGTGACTTATTGCGTGTTTTTGACAGTTTAGGTTTATGGTTCGGCAAGAAATTGATGAAAGCTTCCATAGTTTCTTGGAGCACGCAAGCGATGACGAATATGGCGGACAATGGAGGCAATGGCAGAACCTAAAGTACCTAAACGATGACGATGGAGCGATGGCATCGTTTAATTGAGTGCTGACACGTACGCATGGTTCAATGACTGAAAAACATCCGCTCTTAACTTTTCCCGCCCTTTTTTGCTTTGATAAAAAAGTCTTCTATTCGTGGGAAGCGGGAACTGTGTATCTATCCCAGAATTCATTATGTTGTTATTTTCAAAACGGCTTCCATAATTAATTATGAACATAACCTATATAATGGTAGTTCATAGAACGCTAAAATTCATGAAAAAACGTCTTTTCAATTAAGCTATCATCTATCAGTCAGTCTCAGTCACACCTACTCGTAACGAACCGTCGGTGAGAACAAACGCTATCAGCCGAACCCAGAAGCAGGCTCAAGCGCTGTATAACAGACAGACAGAAGCGCGGAACCGACGGACCATTCATCAAAATGTCGATGTGTGCATTCTAGACAAGCCCCGAAAGGTCTCTAGTAGTTAAGCTACTGTTATCGTATAAATAGATCGTTATAAGCTGACATGTTCCCATGCATTGAGTACTTGTAATACTCGTTTGTTATTGAATATTAATGGTATTTAGACGTAGATGGGTGTATGATTTGAACAAACGATTGTGTTGGTCGTAAATAGTATAGGATGACACCTTATTGTCGCGCGAGTCAGTTTCCTATGTAAATATAGGTTGTTAAAGGAATAGACAAGGTTGCCTATCTGTTAAAAACAAAATGGCAGAAACTCGTACATTAACTCTTATTAAGTTAAGAAATGTGAAACTCAAAAAGGGGCCGCCTCATCAAATCCCGTGAATAGGCAACAAACCATTACCCTCCTCCTTGATGCATTAGCGCCGGAGTTGATTACAGCCCCAATAGTTCCATCACAGGAACAAAGGTAGAAAGTAATTTTGTACACGAGTTAAACCACGTCTTTATTTTGATGAATAAGGGGACCGGCCGCAATCAGTCTTGATACTTACATTCATACGGGTTTTATGGTATTGTTCTATATATTAGGGGAGCACGCACGGTAATGAGTGTACTTCATAGCTAAGTACGAACCTGTGTATAGGAAAAAAACCTGAAGGGTGGCAAAGAGTTCATCCCTCTCGGGAGACGTTGATCGCCGGGGGAGGCCCAGATGAGAGTCGCAAAAAACGGTTCCATATAAAATATATAGCGGAAAATAAGATAAAAGTTTTATGCAGCGGGCTTAGCCGTGGGTATCGGCTGGATACTGTTATCGGTTTTCTTTACAATGCATACGTTTTGTTCTATTGGCTTTTGGCTAACCAGATAGGTTTTATTTAGTGGATAGGATATTAGACTTAACTTTGGCATCATTCTTCGAACAAATATAATGTAACAGTAAATAAAGTGTAACAGTAACTATGTAGTTACGTAGAGTGAAAACATTTTTAAATGAACTCCTCTATCCTATTAAAATAGACATAGTTTCAATGTATGAATTTCTGTATACATATATTGTACCTACACATTTTCGTCAAATTGTTTTTTTTTTCTACCAACTAGGCTAAACAGGTCGTCAGGTGTGAGCGGAATCACACTGGCCGGGCGTTCAGTTTAAGATTGGTCTACAGCCCTACCGGTTGCTGACGGTGGTTGAATTATATATATTTTCCTTTGAATACTATGCAGGATAATTTTTAAGAAAAAAAACAGGCTTCAATGGGGGAGGCCGGTGAAAGATTATTATACTTAGATGATGCACTCTTAAGATTCCATAAAATAAAATAATAAAATAAAAACCGGCCAAGAGCGTGTCGGGCCACGCTCAGTGTAGGGTTCCGTAGTTTTCCGTCCGTCACATTAAGTTGACATATTAAGTACAGAAACACAAAACCTTTGAAAGCACGTCATTTCATTGTGATTTTGTAGAAATGACAGGTACAATAAACACCTGTTTATACGGTTAAATTACAAACTTAGTTCAGAAATTATTTTTGTAATTTTTTCAAAAACTATTCAACCTATCAAGTTAAAAATAATTTTCCTACAAAGTTTTTATAAAGTTCTACTTTTGAGATTTTTTTCATATATTTAAAACTTATGGTTCAAAAGTTAGAGGGGGGGGGAGACACATTTTTTTTACTTCTGGAGCGATTATTTCCGAAAATATTAACATTATCAAAAAATGATTTTAGTAAACCCCTATTTATTTTTAAATACCTATCTAACAATATATCACACGTTAGGGTTAAAATGAAAAAAAAAAATCACTCCCCACTTTACGTATAGGGGAGGTACCCTAATAAAATATTTTTTTCCACTTTTTATTTTACCACTTTGTCGGCGTAATTGATATACATATTAGTACCAAATTTCAGCTTTCTATAGTGCTAACGGTCACTGAGATTATCCGCGGACGGACGGACAGACGGACGGACAGACGGACGGACAGACGGACGGACAGACATGGCGAAACTATAAGGGTTCCTAGTTGACTACGGAACCCTAAAAATGGCTATAAGTATGTTTATAATGGTAGAAGACTAAGTACCCTCAATTCCTCATGGAATCATGGAAAAACCTTGCTTGCTTGACAAACAAAACGAAGAGAACAAATCGCCAAACGTGAACTACGCGTCGTTGAAGAGTTCCGTTCAGATCATCATCAGCAGTTCCACTTCATCAAATGTCGCTTTTATGAATCAAAATGCTTGATTATTTCATGAAAATACTAAAATCACTATTGGTGTCTTTCACATTTGAGGAGTTCCCTCGATTCCTAATAGATCCCATCATCAGAACTCGAGCATGACAAAAATCAATCGTGAAAATAGAACTTGCTTAACAAACACAGCTAGAAGGACAAATCGCCAAACGTGAACTTTTCGTCGTTGAAGAGTTCTGTTCTGATCATCATCAGCAGTTCCACTTCATCAAATGTCACATTTTTGTATGATAATGCTCGATTTGTTGATAAAAACACAAAAATCACTATATGTTTGCCGTAAAGATTAAATATTTTGATTTGATTTGATTTACATGCTAAGCAAAATTTATAATACAGTGCCAAAGTCTATAACTAGTTTAGTTGGACATAAATTCAATACCAATCTTAAGACATGGCTAATCGAAGAATGTTATTATTCATTAATGTCATATTTATAATGTATTCTGATATTAAGTTTTAATTATCGTCGTATTGTTATAATTTACGTAAATTCATATTTAAAATAGCTAAATTACTAGAAATTTGTAATAATATCATCCTGCTCTCAATTCTCAGACATCTAAATTACTTATAATAACATTGTGAACATGTTGCATGCTAGATTTTAGATTAAGGTGTACATTTTGCACGCTGCAATTCAGCTAAATGTGTGATCCTTTTAATTGTAATACTGAAGACCTTTTGTTAACCACATTTAATGCAATAAAGAGAAAAAAAAGAAAAGATTTCAGGAGTTCCCTTAATTCCTCATGGATCCCATCATCAGAACTGCGTTTTGACAAAAACGGGACCAATTTGGATATATATACTTACAATCAAAAAAAGAATTTTCCAAATCAGTTAAGAAATGACGGAGTTATGGAGTAACAAACAATAAAAAAAAACATACAACCGAATTGATAACTTCCTCTTTTGAAATCTTGAAGTCGGTTAAAAAGAGTACACAGTTCCAAAAAGTAGGTAACATAGGCACTACATATTAGATTTTTAATGAGGACGTTTCATAACATTACCATGAAAGGACCGGATAGTTTAGATATTCTATGATGCTGACTATCGCTGACTCGCCTTGTCTCAAGAGAGCCATTACGACGTCTAGGACACGAACAACGGACAGCGGTCACCTAACTTTGTGCCATTGTTTGTCTACCCTTGATAACTGAAACTGTCTCCGTAACGTGGGTACAAGAAACTTATTGTTCTGAAGATCTAGTGCCTACCAAGTTAAAACTTGGCTGATCAAAGTTACTAAATATTCTTAACTCTTTACAATTAGGGACTTTTTAAATAGGTATCTTAGCCGGTTCATATCATTTGTTTTTGTGCCTTTCAGAATTTGCAGTGGCGAAGTTCAAAAATCATTAGGAACAAAAGTTAGGTTAATTCATTCATTACCTGCATAACTTAATTGATAGGATAAAAACACTATTAAGATAAAAAATTTAAATCCTAAAGTCTTTAAGGCATCTCTGATCCCCACGATAGCTAAAATTAATAGAGATCTAGAAATTTAATTAGAATGGAATGATTTGATAATTCCGCTCTACCTTGTGCTAATGTTTAATTGAACCATAAAAGCGAGCGCGCACAACCAATAATAATTTTGGAACTTGGATAATCTGTATTTAGATACGTCAGTAGGGTATCCAGGAATTAGACCCATGGATTTAAGCTTGAAACGCACAGAGCGCGGTGCAGCGTCGTTGCGGGGCGGAGGCGGTTTTGCGGTAAAGCGAACGCGGTCCGGGGCACGTCGTACCAAAAAACCGTGCGGTATTCGGTAGCGCGGTAGAGCAGAGGCGGCGTGTGTGACATATATATGAAGCAGTAATCGAGAGTCGACAGTTTCGGAAAGATCAAAAATGCAAATCGCCTCCGCCCCGCACCCGCTCTGTGCGTTTCGAGCTGTATAGACCCCCGGACGTTATGCATACCTACCTCCTTAGGTGGGGTACTATTAGGAGGAGGAGTGAAGACACTAGCACATGTAAAATAGGACTTAAAGGCTGATAGTTATTGTTCTGAGTTCCTAGCCTTAACGCCGAATATTACGTCATTAATCACAGATAACACTTTTCCATGCGTATATACGTAACACGCATAGGGGTTTGAGAATGGACGCAGCGCAGTGCGGGATCCCAGATCTAATGCATAATCTAATTCAGTCTGGCTGCCGGTCTTGCGCCAAATTTATGCTCTTCCCTCCATTAAATATTCCATTATTAAATTATTGTGTGCAACATCGCCATCAGACTCCTAAGTTTGCATGAATAATTACTTAAAATTTACTGCGAGAACAAGCCAATTTGCATAATATAAAATTAAGTATTTCATTCTGATTTATACTAAGTTCCAAGGTTTATTATTTGTCAAGGTTTTATTTTTATCTATGGCTCTACTAAAGCAAATATATATACTAACGTAAAACTAAAGTCCAATTTTCTGATCGTTTGTGAGATATAAGAGAAGGTTCTACGACTGACGTCAGCGAGCCTAATAAACGCAACGAGGAGGTATTCAGAACTGAGAGTGCACGCATAAAACCTATACCGGGGTGAAAGACGTACAAAAAGGCTGATTTCATTCGCCCCTTAAAAAGGTTTTTTAAATTTTAAAAAATCCCAAATATGCATCGAATAGGTAAATAAAGTAAAGCGACGGACGGAGTTTAATCAGAGACAGCTCTCGAGCTCGGCCGACGAAAATGTTTGAAGCAGACTCGAGTGCACTCCACTGCTGTGCATCGTCGTAATGTAACGACAAGTTTGATAATAGTGCAGCCTATCTATACTAGGCTGTTATTATACGTGCTTTCATCAGAGTGTTTTTGTTCTGTACTAATTATAGCTAGATGGTTCATGTAGCAAGAGCAGTGTGATATAAATTACTAAATTAAGGTTATTACACAAATTATCTCCGGTTATTATTACTTAGGGTTTAGCACAATAATTATGATTTAAAAACACTAAAGAAGGAAAAGAAAATATATAGTACCAACAACAATTCTTAATAAATCTGTGCGTTCTATAGACGCATAGGTATTGACATAAACCAATTAACCTCTTTTAGATTACGAGAATTACATGTCTGAACCGCCTTATCCCTTTCAAAGTTCTGTGACATGTTATGGCTATGTGACACCGTTAAGTTTTCCTTAATGCATTTGCGAAATATATATATAGTATTTCCTTCCCAGTGACGTAAATTGCAGGTTACTGCCTACCGAACGAAGTGAAGCAGAAAACACGGTTCTCCTGCACTATCGATATTACTTCCCGGTCGGAGTTAGGCAGCTCATATTTTAGTTCCCTTATAAAATTTTATATTCAGTTCACATTTACGGAGCATTGTATAAGTATGTAACGGAGTAAACGTCGCGTTTGGATTGGACACGTGCCAAGTCACAGACACAAGCTACAAGTGTCAGGCGCAGCCTGGGCTTGCAATACTTGGCATCTGTCGGCGTCTCTTGCGCGACAAATAATTGGGTAGCAGAAATGGGGACGCGGATTTTTTTCCCTTTTAACGAATGGACGGTAATTTTTCAGCGAATGAGGCGCGCGGACGCGTCGGCAATTCTATTGTTAAGCCGCTTTTCCTTCCAAAAAGTGTCGCCGACGGAGGCTTTAAGAATTGTAACTGGCGGTCAAAACACGGGTAAAATAAGTAAAAAATCGCGTCTATTCTTCCGAGCCTTCCATATCTACAGAATGCAGTTGAAATTGCATCTCTCGGCACCCTCACCCTCGGCGGAGGGACCCGAGTGTTCGGCTGTTCGCCCCCTCCGCGGCGGCGGCGGTCTCCTGCGGTGATGTTTTTATTCAATTCCTGTGATACAGTTACAAAGACTAATTTACATCTATAATATATTCCAAGGGTTATAGAGCTATTTCGATCGTATAACTTTAGTTCTTTACGTAAACTGAGAACATTAAACTTATAATAAAAACAGTAATATAGGCTTATCGATATAACGCTGCAATAAAATCTTTATTGTCATATTAATTGGGTATTAATACTTGTTGGAGCCGATGAAAACATTCGGTCTCGATAAAAATAAAAAGTATAACAGGGAATGAACAGCGTATCTTGCTTTCAATAGCTACAGCCTCCCTGTTATTATGGGATTAGCATCAGTTGGGTTATATGGGTTAAAGTCTGTGGTTATGTGGATGGATGGACTCTACTTTGTAGTCAATTATCTACTTCGTGCGGTCAAACTTTCAAGGGACTTAACGCCTTAAGACCTTGTCGTTTTAACGTCATGTTTAAACTGTCATACCAAAATTGTGAAAAAGCCCCGAAGTACAGTCGCGAACTTTTATTTGGTTACCCTTAACCGTTTACTGCATGATGTTTAAAATTAAAACAAATAATTTTAAAGCCCTTAATTATATTTGCCATATGTGGGTACGTACGCAATAAATCCTGTCAAACTGTATATAAATTCAAAGAAAAATTTTGCAAAATGGGTCAATAAGATCACAAATTAAAAATCGTGGGCGTGACCGTACGAGTGTCCAGCTTCTATAAGTTTCGATTGTAGTGTACACACAAGATGTGAGTAGGTTCTATAGGATTTTTGCGATGTTGATAGTTTTGGTAATAAATAATAATCCCAGAGGTGTCTGAAGATGAGACGGCGTGAATTTGCGTAGGACGGTAAGTCTAGTGTTCACGGCCGGCGTCATATTTTGATACAAGCTAGCGCCGCCATGGGAACGTCCGTGCCACTCTATCGCCATTATAATGCAGATACGTTAGAATAAGTATTCTACTTAATTGTCAGTCTCCACTATTTAAACATAACAGTCGCCATAATTTAGCATCGCGATAATAACTCCACTCATTTAAATGTTCATGAATTTTTCGCCAAATTTTCCAATCGACAGAGACTAGTGAAAAGACAACTAGATTGTTGACTTACAACAAATTATTCCCAGCCACAGGTACGCAGATATTTTTGACGGGTATTGCAGATAAAAAACAATTACAAACGGAGCAAAATAACAAAATATCAATGTACAAAGCCGGACTTATCCCTATAAGGGATCTCTTCCAGCTAACCTTCGTAAAAATTAGTACTTATACACAAAGGCGACTTTTTTTTTGTATGAAAACCTTATAATATTATCAAGGATGGCGACCACGTACCGGAAGGCGTAGCGTGGGCCCCCCACACGGTGGACTGATGACCTGGTAAGGGTCGCGGGTGTCCGCTGGATGCGGGTGGCGAAGGACCGGTCATTGTGGAAGTCTTTGGGGGAGGCCTATGTCCAGCAGTGGACGTCATTCGGCTGAAATGAATGAATGAATTATCACAGTAATTATAACTAACGATAAAATAATATTAAATGCTAAATAGGTAATTTCAATAAATGGTTTAACTACGTACATTTATTAACCTAGTACTTATGCAGCTAACCAGCTACCACAATTAGCCTAGAATCTACAAATCGACTACATAAACTAGTACTAATGCATTTCCCACCATTATAATCGGTTCACTCATGACAGGCATTCGAGTAACATTTTTCGAATTGCCACGTCGCCGCAATTGCGGTATAAATCATTGGCAGACATATTTTTTCTTGAAGTTATGAAGGGTCGGTTAACTCGCATGAATATTGTTATGAGAATTTACGCGTGGGAAGGGTGTTTACTTATCTGCCCTCCCGGCTCGAGAGGAGAGCGGACAGCGGTTCCTATTGCTTGTGACATGTGGGAGAATTTACAGACGAAGTGCCTATTAACTCCATGTTATGTAGTGTGGAACTGTTTATTCATATTTTATGAGCACTACATTGTTTTCGTAGATTTGCCTACCTAAGTAGGTACTAAATAAATAAATATAAATAAATATTCGGGCGACATTTTTTTACAGAAATCGAACTAGTCCTATAGCAAGTTCAATAAGGCTTGTGTTATGGGTACTAGACGAAGATATATTTAATAGATTGTAGCGATGCTACTTAGATTTTATAGCATGATTGTAGGCATAGTTGAGCTTAAGGTTAAGGCATGTTCTGTAACATAGATTTTTAATTTAAAATGTTAATTTAACCAACATTGAAAAATCGCTCATAGTGATCACGTTTGTTCGGTACTTGCAAAAAAACAAAAGAACATCGCCGTTTGAATTTTACTTTTTTTAAATATTAATGAATGACTTCTGCCGGCCAGTATTCAAAAGTTTACCAAATAGGTTTAATAGATGTCAATACCGAGAATTTATTGAACACCCCTCGTATGTGCCCCGCCCACTGCCACTTAAGTTTAGCGATTCGGAGGGCTATATCGGTCACTTTGGTTCTGCTGTGGATGGCCTCATTTCTGATGCGATCACGCAGAGAAACTCCCAGCATAGCCCTCTCCATTGCTCTTTGGGTGACTTTGAGCCTTCTTATGAGGCCCATAGTAAGCGACCACGTTTCAGTACCATATGTCATCACTGGCAATACACACTGGTCAAAGACTTTCGTCTTGAGACACTGCGGAATATTGGACGAAAAGATGTGCCGTTGAACGCTGCCCAGCCGAGTCGGATTCGACGATTAAACTCTTTCTCGAAGTTGGACTTACCTAACTGGACAGTCTGTCCTAGGTATATGTAATCGTCTACAACTTCGAGCGCAAAGTGTCCGATTGTTACGGGAGTTGGTGCTACATGGGCATTTAACATGATCTTCGTCTTGTCCATGTTCATCCTTAGACCAACTCTCTCGGAGGCTTTACTGAGGTCATTGAGCATTGTACTTAAATCCTCCATGGTCTCAGCCAAGACTACTATATCGTCAGCAAACCGAAGGTGAGTGATGTACTCGCCGTTTATGTTGATGCCTAGCCTTCTCCAGTCCAGAGTCTTGAACACATCCTCCAGTGCAGCGGAAAACAGTTTAGGAGGAATAACATCTCCTTGTCTGACTCCCCGCTGCAACGGAATAGGTTTCGAGTTCTGGTCCTGGAGTCGGACTGACATAGTGGCGTTCTCGTACAAACACTTCAGCACTTCGATATAGCGGTAGTCCACTTGGCACCGTTGGAGAGATTGTAGTACAGCCCAAGTTTCAATCGAATCGAAGGCTTTCTCGTAGTCCACGAACGCTAGACAGAGGGGCAGGTTATACTCCTCAGTTTTCTGTATAACCTGACGAAGCGTAGGGATGTGGTCTATGGTGCTAAAGCCTCTTCGGAAAACGGCTTGTTCGGGAGGCTGGAAGTCATCTAGCCTGCGTGCGAGACGATTCGTAATGACTCTTGAAAACAGCTTATAGACATGGCTCAGAAGTGAGATGGGGCGGTAGTTCTTCAGTAAGGCGTTGTCACCCTTTTTAAAGAACAGCACCACCACACCTCTGTTCCATGCCTTTGGAGTTTTCCCTTCCAGTAACACGGAGTCGAACAACTTCTGAAGGGTCCTAAGGACCGGTTTTCCACCCGCCTTCAGGAGTTCGGCTGTAATTCCGTCTTCACCGGGTGCCTTGTTGTTCTTTAGCTGTTTAAGAGCCATTCTAATCTCGTACAGGCTGATGTCCGGGATATCTTCGGTATAGTGCCGGGTTAATCTGGCTCTAGGGTCTTCCGCCAGACCAACTTCGGGTCTGCTAGTTGACGTGTATAGCTGTCCATAAAAGCATTCTATCTCATTCAGAAGCTCGGGTTTGGATGAAACGATTCTACCGTCTTCAGTTTTTAATTTGGCGAGCTGGCTCTGCCCAATAGACAGATCTCTTGAGAAAACTTTAGAGCCCTTATTCTGCTCGATGGCCTCTTCAATATGATTTGTATTGAATTGGCGCAGATCGCGGGTAAGGTACTTGGAGATCCGTTTATTGAGCTGCCTGTATAATGTCGCATCGGCTGAAGACTGCAGAATCATTTCATTCCTTTCCTCGATGAGCCTCTGAGTGGAGATAGAAAGCCTTTTGGCTCTGTGAGTCCGTTGGGCCTTAAAGAACTTAGACCCAATGCTATGGACAGCTTCCACAAACCCGTCATTGAATTTGTCCACATCGCCGCCTAGACAATCAAAACGGTTTTGGAGTTCCAGCTGAAAGCTCTCGGGGTTTTGGATTTGGACTGCTGCTGGACGGAGCGTAGACTTCATCAGTCGAGAGCGCCCTAGCTTGACGCATATATTCAATGTGCCTCTTACCAGACGATGATCACTTCCGGTTTTAACCGTATTGATCACAGAGACATCATTGAATATATGCCTCTTCGTCGACATAATGAAGTCAATCTCGAAGGACCCGGATTTTTTATTGCACAAAACACAAAAACAGTGCAGTAGTGGCTCTTCTTTATTTCATTGTAAGATTTTCCCCGGAAGGAATACGAGCCGCTACCGCGAACCGAAATCGAAATATTTGCCTTTCTGTCGCACTTCCATATTCGACCGACAGAGAGGGAGATACTTTGTTTCTAGTTCGTGGTTTAGAGGCAGTGATTTAGAGGAGTCCCTGGATCCGCTACTGAAAACGTGTTACAAACGTGCCTTGGAAAATTAGGAAACAGTACAGTAACGACTCATATTCAGATATCTATATGATATTCTTGATTATATGATTATTTCCCCGATTAAAGCCTAAACATGATTGCTTAAAATTCTCTTGACAAAGAAAAAATCCAAAGATTGGGTCTTTATTTATCTCCGAGTTGAGTTGAATATGGGTCGTTGACAGCGGCAGCGAGGGATACATTGAATGATAAAACGCCTATCCTGTACCTAAAAGGGAACTAGACACTAGACTTCACTAACATGAGAGATACGCTAAAGCGGTTTTATTTTAAGCTGACGAATATAAAAAAAACACACCTCTGCGTGCACAAATTAAATGTGAACAATCGATTGAGTAAATTATCTGCGTTTACTATTAGATTTAGCTGCAAATTAACTGTTAATGTAAAAACTTTAAGCCTACACGAAGATGACTCGTTCGCGCTCGACTAGTTTTTGCCGTTATGCCGTCGATCGTATACTCCCGTGGTAAAGTCACATATGAATCACCTATTGGCGTTTGCAGAAAGGCGCCGTCGACATTATCCACGCCATGTGCTTTTTATCTAAGTTATTTGACGCACTTATGCAAGCATCGATGTATGTTGACAAATGCAAAGAGAAAAGGATGCGTTTATGTGGGCCGCGTAGTTACATCTCGCTTTAACTGACGAGTTGCCGAGTGGATGGGACACAAAGTGTCCTTGCGGTCGCAGACACTTATGCAGTTCAGTGGCGACGTTCGTAATAACTAATAACCACTTCTTGACTTCACGTCGGCCTCTAATTTGCTTCTGCATCTATTTTGCTGTTTAAGTGCCACAAGTGGAAGCAGATCACGGTTCTGTTTTTGCTACTACAAATTTCCATTAAAACGTCATGATGATGAATGCCATCATTTTTTTGCGATGCGAATTAAGCGGACTTAAAAGGTTTTAAGTGTTTTAACTATCTACCTTTCTAGCTTACGAAACAATACTATAATCAATATTAGATTGATTAGTGATTACTGTTAGATAGAAGCGGTCTTAGCAGAGCTGCACTCTCGAAAGCTGTGATACTTGGTAGACCGAGGCTGGGCACTGGATATGTAACCTTGTTTAGTCGGTTACTATTACTACAGGTAACTGTGCTTTCATGTTTTGGAAGGCACCTTATTATTTTATGGATATTTATATTGATTTCCGTTCCCTCAAGCATATAGCCGTGTTTATTTTTATTTTTTTTATACCACGTGTTTACACATAAAAACCACGTAGCATAATTTCAAAAACCATGAATAAAAGGTTTTTTTTTTCATACAAAATAATTAGTTATATTATATCATCACCAAAGGTGAATGCAAAACGCCTTAAGAGTTAACGTGGAGTTAAGCAAGTTGATGTCAAGTATATGACAATATTCGGAATACAAATGACACGCACGTCAACATTGTTTAATTGTTAAGGATCTTTTATATTAAAGGAGTGTTAAATAACGAAAATAAAATCTTCGAAACGGTACGAATTGAGATACTAGTGTCTTAGAGAAAATTATTTTATTAGATCTCCAAAATGTGCCCTCGCAATTAAAAGAATAAAAAAACATTCTGTATAGGTACGAGAAAAGTCTTAGGGTATTCTTTGTTTTCGATGTAGCAAGTATTCAAAGGAAATATACCCTGCGGCTAACCGCTTCATTAACGGCGAATAACAATAAAACTATTTAAAACCAATAATAAAGAAAACAACGGGCAGTGGGCGAGCGAGGCGCCAGACGAGTGACCCCATTCTGACATCGCACAAATAGGACCGCTATATTTTACAAACGCATTTTGCAATTTACCATCGGTATGGACGAAATAGCTTTCAATTTTCCAATATACTCGTACGATTCGTTTTGGCCGATTGCATCGATGTGGAGTTTGTTAATTAACAGCGTCTGCTGTATGCGCGATTTAAACCGGCGGCTGAGTTTCCTGGTGGAGATTAAAACTTGAAATATACTCCCCTCATAAGTAATTAAGCACACATTTTTTTTTCTCTAATATGCTCGGAAATGATCGCCTTATTCTCAGGAATGTGCCCTCGCAATTACCGGAAATCAATAAAAACATCCTGTATATTATGGTTATATGCTTAATTATTATCCATTATTATTTTATTTGCTCGCAATGTTAGAGAAAAGCACTAAGTATACATGCCTCGGCAGGAATCGCAATTCATAGACGTATACTTATCTTCTTATTAATTTTTCTTAAAATCAACTTGTGCCCGAATTGTTTTTTCCCGGCCCCTGCAATAATGTACTATTCCATACAGTTGTATATAAAAATACTTTCAATAGACTGCCAAGTCGGAGTTACTTGTCAGTTTTCGGTACAGTTTGCACTTCTTATGCTTGAAAAGCACAGAGCGCGGCGCAGTGTCGTTGCGGGGCGGAGGCGGCGGTTTTTCGGTAAAGCTAGCGGGCTCCGGGGGACGTTGCACCGAGAAACCGACCGTGATAGTGGAGCGGAGGCGGCGTGTATGACATATGAAGCAGTAATTAACACTATCGACAGTTTCGGAAAGATCAAAAATGCAAAACCGCCACAGTCACGCACCGCGCCGCGCCCGCCTTGTGCGTTTCGAGTTTTAGCTGTTGTGCTTAGTGTCACATACTTAAGATATTTTCCGCGTAAACAACCGAGTTTAAGATAGAGAGATTTCTTTTTATTTTCGGATTACAACAACACAATCCATCAAGTTTCTCGTTGACGTTGTTTCTTATCTTATTGTTTAATATCATTATTGCACTTTTAGTATAAGCAGACTGAACAGCCAGAATGCGTGCCTAGCTAAGTCTAAATCCGCCGCCAGCTTGTTTTTCCTTGTTCCGGAACGGTAAAGAGAATCTATTTACGAATCCTGAAAATAAACTGATAAGACCCTACTTATGGCTTCAGATAAATAAAAAACTAAGCCGGAATTCCGGATAAACAGTGGTACGCATGCGCAGTAACCCTTCGCGTACTACGGGAGCAAAACGCGACCTTCGTAGGTCGCCGCCCCGCCATTCAGTCCCCTAGCGGCAGCCATTGATTTTCGACCGTTCGACCCACTACCACATGGCGGCTCCACTCGAGTGCGAAAACCCGGCTCACTTCGCAATATTCGACACACGTGGCTGACTGACCACTGACTCTGACCGGGGGTTGCAGACTTCTAGGTCATCGAACTAACCTGGATATTCACCGCATCCTAATTACGTACTTTTAAAAATAACCCTTTAAGTCAAAAGTAGAATCCGAGATAGAAGGTTACGCTTAAGTTGTTTTACAAGTTAATGAGCAGCCTCTCAGATTTTCTACAAAGAATACATTTTGCGCCTCGAGTTTATTTAGCTTATTATGCGACCCGTAGCCGCAAAGAATACATAAAGTTTAAGTGAATGCGAAATTTAACAAAATCTGCGTCTGTTGTGAGAATAATAAGTTTAACAGTTGTTTTTTCTGCGGTTAGGTATGCTTCGCGTTTATGCACGGTTGAGATTGTTTGAGGAAAAGTATTAGTAGGATTTATTGTCATTGATAGTTTCTGGCGGTGGCGCTAGAGGCCAGACAATGACCTCACCGGTCACTGTAACCCTGTCCAGTTCCATTTAACATGGATTAGTACGATCCATTACTCACTGTTTGATATCGGTGACGCAACATCCTTATTTTGCATTCGTTTTTATTTTTGGAATAAGCAGAATTTGTTAAATGCGCTTAACGCCTATGATTGTCACGAATTTATCAGACAATCGAACCAGCAAGCAGTAACTAAAGAACATTCGGTGCATGTGCATTGTACACAAGGTAGGGTGAGGCAAGCTATACGATATCTTAACTTTGGCTGAAATGCTGTTGTATGATTTAAGTATAAAATATTATCTCATGAAATTATCTTCCAAGAAATACACACTTAAAAATACTTAGAGTGACGCGTAGAAGAGAATTTTGCATATGCCTTTACGTGATGTACAAAATACTTGTTTATTACTTGTGTACTAAGAGCGGTTTTATCAAAATTTGATAATCGACGCGAGTTGCTACTCGCTGCTATTACACGAAAATATTTCTTCTGTAAAGAAACACGCTAAAATAAAATAAATAAATAAATATTTGTGGTCAACATACACAAATCGACCTAGTTCCAAACTAAGCAAAACTTGTACTATGGGTACTAGGGGACGAAATAAATAAATAATAAATAAATGTTGGGGGACAATCTTACACAAATCGACCTAGTCCCAAATTAAGCAAAGCTTGCAATATGGGTACTCGACGACGATATACATACTTATATAGATAAATACATAGAAAACATCCAAGATCCAGGAACAAATATCCGTACTAAATGCACAAATAAGGCCCTGGCCCGGATTCGAACCCGGGACCTCTAATTCGGAGGCAGTGTCAAGACCAACTAGACTATGCCTATTAAACAGCATTCCTGAGGAAACAGTTGATTTCCATGTGATTCCTCATCTGAACTATACTATGTATAGTATATATTGACATTCGCGACTCTTATCATGAAAATTAAATAATAAATATAAAAAACTAATTGTACAAGAAAATTATTTTTTTAAATTTACTTAGTGACGATCTGTATAGATTTCAGCCAAATATGTTAGTCGTATACAAGTCGTATATAAAGATTCATTTAGAAAAAAATCCTGCAAATTTTTATGGCACACCTTCCCCCCCACCATAACCAAATACCTATTTTCGGAAGCGCTAATAGTTATGTAATGTATAAGTATTTAATTACGAGAAAGTGGCCTTTTACCTTGTCCGGAAGAATATATTTAATTTTGAACTATGTCGTAAGTAGTATTAGTATCTACTGTTTTGTTTATGAGTACATACATAAAGTGCTACGTGACAGCCAACGCCGTCTTCGTGATTCATCACAAAACCGCACAGTAAAATAACAAATACTTGTAATAAGTTACATATAAAATTATTTTGCATGCCCATTCCTACTCAGTATCATTCGGTTCTCCGACGGGAGTAGAGTAAATATACAATATTGAAGTAAATAATTACATTAATCGTGTGCACCGAGTTAGGTATGTGAATAATTGAATATGCCGGACACAGTGAACATTCGTGTTTATGTTTCGATGATATCGAACGTGTATAAAAGTTGCAAGGGATGCTACTTGAGGAGGATAAGACCTGCGCAACCGAAAAGGGTTGGTTTTAGTTATTATTTATTTAGAAATATTCTCCATTGAGCAAATTTTAAATTAAAGGGAATTATTTTTAGTTTACCATAGCTAAATAAATAAAAAATACATAAATAAAAATATAGAGACGATAAAAGATGTTACCTACATATTGATATCCAGTGCGATATAGGCACCTACTATTTCTTACCATGCGTTTAGTAAAATTAACTTTTTTTTCACCACCTGTCTCGTTATTTACATAAGTATAATAGAGTATAAAGAAGTTATTTTTGGTGTGATGGGCCGAGCCTACGACGCCTATATTATCTACGACTATTGACATTGACTATTGACGTACTTTAGAGAAATATTATTAAATTGAAACATCTTCAAATCTATATTAATTTCTGTACCTCCGCGACTACATTCTATCCGTAACGATATCATTATAATTTATTAGTTGTCCAGAAAAAAACCTTTCTTCTGATAAACGAAGCCGGATGCTCATTTTACTCATTTAAGGATGTAACCGAAAAAACTCACCATTGTTGTTATTTGTATCCATTATTATTATTAAATTGAAATAACGTGGGACCGCATGGTGGATAGAAATGTATGTTATTTAAATTGGTTTACCTATTCAGGTATATCCTTAACATACTCTAAAATGACTGCTCCACTTTTGAGATTGGATTGTATCTTCTACCATCCTTACCTGGTCGAAATTCCACTAATTCGAACCAAGCGCTTTGCAACATCTTTTATAATGCGCACTTCTAAGGTTTGGCGTTCTCTGCCGGCGTTTGTATTTCCTAGTTCATATAACCTGGACCTTTTTAAGGCACGAGTGAATAGGCATCTTCTGGGTGAGCTCGCTTCATCGTCGGCCTCATCTTTGCCCCCTGGCTAGATGCTGGCCAACAGCAATCCCGTTTTTAATAAAAAAAGTTCCTAATTAAGGTATAGGTAAGTATACTTAATTCTAAATTACCTAACCTTTATTAGTTTTATTAACCGCAAATTGCCAAATTTGGATTCCCGCACGGGCAGCAGTATACCTAACTATACTTATAAAGTATACCTACACCGATAAACGTTCCTAATGTCAATGTGTATCCTAATTTCATTACGCCTGACATAATGTTATTCCATCGCCACTGCATGGCACAGATACGCATAATGAAGTTATCAATTGCATAAACATTCGATCGGAAACGGACATGGCCTGCCCCAACGCGTTGCACAATCCGTCATTATCTCGATATAGGACGCTGCGCTGCAGCTGCAATGCATGCGCCAAATTATGTGGGCGAGGGTGTCAAATACTAACGAGGGCTTAAATAATAGTCAGCACAACACAAGCGTTCCCTGTCAACGGATATTATACCCCGTGCTTGAATGGCGCCTTATGCATAAATATATGACATCTGAGTAGGTAGGTACTAAAATTGGGGATATAATTATCACTAGATAGGTTAGTAGGTGAAGCACAGTTCTCTTAGCTTCTTAAGCAAAATTGCATTTGCTTATAATTGACAACCATTGATAAATGGTTATACTGTAGGCACTCAATGGCGAGTAATCCTTTTGGGAGCTAACGATCCTAACAGTTTTCTCATTGGTTCGCTGACCCTCGCTGGTTATCTTTTACTAATAGTTATTTCTCAGCAACAGCGAGGTGACGGTGACGGTGTGCACCCAAATAAAGTTACTTCGTTACTTAAGTATTTTGAAGTGTAACATATGTTTCTTTGTTACAGTGTATGGCGCGAGCTCTGTACGACAACATAGCGGAGTCGCCGGACGAGCTGGCGTTCCGACGCGGCGATCTACTCACGGTGCTCGAGCAGAACACCGGCGGCAGCGAGGGCTGGTGGCTGTGCTCGCTCAGGGGCCGTCAGGTAAAATTAAATGTTACTATTAAGGCTGGATTGCACCGACTTACGATCACAGACTGATCAACGTTAAATATGGCGCCGGCAGCTGTCATCCCATAGAAACATGTCAAACATTCCATACATTCAAATTTTAACGAACACCTCTTACGATTACGGACGGTTTGGTGCAACCCAGCCTAAATCGATTTAATTGAACTTTATTCGTTACTTAGTGTGACAACAAGATATATACGTCATCATTTGTCGGCTAGGCTAAACAGGCGTTTAGCCTAGTTGGTAGTGCTCCTGCCTCCGAAGCTAGAGGCCCGGGTTCGAATCCCGGTAAGGGCATTTGTTTCTGTAATGAGCAGAAACATTTGTTCCTGAGACTTGGATGTTTTCTATATATTTAAGTATATATATCTATTAATATACTTATATCGTCGTCTAGTGCCCATAACACAAGCCTTATTAAGCTTACTATGGGACTAGTTCGATTTGTGTAAAAATTGTCTCCTAATATATATTTTATTTATCATCATTATCATATCAACCGAAAGACGGACTTAGGCCCTCCCCCAAAGGGTGCCGCAATGTCCGATCCGACGCCACCCGCATCCAGCGGACTCACGCGACCTTTAACAGGCCATCAGTCCACCTTATGGGGTGCCTACCCACGCTACGCTTTCCGGTACTTGGTCACCACTCGACAACCTTTCCGTCCCACGGCCATCGGTTCTACGTGCATTTTGCCCCGTCCACTGCCACTTAAGTTTAGCGATTTTAGGCTATGTAGTTTACTTTGGTTCTACTGCGGATGGCCTCATTTATGATGCGATCCGCAGAGGTACTCCCAGCATAGCCCTCTCCATTGCTCTTTGAATGACTTTGAGCCTTCTTATGAAGCTCATAGTAAGCGACCACGTTTCAGTGCCATATGTCATCACTGGCAATACACACCGGTCAAAGGCTCTCGTCTTGTAGACACCGTGAAGTATTACATGAAAAGATGTGCCGTTAGCTTTCCGAACGCTGCACAGCCGAGTCATATTTACGTCATCGTTTTATATAAAGTGTCATGAAATATATATTAAACTTGTGATAATTATGCGAGCTTAGACAGGCCAGCCATTCCATTACGCAGCTTCGTAAACTAACGAAACTTAGGTCACAGCCGTATTTTTTAACCCGTTCACGTGAGGTAGTTACCTCAATCATGGGACGTCTATACTCTATAGATACTCGTAGACGTTGTGCAGCATTTTCTTTTAGGTAAGTAGTAAAAACAGATGCCGGGCAAGGCTTTGACTCTGGCTGGTTTTGCAAAACTTCACTTTGCCACGTTAAAACCAAATGAGCGGCTTGCAACCAGACGCACAGAGGCGCGGTGCGGTGCGGGGTGGAGGCGATTTGCATTTTTGATCTTTCCGAAACTGTCGATAGTGTTGATTACTGCGTCATATTTAGACCCCGCTATCGGCGGTGCAAATTGGTAGCTGTCAAGTTCTTAGGGAGGGGTAAAATATTTATGATGTCGATATCGATTCTCTTGCTTTTTCTGTATCATTAGTTTTATATGTATACCGTTTTTGTAATTAGAGTTTTATGTATTTCAGTAACAAATCTAGAGGATTCAAAACTTTGTTTAACTGAATTAATACTCGAGGTTAAAAAAATCTTTCACAATTACGTTTGCATCAAAGAGGAATACTTAATTATTTAAAAATACGGATAGTGATACATAATAATCCTGGATTCACAACTATACAAATTATACAAAGTTTGTAAGAATAAGTAAATAACAATACGGCACAATCAATCTTTGTGTTTTATGGCCCCATAGATATTGTCGATGATTCCGCCAACGTCAAGGTTTAAAAAGGTACGTGTTTATTGAGAATTTGACCGGTGACTTCAGATTGCCAGGTTCACTTAGAAGAGTATCTAAAAGGGGGAGTGCACCCAGGGTTAAAAGGAATTTAGTGTTGATGGGCCGGGGAATTTCCGGGGGTAGGATATTATCATACAAAGGAGTAAGAATACGGTACAAAATTATGCCAATTGTAAACTTTTGGCCCTTACTTCTGTCGAAAAAGAAAAGTCATTTTCCTTCTTAAAATGGATTTTTAGCAACAGAAGACGAAGTCTAGCGCCCAATAACTTAGAAAAAATGTTGGTAATATATTACGAGATATATATATCTAAAAATTAATAGGGCTAAGTTATATTGGGTTTAATGTTGAATATATTCATCGCAACTTCACTAGTTTACTGAAGAGAAGGCTACTGAAAAACACTGAACGTTCGTTAAGAATACGATTTCGATATTATTTTTTTATTTTTAAGGATACGATTTTTTTCTTTTGGTGTAAATAAAAGTGAGATTTATAAATTATTTAACTTTTAATTAATTTGAGCTATGAAGATAACGATATTTTTTTCGTAATGATGAATAATTGAAGACTTTTATTTGTAAAAATGTAAAATATAATATAAGACACTCATAATATTTACGTTGTAACTATATAGCCTCGTGGCGCCCACGCGCCTTTTGATAACCCAAAATAAACATGGTGACTCCAGCCCAGAACTTTTTTCAACTAACTTTCAATTACTTCCCATGCGCCTTTCAGAAGGCCATATTAATAAAATCTCTATAGATTTTTGAAATTTCGTGGGTTAAAGAAATAATTTAATTCGAGTTCTGAACGAAATATTAGGGAACAGTTTCCGGTATGCTACCATTGGCTATCACAGTTGACAGATGTCATTTTTTGAAAAATGGACGGCGGCTCACGAACACGTGAAAAGTAAATCGCATTTTTTTATTATAATCCGTGACTGTCGAGTTTGTTTTTATGCTAAAAGTTGCTAATGAATAGGTAATTCTTAAGTGGAGATAATTAGTTCGCATTTTTAGACCTGAAATTCTGCGAAATCTTGGGTTGAAATAATATGTACTTTGTAAAGTCGCTTGGGTCGAAGCTAGTACTAAAAATATCTGAATGTTTTTAGTTTGTGGCTTTATTGTGCTGGTTTTTGAAATATTACTAATGTAAAAAATCGGCCAAGAGCATGTCGGACCATGCTCAGTGTAGGGTTCCGTAGTTAACCAATGAAATTACTCTGAAAAAATCAATAACAAGCAAAAGGAAATACTTTCGCAGCGTTTCATTAGTAAAACACTACTAAGGGAAGACTTTTTATGATAACACAAAAACGGCTTAACTGATCATGTCTGCTATAGTTTTTGTTGAAGTCTTTATTAAGTTTCACTTTCATAATTTATTTCATATTTTTTGGACACATAGTTCAAAAGTTAGAGGGATATTTTTTTCTTTTCGTATCAATTTTTCCGAAAATATCCACTTTATCAAATTAAAATATCAAAAAAAATTGTTTGATGATGACTTCTATTCATTTTGAAACACCAATTATGATAGCTGCAATCGGAGGCCCGAAAAAAAACCAAAAACTTTTATAACTAATTTAATTAAAATAAGTAATACAAAATTTATAGCCTTAAGTACGGTGACAATCAATCGAAGTATGAATCAAAAGTGAATAAAGAATGGAATTGCTTCAATAAGGTAAACGCTTGTTTTGCTGACGTCGCGCCTCGTGTCGTCGGTCGGTGGCGCGTGTGAGCTGAGTCGGCGGTCTTCCTTATGGTGCAATATGTAATTCGTCCACCCGCAGATCGGCGATTATTTTCCCACGTTTAGTGAAAAAATCGCCGGGAGTCTATCCTGGGCTTGTCGGGTTTCAATATTTCTTAGGTCCTCGTTTTCAGGGGTCTTACTGCTTGGTTCTGGAATGCTTTCGTTTGAATTGCGGTTGAAGTAGGGCTTCCTTAAGATTGCGAACGTGAGTGCGCCTGCGCCTATTATTAGGATGATGTACAGTGGTATCGTTGTGTGATACAGCGTGTTTTTCAGACTTGCATCTAATTGGACGGGAGACTCGAAGATGAGGTTGCTTTCGGCGTCGTGTAGTCCTTTGAGGTCTATGGATTTTAGACTAACGTGGGCGGAGGATGTAGTTTGCTTATCAGCGTCGTGGGGAATTTCGGCCAGTTTTAGGGGGTGGCCTCGTATTTCGTCCTTATCATTGGTGATTGTAAACTCTTTTGTTCGCAGGTAGCAGTTGCGTGGGATGATAACTAGGTAGCTTCCTTGTAGCGTGCTGTAATCCTCCCCGTTACAGGACAGCTGTATTTTCGTTGGTTGCGGAAGTGAAATGATGTAGTGCTGGTCATCGAGTTTTTCCATGGCTGGTCTTGACAGGGACACTGTAGTGGGTTGGCACGATGCTTTCGGCTCTTCATTTCTGATAAGTTTGTGTATGCAATCCGATGAACTACGAAGTTGCAGGCTTATTTCCTTTTGGCAGACGTAATGGCGGCTGAACTTCGGGCATTCTGCCTCCATGTACATGAATGAATTCTCATGCGTTGCCAGGAAGGGATAGGGTGGAATCAGGGCTTCTTTATTTTTATTGGGTACAATAGATAATTTGAACAAGTCGAAAACTTCTGGCGTTATTATAGGGAATTGAAATGTAATTACTATTTCTTTGTCTGTGTAATAGGATCCCGGGCGTATTATGTCATAATATTCTCGTAACTCTAAGTCTAATATCCTATCGTTACCGTATAATATTCTTAATTTATCTAACATGTTTCTTAGGACGCTAATCTCTATCATGGAATGATGAGCAGTAGAGCTACGAATAAACGCTAAACTATTTTCTATCCTTAAAAGCTCTTGGCTCAGATCTTCTACGTTGTCGCTCAAAATCAGAAGGAGTTGGGCGAACTTTGCATATTTAATCAAACTATCCTCTCTATAAGCATTATTATCTAAGATTACTTCTAAGGTGGAATTAATTCTTCTTTGATTCTCCACCAGAGTATCTAGTATGCTGCCTTGGCGACTTGCCCAATCTTTGCTTAGGCTCACGTGACTATTTAATTCTGATACTATTTTGTTCTGGTTGAGCTGTAAATTTTTTATAAGATTATTGTAGTTAATGGCATCTGACTGATCTAGGTTACCGCTGATACTTTTAATGATTGTCCCCAGTCCGTCCACGAGACCTCTCTTAGTTCGTGTCGGTTCCAGGGTTTCTAGCTGATTTGCTACCTTTCCTAATTTATTTATTAAGTAATTTATTTGGTGTTCGTACAGTAGGTACGTGTCATTAACCAACCTAATCTTGTATGTCTGTAGTTGCTCGGAAGTTAAGCTAATTTTTTCTCTTATTTCGTCAAGCTGTATGTATTGCAAGTAGGTATGATAATGGGTCGTGAGTCGCATGGGTCCAAGTTTGTAGGGTAGAAGTCCGGGTCCATCGTCCAGGCTCTCAAGTTTTATCTCGGAGCTTTGCGTCAGGGGGATCGTCAGCAGCAAAAGAATTCTGCAACAAGGGGTCTCCTTTAGGTACGCGTTTTAGGCGTGATTTAGCTACGGGCCCGCGTTTCTTTGACGTGTATATATGTATGGGGAGGTCTGCTAAAACTGTATCCTGGGTGTAGCGTGGGGCAAGTTTTTGGCGGGTTGCCAGGGGATTTTTTATGAAAACTTGCTGATGCGGGGTGTATTCCACCTCGTCCTCACGATCTTTATTTCTGTTCTCTATTATGGAAGTTCGATTAGCGAGGGCTGTGTCGTTAATTATGTCGTATACCAGATTCATTTGTTCTCTATGGTTTTGGACATACTGTTGTAGGAGTCGTTCCGTTATGTCAATGTCGAGGGGGTTCCTTGGGTCAAAGTGTCCGGTTAAAAGGTCAAATGGTCTGCATTTGGTAAAACTGTGGATGGAACTGTTATAAGCTATAATGGCATAGGGCATGAGGTTAATAATGGGTTCGTCTTTTTTCTTTAGTTTCAGTATGCGGAGATGTTCAAGAAGAGTTGAGTGATAACGTTCTATAATGCCGTTATCGTTAGGTGAGTGAGCTAGGATTTTGTGGTGATTTATCTTGTGCAGTCTAACAAATTCGGAAAAGAGCTGGTTAGTAAACTCGGTTCCGTTGTCTGTAATTATGGTGATGGGGACTCCGTGATGCGTGCAATATTTTAAGAGAGCTTGAAGTATACTAACTGCTGTGCCATCGCGTAGGTGATAGGCTTGGCCGTATTTCGTGAATACGTCCATGAAGGTTACGTATTTTTCGTTATGAACGGTGAAGAGGTCCATGTGTACTGTCTCGAACGGTTTGGTTGCAGGGGGGACTATGTTAAATTTGGGTCTAATCGGGTTCCTATCGTATTTGGCTTGGCCGCAAGTGGTGCATTCGTTTATAAATTTGGTAATATGATCTTTCATCTTGGGCCAATAAAATTTACGGGAGAGAGCTAGGTAGCATTCCGCAATGCCGCGGTGATTGGTCTTCCCATCATGATAGTTATTTATGATTTCCTGTTGTCTTAGATAATCCTTGACATTCTCCAGTTCTACCTTAGCGAGCGTGATATTCATAGTGGAGCTTTTAAAATTGCTTTGGATGATTGGGATAATTTTATACATAGCGAGTGGGGGTTGAATAAGTAGGGCAGTTTTGACCTTGGGGTTGACATATTCTTTGATAGCGGTTATCACTTCGGTTTCTAAATTTGACTGAGATATTTGAACGGATATACGAGTGTGTGTGTCGAATGGTTTCGTTACGGTTGGTTTCCTTGCCGCAATATCTACGACAGTAAATATAATCTGCCTGTGAAACTTATTAAGCGGCTCGTCGGTAATGGGCACTTCTAATATGGGACTCTCATTACTTGTATGCACAGTTTCTGTGGAGGAATTGTCCAAGGTAACTGGAGCTTCTGTGGGGTTAGGTAAAATGGAGCATAGCTCGTCTGCTATTATGGATTCGAGTTCTTCATTGTGGATCTCCACTCTGGACAGGGCATCGGCATTGGTATTAGATTTCCCTGTCTTGTATATAACCGTATATTTATATTCGCTGAGCTTTAGCCTCCAACGGGTGAGGCGTGAGTTGGGTTCCTTTACATTGAGTAGCCACTGTAAGGGCTTGTGATCTGTTAAAATTTTGAACCTCCGTCCGAAAAGATAAGGTCGGAAATACTTCGTAGCCCAAACTATTGCGAGTAACTCTTTCTCTATCGTACTGTAGTTAAGCTCGCTGTCGTTAAGGGTACGGGAGGCATAACACACAGGTCTATCGGACCCTATGGGACCTTGCGAGAGTATTGCGCCTAGAGCGACGTTTGAGGCATCTGTAGTCAGAAGGAATTCCTTAGTGAAGTCGGGATATTGTAACACAGGGTCATTGGTAAGGAGGGTTTTGCATTTTTCAAAGCAGTTGATATATTCGGAGTTAAGGGTAATTTTGTTCCCTTTCTTTAGGCAAGTGGTGAGAGGTTTGGTGATATGGGCAAAATCGGGGATGAATTTTCGGTAATATCCGAGAAGGCCCAGAAACTGTTTAATCTGCTTTGGAGTTTTAGGTATCGGGTATTTTTGTATGGCGGAGATCTTTTCGGGGTTTGGCTTGACGCCGTCGTTGCTGACTATATGTCCGAGATAAGCGGTTTCAAGTTTCAGAAATTCAGATTTATCCATCTGGATTTTGAAGTTTGATTCCCTTAATCTCTGAAAGACCTTTTCTAGATTCTCCATATGTTCTTGTAGCGACGTGCTGAAGACAATAATGTCGTCGAGATATACAAGGCAAATTTCGTTCTGTAGACCTCTCAGGACGTTATCCATGACCCTCTGAAACGTGCTGGGGCTGTTTTTGAGACCCATGGGCATCCTTAAGAACTCAAAATGTCCTTGCTCTACATTAAAAGCGGTTTTTGAAATGTCCTGGGGGTCCATTTCAACCTGGTAAAATCCGCTTGCCAGATCTAGTGTGGTAAAGTATTGGCACTTCCCTAACTTATCCAGCACATCTGTGATGTTCGGTATCGGGTACTTGTCGTCAATTGTTTTGTCATTCAGCTTGCGGAAATCGACCACAAGTCGCCATTTTTGTTTTCCTGAGGCGTCCGCCTTTTTGGGTACGACCCAGATAGGGGAGCTCCAAGCGGAATCCGAAGGCCGGATTATTCCTTGTTCGAGCATTTTGGTTATTTGCTCCCTAACTTCCTGCCTATGTACGAAGGGATACCGGTAGCTTTTTGTATATACCGGCACCTCGTCTGTGGTCATGATTCTGTGTTTAATTTTGTTAGTAAAGGAGAGTGCTTCCCCTTCAATGTAGAACACGTCGGCATAGCGGGAACAAAGTAATTTCAGGTTAGTCGCCTCCTCTTCATTTAAATGTTCGGTACGTAAGCGCGATATTACGTCCTGTGCACGTGTATTATTACTCAGTTTGGTGCGCATGCACTCGATATTGTAGAGGTCAGCTTGAGCTGGCCGGTCAAGCGAGAAGATGACGTCGTTTGGGGATTGGTTTTCAACTTCTATGTATCCGCGGTTATTCTTAACTATTGTGAAACAAGGGTGAATCGTACAGTTACTAATTACTTGTTCTTCTACTAAAACTTCGCCGTCGGCGGTGTTAATCGGAACCTTTATTATTCTAGACGTGCCGGCCGGGATCATTTCCTCGAAATGATTGTGTGCGTTGCCCGAGTAATACATCAGTATCGGGTTGCTTGACGTTCGCGTGATTAAAGTGTTACTTTTAAGATCAATCTTAGCTTCCCATTTGGTTAGTAAATCTAACCCTATGAGACCATCGAAATAATCGTGGAAACGGTATATGAATAATTTCATGTTGTTCGTATCCCTAAACTCCGGGAAACAAGGTAACGTTAGCGAATAGTCATTCCTGCTCACGGCGTGAACATTAGTGACCTCGAAGGGATCGTAATTGAGGGGAACATTTGGGAAGTAGCGCTGGACGGCTTCGGGGCTGATAAAAGATTGGTTTGCTCCGGTATCTATTAGAAATTTAAGTGGCGGTTCGCCAATTTGGATGTAAGGCAATTGCCTTTGAGATTGCAAATTCAGTTCTATTTTGGCTTGAGTGACCTTTGGTCCGACTGAAAATCCGGCTGTGCGCTAGTGCTAGGTAACGCGTCGTTACTCGGTTGATAATCATAGCTCGGTTCGGTGTCCCGTCCAGCGGCGGGGTCATATTCGGTGTAATAATTGTCGTAAGTCATGGGCGTGTCATAATAATATTCTGGCTGCATATAGTAGTTATCGGGATATGAGTCAACGGTGTAGGGTGACCATTCGTTCATGTTCATTTCGCGTGGCCTATAGAAAGATTGATTTGACTGAGGCAATATCCTCGGGGTGTAATTCTGGACTCCGCTCATAGGTCTAGGGGTTGAATTAGCCTGGGGGTTGTTCCTAGGGGGTAGTCGGAATACATTACTCCGGGGGTTGTAATTTGGCGGAGGGGCACTGAACATTTGCTGAGTCCTAGTGGGCATACGGTTTTGGGGTTGCGTTTGAATAGGGTTGAATCTAAATGGTTGAGGGGGTTGCTGCACTGGTCGCTGGCCAAAAGGTACAGGCCAATTTGGCGCCTGAGGTGGATTGAATGGTCGAGGCGGTAAGAATCCCACATTTGGTGAGGGCATGGTCACCTTATTTGGTTGCTGGACCCTACCCGAATCTCCTCGTTGTTGCACGTATATTACGTTAAGCTCCTCTTGTACGAACTCGAGGGCTTTTTCTATGGAATCCGGGCGCATACATCTAATTCGTGACCCTAAGGGTTCCTTCAGGCCGCGCACAAAGGCTTGCATAGCCACCTTTTTGTAAAGGGTCCGCTTGGCCTCGATAGTAGTGTCAACATTCTCGTGAAGGGACACATACGTCATTATTGTACTTAAAAGTGTCTGGCAATGGTCGTAAAATTCCTGAGGTGTCCTGTTACCTTGGCTGGCTATTGAGAGGTCATTGTATAGGGCTGTCTCGTCACGTTGGTCGGAGAAATTGTTAATGAGGGCCGATCTAATACCTAACCAACTATCGGGGATGCCATTACTGTTAATAGTACTTGCAGCTGTACCAGTAATTTTGTTCAGAATTCCGTTAATGAGGCAGAGATTGGATAATTCGCTTCCGGGTTCGGCACTTAAGTAAGCTTCTACTATCTGATCACATATTTTAACAAATCGGGTGAGAATGTTGGGGTTGCCGTCAAAGTCCGGGACTAATCGCAGGGCTTTGTAAATGTCGTCAGGGTTCGCTGCCATTATTATACTTGTCTCACTTAAGCGACTAACGTCCAAATTATCTAAAGGGTTTTCTAACTCTAAATTATCCAAGTTTCTCAATAAATCTATTCTTTCCCGACGAACCTCACTCGATGTAGGTTCCCGGGATCCCGACTTTCTGGGATGAAAAATGGTGAAAAATAGGGATATAAGGGCTAAGGAAGCAAGCAACACGAGAACAATTCAGGTGTACTCACATGTGGTTCATTTCTGGCCTTCCTCGTGAATCAATTGCTGGATTCGCCTCCGGTCTGCAGCTCGTAGATTCTGGATACTCGGCAGCGGTGCTTGATAGCCAACCCGGGTGGCTCGCGAACGCGCGGTCTCGATTCTGGAGGTCCCGAATTTATTCGCGAAAACGACCCGCGAGTATCCTACCGACTGCGCCAATAATGATAGCTGCAATCGGAGGCCCGAAAAAAAACCAAAAACTTTTATAACTAATTTAATTAAAATAAGTAATACAAAATTTATAGCCTTAAGTACGGTGACAATCGATCGAAGTATGAATCAAAAGTGAATAAAGAATGGAATTGCTTCAATAAGGTAAACGCTTGTTTTGCTGACGTCGCGCCTCGTGTCGTCGGTCGGTGGCGCGTGTGAGCTGAGTCGGCGGTCTTCCTTATGGTGCAATATGTAATTCACCTATCCAACAACACCCAACAACATAGCTAAAACAAAATTTCATCCCCACTTTATGTGTAGGGGAGGTACGCTTATTTTTTTCTTTTTTTATATATATTTTAGGGCTTTGTCAGTTTTATTGAATTATATATCCATAATTGCAGCTTTCTAGCACTAACGGCCATAGAGCATTGCCTCTGGCAGACAGACAGGCAGACAAACAGACAGACGGACATGGCGAAACTATAAAGGGTTCCTAGTTGACTACGGAACCCTAAAAATGATACTTATCTTTCACTAATAATTTAATACTCTTTACACTACTAAGTTTTCGTGTCTAGTATGTTACATGACTTAATAATTCCTTTTAATCTAGTAATTATGGCCCAAAGGCCTTTGTAAAGAACAAAAGGTAGACAAATAACTGAAATCAAAAACACATGCTAATATAATCATAATTATACCCTGAAAGTTTCACTTCAAACCAGTAACTCTAACACATACAAATTTCAACTCAAAATCTTGGACGGATATGACTATAACTATTATGTCCTATAAGAAGGACAGTCGGGTCATAGTTAAAGAGGACCCAAAAAATCTTTGGGCGCCACGAGGATAATCCTGTTGTATAAAAATAAACACGTTTAATTGAAGTCTTAGACTCTCATTATGTTGAAGAAAAATTATCGACATACTTCTAGTATTTCAAAATAATTTTTACCCATCCCTAAGAACTTGACAGCTACCAATTTGCACCGCCGATAGCGGGGTCTAGTCATATGTCACACACGTCGCCTCCGCTTAGCTATTTCGCGCGGTTTTTTGGTGCGATGTCCCCCGGGCCGCGTTCGCTTTACCAAAAAACTGCCTCCGCCCCGCAACGACGTTGCGCCGCGTTTTGTGCGTTTCTAGCGTATTGGTTTGGATGACGTTTCTCAACTCCCAAGTCTCCATTCACATATTTACTTAGTAGCACATTCTTTACTCATGTTCATGTGCTATCTAGTAGGTACCCACCTCTATACAACGTATACCACCTCTGTACGTTTAGGTTTTACCTCCTCATGATTCGTCTCAAGAATTTAATAAATAATACAGCGGGAATATATGTGATGTATAGATTTTTCACTTATTACTTTAGTAGTGCCTAAAATTGTTCTATTTACCTATTGTGTTGTGGTTTACCACAGATTTCACCACATGACAATATCCCATGCATGACATCAGTAGGTACTTAGGTAGGTAGCAATTTACTATATATATACTTGTACATATTGGGTACTTTCGTCAGTACTGTCAGTAGTTTTCGGTTATTCCTTTCTCGTTTAAAAGTAGGCACTTACATTAGTATTTTTTTAGGTTCGAAAGGATTATCTAGCATTTTACGCTATTAAGGCTTCATTTCATAACCTGTCAAGAAAACATAACATATCGTCTTGCGTGTTCGAGTAGGTTTCATCAGGGTACTATTTCACCAAGAAAATCCCAAGAGTTCACGCTGTAATCAAATCATCACCACGGGTGTAGAGCGCCCATGTGACCACAGTCCATAATAATATAAGATGTAAGTAACCTGTCATGTCGTTCCAGGGAATATGCCCGGGCAACCGCCTGCGCATCGTAGCGGGCGTATTTGACGCCAGCGCGGCGTTACAGCGGCGGCGCGGGCGCACCCCCGCCCCTGTCGCACACCAGCCGCTTCCCACACAGCAGTCGCCTGCATTCACTAAGGTAACGATACTGGGTTTGTTAGATTATTCGCATCACTGACTGAGAACTTGCCTAGGCGTGTCAGTGTACGTTTAAATCGGAATATATTGAGATTTCAAGTATGTCTGGATTTCTATAGTTTCTCATTTTTCAACTCTCGCATAATAACGAGAATTCCAGACACCGTACAAATAACAAATATACATATTCAAATTAAATTGTTTCCCTTGCTATTTCAGATAGAAGAATGCTCACATTACGACGTGCCTCGAGCGCCCATGCCAGTGCAAAGGATCGGCAACTATGACTCCCCGAGGCCTATTGGTGATTGGTACGTGACTTGTTTTTGTTGGACTAGGTATAATTTAGGTAACCATTCAGGTCTCTCGAGCGTAGCTACGAAAATAGTTTATCTTTTATGCTAGCATTAATTACCTTACCTGTAATGAAAGGGATTTGTATATGTATATTGTAGGTATATGTTACCGAGACAATTGGGAACCAAACTTTACCAATGCTCCTTTTGTCGCAGCATCTCGATTCTAAAACGTGTAACTTATAAATAAATAACATACGAGGATCGGGAATATGTGTCGAAAGTTCTAAACTTAGTCGATGCCTGCCTACTCGTAAGTAGTCCGTTACCCTCGTCTCTACCTGAAGCTTATTGGAACAGAAAGGGCTGAGTGTACATGCTTAAATACCTAAATTTTACGTATTTCTGCGGTTCCTTGCGCGTGTTTACCTAAGAATTTCCATCCCATCCATTACGTTTGATTACGTTAATACCATGAGTAAGTAAACATGACGTGGATAAGAAAACAAGTCAGTAATGTCGTTGTTGTTATGTATGTACTTTATTTGTATAAAATATTTCAATGAAAGTCGTCATTTTACGAGTCGCATTAATTTATCTTATTCTACGTTGATGCTACTGGGCTAAATGAGGATTATATCATATGAAATGTATTAGAAATGACCAGGAAATTAGGTAAGACCTTAGGTGAGTCCATAAATATGTTAAGAACGTCCATTGTATAGTTTGTAACAAGGTATTTGCATGTTAAAACTGTTGGAAAATATGTTTTCTAAGTGAGAAGACCTCTATTTTACCAAACTGTTTGCACCAGGTACGATGCGCCGCGCGCACCCCGGCCCGCCAGCGCTGACTCAGCGTGCAGTGGCACCGGCTCTCTGACGTCCGCGACATCCAGCGCCTCCGCCAACTCGGGCAGCTCTGCGCACTCGAGCACGTACGACGTGCCGCGCTCACGAGCACTTCCGCTACCCTGTGACGCCGCACTAGAAGCTTTGGAGCGATTACAGGCAAGTAGCCATATCTATGCAATCCCAACACCTCCACCAACTCAGTCAGCTCCACGCACTCCAGCACGTACGACGTGCCGCGCTCACGAGCACTTCCGCTACCCTGTGACGCCGCGCTAGAAGCCTTGGAGAGATTACAGGCAAGTAGACATATCTATGTAATCCCAGCACCTCCACCAACTCGGGTAGCTCCGCGCACTCCAGCACGTACGACGTGCCGCGCTCACGAGCACTTCTGTTACCCTGTGACGCCGCGCTAGAGGCTTTGGAGAGATTACAAGCACGTAGCCACATCTATATGTAATCCCAGCACCACCACCAACTTGGGCAGCTCCGCGCACTCCAGCACGTAGGACGTGCCGCGCACTCCAGCGCTTACGACGTGCCGCGCTCACGAGCACTTCCTCTACCCTGTGATGCCGCGCTAGAGGCCTTGGAGAGATTACAGGTAAGTAGCCACATCTATGTAATCCCAGCACCTCCACCAACTCGGGCAGCTCCGCGCACTCCAGCACGTACGACGTGCCGCGCTCACGAGCACTTCTGCTACCCTTTGACGCCGCGCTAGAGGCCTTAGAGAGATTACAGGCAAATAGCCATATCTATGTAATCCCAGCACCTCCATCAATTCGGTCAGCTCCGCGCACTCCAGCACGTACGACGTGCTGCGCATACGAGCAGTTCTGCTACTCTGTGATGCCGCGCTAGACGCCGTGGAGAGATTACATAGGCAAGTAGCCACAGTAGTACGTAATCTCAGCAACTTTACCAACTCTGGAAGCTCCGCCAATGATTGAACTCTGTCCTATCATTTCGCTCTCGTTACAACATTTATCATCATAAATGCCAGCCGAAGCTACTATTGGACAAAGGCTCAAAAATAACGATAGCCGATAGCGCCATCACTAAGATCTCGACCAGGGCCCTATTTCAAGAAGCTACGAGTTACTACAGTTTTACTTGTAGGTAAAGGGCCACAGACACACAGCACACACACACACAGGGCACACGTCGGTCTTGTTGGCCCTGCTCGGCTACTTGGTTCTTTACATCCATTACGAATGTCGTTAAGACTCTGACAAGACCTAAATTTTTGTCTTGTTTGCTCACTAGTGGTAGCTCGATATGCCGTGCTCATCGCACGTACGTTCTGCAAAAAATAATGAAAATAAACATTTTGTCGCTTTGCTAAATCTAATACTTTTTGTTCAAATACTTTTAAACTAGTATTTATTCAGAAAAACAAAAAAAACTACAGCATTACACACCATTAAGATCCACAACGCAGGTTTCGAAGTGAAGCCAATCTAGATCCTGCCAGCGCCTTAAACCATAAATTGTTACAGGAGGAAGCATCAGCAGCAGTGTCCCGCCTGCTGTCGTACGTGACGCCGGGCTGGCGGCGGCGCGGCGCGCTGCGGCCGCGCGTGCTGGACGTGCGCGTGGCGGGCGCGCGCCTGCGCGCCGCGCTGCACGACCTGGCCGTCTTCGCGGACGCCACGCTCGCTAACGCGCATGATGCGCAGGACAAAGGTAACTACAAGATACCGCGACACTTCGGCTGGGTTGCACCGACGTACAATCACAGACTGATCAATGGTAAGCTGTCATCCCATAGAAACTTGTCAAACTTTCCATACATTCAAATTTTAACGAACACAGCTTACGATTACAGACGGTTTGGTGCAACCCAGCCTTAGTGACGCTGCTAAACCGACTTTTAAGGGCTCAAACTGTCAAGGAATATATATATATATATATATATATATATATATATATATATTAGACTATAGTAGGCAAGTCTATAATTCGCTTCGAAAATTGTGTTCAAATGCAAGTACTTGCAGCCCAACGCGGTCGCAAATCGTCACAGGAATATGGTTTCCCCTTTGCCAATGTCAGGTATATGGATTGGAAGTTTAAATGAGCCATGACTCTCTTGCTTAATTCAGCAGCATTCTCTTTGCAAGTCAACGTAATTATATTTGCTTAAGAATCTTACTCGCAATGTACGCTCATTGCATTAATCAACTTCTATCTCCAGGCATCGCAGTAAAACTACGGCCACTAGTAAAGGCTCTAAAGGACGCGGAGCGTATAACGCACGAGGCGACGTCTGCGCTGGACGCAGGAGACTGGGCGCCGGACCGGCTAGAACGGGATCGCGAACCAACGGACGGGACGCAAGATGCTCTAGATCAACTTGTTGCCTGTGCACGCTCGCTGACGGAAGATGTGAGGAGGGCTGCTTCGTTTATACATGGGAATGCCTCGCTGCTATTTAGGTAAGATCCATTGGACAATGGGTAGGGTTAGAAACCAGTATGGTACACAGCTAGCACAAGTGTGCACACAATCCCAATGTGCTAGCTTGTGTAGGCGACGTCGAGAATAATCGAGGAGTTATTATGAAGGCCTTCCAGCCCCCTTATAGGACATCCAGAATACCTCTTTATTCCCTTCAAAGTATACCATCGCACCAGCTCGTTACCGCAGCACTACAGAAAGCGACCGAAGCGAAGGACTTCAACGTAGAATCCTGAGCGAAGCCGGAAGTCAGGCATCAAATAAGAGAATGACGCTTAAAACTTCTTCCGAATTTGTTAAACCGGAAAACGTAACGAGAAGAGGCTAGCTGGACGGACTCGTGCATGTTCCGGGAGTCCGCAAGCCTAGCCACCTAGCCGGTAAGGCTGGGTCCTTCGGGTGAGATGATGTATATTACATATAACCCGTGTTTTGTTTCTTACAGGCGGTCAGCCGGTACAGTGCCAGAACACGAGTGGACGGAAGAATACGACTACGTGCGTCTGGAGTCGCGCTCGGCCTTAGGACGGCGGAACGCGGAGATCCGCGCCGCGCTGCCCGACAAGCTGCGGGCGTCGTTCGACGCGCTCGTCAGGGATGCCGACCACGCCGGCGAGGTAAATTCAACCCTATTCACTAAGGAACTTGATTCTAATTCCATTAACACAAATATTGCGATTGGATATTACCTTAGTTATACCATGACGAACACGCCAGAAGATAAACGGACTACTAAGAAGATATTAAGCGGCCTACTAATATAGGTATGCAGAATTTTTTAGGTTAGTTCTTTCAACTGGATTAATCTGGTTAATCAAAATAATCGTCGATGTAAATTTCAATTGCTTGCATCCACGTAAAATCCACGAAATTTAAGATGGTACATGGTGAAAACGATGAGGACTACGATAAAAGAAATACACTAACAAAAGTCAAGACTCACACGATTTTACATCTTGAATATTTATTTATTTCGGAGATCTCGGAAACTGCTCAAATGGTTTGGGAGATATTTGCTATGCAGGGGCGAACAATCAATAAATAACTGATCTAACTAACTAAGCTAGGTTTCATCTTCGAGAAAACTCGTTATCATCGGAAAACACTAGCAAAGCTCGGTCAGTATGTACATATCTTTCTGTGCAGTTCATGCCTTTTGCCGCTTGCCGCACAATATGAGGATTGTACAAGGACCTCCATAGACAAACGAATAACATCATCATCTCGTGTTACAGGTGAGTGCAGTGGCAGCAGCTACGCGCCTGCCCGCCGACGACCGCCAGCTGGCCGCCTTCTACGCGGCGCAGGCGGCCACGTACGGCGCGCACCTGGCGACTGCCGTCGAAGCGTTCCTGCGGACCGTGGAGATGGGGCAGCCGCCTGACGTATTCCTCGCGCACGGCAAGTTCGTCGTGCTCAGCGCGCACAGGATCGTGCACGTGGGGGACACGGTGCACCGGTCAGTATCATTATAATGCTACGTTTAGAACGACATTATAAGGCTGAGTTGCGCCAAATATGGCACCGACAGCTGTCATCCCATAGAAACTTGTCAAACTTTCCATACATTCAGATTTTAACGAACACCGCTTACGATTACAGGCGGTTTGGTGCAACCCAGCCTTAGCCTTCTAGATCTAACTAGATGTATTAGTCGTAGTGTAGTATTGTGGAGGCATGAAAGGAGGCTGAGTATTAGTTTTAAGCGGAACTCGGAAGACCTTGGTAACATGAAGCCTGCAAGTGACATTACAGCCGAGGCTAATATGCTTATTCAAAAATTGGGAAACAAAATTGGAATTCAGTTTTGATAAACATAAACTTAAAACGTCAAAATGTTTATGCTTTCCCGCCGTTTATTTTATTTAAATAGAACCGGATGTGTATTTTCCCACTGAAAGCCGCAAATTATTTCAGACACGTACAAAAACGTCGCATTTCCAACAGAAAATTACGATTTTAATTGACTGTATAAGTCCTGTGCCATATTTTGTATCGCTGTTTGTTCTTTTTAAAAAGTTTGGAACTCGACAAATAAAACAATTTATATGTAACATAGTAGCGCTGTGCGAGCCTGCAATGTTTGAATTGTTTAAATTTATGACTGACCATAAACTTCCACTCCGTCCACTTTTATGGCCATTTTGAGAAAATGATTTGTTTCACAACATGATGATTGATCATATTTATGTTAATCATAAGTGTCAAAAATATCAGGCGTAGGAAAGTCAAAACCTGAGAACGACATTTTCAATGTGTATAAATTGTTTGTTTGTCAACAGGAGCGCGCAACACGCCGGCTTAAAGTCCCGAGCGCTGCGGTGTTCCGACGCGCTGTCAGACGCGCTCGCCGCCACCGTCGCCAAGACCAAGGCCGCGGCGCAGCAGTTCCCTTGCGCGAGCGCCGTCGCGGAAATGGCCGAGGCCGCCCGAACGCTGGCCGCGCGAGCGCAGGAGCTGCGGCGCGTGTTGGTGCGCGCGGCCGACCCGCCCGTCGACACGCCGCTCACGCCCGCCACGGCCGTCGCGCCCTCCGCGCCCTCCACGCCGCTTACGCCCTGCACGCCGCACAACCCTGCCCCGCCGTCGCTGGCCACCTTACAGATATAGTTTACCAAAATTAACTATTGTGAATCAAGAAGGA